>CM058232.1:41103626-42303626 GCA_030180135.1 Orychophragmus violaceus
TCTAGCATGATTAACTAAAGAAATTGAAGTCTAAAGTATTAGATAATTGTTATAAGGCATAAATCTAATATTTGCTTTCATGTTGTTTATTAAGTGGAATATCAAATTTGGATTGAAATGAGAAAGAAAACTTGAAGAAATGATGCAAAAAAAGCAACATATTCTCTTCTCAATCTCGAGTTCCATTGGCCAAACAGTTAGCTCTGATCCTCTAGGTCACTGTACATTAATTGTTAAATACTTTGAAGCATAATATATAAACTAGATTTTGACCCGCGCTAAGCGCGGAATATTAATTTAGTTAGTTTTGTTTGTTTGTTCTTCTCTGGTTTTTTTCCGATTTTTTATTCGAAATGATTATGTTGATTTTATAATATTATTTATTTTAGTTATTTACGTTTTTAAATAAATTTTATCTACTTTTCGAATTTATACACTAAATTATTATTTTTTTTGGATTATATAGCGTGTATATTTTTGTTTAATTATAATTACATATTTTGTATATTTTTCATTTTTTTAAACCAGGAGGAATCCCGAGCTTATGGAAGTGCTTAGACAGATCTCCAACTGGAGGTGCAACTCATTGATAGATCCTCTCTCCGGGTATTCAAATAGACATCTAAAGCACGGTTCATACCTATGTGGGTATAACCTGATAACACATAACTGGTTCATCTTCATGTTGATGCAACAAATTTGTAAATTATGTTTCAGAATTAAAGTCAAATGTATCATGCAATGTACATGGTAAAAATTGGTATTTGTACCAAATAAGGAAATTCTAATTATATAGAATAAAAAATAAACTGGTAGTATCTTCTAACCAAATAAATATTAAAATAAAATTACATCTTTTATTTTTAGATCAAATTGTATGGTATTCCATTTTTGCTTTGTATATTGGTACTCTTTTTAAAGCAAGCAACCGTTGACTTCACTCTAACCCTTTTGCAAGGACAATATTTTTATATTCAACAAAATATGTTGACTAAAAATATTTTCACATTAAGCAAAAAAAAATTTCCAAGAATTTGTGTCAGTGCGGGACAGTTTGTTTTTGCAAAAATTATTTACTAAACCATTTATTTTTTTTAAATTTTAATTTTAATTTTTTTATTTGGATTTAAACAAAGAGGTTAAAATGGGTAGATCTGACCCGTTTAAACTCGTTTATATTTAAGATCCATGTAGACCTACATGTTTATACCGTTTATATGTAAGAGTCATTTAGACCCATCCGTTTAAACCCTTCAAAAATAGCATATGTCTATTTAAATATGTTTAGAGATGTTTATAAATGTGATTTTTAAAAAATTAATGAAAAATAAAAGCAACTCATCTAGTTCTTTTACAAGATTACTATTCGAGTATAACCTATAGTTTTCCGCAAACTTTGCATGAAAAACAACAAACCCGTGAACCGTTTGTCTATATTTGGAACCGCCGTGTAAGATTGCTCTCCTGTAATATATAATGTGACTTTGTCCCAAGCTGGAACATAAAGAATACGGAAGCTACCTGAAGCTGCATTATGAAAAAAATCAAAGATAGTTGAGCGAAACCCTTTCTACAACCCAATTTCCATCACCACCGACAACACCATCAAGAAACCTAACTGTAATATTGATTGTGTAGCCAGAACCTGCTCAATAGCTATGTTACACCGAGACGGATACGGGTACAGAAACGGGTACGGGTACGGGAACGGAAAACGGTAAAACTAAAAATTTATAGATACGAGGTACGGCATAGATATGTCTATAAATATACATATAAATAACCATAGATTTAATATATACTTAATTATACCTTATAAAATGTAGTTAAAACTTGAAAAAATATAAAAATGTGAAGAAATATAACGATAAATCATACTTTATTCAAGTGTAATGGAAGATCTACAAGCTCATTAGAGTAGAATAAGTTAATTATTAACAAAAACTCAAACTTTTATATTTTGGAAACATCATATAGTAACATTTATATATCCTATAATAGCTAGTGTTCTCATTTTATTTTCGATTTATTGGAAACATGAGAGAGAGACGTCCCCATGCCGTCCCCACGAAGTACCCGTCCCCGAAACGTTACGGATACGGGTACGGGTACAGACAGCAAAATGCCGTCCCCGTGCTACATAGCTCAATAGCCGCTAGCTGATGCAGGGTTGCGAGCCTTAGGATCTCTTTCTCCGCTGCACTCATCACCATGTACATACGTCCATACAAAAATGCATAAACCGTAATCACCGTCAGCTGAAACAAACACAAATGTGAAAACTGTTATCTAGTGTAATATCTCTAACAGATTGAGATCAAGAATCATTTACTACTGTGACATACCATGCTTATGTCTATTTAAATATGTTTAGAGATGTTTATAAATGTGATTTTTAAAAAATTAATGAAAAATAAAAGCAACTCATCTAGTTCTTTTACAAGATTACTATTCGAGTATAACCTATAGTTTTCCGCAAACTTTGCATGAAAAACAACAAACCCGTGAACCGTTTGTCTATATTTGGAACCGCCGTGTAAGATTGCTCTCCTGTAATATATAATGTGACTTTGTCCCAAGCTGGAACATAAAGAATACGGAAGCTACCTGAAGCTGCATTATGAAAAAAATCAAAGATAGTTGAGCGAAACCCTTTCTACAACCCAATTTCCATCACCACCGACAACACCATCAAGAAACCTAACTGTAATATTGATTGTGTAGCCAGAACCTGCTCAATAGCTATGTTACACCGAGACGGATACGGGTACAGAAACGGGTACGGGTACGGGAACGGAAAACGGTAAAACTAAAAATTTATAGATACGAGGTACGGCATAGATATGTCTATAAATATACATATAAATAACCATAGATTTAATATATACTTAATTATACCTTATAAAATGTAGTTAAAACTTGAAAAAATATAAAAATGTGAAGAAATATAACGATAAATCATACTTTATTCAAGTGTAATGGAAGATCTACAAGCTCATTAGAGTAGAATAAGTTAATTATTAACAAAAACTCAAACTTTTATATTTTGGAAACATCATATAGTAACATTTATATATCCTATAATAGCTAGTGTTCTCATTTTATTTTCGATTTATTGGAAACATGAGAGAGAGACGTCCCCATGCCGTCCCCACGAAGTACCCGTCCCCGAAACGTTACGGATACGGGTACGGGTACAGACAGCAAAATGCCGTCCCCGTGCTACATAGCTCAATAGCCGCTAGCTGATGCAGGGTTGCGAGCCTTAGGATCTCTTTCTCCGCTGCACTCATCACCATGTACATACGTCCATACAAAAATGCATAAACCGTAATCACCGTCAGCTGAAACAAACACAAATGTGAAAACTGTTATCTAGTGTAATATCTCTAACAGATTGAGATCAAGAATCATTTACTACTGTGACATACCATGCTTTTGAATAGAATCCAATGGCCATAAAATAGAATGAAAGCATCCTGTAAAAGTCAAACCGATGTCCCAAACGGTAAGCATCATGACTTAGCGTTTGCTATCCTTTTCCATTTGCTACTTTGGCTTCAAAAACCGAGATAGGTTTCAACCCCGCATCCCGACCCTTTTCGACTTGGATATACTCATGATGTGTAATGTATCCCCACAGAAAGTTGAATTAAAGCCCAACACATATTGATACAAAAAAACAACATCTGCTTTAGTTTTTCTTGGAACCAACATGTCGAGAACAAATATTCCTTTACCTCCGAAAATATCCTCACTCAGATGTATTAGTTTGGAAGCCTTTCTCACACCACCCCTTGTTATGTGAAAGATCCTGTCAAATATGTCAGAATGGCCATAATGGAATCGAACCCTGCACCGATAAATAAACATCAAAGAAAACTTAATGAGTTCTAATACAACTTAGAACAACCAGTCCACTGTGAAAAGCTTAAAATGCAACATGTTCAAGAACCAAATGCAATAGCATAATTCTCAGAGAACATACCTCATAGGATTTGCCAAAATTATTTGGCCAATTGTCACAAAGCTACTCTCTTAATTGGACATGAACCAAGCTAATGACCAAGCGATATACCAAGATATATACGCCATCGCATAATTTCTAGTCAATATCATTTCTTGAGCAAGAAGAAATTATAATATTTCCGTGATCATATTTTGCAAGGTGGGCGTACCTTCCGGTAAATATATATATTCTAAGAGACCCAATATTGTTGGCTTGTGTCTGCTAACACGCTCCTTTTTAAACTCTATCAAATTTCTTAACTTGGAAGATTCTTCAAAGTAATTGTCATGCACATTGACTAAACATGAGGATACGATATACTCAGTCTACTGTTAATGAGAATGAAGAAGAATTACATACTTGATTCATATCTATAGTTTGTAGCGCTTCACCACGTGTAAATCTGATAGCATGATTTTTATTTTCAGGTTTCCGTTCACCAATCTCAGATGGAGAGGACCATGAAGCTTGATGCGTGTAGCAAGTCCGATTGTGGATATCACCGAACTTTTTCTGATTTCAGTAAACCTGACAAGAAAAAAGCATAATTGAACTTGAGATCTGCAAATAGGTTAGAGGAAGTCGTGATAGGTTGAAAAATGTGTATGACTATTGTAATATATATAGGTTAGGAAGGCTTGTTAGAAAAGATTTAGAAGATACTAAAGAATATATTTTCATAAATCTTGAGATATGGTTGTGTAGATTTTTTGTTATTATTTTTGGAATATTATTTTCGAATCATAATCAATACAAAGATTTGGAATCGATTTTAAAATAATATGATTATAAATTTAAATCGATTTTTATGTGTATTTCGACTTTTTAATAATACAACTTTACCCTTAATAAATTATACAAAAAATCAAAAGAAAGGAATGTCATTCATTGTAAATAAATGAAAAAGTTTGGGTAGTTTTTATTTTGTACTTTTGTTTTGATAGTATAGATAATAACATTTTAGTAAGAATAGATTTTAGTTTTGATTTTCTGGTTATTTAGATTTTATTGTGATGATTTTAGTAAAGTAGTATTCTTGTTAGTATATTCAGAAAATTAAATTGTATTATTCAAACACTTAAAGCAAACGTTTTATTTTAGATTTTATTGTGATGGTTTTAGTAAAGTAGATATTCTTGTTAGTATATTCAGAAAATTAAATTTTATTTTTCAAACACTTAAAGCAAATGTTTTATTTTAGAACTAATTTATAAAATATCTTATAATAATATTTTAGTTGGATGGTAGAATAATCTGTTTTTTTTTGTGTGGAAAATAAATATTATAGTTAGAATTTTAGTTATTGTTAGGATTTGATATTTTATTTCAACTAACTTTGTGGCTGTTACATTCATAAGTTAAGTTTAGGCAAATAATTATTTATTTAGTTAGATATTATTATTTTTTTAGTAAATGAAAGGTTAAAAAAAACTATATGTTGTTGGCGTGTGTTATATATTATTATGAATAGATTTTTTTGTTATTAGTTTTATATGTTTTGGAAAGTATTTGTTATAGAGGTTGAAGTCAATTGGTTTGGGAATATTCTTAGTGGACACGTTATGATTCTCTATTTAAGTTTATTTCCAATTGAATTAATATGGCTAGAGAAATAGTTACATAGTCGTTTCTATCCTCAATGACATGGAAAATATAACAAAAGGAATGAGTGACATTCTCTGTAAATAACTGGAAAAAATTAGATAGTTTATAAAACGTACTTCTGCTTTAATAGTATAATATATATCTAATCTATTAAAACAGGAAGGTTTGCCATGGTACATAAATGTTGTTTCCGGAATTTACCCTTGATATTATTAGGATTTGTAACCTTCATTAAGGGTAAAACTGTAAAACAATTTTTATTTGATTTATTCATAATATCTTATAATATTTTTTATTTTCTTTTTTCTATCATAATCATATCTAACGAAAATCTTTTTCAAAAATTTAATAAAAATAATAATTAATTTCGAAATTAATATTAAAATAAATATTATAAATTATTCTTAACTAAAATTTAACTTAAAGAAATAAAATCAAGCATAATTAAGTTACTAAATCAATTGGTATATATAATTATATAATTTAATACATAATTATTTTATAAATTATATAATCATTAAAATTAATAAATTATTATTAAAATAAGAAAGTAGTATATAATATGGTACTAGCGTGCGGGTATAAATTATTTATTTTGTAAGAAACGTTTTTTACGATTGTACTTCTTAACGGGTTGTTTCATCAAATTTTAAAATATTTAAATTATAATAAAATGGGCTAAAAATAAATTAACCAATTTCGATTTCTAAAAATAAAATTTGCACGAGTAACTAATTCCAATTGATATATTTTAAATTTAATATAAATATTTAAATTATTTAATATTTATATTATTCAAATATATGATGCGTCAAATTATAGTTCATGTTTGAATGCAATTTTTAACGGGTTGTTCCATCAAATTTTCAAATTATATATCATTACAACACGTGTTGAAAAATAGATTAACCAAGTTCAAGCATGACTAATCATATACTAAAAATAACAATAAAATACAGCTGCTAATATATAATATACAAGTTAATAATATCAAAACAAAAACAAAATTTATTAAAAATTTTCTCACATTTAGCACTATATCATCTTATTTTCATTTGATATAGATTAGACGAAATAGGTAACGAAATTAATTTATAAAAATATAAATTTAAGATAAAAGTATATATTCTAAGAATGAAAACATAAACCCGCGCTTCTTTAGCGCGGGTCAAAATCTAGTCTAATCTATTAAAATAGGAAGGTTTGCCATGGTACATAAATGTTGTTCCCGGAATTTGCCCTTGATATTATTAGGATTTCTAACCTTCATTAAGGGTAATTAGGGAATATAACATTATCTTTACAATCCATGTTTCCAAACAAGACAATTATTAAACATGTAGCCAAACAACCAAAATCTAATGAGTCCCACTTTCCTAATTAATTAAAATCAAAACAAATTAATTGATAAATATAATAAATAATTTATACATCAACTATTATATATAAATTAAGATTCTCTAATTTATGATTTAATTCAAAATATATTTATAATATATTTTAATATCTTTTTGTTCTGTTTCAAATATATATATATATATACACATATTACGGTTGATGTTTTTACGATTGTACTTTTTAGCAGGTTTTTCCATCAAACTGAAAAATATTTAATTAATTAAACGGATTGAAAAATTAATTAGCCAATCTCGATTATAAATTTTCTATAAAAAAATTCGCATATAGTAAATAATTTCAGCTGATATATTTTAAAATTAATAAAATATTAAAATGATTTCATACTTATATTATTCAAATATTTGAAGCGTCAAATTATGCTTTATGTTTGAATGAAGTTTTTAACGGATAATTCCATCAAATTCGCAAATTATATATATGACTACAACATGTATTTTATAAAATAATATTTTAGATAAATAAAATAACAATTAAACATATACCACATAACTTTTACAATAGTTGTTTTCACACACACACATATATATATATATATATATATATATATATATATTTTCCAAACTATGATCTTACGATACAATCTCGATTATAAATTTTCTATTAAAAAATTCGCATATAGTAAATAATTTCAGCTGATATATTTTAAAATTAATAAAATATTAAAATGATTTCATACTTATATTATTCAAATATTTGAAGCGTCAAATTATGCTTTATGTTTGAATGAAGTTTTTAACGGATAATTCCATCAAATTCGCAAATTATATATATGACTACAACATGTATTTTATAAAATAATATTTTAGATAAATAAAATAACAATTAAACATATACCACATAACTTTTACAATAGTTGTTTTCACATATATATATATATATATATTTTCCAAACTATGATCTTACGATACAACACATATTAAAATATATAATGCGAAATCGTTATTTTAATCTATTAATCCTTACGATATATCTCTTCCAAATAACACATAATTCATTTTTTTTAAACTAAACTGCTAACTCACTGTTTATAATGTTGGTTAAACAATTATAATCAAAATTAGATTACATAATTAAAAATTTAAACTACTATTAGCAAAATGAATAAAAAGTAAAATTTGTAAAGAAAATTAAACCCGTATTTTCTAAGTGCGGGTCAAAATCTAGTATAATTTAAAAGTCCAAAACTCGCGACTGTTTTGCGATCAAATTCCGACTCAAGCTAAATAAACCGAAAATCATTGAATTAAACCCGCGAAAAATTTACCCTTAGAAATTTGTTTGGCCCAAATAATTTAAGCCCGCCTAAACCATTTCCCCAAATTTTCCCCCAAATCAAGCAAGTCTCAGACAAAATCCCCAACCCTAAATTCATCTCTCTCGCCGAATCTCTGTCAAAATTCTCTCAAAAAACTATTTCTGTGTCGATTTCGTAATCTGATCAAGAACTACAAGCCCTCATTCATTTCGTATATTTCTCTTAGATTCTCTATATGAGATTCCAAACCGAAACCCTAATTTCTTCATCTACGAGAACCTATGTCTCCGATAAACGGCTGAAAAGGAAAGAGAGGAAGAGGTCAAGGTGCATCTCTCGCTAGAGGAACTTGGTCGAACCCTTCGACCTCGACACCAGTTACGCTGGCGAATCTACCTGAGCAGTACAATTTCACTCCGGCAACAAGCCAGTCTCCGCCACAGCGTGTCCATCTCAAACAAACGCAGCTGGACAAATACAATTTCTTTGCTAGTTGTTCCAAACAATTTCTTTGCTGGCTTACCTGCATGAATACAAGGGAATTAATGGCCCTCATCATATGGTAGTTGCTCCAAAATCAACGCTTGGTAACTGGATGAATGAAATTCGCCGATTTTGTCCAGCCCTCTCCTGCGTGCTGTGAAAATCCTTGGTAATCCTAAGGAAAGGGTAAGTCACAACTTCTCTGCCATTTTCATGGTTTTATCTATGTGCCCACTAGGACTCTGAAATAGAAGTTAAATATTGTAGAAATATATTCGTGATGAACTGCTAGTTGTGGGGAAATTTGACGTTTGTGTTACAATCTTTGAGATGGCTATCAAAGAGAAGACATCCTTGCGTCGCTTTAGCTCGCGTTATATAATCATTGATGAAGCACATCGAATCAAGAATGAGAATTCACTTCTTTCAAAAACCATGAGACTTTTTAGCACCAATTATCCGCTTCTTATCTTCAGGTATTTGTTCAATCTCATGATCTATAATTGGTTGAGTTTAAAATAATTCTGACAAAGAAAAATCTGACTATATGTTGAAACTACTTTTTTCATGACTAATCATGTCAAAGAAAAATCATTGATTATGCATTCTTTGTACATGCTTCTCACATCTTTTGTACTTGGTTTGTTTCAGATAATACTGTTCTCATTTGATATTTTCTTATTTGTTTCCATCTAAACCTTAGTTTTATATAAACCTTAAAATTTGTTTTTGCCTAACGCTGAGCCCGAAGCTAATGTCACAACATTGTTATCTGCAGTGGCAGCTGGTTCTGTGGCATGCTTAGAGCTGTTGGTCAAGGTTTGAGATGTTCCTAGTGTTGTCTTGTTTCGGTTGCTATACATCTTAAATCTGAACACACTAAGAAAATAACTTGGTTCGTATTCGTAATTACAGGCAGGTGCCAAAGCTAATGTTTTTGCTGGTGGTGCAACTCCGTTGCACATTGCCGCTTATATTGGAGATCTCGAGTTAATCAACTGTTTACTTAAAGCTGGGGATGATCCGAATCAGAAAGATGAGGTAATCCCAACGTAAAATTCAGCTCTTTAGCAATGCAACCTTTTCTTTTGTTCATTTGATCCTCGCATGGCTGCTAATTTGAACTTGAAATTTGTGATTTTCAGGAAGGCAATGGCCATTAGAAGTTGCAGCTTTAAGAGAGAACATAAAGATTGTTGAGACTCTCTTCCCGTTGACAACAAACCTGAATTTGTTTCAGATTGGACAGTAGATGGAATTCTCGCTCACATGAAATCAAACAAAGAACAAGAGTCTAACTCAAACAAGGCAAAATCTGGAGAGACTGGGATCAAGAAAGAAAGGTTTTGATGGTTTTGATGAACACCTTTTAAGGTGTTCACAAGGTATTCATGGAGACTTGTCAAGTTGTCCATTAATCATATAGAAACAAATGTTTTTTTGTTGTTTTGATGGTTTCTTTTAAGACAATGTAGTAGATATAGTGAATATGTTCATGGTTTAAGTACCTAATTAATAATACTAGATGCTTTACCCCCCGCGCACGCGCGGGGGTTCGAGTGTGTTGTGGCCTGTTAGAAGATCATTGTGGTGCATGTTTAGGTTGAAGTGGTATCATATTTGAAATAGGTAATGTATTGTTGATTTAGGTTCGTATCTCGACTTGCCTCATAATTACCTTAAAAGTCAGTAAAAATGGAAACAATAGCTTAGTTTTGATTGTTTACCTATAGTAGTTGCCAAAGTTGTTTGTTTGTCCCATAAATGTAATTGTGTGTTTTGATCCAGTTTGAACCTTTTGAATGATTAACGGCTTGTAACTAACTTGTTGGAATGGACAATATTCCCAGGATCTTCACACTCCTTCCTTTTGGGTCGCCTTTCACAATACTGCACCCATGTCTATCTGCATCGAGTTGGTTGAGAGCTCTCAGTTCTTAATTTTTTTTTTGTACTATCAAATTCGATTATTTCTCATATTTTCTCTGTGGCTTAATTGTTGAAGTGTAATGCGTCTAAGTAATGAATGACAGGATACTTTTTGTTGCTAACCTTTTTTGGGTCGCTTGCCGATTAACCGTTCTCCGACAATAGTTTCCTCACTTCTCCCTTTTCATTGAATTTGTTGCATGCATTGCCGGTCCTCTCCATCAAATCTTTTAAGAACACATTTCCAGAGTAATTGTATCCAATTGACAATTTACGTTTTTGGTTAATTTTGCTGATATTTTGCCTTTTTTCTTGTTGTCTTAATTAACAACAAATGTTTAAAAAAGGATTTGTTACTATTTGTTGTTATATTTGATGTCTATCTGTAATTTCTCCGTAATTTCATTGTGGTGTGGCATCGTAGTTTACTTTATTACGTTTTTATTGCATGTTTTACTTAGTAACGTTGGGAGAAGTCAACTATTTGTAGAAAGTCAATAACGAAGAAAGGTTGGAAATTATCTCTTCATGGATCTATTGAATATATTTTAGTTTCGTTAAATATTTGGAATGTATAACAACTTATTATATAAGTTTATATCATTACTATTTATTTTCTTTTGTTCGAAGAAGCTAAAGCTGACATAAGCGGATGAGAAGGATTTGTTCCCCCCCCCCCCCCCATCTTTTGGTTTCCGAAAGTAATCGATTCGGTTTCGTCGCTAATATTTTTGCTGAGACGACATAATGTTGACGACATATAGTGGAATAAAACTCGCAAACACTACAGAAAATCTCCCTATTCAACGGACATTTTTCTCTGAAGTTTGGAGATGGTTACTAATTTTTCCAGAATCATGAAATCAGATTACCTGAGCAGATCATAACGCACTTTATCTACTACAACTACTTGGTTTAGGCAGAAAGAAGGAGAATTATTCAACTAAACATGCCATATACCAGTACAGAAGATCCATGAGTTATTGAAACATTGTAAAGACTGGCATGAAAGAGTAAGTGATGCTCATAGAAGTCATCTCCAGTTCTGTTCTTTGTTTACCAGTGAGTAGTAAAGTAGAAATCAGTTTCAAAGACTTATTCTGTTAGCATGCATATATGTCTTTCATAATCTGCATAATGTTGTTGTGGCTTGAAGACAGTGAGGTATTTCGTTGCCGTCATTAGCTGCAGCCTGTTACATAGAGATAAGTTAGCTTAAACACATGGAACTGGGATTTAGATGTTTAACTGTTGGATGCCTGTAATTTGAGATTACCTCTTGAGTAAGTGTGGAGATTGTTTTTTGAAGTGAACTTTGTCATCTCTGACTCGAAGACACCAAAATTGAGTTGTCAAACCCATCTGTCACAGCTAGCTCCACTCTGGATCTGGTACAAAATGATATAACCAGTCAGTATTTGTTGTTTGTTGGCTTGGAAATGTGTAGTTTTATTCAGTAACTTGTTATGCATGTTACTTTAGGTACAACACCGTAGAGCGGTGTTTTTTTTGTCTAGCTTCTTGCTGCAGCCACCACAGGAGACATAGGACCAGCCATTTCATTGGAGGACACCAAAGATGGTGGCCTTGCAAATGAAGTCAACCTCCTGCATTTTTTTGTTATTATTTCCAAGATAAAATGGTCGTGTGTGGCTCGTTTAAGTTATATGGTGTAATTGGTTTTGGGTAGTTACCTGCTCGCTTGACTGAGAAATGTAACCGTAAAGTTCTCTTATTGAAACTGTATCCATATTCTGTATGCTGTCGCTTTGTCCACATGCGTAAAAGGCATACTTTCTGCGGGGATGGTGCTTGTATCCATCTTCTGTATGCTATTCTATTTTCTAAGATAGAAAATTACTCACTTCGGTTTGACGCCTACAGGGGAACCGCATCTGTACCCTTCGAAACTTAAAGTTCCTATCTTTTAAATAGCATCCATCTATAGTAATGAGCATCATATAACGCATTCCATCTGCCTTCCAGGTCGCATAATAGTACCGCTGCCTCAAAAGTTGCAAACTCTCCCTGTGACATAAGTTAGCGTAAGAGTTAACCACACTGGGACCTGTATTAATATGCAATACCAATATTAAAAGCAAAGAGCCGGACCTGTCTAAAGAAACAGGGTGCGAACCTGAAAGTTGTGTACATTCTCTTCCCTGAATCAGAGAAAATGATCAATATCACCTAAGCTCACTATTACATTAGTCTTAAAAAAATTTTTTAGCATGGTTTGAAATGTAACATAAATGCACGGAAAAGGTAACCAGAAACCATAATATTCCATAAGAGTACTGAGCACATATATATATTTTAAATTCCTACCCCAATAGTCATCAGAAGCATCTTATAACAGAATTGTCGGGAAGCTTCCTCCTGATAATGGGGTATTTCATCACCCAAAATGTAATCATTTGACGGCTTCACATTTTCCTGATTTTTTTTCTGAAATAATAAGACAGCAAGAAGGCAAGATCAGCAGCAGACCCGATTAAAAAATCAAGCAGAATGAGATTGACAGTTAAGAACTTTTTCAGCCTTTGAAAGACTCAAGTGCACCCAGATAAATTGACTCAAAAGTAAATAGTATGTGACTTATAAGGCTAGAGATACTGTTTATGAAGCTGGAATGAAACATATGCCGTTCTTCAGATTAGTAGGTCCTATATTTAACATGTAAAAGGGCATATATATAAAGCTTATAAATGCATGCAGGATATTCGTTTAATGGAAATGTATGTCAGTAGGTGAGAACTTGTCTGCACCACGCTTACTTGTACATGGTCAGGTGGAGAATCATCATCGGCATCATCATCTTGAACTGCTTCACCATTAAGATCAAGCTCGGAAGAGAACATTTTCAACGCCTGCCAAAGGCCACACCTACGTAAGATTCTCCATTCTCAACAGAATCAATAAAAGAGTGCAGAAGTAAACAAAACGTGAAAGAATTGAACCCGTCTAACGTTCATCATAAGAGAATCTTTATCTTCACACAATTTTCAAAAGTTCAGGTAGACTTTTCCAATAATGAAAAAGGCAAATCCGATCGTAAGAGAATCTAAATAAACTCTCATAGAAGAGCCTTTCGGGTTTCAAATTACAGAAACCAAATCAGAGAAGACGAACGAACACTTACAGCGCAGGTAAAACGTCTGCGACTTCGAAAAACCCTAAAAACCCCATTAATTGGAAACCAAGATTAACGATCCCCAGAGAGAAAGATATCGAGTTTTCTGAAAACAGGTATTTTTCATTGTACCTGCAAAACCGAGCTCGTGGCTTCCCAGTTAGTTTCGAACACCGCAACTTTCGATCTTCTCCGGCTGATACAGAGTCAACAGAGTGATCTACAGTCGGAGGAGGAAAAACTGTCGGGGAATTAGAGAGAGAGAGAGAGAGAGCACAGAGACGATACACTCGCCCAAAGAGAGCGTGGACTCCTCACGCATGTTTAACGGAAAGAGAAGGCGAGATGACATATGTTGTTTCGTCTACCAGATCTTGGTGTAGGGTTTTTGAGCAGTTGATGGTCGTAGAACGGTGAGGAAGACGAATGAATCTTTAGGGAGGAGGTGATTATTTTCAAGGATTTTTTTTTTGAGTGCCACGTAAGATCAATAAGGTGTGCTGACGTGGATAGCTTAGAAATGGAGAGAAATAGTCTCCAATTATATATATGATGTGTTATAAGCTTTTAAGATTCAAAATTTAATAGTACAATCAAATACAAAAACCAAATTATTGAAAAAACAAAAACCAAATTGGTTACCAATTTGGTTTTTATATCAATTTATTAGTCGCTAATTAGTTGCGACAATAGTCACAAACCAGTTTTAAATAATCATAAAATGGACAAATTTTAAAATTTTGATGACTAGTCGCTAAAATGTCGCTCATTAATCGTTAAATTTAGCGATTCAGTAGCGACTAATATTCACGAAATATATATAGTCGCAAATTAGCGACTAACATAGTGACTAATATAATTAGCGACGAAGGATTAGCGACTAACTCATTTAGTCGCTATTGGGTCGCAAAATAGAGTTTTGCAACTGAATTGCAACTATTTATACCGTCGCAAAAAGCGTGTTTTTTTGTAGTGATAGTTTCGAGTATGTATAAGTTGTCGTTACAAAGATGGGTTGCAGCTAGTCGAGCATTCGGAGGAAGATATCGAAAAGTGTCAGAGTAGTTGGTCCAAACAATGTGTCCTGCTCGGAACGTCCGAGGAGTGTGTTCTGCTCGGAACGTCCGAGGAGTGTATTATGCTCAGAACGTCTGAGGAGTGTGTTATGCTCGGAACGTCCGAGGAGTGTGTTCTGCTCAGAACTTCCGAAGAATGTGTTGAGCTTGCAACTTCCGAGGAATATGTTCTTCTCGGAACTTCGAAGGAATGTGTTCTGATCGGAACGTCCGAGGAGTGTGTTATACTCAGAACTTCCGAGGAATGTGTTCTGCTCATAACTTCCGAGGAGTGTGTCATGCTCGGAAATTTCGAGTAGTATGTTCTTCACAGAACGTCCGAGCACGCCAAGCATCATGTCCTGCTCGGAACGTCCAAACATGTCGTCTTGCTTGGATAGTCCGAGCAATTTGTCTGAGCGTCTGAATTTGCTCATATATTTTGTTGAGTGATACGTTTGTCTAAATGATCCACCTTAAGCTCCTACAACTTCGAATACGGCACCATATACAAATATTAAAAGTTCAACATTGAATATAAGTATATATATTTCAACTATCCAACCATAAAATGAAAGTTTAGAAGTATTTTAAAATGGATATAGAGAGTTAGTAAGTAGATTTGCACAAGAAGATTTAAACCCAAATAACTTTTTTTCTAAAAGGAAAATCTAGAAGGCGGGAGCATAACCATTGAGGTATCTTAAGGCACGTGGCAGCCTGTCATTCGTCTATTTTTTTTTTCGATTTTTTTTTTTTTTTTACACTTTTCCCAAATTTTTTTTTTTTTTTTTTTTTAAGAACCCCATGAGGGGTTCTTTGATGGACATGCTCTAATGCAAGAATCGTGGAAGCAACGTGGCCTAGTGGTCAAGTGGTTAAAGTTATACACTGGTAGATATTGGGTTTGAATCCCCGAAGACGCAAGTTTTACAAGATTAATGGAGGCAAGCTTATAAAGAAATTTTCAGGAACAAGTGGAGCCGTTAATCGTGATCGTGGATGATTCTCGTATTAGTAGTTCTCATAATGTGTATCAACGTTAAAAAAAAAAAGAAGTAATGCAAGAATTAGAGGAAAGCGTGTGGGGATCAGTATAATTAATAAAATTTTCTAGACTTCCAACTGTAAAGGAAAAAGGAAATCACCAAGAACATTCCTTTTTCTTAACTAACGACTTCTTTCCTTTTTTCCGAGTCTCCTAAGCGTTACGCGTGACGCAAACCGTGATTTCCTTTTTCTTTCCTCCACATATTCCCAATTAATTAGAAGAAAACCACTTTCACTTACTTATGCAGCAAGTCACCTTGCATGGGCATTTACGTCAATCAGTCCATCTTTGCCCACCCAATATCGTTCTCCTATAAATACCAACCATCACAAGTCACACAACACACACGAAAACTAAAACTCCCAACCGCAGAAAACACATACACACACAGTCACTCGATTCTGTTTAGCATAACAATCAACCATGGTTGCAAGAATTGACAATCTTGATAATGGGACGGTGAAAATTTTGTCGGGGGCGGATAATGAAAATCTTGATCGGATGGTGGATGATACGACGGCGAACTGTCTGATGCTGTTATCGAGAGTTGGAGAATGCATCCGCGGAGGAGGAGAGAGTCGTGTTTACAGATGCAAGACTTGTATGAAAGAGTTCTCATCGTTCCAAGCTTTGGGAGGCCATCGCGCCAGCCACAGGAAGCCAGTTAACAATAGCAGCGACGAACAGTCGTCACTTTCTTCAGGATCCGTCACTAAGAAGACCAAAAACCCGTCGTCGCATACTTGCCCGATATGTGGCTTGGAGTTTCCGATGGGACAGGCTCTTGGGGGTCACATGAGGAAGCATAAGAACGAGAAAGAAAGCTGCGCGTTGGTTACACGCTCTTTTTTGCCGGAAGCGTTGTCTACGACTTTGAAGAAACCGAGTAGTGGGAAGAGAGTGGCGTGTTTTGATTTGGGATTGGATTCGATGCTCAATTTGAAGTTGGAGTTGGGAAGAACAATTTATTGATTTTGTTTTTCTTTACTCTGTAAGTTGAATATACACCTCTCTAGTTCCTGTTCGTTTTATATTTGGTTTAATAGATTAGCATCTCGATCGATATGAGCCTATTTACAATCCAAGACTTTTTTTCTTGTTCTCTCTCAATGATTTATGGTTAAAGATTAAAATCTTTGAAGGTTTAAGCTATGACGGTTGCAGTTGGCTTATGTATAGCGTTGACACTAGTCACACTACAATATGCATTAGTGTGGCCAGTTTTGTTGGTATGGTTACTAAATATGAGAAGTTTCATGATAATCGAGATAAAAGAAGTTTACATAAAAAGATGTTTTTGTTTGAGTAACCAACAGAAATCTATTGTTCAGCAAAGAATCTAGAGTTAATTGTTGTTGGTGGGATCAAAAGCATGAAAGTATAAAAGATGTTGTTAGCTACATATCATGAAAGTACGATATAGCTAGGTGTATATGGTCAGAGCTGTCATGGCTCAATTTTTGAGGTCTAAGAGCAAGAACAATGGTGTTACTCTCAAAAGTTTCTTAATTTTTTTTTTTTTTTTTTTTAAATTGACCAATCCCGGCTCGCCACGTCACGTGAACAGTGACGAGCCGGGTTCTTATCTAAGGATTTGTAAGAAACTTTGGGGGGTGGGGTTCTTAATTCCGTCTTAAAATCCGCGCTAAGAACCCCTTAAGATCCCCCATTGGAAGTGGTCTAAGGAGAATGTGAAGTGGGTCGAAAGTTCATGGTTCACTCCAAAAACCTAGTTCCTCATTTCTATATCTCTACAAAAGAACAAGTACCTCTCTTTGTTTTTCAGAAAGTTCAGAGCAATGAAGACTTATCTAGTTCCCGAGCAATCGAGTCTCGTCGGAGATCAGCCCCAGCCGCCGGAGACTAGTCGTCGAAACCGACCACCAGAGACTCGCTGGAAACGTCGATCACCAGAGACTTGCCGGAGCCGCCATGGCTGGAACCACTGTCTGCCGCAGTTTCCGCTTACCGTCAGCCACCCGAACCGCTGCCGGAGAACCTTTCGTTTGATCGCCCTTTTTGATATAAACTTTGAACCGTTGTCTTATCATCTCTTTTGAGTGTCATTACCTTCGTATTTTTTGTTTTAAGGTTATGTCTCTGGATCTCAAATCAGGTAAGATGTAAAATTAATCACTTAAGTGAAAACGCAGGTGATGCAAGTATAAAAGTACTGAAAGAAAGACACACAAAGTTTTTTTATGGGTTTCGAATTTTTCTACTCCTCCAATTCCGAATTCACTTGAATAGAAAGTAATCCCAACAATTAAAAACGAATAGAACAAACCCTATTGATCTAACGCTCTATCCAATACAAGAATTCTTCAGGATCAAACACCTGAGCTAAGCTCCCCCTAGAGCCTAGATTTTTTTCCCAAAATACAAAAGCCCTCTTGAGTTTTTATTCTCTCAACTTTTGCATCTTCATAAGGCCACGCCTCTCCTCTTTATATAGGCTAAACTTGCTCCTAAAGTTTACCTAAATAAAGATATAACAAATATCCTTTTTGTTTTGATATTTACTATTCCACCTTTTTGTAACTTTTCATTCTTTTTTTTTGAAACTTATTCAAAGATCTTCATCCAGCTCAACACACAACTCATAAACCGAATCACATCATAAAGATTCGTTCACATCTCATCAATTGAACATATCTACGTCCTGAGTCACGTCTTGTACTACCACTTGTACTACGCCGTGACTGACACATCAAATACCTCTTCAATCTCCCCCTTTTTGACTATGTATGTGATCTCAACAACCCTAGCATCAAAGGCTTCGTCACTAGCAACATCCAACATCATCAAAAAACTAGCAACACCAATCTCCCTTACTTGAGTCACATCATGGTCAAAAACTAACATATGAACTGTCCTCCTCCATATTGAGGATGAAATCCTACTGCACCATCTCCGAAGTGATTAACTTTCTTACTCCAAATATGCCTGACCCTTGTGCCTCCATGAGTAGCTCTCTGAACATGTCCTTTACCTTCACAATGCTAACATATAGAACCATGAAATCTCACTCCACGATCTTGCTCCATTCTTTTCTTCTCCTTCAATAACTTGAAGCATCTTGGCCTAATATGCCCAACAACTCCACAATGATGACAAACATGACGCCAAATTCGTTTAGGTGCACTCTTCACTTCTGGAATTTTCCTTGTTGCAGTCGCTGTAGCAGTTCTTGTACCAGCTTTCGTACCAGTTGCAGACTTCATAACAGTTACAGTCTTTGTAGCAGCTGTTGATGCAACATCCATCTTTCCACCAGACATAAAAACACTATCAGCTTTTGAAGATTCTCCATTGAATCCAAGACCACATCGATCACTTTTTCCAATAGTGAGAAGATGATCCAAGTTCTTTGTGCCATTATTCAGCATCGTCACGCCCTTTTGAGTTTCTTCAAGTTGAACTCTGGCTTGCTGTGCTTCTTCTTCTTTCTCTGTTGCATACTTTCGTACTTCAGAAACTTCAGCTTCTAGCTTAACTTTGTCCTTAGTCAATGATGCATTCTCCTCAACCATCTTACACCAGTGCTCATACAAGGGATTGTAATTCTCAGCAAAATCATCATCGTCACTTACAGGATCATCATCACTTTCATCCTTGTCACTTCCAATTGCACACCCTGTTGCAGACGCTGACGCAGGTTCCGTCGCAGACGCTGATGCAGATCCTGTGGCAAACTTCGTAGCAAAACTAGACTCAAAGGTTGGGAATGCCACAAAGTTCTTTATTCCTTCATCATCATCTGAATCACTTCTAGAATCATCCTTGACGTTCTTCTTCTTCTTGTTATGCTGTAAATTTGCGCAATCACGACTAAAGTGACCAAATCCATGACATTCATAGCATTGTATCTTCGATGATGTGTTGTTCAACTTCTCGCTTTTACTTTTCTTGTCTTGCTTCATCTTCAGATACTTTGAAAACTGTCTTGACAGCATCGCCATAGAATCTTCAGAAGATGAAACTTGTAGAGCAACTACAACATCAACATCCTTCTTCTGAGCTTGTTCTTAATATGCTTTATTTAACTCAAAATCTTGAAGTATCCCAACAAACTCATCAAACGCCATCTCATCCAGATTATGAGCTTCTTCAACAGCAGAGATCTTTGACTCAAACTTTGATGGAAGAGATCTCTTCATCTTCTTCACAAGCTTCTTGTCCTTGTAATGCTTTCCCAGAGCGAATGACTCATTGGATATGTCACACAACTTAGCACTAAATTAAGCCACGGTTTCTCTTTCATCCATCCTTAGATTCTCAAATTTAGATGCTAACATATCCAACTTAGTCCTCTTGACACTTGTGGTACCTTCAAACATGTTCTCCAATGTTTTCCATGCCTTTTGAGCTGACACACATTGAGAAATCAACTTGAAGTAACTTGCATCAATTGCATTATAAATTGCAGTCTTGGTATTAGAATTGCAACTTGATGCCTTCTTCTCTTCAGCATTCCATTGATCTCTAGGCTTAAGAACTTCAATTCCTTTATCATTAACCATCATAGGGGGATTCCAACCAGTCTCAATCGAACTCCAACAATCCTCATCAAGACCACTAATGAAAGCTTGCATACGAACCTTCCAATATCCATAATTTGAAGAGTCAAGCCGTGGTGGTCTGGTCATTGATGTTCCTTCTTCGTGAGACTCCATCGAACCGAACTCTGTGCTACTTCCTGAGCTACCTTTTGATCCTCACCTTAGATCTTCCCAAAACAAGACTAAATCTTTATCAAGCACCCGCTCTGATACCAATTGAAAACGCAGGTGAGGCATGTATAAAGCGCTGAAAAGAAAGACACACAAAGTTTTTTATGGGTTTTTTTCTACTCCCCCAATTCCGAATTCACTTGAATAGAAAGTAATCCCACCAATTACAAACGAATAGAACAAACCCTATTGATCTAATGCTCTATCCAATACAAGAATTCTTCAGGATCAAACACCTGAGCTAAGCTCCCCCTAGAGCCTAGACTTTTTTCCAAAAATACAAAAGCCCTCTTGAGTTTTTATTCTCTCAACTTCTACATCTTCATAAGGCCACGCCTCTCCTCTTTATATAGGCTAAATCTGCTCCTAAAGTTTACCTAAATAAAGATATAGCAAATATCCTTTTTGTTTTGATATTTACTATTCCACCTTTTTGTAACTTTTCATTCTTTTTTTTTGAAACTTATTCAAAGAATAAGTAAACAACTCCAAGCTGTAATCTTCACTCCAAGATCTTCATCCAGTTCAGCACACAACCAATAAACCGAATCACATCATAATGATTCGTTCACATCTCATCAATTGAACATATCTACATCCTGAGTCACGTCTTGTACTACCACTTGTACTACGCCGCGACTGACACATCAAATACCTCTTTAGTAAGATGGTTATGGAACTTCAACAATCAAATGTCATATATTTTAATTCTATATAAACTTTTATATGGATATATATATATATATATATATATATATACTGCATGTTTATTTATAGGGAGATAAATATGATAATATAAACTTCAACAATCACACTTTTTCTTTACCAAAAAATGAAATATGATTATAATTTTTTTTTGACAAAAAACAAATCAAATAAAAGCGTTGTGCTAAGAAATCGGTGAAGAGATATGTACTTCAGGTAATGAATGTTGACTTTGAAAAGTGCGGTTTTCAATAAAAGTTTTTGAAATTCGTTTTCCGCCACCAATCAGAGTTTTGTTTTATTAATTTGCGATTTTTTTTTTTAAAAATCAACACATTTTTTTTTGCATTTTTTCTTCAAACTATTTTAGAAATCCGCACTCACTTGGTCTATTTACATGGTTTGAATGGTGACCGCGTTTTTAGTTGTGCGGGAAAAGCGATTTTAAAGTGCGGTACGGTTCAACCGCGGTACATACGGATTGTGGGACAAATGCGGTTTATACATAATAAGCGGTGCAGAACATGTATTGATTAGTGAAAAATAATTTACAGAACAAATGCAGTTTTTAGAAAAACAAATTGATTAATTTTTATTTATTATGTTTATATTCGTTAATTTGATTAGTTTTGAATAATTTCGGTTATTTCAAGTTGATTCGGCTCAGTAATTTTCTAATTTTGGTTAAATTTAGTTATTTCAGATAGTTCGATTCAAAATTTTGAATATAAATTCGGTTTTGATTTGTGTAAATCAATATGATTTGTTTTTTTTTTTGTTTTTTTTAGACAAACCAAACCAACTACCATATGATAAAAGATTAAATAATCTATGTTGCAAATAATTATCTATAACATTAAGTGGTTTATTTATAACGTTAAGTGGTTTATTTATTTGATTATTTTCTAACTGATTTTAAAAATAAAATGATAAAAGAATAAAACATAGACCATTGTTTCCCACATATACACACAAAGCACACTAATTGAGGTGTGGATTTACTGTAGCAGGAAGATTCAACGTAAAAGTTGATACCGTCTGAGCGGTTGAGATAGTCCAACTGGTTGAGGGGCTCGTGGTGGCTAGAAACCACCCGGGTTCGAGCCCAGGCGGAAACAAAATTGCCTCCTCTGCTCACCCACATGGATATGGGCCCATTGCTTACGGCCCATTTGAATACCCGGAGAGAGGGTCTATCCATGGGCTGCACTTCCCCTTGGGGATTAGTCTGGGCCCTTCCATAGGCCCGGGATACCCCCAGGTTAAAAAAAAAAAAAAAGTTGATACCGTACTTGCAATTTTGATTTTTTATTTATTTTTAGGCTTTGAATGGAGACACGTGAAAAGCGAAATTGAAAAAGTTATAGAAAACCGCACAATCACACCAATCAACAACTGGTTTGAGAAATGTGCGTTTTTTACATAAAATATAATCAGAAAGCGGATTTTTATGATGAAGTAAAAAGTGAAAAATGCTTTTCAAATGAGTCTGCATTTTTATATAGCGTTATTTACAAAAGCGCACAAAATATTATTTATATTCTTATTTCATCATCGCAAATTTTTGTCACTTCATCATCGCAATTTTTTGTCACTTCATCATCGCATTTGATTGACCCTACTAATAAAAATATTTAATCAATGCATTTAATTAGTAATCAATATATTATCAATTAATTAGTAATTTATTTGAAATAGACCACCTAATGTTTTTAATGCAAAATTTATCTTTTAAAACTAAACCAAACATGTTGAATCAAACCGAATCAAATAAAAATGGGTTTTTGGTTTAAGTTTGGTTATAAGTTCATTTTAATTTGATAGATTAAACAAGCAGTTATCGGTTTGGTAGTCGGTTAGTTTAGTTTTTCGAAAAATAAAAACTAAACCAACTCATACCAATTTATACCAAACCAAACCTAATTTATTTCAAAATTGTGAACCGAACTATCCGAAATAATCAAATTTAACCAAAATTAAAAATTATCAAATTTAACCGAATCGACTTGAAATAACCAAATTTATCTAAATTAATCAAGTTAATCGAATTTATCCAAAATAAACCAAAATTAATCAATTTTTTTTTTTATAAAACCGCACTTGTCTCATAACTTATTTTTCACCAATCAACATGTATTCCGCACCGCTTATTATGTACAAGCCGCACTTGTCTCGCAATCCGCATATACCGCACTTGAACCGTACCGCATTTGAAAACCACTTTTGCCACATTGACAAATACGCGGTCACCATTCGGACCCTTAATATGAAAATTAAAAAACGTCATGATGTATACATTTTATGTTGATTGGTGAACTTTAATGGGGTCCACTGAAAAACGTACCGCAATAATAAAAAACGCTTTTCCCATTCATTATCACAGATTATCCAGCGGTCGGACCACACTGGACACTCGTAAAGTGATTTTTTAATATATCTTATTTTATAGTAGTATTTAATATATAACAGTACTATATATATCTCGTGTAATAGAAAAAAAGATAAACAACAACATACATATGTCAAATCTCAAGTTAAATATATTATTTTTAAAATATTAATTTTTTGGTCAATCATAATATTAATAAGATGTAATGTATATATTAATAATATTTATATATAGTTTTCTTCTTTTACAAACAAATATTTTAAGCATTCTTATATGTTAATTTTTAAAGTAACTTCTTCATATATTCAAAACTAGATCTATTTAATCACACATAGATATATAATACTAAGTAAAACAAAATAAAACTATTTGAGTTTGAATGTTTCTATTTATATTTTCTAAAAAAATGTTTGATTGTGACATTGAAGGTTTTTGTATATATATATATCATAATAAGATGATTTTATTTAATTAATAATAAAAGAAATAAACAACTGTGTTGCTAATAATATATTTAACATAATCAAAATAAAATCAAGTAAACATTTAAAAAATATATTTAAAATTTATATTTGTAAAAAATTATAATAATATTTTTTAACATATATAGTAATTATTAATTTAATTAATGATATATTTAGAAATTTAAAAACTTAATGATTTTTAGTTTATTTATAAACTAAAATCCGCACCATTTATTATTTTTCACCATTCATATATTTTACTGTGTAACGCAAATCAATTTTTTACCAATCAAACTTATTTGATACCGCTTATTTTGTAAAAATCGTATTTGTCTCGCAAACCGCATATACCGCAGTTGAACCGCACTGCATTCTAAAACCTCTTTTTCGCACAACTAAAAACGCGGTCACCATTCGTGAAATTGCATAAAAATGTCGCATATATATATTTCTTCCAAACTTTTTTCATTTTTTTTGTTTATCTAGAATTATTTAATGCAAAGCTTAACTAATTTCCGAAGAAGCCACAATCAACGACTAGGGCAACTCCAAATTTTCTAATAAGATTTAGGATATGGTTTTTTGTTTGTTTGGCCAAACAATAACAATTTAGTTCCCAGAAAAATATAAACTTAGAACCAACGATTTTACACTTTTTCTCAAACCAATCTCTACTACCAGACCACCATTGCTTGATATATTTCTAGTTTCATCGCTTTCTGTTTCTATTTCCACCATCGAATTTTGATCTTGATCGTTGTCTCGTCAATCAAATCATATTATTGATAAATTTCAGTTGAACTCGATCAATCTTCCAATAGAATCTTGGCTAAAGCTACTCTTCAAAATTTATTGATGATATACCATTTAATAAAAATCAAATTGTTGACCAGAAAAAATCAAAACATAACACTTATGGTGAATTCATCAATTATACTATATTACAATGTGATGAAAAATAATACTAAATTACCATGAATTATTTAACTAACTATATTTGATTTAGAAATTCACATAAATTGGGATATATGATATCCAAAAGAAAAAATTAAAACAAATAATGGATAATATATATGTTGCTATAGAATGGTACTAATTTAATAAGCCATATAGAGATATAAGCTTAACAACACATATCCAAGTCAATATGAGTTATATTGATTGATAGGTCAAGAGTTATCCCTATTCTAACTGCAAGTGCACAGTGATGTGAATGTAGTACTTTAGGGTATCAAATCCACAAGGACTCTAGGCAACGATAGATTAAAAAAAATCAAGTTAAACTAGGAAAAAGCAGTGTAATGAGAAACTAAAAGCAATGCAAGAAAGTAAATCAGTAGCAAGATTTGTTTGTAGGCAATTAACTAAAAGCGCTAAGTCTAGGGAGTTCTCAGGAAATCAGACAAGCAGATAAATTATTCAGTCATGATCAAATTAAGTACGGTTCTGGAACTCAAAGACGGAATTAGAATTAACGAACTTTCGTTGTGAGAATTCTCTAAGCCTAATTGCAGAAATCCAAATTTCTTTGTAATTCCTAACAGATTAAACTAGCTTTAAGATTAAGTTCGATATGTTCACAATTCAATTAAACCAAATTTCTTTGCGAGTAATTCAATTGCTCAACCTAAATAGTTCAGATTCTAAACCACACTTTCGTGTCAATTTAAAAACCTAAGATCTAGATTCTAAGTGATCAAGTTAGAAACTAGTGTTAAGCACAATTTAGATCGAAGAACAATTATTGATATGAATCCTTAACTGAAATAAATAAATCTAGCAAGTCATGAAATCCTTAATGAGAATCCCTAAACCTAACTATGAATCTACTCAGACATAGAATATGAAAACATAATCAATGAAATAATAGATTGCATAAAAGAGAATAAAGAAGTAAAGGGATTCGAAATCTTCTCCAAAAAGCAGGAAGCAGTACAAGATTAGATCAGCCCCAAGCTCTAAAAACTCTCAGCTCTAAGTATGAAAGCGTCTCTAAAAACTGATGTAAAAACCTAATTATATAAGCTAATCACGTCTTGGGGCTTCTTTGTAATTATCAGGAACTTCTGGGCAAAACTGCGAATTCTGCATTCTTCATTAAACCGCCGAGAAAGACCCATCTCACACGTGTGTCGATCGATGCACGATGTGTGTCGATCGATGCACGATGTGTGTCGATCGATGCATTACGCTGTTTTGGACAGTGAACTCTATCTATCCGGTCAAAACGCCAAAATGCTCCAAAAGCTCCATAAACTCCAATTCCGCTCCAAACGTGCATATATCTAATAGCACTTGTAAAAGACTCTAAAAAAACACTAAAAGACTCTAAAACACACTTATATCATGGTCTAAAACCGGTAAAAACCATGATATATCAACTCTCCCACACTTAGCATTTGCTTGCCCTCAAGCAAAACATAGAACTAAAACATGGTGAAGAGGTTTGAAACTTTCAGAGACTCTTTTCGTCCTAGAAGTAACAACACTCAGATTCCCCTTAGTAAGCCACTGAAAGAATCACCTGCAAGACATCAAGACCAACATGTACTTCCCCCACACTTAGCAACTGTCCTAAGTAAACTCCACAATCAATCCAAGCAATTCAAATTCACCTTACTGACTTCTATAAGCTATTAAGTGCGGTCTCACCTAAGGATTATCGATCAAAGGGCACATGGATTCTTACTTTGTCAGCTCTAGACCACCATACTATCTTTTTCTGGTTCCTTTTCTTCTCTTTTCCCTTCCTTAATATTCTGATTTTTCCCCATTGGGTATCATTTTTTTTTTTTTATCAGTGCTCTTCCCGTTAAGGGGTGTACTTTGGACACATTCCATGAATGCACATGAGGTAATAGTGTTTGCTACTACTCCCGTGACCACTTCGGAGCTACTAGCTCATCCTCAGTTTATTACTTTTTTTTTTACTTTATGGAAGGGGAGAAGGGAACCATACTCAGACAGGTATCCGACTCAAGGTATGCCAAGCCCTTAGGTGAGAAAATTAAGTCAAATTAAGGGTGAAGTCAGTAAAGGATCCTCTGAATACCTGAATTGATATGGGTGTCCTCAGTAGGTTGATCCGTGTTGGGTTTTCTAATAGTCATAGATAGATCCTGCAACTTCATCCCAATGGTCACTTAAGTTCCTGCAAGATATTGTTAACTTCTCAAAAATTCACTGTTTCCTACTTAAACCGTTTTGACTCAATAAAACAATTTTTTTTTGAAAAATGGGACTGACTACAAGAAAACAGAAAGATAATAGTCAGTACCACCTCCCCCACACTTGAAACACACTGTCCCCAGTAGTGTCAAGCTAAGGTTTGGTAAAAGAAAGAAAAAAAATGTTAATGGATGTGTTAAGTTCTGTCTAATTTTACCTCTGTCGCTCATGCATCGATCGTTACGCATAAATGCGACGATCGTTGCAAGGCGATTTGCGTCATGAGTCGATCATTTCTCATGACCTCAACGATCACTGCAATGCGATTTTCGTGTTGTGACGATCGACACACAGGACCGTGTCGATCGTTGCATTGCGATTGTCGAGAGCAGTCAGCAGTTACCAGGTTAGTCCGTGAGAAATCATCAAATTTCAAACCCGCAAGCTTAAAATCAATGCAAACAAGTAGAATCAAAGCAACAGATAGTCTCAAAGTAAAAACATCATCCAAACATAAGAATCCTAAGAAAATCAAGAGAAAAATGCAAAAGAAAAGATGAAAACAGAAATACAGAACCGTAGTCTCAAAATGCCACTACTCTCACTCGTCATCTATGCCATCATAGCGATCAGTACTGCTGGAAGAATCGGGAGTCAGAGAATGCTGTCTACGTCGACGGGAAGGTCCGGGCTGATGAATCTGCGGCTGTCTTCTGCAAGTTCAGGTATGCATGTAGTTCCAGATGCTCCGTAGAATACTATCCTCACGTTCTCTCCACTCTCCCTCAGACATCTCACCAAAAGGTACCGAAGGCTCAGGATAAGGACCATAATCATCAGCAGGAGCAGCAGGTGCATGCACAGATGAAGAAGAAGGGCGTGTAGAAGGCTCTCCCAGCGGATGAGCCATCGTAGGCACACTGCGCTGATCACGCGTAGGAGGCTGGAAACTCAAGGCAGCCAGCGTATCAATCTTGGTCAGATCAGCAGCAGGAAGATCTATACCACGCTTCGTAGTGGTGTCATAATAGACCCATATACGTCCCTCCTTCAGCCATGTAGCACTCTGCAGGTGGGTAAAATCAAGGAATTCCTAGTTGTCATTACACTCTGTACCCTCTAGAGGAATCCTGCAATGCCTGAAAATGGGAGTAAACAGACTCCCTACTGTCTCAGTGTCCTTCCCATCGAATGGCTTCTTCTGCAATGAGCACAAGTGATGAGCAAACACAACTCCTATGTTGAGTCCTCTGGTGGGATCTCTCAAATCAGTCTCAGCAAACTGCTCCTTCAACCCAATGAAAAGCATCTCCAGCTCATTCTTACGCATATTTTTGGCTTCAGCTTTGCACAACAGAGTATATCCCAAGATGCGCAAGACATATCTGAGAACATGATGCCTAACCTGTATCTGCTTCGTCGTCCTCGAGCAATACCGACCGTTGCCAATACAGTCCCAGAAATACTGAGCTTCCGGCACATCCCACTCAAGAGATATACCGGTGCGTGTAGGATCAACGCTGAATCCATATATACGGCAGATATCAAGAAGGGGAATCCGATACCTGAGTCCTAGGCACATGAACGTAAAGATACCTCCTAAAGCTCTCCTGCACTCTGGGTCAGGATAAATAACTCTGCAGGTGGCCAGCAGTTGTCTCACCAGATCAGGATACAACTCATAGGGCTGCATAGGCATCGTCCCCAGACCAATGCCCTTAACCAATGTCAGCACCTGCTCATCAATGCCTTGTAATGTAGCTTCGAGAAAGTCTCATTCAGCTGTATCATAAGCCTTAGAGATATTCATCTTGACTGCCATGCATGTTTTAGAAACTCTTTTACTAGACCTGAGTGAATGCATCAATTCGTTGGCTATTAGAACATTGTTTGTTGCCATTATTTCTAATATAAAGGCTGCCTGAACTTTGGAAACAATTGCATCTAATGAACTGTTAAGTCTTCCCACGAGTAACTTTGAGATGATTTGTAGATAACTTACATACGACGATAGGTCTGAAATCTACAAGAGTAGATGACGTCTGAATTTTGGGATCATACAAATATTTGTATTATTGATGCCCGAATTCATTATTCCCATATTCAAATATCTCCAAACTTCTGAGCAGACTTCTTGTTTTATATTATCCAACATTCATGGTAGAACTGAGCTATAAACCGGTCAGGACCGGGAGATTTTTCTGCTCCGACTGATTTAACCGCCGTATAAATTCATCATCTATAAAATCATGTATCAGAGCAGTATTGATGTCCTCCATGACTGTTTGTTGAAAAACCTTGAAAATATCCATGTCGAGTGTTACTCGAGAGGTCTTGTACACGGCTTTAAAATACCTTTCCCCCAACTGGCCTATTTCTCTTTCTCCTTTAAATATGTTCCCTGTTTCATACTTAATTGAAACAATAAAATTCCTGGCATACCTCTTTTTTGTACATCAGTGAAAATATTTGGTGTTTCTATCATCCTCCACTAATTTTCTCTGTTGAGTCTTCTGAGCCCAGTATTCCTCTTTATCTTTGTATGCGGATTCTAGATGTTTTCATAAGACTAGAATTTGTGGACGTATTGATATATCAGATGCCATAGCTCTGTCGAGGTCATATTTCAATTATGTGATTGATAGGCTCGAAGTTTTAATCATATATTCTACTGCAAGTGCACAGTTATGTTACTGTAGTACTTAGGGTATCGAATCCACAAGGACTCACGGTCACACGATAGATTGTATGTATTCAACTTAAGCTAAATCAAATCAGAGAATGCAATAAACAAAAAGCAATTAACTATAAAAGTGTTTTCAGATGGAGAAAGGCGTCAAACTTAGGAATTTCTCGGGAATTATGCTATGCCGGATACTTGACTAACATGATTCAGATTAAGCGCAGTTCAAGAACTAGAAACACAGTACTAAACAATCCAACTCTCGCTGAGATTATTTCTATATCTAGCAACCTAGTGATCCAAATCTCTTTGCGATCCTAGAGTTCTAAACAAGCATTAAGAACAGGTTCTATCGGTTCACAATTTTCCTAGACCAAATCTCTTTGTACCTAGTCAAATTGCTCACTCTAAGTTTGGGTCAGATTATAACTCACACTCTCGTGCTATTGCTAATTATCTCAGATTTATTACTCACACTCTCGTGCTATTGTTAATTAAGCGCAACTTAGGTGATGAACGATAAGATAGTGAATCCTAATCAACCATTTATCAAACAAGCATAAAACCTTTGTGAGAATCCCTAAATCTAACTAGGTTACTACTCATACATATTGGCAATTAAACAACACATCATGAATAGAAAACCAGAAACTGAATAGATAAAGCCAAAAGGGTTCGAAATCCTTCTCTCGAGGTTACAAGTAGCAAGAATCAACCCCAACTCAATATCTCTCAATCTCTCTCAAACAAGAACAAGTCAAGAATAAGATAATAGAATAATAAGTCTGAAACCCTAATAAAACTCTCTAAACACTGTTAGAGTCAAGTTTAGCACTTTCCTAAAAAGGCCTGTTCATGAGTTTAGGTCGGCCCAAAATGGAAAGTCGGGAATAAGGCCCAAGGCGGTAAAACTTAGGTTAAACCGGACTCGAGGCGACCGGCTTACATTAGGGTTAGGATGGTGTTGAATGAAAGGCGCCGCGCACCAAAGTCGGAAAAAGGGAATATTCTAGCTAAAGATAAAGGCGATATTCTAGGAAATATTCTGTATTTATCTTATTTTCCTTTTTTATGTAAACCGACTTGTAACCCTATATAAGGGAATCCGATATTCATTCAATGGATACGCTTTTCTTAATATTTTCGGCTTGAGAGACTTTAGAGCGATATTTGACCTAAAATCTCTCCGGCGACTTTCATAACATTCTTTACCGGCTTCCACCTCGGAAACACCGGCTTTAAACCCTAAATTCCCAAATCTCACCGCGTTCTTAAATCCTTCTTTTAGAATCCCTAATTTACAAACCCTAAAACTCTTTCTATCTTTAGATAGACCGAGTTGAGATCTTACAATTGGCGCCGACTGTGGGGATTTCTAAGAGAAATTTCTGAACGAGATGTCGGGAAACAGGAAAGAAATCGATCCGGAAAATCCAATGGTTGACCTAAGCATTCATGATGAAAGTGATTACGACCAGAGTGATCACGAAGATGAGGCTGCCAAAGGCGGCAAGCAGCCGCGAAACACCGCCAAGAACAAAGCTCGGGATGACGGCAAACATGCCCCGTCACTCAGCGAAACAGAAGCTCAGATCGAGCAAGACAAGACCTTAGCCACTCTAATGGCCAAGATCGAGTCACAGAACGACTTGATCAAAACGTTCTCAAAGAAAATCGACCTACTGCAGACAGAGCAAGCTAAGATCCTTTCAGGACAACGGTCGAGAAAACCCAGGAAAGAGGTGCCTTCAAAGGTGAAAGACAAAGTCGCTAGACGACTGGTCTATAGCACATCTGAGGAAAGCCACCACGAACAGAGCCACAGCAGCGAGTCCAGGAGCAACCCGCGGAAGGAGGGCGACCAGGATGCTCGCGAGCGGAGCTCACGTCGGAGGGAAGGTTCTGAAAGACCTAAACGGAGCGAAAGTCAGAGACATAACAACGAAAGTGACGAGAGGTATTCACCCGACAGAGGAGAATATACCAGTCACCAGACACGGGACGTGCACCACAGACGAAATTCGCGACGTGAGAATGGCTCGCACCGAGACAACTATCGCCGCGAGCGAGGTATGTCGTACGAGAAAACTCACGGAGCGTCTATTCGCGGAGCAAGTCGCAACCATGTCGAAAAACAACTGATTGAGCTCAAAGACACCCTAAAAGAATTAAAAGGGGAGGTCCATGGCGTGAAGGGATCCGCACCCGAGATAGACCGAATCATCGAGGAAACTCGTAGGACTCCCTTTACCTCGCGCATCACAAACACGTATATCAGGCAAAGAGAAAAGCTCAGACTACCGATGTACGACGGCACAAAAGATCCAGCGACCCATCTCACAACGTTCAAAATCATGGCGGCAAAGGCACGGTTCTCGACGAATGAGGAGCGTGACATCGGCTTCTGCCAACTGTTCACCGAAACCCTGGAAGGAGACGCGCTGAACTGGTTCTCCCGACTTCCCTCCAAATCAATTGACAGCTTCTCGGATCTCACATGGGCATTCGTAAGGCATCACTTTGCCTACATTCGCAAAGATACTTCGCTAAGCGCGCTGATATCAATGACGCAAGAGAAGAAGGAAACTTTGAAAGATTTCGTAGAGAGGTTCAGGGCAGTGATGACGCGAGCTGAGGCACCGGATAAATTCACTATCGCAGCCCTGACAAACGCCGTCTGGCACGAGTCGCCATTCTACCAAGATTTAGTCGTCAACCCGCCACTAACCATCGAAGACGCACTCCATCGAGCAAACAAGTTCGTGGAATTGGAGGAGAAGAAAGTCGCACTGGCAAAGAGGTTTGGTTCTGGTAAACAAACAGACAGGAAGGAAGAAAGAGAACCCAGACAGCACTACGACAGCAAAAACGCCAAAACAATGGTTGTAGACGGTACCGACAAGTCCCGGTCATCAAAACCGTGGAATAAGAGAGGTAAAGAGACAAAGAAGGCACAGCAGACAGCTTCCACCGCGGGAGACAAGTACTGCGAATACCATCAAGCTACGTCGCACGACACAGCTGAATGTCGGAACCTCAGAAACGCACTCTACTCCCGACTTTCAAATGAGGAAATCAAGGCGGCCATCGAGAGGTTGAAGAAGGAAGAGTCGGAAAAGAAGGAAGACAAAGCTGACGAGCAGGCTCCCAAGCAAGATAAGCCGCCACGGCGTATCAAAAGCATAGCTTTGAAACGTAACCGTGAAGAAGAAGAGGAGGACGAAGAAGAAACCCCCAAGACCATCCGAAGAATCAACATGATCATGGGTGGTCTAATCTCCGTAAATGATTCGGTCCGGTCAATCAAGGTCTATGAACGCCTAGCATTGGCCGCGCAAAAGGCGCCTCAACCAATCCTATCAGACGATCCGCCCGTCATCTTTACCGACCAGGACCTCTATGGGACTCACTACCCTCATAACGACCCACTGGTGGTTGAGCTTCTGATCGGAAGTTGCCAAGTATCTCGAATACTGGTGGACACCGAGAGTTCGATAGACTTAATTTTCTTAGATACACTCAAGAAGATGGACATTAAGGAGGAGGATATCAAGCAGAAGGCCAAGCCGCTCACCGGATTCACGAGTGAGACGACGTACACAATTGGAACGATCAAGTTGCCTGTCTTTGCAGGAGGAGTTAACAGATTGGTGAGGTTTCACGTCATTGACAAGCCAACCATCTATAACGTGATCCTTGGAACTCCATGGCTATATAGCATGAAGGCGGTATCCTCGACATACCATCAATGTCTGAAATTCCCGACACCCAAAGGAATCCAGACAGTCAAAGGATGCCAGAGTGCAAGTCGGTCGTGTTTCGCGAGAGAACATAAGATCAGGGTGCCGTCCTGCATGATCAACACAGAACACGGAAGAAAAGGACCGGAGAAAGAACTAATCCAGCAAGTCATCATTGACGAATCAGATGCAAGCAAGTGCGTAGGCATTGGCGCAGGATTACCGGACGACATCAAAGAGGAACTGATCACCTTCCTACAGCAAAACGTTACAACATTTGCGTGGACAATGAAGGATATGAAAGGTATCAACCCAACCATTACAACTCACGAGTTGAATGTCGATCCGACTTACAGGCCAGTCAAGCAAAAGAGACGAAAACTCGGCCCAGAAAGAGCTAAAGCAGTCAACGACGAAGTAGAAAAGCTACTCGAAGCCGGTTCAATCCAAGAAGTCAAATATCCTGACTGGCTGGCCAATCCAGTGGTCGTGAAGAAGAAAAACGGGAAGTGGAGAGTATGTGTCGACTTCACGGATCTCAACAAAGCTTGCCCCAAAGATAGTTTCCCGCTGCCGCACATCGACCGGCTTGTTGAGGCGACGGCTGGAAACGAACTGCTATCATTCATGCACTACAAGAAATATGGGTATTGATAGCACCACGAAAACGCTATCATATGTCTATGATAGCGTTTCCATAAACGCTATGTTTGCCGCTGCCATCTTAGGTCAGCCATCTACGATAGCACTAATTTGACATGCTATCATATATCTGTCTATGATAGCGCTAATTTTGATGTGATTATATAGTTTTTAGTAGCATTGGTTTATTGCCATTTTATAGATTAATGTAGCATATTATTCGTGCAATAATAAATATTGTGGTGGCAATATTTTAGGGTTATATTATATTTTATATTAGCGTTTTATAATTGTTGTATTATTATTTATAATGGCCAATCTTTATGGCTGTTGTATATCTTATGAACACTTTTATTTTTTGCCATATTTATTATATAATATTGTTTTAAATTCTTTATAAAATATTATTTAAAAACGAATAAAATTTAAATAAAAAAAATTATATTCAAAATTTGATTTTTTATTAATAACTTAAAACATGTTTTACATAAACATAATAAAAGATACATATCAAAAAAATTCTAACATATTTCTAACATTGTTCATATAATTTCTTAAGAGTTCTCCAAATGAAATGGCATGCATGAGATGAGCCACCTTTTGGAGTTCTTTGGCAAGTTCGATAAGCTTGTGTTTACAAACCTGTACATATGAAAACCAGATGGTCATAAACCTGCTTGGAACTAAAAAGAATGTTGACTCACTACAAGAAATATGTACATTCTTAGCTACTTATGCAAAACTAAATAAACCTAAAAGTGACATAGTCTCTTAACTCTTAATACATTCAAACACTGTAACATTGAGAAGTAAACAAGTTTTAAGAAGAATTTTGAATTATATACCTTCCTTGTGACTTGTTTTTCACCCACTTGTGAACATCCGATCTTCACTTCTTCCACTTCTCTTTATCATCTCGTGAAGGAGCTAGCTTCCAAGTTCCTGTATTAAAAAATAAAATATATATCAGATGTACAGTGCTCTCACAACCTTATTTCAAACCAAGTTTTGATTGAGAAGATAAGTTTTCAAATTTGACCAACTAGAACATGTTGCTATGTATGTGACATTTGATCAGTCATATTGTTGCTACGGATACGCATTTTAATAGTTAACTAATAAGAGAGTGAGCCATAGGCATATAAAGGTTTTCGTTTTGGGGATTTGAATAGAGTTTCAGTTTATTCATAAGGAGCTTATTGGATAGTGTTGTAAGAAAGCTACCTGAACCATGTGTGGACGTTTTGGACCGGAATGCCTAACACAAGCAGCAGCCGTTTCAATCATTCTGAAAACTTCATTCTCCACGTAATGCTTTTCGAGCCGTCTATCAACCAAATCGCTGAAATCGCCAGTCTCAATGGCTTTGTGAAGCAGTGGTCGAGCCTGTGAGTTTATGAATTATGTCTTTTCAGTAACAAAAGCCAAATTATATACAACTGTAACTGAAGAGCGTTGAGACATGAATACAGGAATGTTTGCAGATTAGTATTTACTTACCCATTCGACCAAACTCTCTTCTCCCAAAGGCTGGTACTGATCAACTGGTTTGCGTCCAGTTATAAGCTCTAAGAGAACAACCCCAAACGAGAAAACATCTGATCTATCTGTCAATTTTCCACTTTGTGCAACCTAAACAACAAAGAAGCAGAAAAGTAAGAACAAACCAAGTGTCATCAAGTAAAACTTCAGAGCCAAAGCTCCAAACAGAGGAAGTGTTAATAAGAAGGATGATTGTCTGTATTGCCTGAGCTTCAAAGTCATTGTCCAGCAGGATGTTTGCGGACTTTATGTCCCTGTGAATGATTTTTGGGTGACCTGCGAAACAAAGATTAATTTGAGGCCCTTTAGAGCTTCCACCATACACACAAATCGATTTCAAACCACATGGTTCTCCAGCTTCACTCAAAACATCAGAAATCTGCCAAAATCATCACCAAACAACTAAGAATATGTTTCCTTTCACCTTGCAACTGAGAATATGAAGAAACTAGTTATCTCTACCTGAACAGCTAACTCTCGTGTCGGAGAAAGAACAAGACATGTCGGATTCCTTGTTCCTTTACAATTCTCATTCTTCTTCAACATGTGCATAATCACAGGAATCCCAAACGCCAATGTCTTACCTAAATACCCAAAGTTCCAATTTTAAAAAATCTTTCATGCTTCTGATATTCTGAGATTGACTCACACAAAACATTTCTAACCTGACCCAGTTTTTGCAATCCGGATAAGATCACGACCATCTAACAAAAACGGCCATGAATGCGACTGAATCGGAGATGGTTTCTAGAAAGTCTTACAGCAACTAAGAACATTGTCCGGGAAATTCGATTCAGCAAAAGATGTTAAAAGCTGCGAGAGGCGGCGTCGCTCAAACTCGAGAGAAATGGGAAGAGAGAGAGAAAGATATTAGGGTGGGTCACATAGGGCTTTTTGATAGTTAGCTAAATTTGGCCAAATTTGCCGCCAAACTAAAAAAATTTTGGGAAAAGCCCGCCAAACAAAAAACAAAATGTACTAAAACTCTAAAAAATTGATTAGCCACCATAATGTGATAATAAAATTAGTTGATATTTTGTCAAAAAAACTTAGTTGATATGAAATAGCAGCATTTAAAAATAAACTATTAACTTTAATTTATTTTAATAAAAAGTAATATTTAGAGTCGAATCGAAATCTACACATGAATCTTCCAATTTGTTTTATGAAACATATTCAATATTTTGACAGGGTACATATGGATAACATCATAATATGAAACATATTATGAGGCGTTCACATTTTAAGATTCAAGGTATGTTTTATACTTAGAACTTTTTTATTTAATGTTGTATGTATTTTGTGGATTTAGGGTTAATGACATTATAGTATATGTTTAGGGTTTAGGGTATTGAAATATATGTTTAGGGTATAAAATATTGTATTTGAAAATAATAATTCGTTTATAGTTATACCCTAACCTAACCCTCCAATACCTAAACCTTAAACTAAAACTAAAACTAAAAATTGTTTGTTATATTTCATGTTCTTAGAGTAAAACAATAAATTTATTATATTTTCTTATATTAATTGACAAATTAAATTTTTTGTTTAAATGGTGACCCCTAAACCCTATGTTATAATACCCTAAACCCTAAACATATATTACAATGCTCTAAACTCTAAATAAGATAATAGTTGCATGTTATATTAATTAGATTTTGATTTTATAATTTAGGAATTTGATATTTATTTTGAATTTAGGGTTTAGGGATTGGAAATACCCTAAACTCTATAAATGTTTGGTATTTAAATATTATTTTCATTTAAAAATTGTGTCTATAGCTCAAAAATTCATGTTATAGAGCACAAACTGAATTAATAAACATTCTTTAAATAAAAATAGCACAGAAACATTTTGCAAACTTGGAAAAACAAGAATAATTATTTTATCATACTCAACAAAAGTTCAACTAATATAGATTTTGATGGCTGTAAAGGCTGTAAATGCCAACAGAAGTCTCTAATGGCTGTCAATGCCTGAAAAAAATGAAAAGGCACAAAAGAGTTTTCAGATTAAAGTCGAGATTTTCCAAGCAAATAAAGAAACCGTCTTGTTTAACCCCGTGGAAGCGACCAACTTTTCCGTAGCATGAGTTACCGAGATGAGTAACATTGCCAAAAAGTGTTTAAACCAGTGAAAATAACCACAGCCTCAATCTCTCCTTGTGTGCAGGTAGTACTAGAGTACACACTTACCATCTCTTCAAACCTGAGATGATGATATCAGCAATTACAAATATCTACATGAAAAATTACACCCATCAAAGAGCATCAAGAATCAATGAACTCGATGATTAATACCTTAGTTCATGATAGCTTACTCCTCCATTGGCCAGTGTAATGGACATGATTGCTGCAGCTTCCATAACACATGTCAAAGGCTTTCACATGTATCTCAAGAACATCTTCCACATATTGCCTCTACCTGCAGATTCATGGTAGGCAGTGAGCTAAAGAGGACAAGAAACAAGCGAGAGGTCACATCATGTTTTGAATCCACATAAAACTTCTATACTCGAGTATTTGATATACCTTTTTTGAGTCCTCTGATATGAACATTGTCTTCCTCTCTGTACCCATAACTATTTGGTCTTTTGCGAATTCCAACTGTTCGGCAGATAGCTTCTCAGCCCCTTCAACAGCTGCCTTTATGGCAGCAATATTTACCAGGTTTGCAAGATCTGTAAATTGTTTCGGTCAGATTAGGGAAAATGTAGCAAGTCATAGCTCAATGACAAAATGTAATTATACATTAAAGATACTCACCAACACCATTGAATCCAGGATTTCCACGAGCAATTGCTTTAACATCGACATCATCTGACATAGGTTTGCCTTGGAGGTAGAGTTCCAAAATCTCTTGGTGTCCACGGACATCAGGACTGGGGACGACAATCTAATATCAAATCTGTCAGTAATTTATATTTCTTTGGCAAAATCCAAAACAAGTTTCATTGAAAAGCAGCACATCTATCAAAATTCTACGTGGAAGTATACAGATGGAAACCAATTGAACACCAAATGTGCTAAATTAAACACAAAATCCTCAAAAAGTTGATCCAAAACAAGGGGATCTCTGAAGACAAGGAAAAAAAAAAGGAATCCCTTCTTCATTTACCAGTAACTACCAATTAGCATGGACTCTCATCTTCATATAAATAGAGAGAAGAGTCATAAGAAGCTGAATACTTACATGCCTATCGAATCTGCCTGGTCTTGTCAGGGCTGGATCAAGTATATCAGCCAAGTTTGTTGCAGCCATAACTATTATTCCCTGCAGACCCACGAAAAAAAAAAAGCAAACCACCGTTACAATGCACCAGATTAGAGTGCCATTCCCGCACTCTCTAATATCTCTCTAATCCTAGCCGCTACATGAACAATTTTCAACCCAGAGATGTTATGAAAAGATACCATAGTAACATATCAGAAACCCATGATGCGAGAAACAAGAATGATAATCGAAAGAATCAAATTTGGAGCTAATGGTGCAAACTGGAGATTACAAGTACCTTGAGCACGGTATTCCGAAGCCTTTTGAAGAAAATCGTTGGCAACAATTCTTGCAGCTTGAGACTTGGCTTGAGAAGCGGTGGCGAGATTATACAGATGGGCGATGCTTCGATGAGTGTAATCGAATTGGGGACTTCTCTGCTGACGGCTTCGAACTGTGAGGTGAGCCACGCTTTCACCTCCGAGATCTGGGAGGCGTCAGAAACTCCCTTGGATTTCAGCCACGCTTTCGCTTCCGACGCAATATCCCTTTTCTGCAAATTTTCTGGAAATCGAAGGTGAACTAGGGTTTGGGTGAGCTTGGTCGAGGGAGAGGGAGGTGAAAGAGGAGGCTGAGGGGGAGGAGGGTGGGGAGAGACGGTTCAGCTATAGCAGCAGAGTAGGCGGAGGAATAGATCGGTGGAGAAGAAGAGTTTTTGTGAGATTTTTCTTCTAAAGAAATGAAAGTTTGTGTGAGGAATTTTATTTATTTTTGGCCTCTACAAAAGATACTATTAGAGTGTTAATTGGTTTTTTTTTTTCTAAGTGTTGGTGCTCTTTGAATAGATAGCAAAAATTTGGCTCTAAAACGAATTTTAGTTTCCCGCTAAATGAAATATCAGCATAACATTGATTTAATGCTGTAAGTAGTATCCCATTCCGTCATACATTCTATAATAGCAGTTTTCAAATTCGTGCTATCCTCATGTGCTATCAATAACAGTATTTCTTGTAGTGATGGATGCGTTCTCAGGGTATAACCAAATCCTCATGAACCCAGATGATAGAGAAAAGACGGCCTTCATCACTGAACGGGGCACGTATTGTTACAAAGTCATGCCTTTCGGCCTCAAAAACGCCGGCGCCACCTACCAACGGCTGGTGAACCGGATGTTTGCAGGGCAACTTGGTGCAACGATGGAAGTTTATATTGACGACATGTTAGTCAAGTCTCTAATTGCCTCTCAGCATGTCGGTCATCTAAAGGAATGTTTCAACATCCTTAACCGGTATGGCATGAAACTTAATCCAGCTAAGTGTACATTTGGGGTGACGTCAGGAGAGTTCCTAGGATACGTGGTAACTCAGAGAGGAATAGAAGCCAATCCAAAGCAAATCACAGCCATAATCGACTTACCATCTCCCAAGAACACTCGAGAGGTACAACGCCTCACCGGCCGCATAGCCGCCTTGAACAGGTTTATATCCCGGTCAACGGATAAATGTCTGCCTTTTTACGAGCTCCTACGAGGGAACAAAAGATTCGTGTGGGACGAGAAGTGTCAAGAAGCCTTCATCCAACTCAAGGACTACTTGTCCAACCCGCCAATACTGTCTAAACCCGAGAATGGTGAGACATTGTTGCTTTACATCGCCGTTTCAACAACAGCAGTCAGCGGCGTGCTAGTTCGGGAAGATCGAGGAGAACAGAAGCCGGTCTTCTACATCAGTAAAACAATGAACGGAGCCGAAACCAGGTATCCTGCAATGGAAAAACTGGCTTTCGCGGTCGTCATCTCAGCACGGAAGCTCCGACCATATTTTCAGTCACATCCGATCGCTGTATTAAGCAGTCAACCTCTGCGAACGATACTTCATAGTCCGGGACAGTCTGGTCGTCTGGCCAAGTGGGCAATAGAGTTAAGTGAGTACGACATCGAGTATAGGAACAGGACAACCGCCAAATCACAGGTAATAGCTGATTTCCTTGTCGAATTATCACCTGAATTGGATGTCGGTACCGAGACAGAAGACAAAAATTGGAGACTATTCGTTGACGGGGCTTCATCTAAAAAAGGAGCCGGGATAGGGATACGTCTCATATCACCAACTGGCGAGATATTAGAGCAATCATTCAAACTGGGTTTCACAGCTTCTAACAACACAGCCGAGTACGAAGCTTTGTTAGCCGGTCTCAGATTAGCCAGGGAAATCGGAGTACGACATCTCCTGGCCCACTGTGATTCCATGCTCGTAGCCAACCAGATCAACGGCGACTACGAAGCTAAAAATGAACGAATGGAGGCTTATCGAAAGACGGCGTTGGAACTCACCAGTTCTTTCGAATTTTTCGACATTGTCCAGATACCAAGAAAGGAGAATGCCCCGGCAGATGCACTTGCGTCGCTGGCATCTAATCCCACTCTCTGTCGACGGATCCCGGTAGAGACGATCCACGAGCCAAGCATCCCGCCCCCCGAAAGCACTCAGGAAGAAAATGAAGAAATAATCCTGAGTGATAAAAACGACATGTGCTACAATATTCAAGCAAAGGGCGTAGACCTCTTCGCTGTTCTAACCGGCGACAACAAAGACTGGCGACTTCCGATAAGAGCATACCTGACGGAAGGGAAGCTCCCAGAAGATAAATGGGAAGCACGACGACTTAAAGTCAAAAGCGCGCGGTACACTATACATGAAGGTATCCTCTACAAGTACTCTGCTAACAAGATCCTCCTCAGATGCATAAATGGAGACGAAGTAAGTCGGGTTCTCGAAGAAACACACTCTGGAGCATGCGGAAACCACTCCGGGGGCAGATCTCTCGCCCTCAAAATCAAGTTGAATGGTCACTATTGGCCGACTATGATAACCGACTGCGAGACCTATTCTAACAAGTGTGAAAAGTGTCAGCGACATGCGCCATTCATACATCGACCTACAGAGCTGCTCACAACGTCGACTGCGGCTTACCCATTCATGAGATGGGCAATGGACATCGTTGGACCATTACCGTTATCCAATCAAAGACGTTTTCTGCTCATTATGACCGACTACTTCACAAAGTGGGTAGAGGCCAAGGCTTACGTCGCCATCCACGATGTCCAGGTTCAAAATTTCGTCTGGAAATATATAATATGTCGTTTTGGGCTACCTTATGAGATCGTCACAGATAACGGCTCACAGTTCATCTCGAAAGTATTCGAAGGATTCTGCAAGAAGTGGGATATACGCCTTAGCAAGTCGACACCAAGGTATCCTCAGGGAAATGGCCAAGCCGAAGCCACAAATAAAACCATCATTGCCGGCATTAAAAAACGCCTCGAAAACAAAAAAGGAGTTTGGGCAGATGAGTTAGACGGAGTCCTCTGGTCGCATAGAACGACACCCCGCAGTGCAACAGGAGCCACCCCATTTTCCTTAGCCTTTGGCGTGGAAGCAATGGTACCGGCAGAGGCTAACATTTACACTCTCCGCCGCTCTCTCATGCCGCACCATACCGAAATCAATGAAAAAATGCTAATCCAGGCTCTCGACACCTTAGAGGAAGAACGGGATCGAGCCCTACTCAGGATTCAGAACTACCAACAGCTCGCAGCTCGGTACTACAACCAGAAAGTCAAGGAACGCCATTTTCAAGTCGGTGACTTCGTCCTCCGCAGTGTGTACGAAAACACAAAGGAATGGAGAGCAGGAAAACTCGGGGCAAAGTGGGAAGGACCCTACAAAGTCACCAAAGTCGTCAAACCAGGAGTCTACGAGCTTGAGTCAACAAAAGGCAAGGCCTTACCTCGATCCTGGAACTCGGCAAGCCTGAAGGAGTACCACTAGGACGGCAAGTAAAAAAAAAAAAAAAAAAAAAAAAAAAAAAAAAAAAAAAAAAAAAGATTATGTACTATGAACTACGAGTGACTTGATTCTTCCTTGGGAGATACGTAGGCAGCCTTTACCGGCACAGTCACAAATCTAATAAAACCTTTATTTTTCCAGATAAAATTATCGTCTCGAAAGCAAGACCAGGTAAGTCTTTTCAATAAAATATTTAATATTGATTATACTAAGCACCGCAGAAAGACGAGCAACGACTCGCAGAAAGACGAGCAACGACTCGCAGAAAGACGAGCAATAACTCGCAGAAAGACGAGCAATGACTCGCGAAAAGACGAGCGATGACTCGCAGAAAGACGAACTTCTTAGTTCACAAAAGCCGAGTCCAAGTAACTCGCAGAAAGCCGAGTAAAAACTCGCACTAGCATCACGCCTCCTGGCCAGGGGCGTGGTCTTCCTTGCGCATGAAGTGCACATCGTGGCAAGGAAAAGCCGGGATCCGTCCCGCAAATTCTTCGTAGTAGAGATAACAAATAAGTCGAGCGTAAAAGACTCGCACATTCTCCCACTCTTAGAACTAAGCCGAGCAAACCGTAAGTCTCGCAAACCGCCTTATAACAAGAAGTCGCTAAAATTGATTAAGTTGACAGTTTCAACACGAGATCAGTACGACTATTCCAAAAAGTCGACGAAATCGCTTGAAATTCAACGAAATTTAATACAAGATTAGTCCGACTACTTGTTTATAAGAATACAACTTAATACTAAATCGTTCAAAGTTTAATGGTGAAAACGCCTTGATTTGACTACAAGCGCGAGGCCAACAAACTTAATCGCTACTACTTGGTTAAAAATTAAGACCAAGAGTAGATATGCTTGGCTAAAAACTTGAACCGCCATTAAATTAAGTTTATAAATTCAAAAGATTATAGCAAGACTTAAAAGGCGAAAGGTTCATAGAGTCAAAAGAAAAATACTGTTACAAAATAAAACAGATAAATCAACTAGCCACGACCGACGACTTCTCAGTCTTTCCTCCGTCCTGCGCCTCAGAAGCACTCTCTAAAGTCGCAACCTCCGAACGAACAGATTGGACAAGATCAGCAGGAACCGCTTCTGGAATTATCCCATGATTGGTCCCAAATTGGTCGACTTGGGCTGGGACAGGAGGAGGGGAGTCACGGAAGCGATTGATAAGAGGATGATGCACCGGGGAAAGGACGAATGTGAGTTCTTCCTTGGTCACCACCTCTACTTCGTCAAGTTTGGCATTCACTGCGACCTCGTCAGCAGCAACTTGATCCAGAAGAGTTTGCGGGAACGACATCCCTTCATCACTAAGCTTTACCAAGCAGTTCCTCAGACCGGAAACTTGAGCTTGCTCGACTTGGAGAGCAACGGCGATATCCTGATCTTTCACATATCGTTGAAAAAGGTCAAAATGCGTCTGCGCCTTCGCCCTAACAGCGGCCTCAACTCTCTCTCGCTCGCTCCGCACCATGTCGGAATAGAACTTCTGTTGGCCTTCCATCTTCTTCTGGAATTTAAGAAGATTGGCCTCCGACCTTTTTGAAACAAGAGCCAACTCCTCTTCGACTCCACGAAGCTTGTCTTTAAGCGCCGCGTTCTCCGCCACCAAAGCCTTCTTCTCCTCTTTAGCCTTCTTGAGAAGCTCGTCCCGCTTGGTTACCGCGTCGGCCATCTTTTTGGCACTCCAAGAACTCTCCAAGGCCACGCGATTCGACGCGGCAATCATCTGGAAACAAAAGAAAAGAGATCTTAGTCAAAAAAAAATATATAAAGGAAGAGAGGAACAAGCAAGGTTCAGTAATAGAGACTTACAGTTGCTTCAGCATGCTTAAGCTTGAGAATAGCATCTGAGTGCGGAAGCTCCTGAAGAATCGGCCAATCTCTTTCATTCCCTCGGACACAGGTCAGCATGTCGAAGCACGCCCTTGGGTTATCGATAAATGGAACCTCGCTCTCATACTGATAAGCGAAGTTGTGAATCGAAGGGCGAGCATCTCCTTCCTTTATAGGAGCACGGGGACGCACATGAACGATCTCCTTACGAGAGGTAAACGGTTTCATATTACCGTATGCGTCAACAACGTCCCCGGTTTCTTGATAAAAGCGTTGCCACGGATCCAGGATCTTCTCGGGATCAGTGGCGGCCGCCTTATCAGAGCCATCAGCTTTACCGGCTTCAGTGGCTTTATTGGCTGTGGCGGCCTTCTTAGCCGACTTCTCCTGGTCCACCCTACCATCCGCTGAACGCTTCCTAGACGGAACCTTAGGCGGGAGTTTGGAAAGCGGGGCTGCGACTTCCGGTTGAGTGACCATCACAGGTTGAGGAACAGCGGGTTTACCTCCCGTATCAACTAACTGCCCCCCGCCTTGCGACGACACAGAGACGTCCTTCTCCTTCACCGACTTCGCGGGAGACGAAGACTTCGACGAGATCTTCTTCGAGTAATCAATCGATTCGATCCTCTGCACCTTGCCCATCCTTTTCGGCTTGACGAGTTCTTCAGGGGTAACCTTCCTCCCAATATCCCACTTAGCTGCATTGGCAGGCGAAAAATTAGAGAAACAAGAAGTACTAATAAGCAAAGGAACAAAAATACAAACCTTCGGAAATCCGAGGAAGGAGCTTATTGATGCGCTCGCGAGTAAAATCAGACCACTTGCGCAAACCGAGAGACTGGATCTGTTGAAGGATAGGAAAAAAGTTCTTCGGGTATGGCGGCAAGAAGGGATGTTGCACTGCAAAGATAAAGAAGAATTAAGTAAATGATCACGCTCAAAGAATAGCAAAAACAGGACGATATCTACCATAGTCAGTGTTCCAAGACGTCCTGATAAACTCCCTATGCTCGTCAGGGACGACTAAAGAAGTCAATTCGACGAAAAAGTAAGACCGTTGCCAATTGTTGATCTTACTAGGCGCATCCGTCAAAACCCGGTTACCGCTTTTAAATTTAACCGCAAAACACCCTGGGTTCGTCGCCTTCATACGATTTATAGACGTCATTTCTTCGAAAATCTGCGCGGTTATCGTTATACCGGCTTCGGCTCCCAGCACTAAGAGACCGACCATGTGGCGAACCGCGACGGCTGAGAGCTGAGAAATGGCAATCTCACGGCGGTGGCAGTACGAGATCAGCAAGTCGGGCAGGGGGAACCAGCAGCGACTACCCCCGGTATCAGTATTGACGAAATACGACTCGTAAAGAGTTATGTATCCCGAGGGAGGGGACCACGGACGGTCAAGCGGGAAAGGGATGATAACCTTGATCCTTGGGTCAGCCCCACAATCCTGGAGTAAAGACCTTACCGAAGTCGCATTCGATTTGGTCCCAGCGACATTTCCGAAAAACTCATGAGGAACGACCGACAACGCAGAAGGAAAGACATCCTCGGCATCGTCTTGACCAGTGGCGGTATCATCCTCATCATCGTCAGAATCTCGTAGTTGAGGAATGACTAAGTCTTCCCGACCCGAGCTCTCAGCGGCGTCATTTAGGTGAGACGCTTCACGACGACGTCTTAGCTCTTCAAAAGCAGAATGAGCTGGGTGATTCTTTAAGTCGGAAGAAGTGTCCGACGAAGAAACAGGAGAACTGGGTTGACGACTTAGCGAATCATCTGCGGACGAGACTGAAACAACTTCCTTGTCCTTACTCGATGAACAACGAATCAAAGACATGGGTTCGATGAAGAACGGATGAAGAACACAGGAGAAAAATAAACTGAGATCTTAAAGCCTATAAAATCTAAGGCGGAGCAACGGCGGAGGAAGGATCGGAAAATAAATACCAAGAGAGAGAAATTACCTTTAGAGCTTCTTCACTTGGACCAAATGAGAAAGGGAATAGTGAGAAGGAAATATTTATAAGGAAAATGGCGGCGTGGAACTCGAGGCGTACATTTACCTAGACAACGCTTCGTATCCCGTACCTACCCGACGATAAAACCAGGAATCAATTCCGGTATAGCCGGATAACGCCATCGGTTTAAGAATCAAGTACACGGTTATCCCCGGCCAGAGCAGCCTAGCGAAATACGGGCTTTAAAAAAAAAAAACAACAAAATATGGGCCTGGAGGACGGATGTGGGCCCAACCCAAATCATCTCTCAAAACCTTAAGTTAACTCCTCGCAATGCCGACTTGAACACAGTCGCCACACTGGGGGGGGGCTTATTGTTAGAGTCAAGTTTAGCACTTTCCTAAAAAGGCCTGTTCATGAGTTTAGGTCGGCCCAAAATGGAAAGTCGGGAATAAGGCCCAAGGCGGTAAAACTTAGGTTAAACCGGACTCGAGGCGACCGGCTTACATTAGGGTTAGGATGGTGTTGAATGAAAGGCGCCGCGCACCAAAGTCGGAAAAAGGGAATATTCTAGCTAAAGATAAAGGCGATATTCTAGGAAATATTCTGTATTTATCTTATTTTCCTTTTTTATGTAAACCGACTTGTAACCCTATATAAGGGAATCCGATATTCATTCAATGGATACGCTTTTCTTAATATTTTCGGCTTGAGAGACTTTAGAGCGATATTTGACCTAAAATCTCTCCGGCGACTTTCATAACATTCTTTACCGGCTTCCACCTCGGAAACACCGGCTTTAAACCCTAAATTCCCAAATCTCACCGCGTTCTTAAATCCTTCTTTTAGAATCCCTAATTTACAAACCCTAAAACTCTTTCTATCTTTAGATAGACCGAGTTGAGATCTTACAAACACGTTTTGGGGTTAGATTATAATATAGGGAAACTTCGGGGTCTTTTGTGCAATTCTTCAAAAATTGTCTAAACTCGGCGCATAACTTCTCTCGGGCTCGGTGTCGACCGACATCAAAGGTAGTGTCGGTCGACACTGCATCGTGTTCGAGACACCATCTTCAGCTCGTTACACAAATCACCAGAAACGTCCCAAAATCCCTCTCTTTGCTCCAAACGCAAGCTTATCTGTAAAAGACTCAATAGACTCTAAAAACCAGGTTAAAGACTCAATATATACAACTATATCATGGTTGAAAACCTAGAAAAACTATGATATATCAACTCCCCCACACTTACCTCTTGCTTGCCCTCAAGCAAGTAAAGAACCAAAACATAAGGAAAGAGGTTTGAAAACTCAGAAACTCATTTAGTCCTAGGAACTTTCGCATTCACATTCACTTAGTAAACCACTGAAAACTTTCCTACAGAACTCCAAACCACAATATACTTGCCCCACACTTAGCAACTGTCCCAAGTAAACTCCACAATCAAGTTAGGACATTCAAGTTCACCACACTAGCCTCTATATATAATTAGGTGCAGTCTCACATAGGGAGTATCAAATCAAAGGACACATGGACTCAACCTATTCAGTGTCTGACCACCAAACTGTCGGTTTCTGGTTTCTTTCTTTTCCCTTTCTCCCTTAGCACTGATTTTTCCACACTGGGTATCATTTTATTTTTTCTATCAGTGCTCTTCCCTTTTTATTGGGGTTTAACTTTGGATCTTTCCATGGATACACAGGAGGTAATAGGGGTCTCTACTACTCCCGTGACCACTTCGAAGCTACTAGCTTATCCTCGGTTTAGGATCATAGGATGTGGCAAACACATCAAAGAAATCCGACCCAAAGATTACCAAGCCCCTAGGTGAGAAATCAAAGTCAATATTAAGTGCGAGACTAGTGATGGATCCTCTGAATACCTGGTTAGATATGGGTATCCTTGGTAAGTTGATCCGGTTGGGGTTTTCTAATAGTCATAGAGGCTCTGCAAGTCTGTCCAATGGTCACTTAGTTCCTGTTCAAGCAAAAAAATTCCTCGAAATCATAGTTTCATACTGATTTTGACTCAATAAAACAATTTTGAAAACTAGTGAAAATATGGGACTGACTCTAAGAAAATAGTATTGATTTTGACTCAATAAAACAATTTTGAAAACTAGTGAAAACATGGGACTGGCTCTAAGAAAATAGAACACAATGTCAGTAGCTACCTCCCCCACACTTAAACAGCACAGTCCTCAGTGCAATTGTAGCGTGAGCTCGGTACAAAACAAATTGGAACCATAGAGATTTTGAGTTAAAAACCCGAACCTGTTCTTGGTCGATGTCGACCGACATCGAGCTCGTGTGAGCATATGCAATGTAGTAAATATGTTTGTGGTTAAGATCACGAGTTAGCACTCAATTTTTTCACCTATTAGCTGCCTTAGATCACTCAAAACGACATCAAAAGTAACAATGAAGATGCATAAACTCAAAATAGTCATAGGTCCAAGCACACATACTGAAAAACTGACTCAAAAGAAGCATAAAAACTTACTCAAGAAAATGAAAAAGAAAAGAAAAGAAAAGCAAAACCAGTAGCAGCTGCAGTCTAGAACTCCTGGGAGTCCTCATCATCCATGTCCTCATCTGAGTCAGCAGCTACTTGTACTTCCTCTTCCTCTGAGCTGACGTGCATAGGAGCTGGTGCAGGTGCGTGACGTCGTGGCTGTGGATGGTGAACACCCTGGGATCGCTGGCAGGACATCTTGTGGACCGTCTTCCAGATGCCCTTAAGTACCTTTGCTGCCCACTTCTGGAATTGCCGTGGTGTCATGTCCTTTGCTGGTCCGGGAAGCTCAGGAAACCCATAGGTCTCATCAGGATCATCAGCATGGACAAGCTCATGCTCAGCAGCAGAAGCAGCAGCTCCAGAAGATGTGCCTCGGAGCGCAGTAGCTCGGCGCGGAGCAGCTCTACAAAGATCCACACTCGGCTGGAATGAGAGTGAGAGAGGATCGTCCGTGATAGCCGTAAACTCAGTCGCTGGGAGGGGAAACAAACGTCCGACGTCGGATGTATCCGTGAAGTGCCACAAGAACTGTCTCCCACTGGTATCTCCCTTGATCCAGTGCATGCTCTTCAGATGTTAAAAGTCCATCGTGGACCTTGTGGTGCATCTAGACATCTGACTCCTGTCAATCCGAAAGTGGTCGAAAATAGGAGTGAGCCGACTTCCAACAGACTTTGTCTTCTTTAATTTCCTACCGAATGCTTGAGTCTTGAGGTCCTCCAAGTGATGGGCAAAAATAGCTCCCATGTTCGCATCAGCCACTAAACGAGCATCCTGATACACACTCTCATCAATAACATCTCCGACCCCAAAATACAGCAGCAGGAGCTCAGTAATTCGCATCATTCCTGGACCCTTCTTGCAAAATATCGTGTTGGCGAATAAACGGGCTAGATATCTCAAAACTGGGTGACGCACCGCAGACTGTCGAGTGACCTGAGAGTCATAAATACCATTTCCAAAATGCTCCCAAAACACTTGTACATCGGTCCACTGCTCGGGCAAGTTTACTCGCTCCCTGTTCCGGTTAAATGAATAGATGTCACACAACTCAGGGATAGAGATCCTGTACCTCACTCCATTGGCCAAGAATGTCATCATCCCTTCAGAGGCCTTCTTTACCACTTCGTTGGTGTAGTATACTCGGACTGTCGCCATGAACTGTGTGACTAACTCCGGGTACAGATCGTAATACTTGGTACAGATGGTACCTAGGCCAATTACTCGCAGGACATGCAAGACGTCTTGTCTGATCTTCAGCTTATTCATGGTAGTTGTACAAGCGATCCGTGTGGGCAGGATATCGATATCACACCAGGCGTTGTAAAACAGAGAGTCATAGTCATCCCACTGCTTTGAGATTGGCCTGTAGACACAAGCATCAACCTTAGACTTAGTTGCAGGATCGCTGGCGAATCGCGCAAGCTAAAACTTAGTCCTTTCCGCTCTTGGCCAAGGTGGTCTGAGCTGCGTCTTTGAGCTTGTAGCTTCAGTGCATCTCCTGGGTCGTTTTCCAAGGTTCAGAGAAGGATTCATCTGCAATAATCAACATACGGACAGTCGAAAAGAATGAGGTTCGAACACACCAAAAATTCAAAGTCATAATCTCATCAAATTTAGCATACGCAATCATCCATAGTACTCATAGCAATCATATTCCACTACCAACTCATCCTAGATACCATAAATCAATCAAAAATCTAAGCTTTTTACCGTTGGACACGAACTGAAAAATGGAGATTCAGAGCCATACCTTCGCAGGTCGATGAAATGAATACTAGAAATGGATAGAGCACGAAAAATTGAGTGGAATAGAGCTTTGAATCGATGAAAACAGTGAAGAATTGAAAAAGATGGCGATTTTTGGTGATTTTCGGCGAGAGAGAGAATGAGGAAGAAGATGTACGGTCTCGGGTTTTAAAGCGGACTTACCTCGATTTCATCGGTGTCGATCGACATCAAGATGGATGTTGGTCGACACTTACCTTTTTAGAATAAATCGACTCTAAAAATCGACCTCGGTGGATTATCGTCCGTGCTCAAAACTTTCTCGAACCGATGTCGACCGACATCAAGGTAGATGCCGACCGACACTGATTCTACAGTGCTACGGGTTCTGCGAAACTTGACACAAAAAATCCAAAAACGAAAGAAATTAAAATGCAAAATTCATAGTCCTAATATTTACAACTTACCAGTGGGTTGCCTCCCACTCAGCGCTTGTTTAAGGTCATTAGCTTGACCGAACGAACGAGATCAGGTTCCTGGAGGTTTCAACAGAGGCTGTGAGTGCCTCTGCGAAAGCCTCCTCATCCAAGGTGGAGAGTAAACATTGTCAGCATGAGCTCGTCCAAGGAACGAGAGGTTAGGACCAGAGTGTTTCCCTGCACTCACAGCAGTGAAGTCAGTAGAATTAAGTTGTGAAGACGCGTACCTTTGTTACGGTGAGGTCCTGATGTTTGGAGCTTTCTGCTTAGAAGCCGTTGCAAGCTTTGAAGATGCTAGAGTGGAGTCTTGAGAAATCACCATCTTCTTTTCTCCAGGATCAGAAACTAAAATCTCACTCGTCTGCGCTTCCTGTTCATCCTCAATGCTAAAAGTCTGACCATCGATCTTCGGCCTCCGCAGCATATCCATCTCAAAGTGCAGAGGCTCATCCCCCAGGTGGTGATCAATCAAACCATGCCTCACATCAATTTGCGCTCCAGCTCTGGCTAAGAAAGGTCTTCCCAGTATTAGAGATTCATTTGGCTCGCTATCGTACTTCAAAACCACAAAGTCTGTTGGAACTAGATAGTTTCCAACTCTGACTGGGAGATCCTCAAGAACTCCTTCGGGAATCCTTCTTGACTGATCAGCTAGGACCAGAGAGATCCTAGTGTTTGAAAATTCTGTCATCCCCAGCCTCTCTGCCACAGAGTATGGCATGAGATTTCCAGCAGCTCCTAGATCACACAGAGAACGCTTGAAGCCATTCTCGAAGATAGAGCAACTCAACACAAATATACCAGGATCTGGTAGCTTCTTAGGGACTTGAGTAAGCAACACATCATTGACTTGTATAGGAAGTACTAATACCCATTCCTTCAGTACCTCATCCATAGGTAGCATCATCTCTAAGTATTTCTGCACACAAGGATGATAGGGTGAAACATAAGCTTGTGGTTCCTCCTTCGACTTCTCATCCATCTCTTCCAGCTGTTTAGCTTCATCAAGCTCTTGTTGAGACTTCATTGATACTGTAGGGAAAGGTATAGGAGGTTCATTCCGTTTCTTCAGTAATGGCACAAGATGTTGGCAAACCCGGTTCCTCTCGCTTTTGATGTCGACCAACATCGAGGTCAAAATCGACCGACACTGAGATTTCACTCTCGGGTTTTTCAGCATCTTCAACTAGTTCAGCTGTCTTAAACTCAAATTCTATCTTGATTTGATCCATCATCAATCTGAACTGACCAAGCTTTGATGTGGGTGTCCATAACATTCATTACCTTAACTGAGCTTGAAATTTGGTTCACTTGTGTATCTAACTGCTTCACATGTGTATTTAAGGATTCATACTTTCCATTCAGATCTTCATACAAAGCATCCAACTTCTTGTTGAAATCCAAAGTGATCTTAGTCTGGCCTTCCAGCACCCGCTCCAGCATAGCTTCCATCTTGCTCTCATGAACATTAGCAGTAGGAGGTGTCTGATATGAGGATGATCTATAGTTCCTCTGATAAGAATTACCTTGCTGAAAAGGTTTCTGATAACCAACAGTCTGTCCATAGCCTGAAGAGTTTTGGTTGCTTGTGAAAGCACTCTTCTGTCCACCATTAAAGAACATATTATCTTGCTGATTACCAAACATGTTTCCTTGGAATCCAGAGCCACTAATGTAGTTCACATCCTCTTCTTGGTTATCGTCTTCACCCTCAAATACCTCAACATCCTGAGCAAAGTGGACAACCTTCTTTGCAGTCAACAAGTTGTGAACAGAGTCCAACTTATTCTTGAATTCAATCATCTCCAGCTTATCAACCTTTCCACCAGATTCTTTCCTTCTTCTATCAGCACTCTTAGTGCTATTGCTGCTCACCAAGTTGTCAATTAGCACTCTAGCCTACTCAGGAATCCTTGTATTGAAATTGCTATTGCTGGCATTATCCAATGCATATTGGTAGTGGAGATCAATACCTCTGAAGAATATGCCCAACAGCGTCACTTCAGAGAATCCATGGTGAGGACAGTCACGCTGATACATCTTAAATCTCATCCAAGCAGACTTAAGAGGCTCTGTAGGACCTTGGGTGAAGGTGATAATATATTCTCGACTGACCAGAGCGAGCATCATCATAAAAGTGCCTCAAAAACTCCCTCTTCACAGCGTCCCAAGTGGTATACTTCCCAGTTGGAAGTTGTTTCAGCCACGCTGCAGCCTCTCCAGCGAGAGATTAAGGGAAAATCTTGAGATATAGATAGTCATAGTTTACCCCATTATACTTTATTCCAGTGATGAAGTCTTCAAAATCATCAATATGATCCATGGGTTGCTCATGTGGGAGACCATGGAAAGGATTCTGCCTCATAAGAGAGTAAAAGACAGTCTTGATCTCGAAGTCATTCCTCTCAAATCCAGGAGGTACAATTGCTGACCGGTTAGCATAGAACTCATCCGGACGATTGTAGTCAGCAAGGGTCCTCTCATCAGCAGGAGGATTAATCATCTGCCCTTGACCTTGGGGCTGTTCAGGCGCAGGTTCAAGGATCACACGTCCCTCAGCATCAATCCTTTGCCCAGCATCATTGTACCGGTTGTTCTGGTCGTCTCTCAGAACACCCTCAGTATCAGGTCTCAGAATCAAGCGATTGTTATTCATCTTTGCTCGTTGACCTTTTCTGTTTGTTCTCTCTAGTCTAGCAAGTTCCTCAAGCCTGAGGTTCACAAGTTCTTCGCTCTGGTTGCTTCGAGTCTGTCGACTTGGCATACACAAAACTCAAAATCTCTGTTCCGTAGTCGATGTCGAGCGACACTGATGAAGGAATCGATCGACACTGAAGGCGTCTGTCGATTTCCTGCACAACCAAAAACAAGCCAAACAAGAGAAAAATCAGTAACAAATAATATAAAAACGACTTAGACTCAACTCTAGGACAAAATCTATTGGCGAACTCAGTTGAGTCCCCGGCAACGGCGCCAAAAACTTGATAGGCTCAGAGTTTAAATCCTATATTCTACTGCAAGTGCACATTTATGCTACTGTAGTACTTAGGGTATCGAATCCACAAGGACTCACGGTCACACGATAGATTGTATGTATTCAAGTGAAGCTAAATCAAATAAGAGAATGCAGTAAACAAAAAGCAATAAACTAGAAAGGTGTTTTCAGATGGAGAATGGCGTCAGACTTAGGAATTTCTCGGGAATTATGCTATGCCGGATACTTAACTAACATGATTCAGATTAAGCGCAGTTCAAGAACTGGAAACACGGTACTAAACAATCCAAATCTCACTGAGATTGTTATAAACATCGATTAAGTGTAGAGAGAGAGAGAGAGAGAGAGAAAGAGAGAGAGAGAGAGAGAGAGTGAGTGTGTGAGAGAGAGAGAGAGAGAGAGACCGAGAGCAAGACAGAGAACGAGAGAGAGACCGAGCGAGAGAGAGAGAGACAGCGAGAACTCTAGCTACGACCAGAAAAGGAAGAAGAGGAAGAAGCGGAAGAGTATGAATAGAAATGTCTGGAGAACTCTAGCTACGACCAGAAGAAGAGGAAGAAGAAGAGAGAAATAATTAACTAATATATATAGACTAAGATAAGAAGAGAATGAATATAGAAAAGAACATAGAGAGAGAGAGAGAGAGAGAGAGAGAGAGACCGAGAACTCTAGCTACGACCAGAAAAGGAAGAAGCAGAAGAGTATAAATAGCAATAGCTGGAGAACTCTAGCTACGACTAGAAGAGAAGTGAGAATGCACCAGATTCTCACGAGGTTAATTACTAGCATACCCTTAATGAAATTTTAATAAAAGTAAGTCTCACATCGGTAATTGGAAAAATAATTAACTAATATATACAGAGTAAGATAAGAAGAGAATGAATATATATAGAGAAGACGAAGAATATATAGCTTTGTCCGCACAGGGTGCAGACACCCCACCTATTAGAGATGAAGCTTCTAGGTTCATATCACAATTTAGATTACCAATTACCTCAATTTTTATTCCCTTTTTTAAAAGAAAAACAAAATCTCAAATTAAAATGAAAATTGAGTTGATAGATTTTATAGATTTATTAATAAATTTTTTTAATTGAGCTAGATTTTACAAGAAATACAAATAAAATTTTCCATTAAGTATCGATCCATTTTAGACCTTTTTCAAAAAGTGATAATTTGTGTTTCTTATGATGCTCTACTTTTTCTTCTTCTTATACTCATGCACCTACGAACCTAAACACGGCACTGAGTTTAACATATATGAAAACACTATAAAAATCACGAGAAAAAAGGGTATGAGAATCTTAGCAAGGAGACTTTCTCTAAATTAAACGAGCATGTTATGTGATTGCGTCGAGGTTGAACATTTTGATAAGCATTCCTTTATTGCTAATATGAAAGGAATCCAATTGGGATTCGGATATGGGATGATATGAAACGCGTTTGAAGTAAAGGGGAGCTGACACATATATAAATTAAAATGGTTATGACAGTTGATCGGATCAAATAGGAGCTGGATGATAAACATTAAAATGGTTATGACAGTTGATCGGATCAAATAGGAGCTGGATGATAAACATGTTGTGGAATAGTTATCCAATTATTTTAAAAATAAGAAAAAGAATGATGAAAGACAAGATGGATATAAGTATATTCAATATTAAAAGAACTTTCTATTATGATTTCAACACATGTAGCATATAGCCCAAATGGGTTGGAAAAAAACATGTCACCATAATAAATTAGTTAATTAGGTAAAAGTTAATTGCTTAATTATTGTTTTATTTGACAAAATCTATAATTTTACAAAAAAAAAGAAGAGAAAATGATACATCATATTTTAAATACATTTTCATAAAAAGAAAATTTATGTAAATCCAGTATGGTGTTTATATTTTAAAAGTTACTAATAAATAAAAGAAACAAAATTATTAATAGAGGATATGGATAAATTATATGTGAATCTACAGTGTAGACGTATTATAGAGGGTATGGATATATATATATTTTTTTTTTTCAGAATTAACTTGTTCTTAGACTTCAAAATTGTGAACATTCCTTTTCTTCACCAACGACTTATTTCCTTATTCGGAGTCTCCAAGTAGTTTCCATTTCCTTTCTACTTCAGATTCCCAATTAATTACAACAATACAACTGGAGATGGGTATTCTCGTCAATAAACACATCACTCACCCAACAACCTCGTTGCCCTTATAAATACCAAACCATCACAAGTCACATAACACAAACTCAAACTCCCAACCGTAGAGAACACTCGAAAACCCTAGCAAGAAGTTTAAAGTCAGTCGATTCATCTTATCATAATAATCAACCATGGTTGCAAGAAGTGAGAATCTTGATCGGACGGTGGAAGATATGGCGGCGAATGGTCTGATGCTGTTATCGAGAGTTGGTGAATGCGGCGCAGGGGACGGAGGAAGTCGCGTTTTCCGATGCAAGACTTGTATGAAAGAGTTCTCATCGTTCCAAGCTTTGGGAGGCCATCGCGCAAGCCACAACGCAAGACAGAAGAATCCAATTAACAATAGCAGCGGCGACGAGTCGTCACTTTCCTCGGGATCCATCACTAAGAAGAAGACTAGGTCGCATCGATGTACGACATGTGGGTTGGAGTTTCCGACGGGACAGGCTCTTGGTGGTCACATGAGGAAGCACAGGAACGAGGGAGACGCAGGCGTCGCGTTGGTTACACGCTCTTTTTTCCCGGAGGCGACGAGTGCGACTTTGAATAAATCGAGTAGTGGGAAGAGAGTTGCGTGTTTGGATTTGGTGTCAGATTCGATGGATGGCAGTACGATCAATCTGAAGTTGGAGTTGGGAAGAACCATTTACTGAATTAGTTTTATAGATTAGCTAGTATCTTAAATTTTCATGGAGTTTTATATGGGTTTGTACTCTTTTATATGACCGATCCATGTGAACATATTTTCATTTTTCTATCCAATTTTATTTAGGTAAAAGAGCAAAGCAAGAGAAACATAAAAAGAACAATACTATAAGTTTGGATTAAACCTTCGTAAAAATATGAAAAGACACTCAAGAACGAATCAAGAAAGTTGGAATAAAAAAAAAATTACAGAAGCACCTCACGACATCTTACTCTCTTTTTTTTTTTTTTTTTTTTTCACTTAACCCCTCCCAAAGGCTCAACCTTTGGTTTTTGAGTTAAACTTTCTTAACTTCCACAGCATGCAGACTTATATATAGCCTGCCCGGCTCCAGCTGCCTGGTCCGTTTGGCTATCTTGATAGTTGCAGGCTGCAGTTGAAGACAAAACATGATATAATGCATATTTAGACTCGTGCCTATAGAAAAGTAACAACTTAGGCAGAGATGTGAAAGAGAAAAGAGAGAGAGATAGAGATATAACAAAACCTCTGCCCTTGAGTCAATGTCAGAAAGCCTCAGCTTTATGTCCCTCCCTATGAGAAGAAAACTTCTTCCACGTTTAGGTTTGTCTTGGTAATCTGTAGCAAAACGCATAAGAAATGTGTACACAACACATCTATAGCAGTGTTCTATTGAAACTGAAGATCGAGAGAATCGGCTAGGCTTAATGTTTCAAAGAGCTTAATTCCGTACTCATCAGCAAGAGTCTGACCCTTTGTTGTATGTACCGCTTGAAAATTGAAACCAAAAAACTATTATTATTAGGATCAGTCGTGAATCATGAACCGGGATAAAGTCTTGTGATCACACCCTCTTGCTTTCATTCTTGTCAGCCTTGTTCCCTACCAAGATCTTGTTAACATTATATGAAGCATGTTGTTCGATATTACGAATCCAGTTCCTAATGTCTGCAACAATATCAAGAGTATTGAGTGTATAAGAAATGATCATTTGGTTACAGAATCTTATAGAGACCCATAAGTGAAAGACTCGATAAATGTGTAACTTAATGTTGAAGGATGACTTGTCTGTGACATCAGACACCAGCAAAATATATGCCCATTACCCCCATGGTAACTGTGAGATTCGGGATTCACACTAAGAATTTGTATTCGTGGATTTGGACTTTATGATATAGAAATGGTATAGTTTCCTATGAATCAAAGACTTTATTGAGATTGATCGTCGAGATAGAACAAACACAGCCGAGAAGAGAGTACAAAGTATAAAATCGAGCTATCTAATCGAAGTGTTCTTAGCCTAGGTTGGAATATTTCTTAAATAGTCTCGACTCTGATCTCTTCGTCCCGATATTTCGGCCTCGTCATCGTAACGATCTCCGAGATTTATGCGGATCAGTTGAACTGGCGAAGACCGAGTCGCTCTATCTCCACGTCATCTTCTGCCGAGCTCGAGCTCGGCAGTCTCTGGCTTCGGCATCGTCTGGACCTTGCCGGGGCGTTTGTTTCGCTTGGGCCCATCGAAGGAGTCGGCTCTTTTGTCTGTCTTTGATTCTGGAATGGGTTCGTAATTACGGGCCTCTGTCTTGTCTGTTACTGGGCCGGATTTCTCAGAGGGAAATCCAGTACCAACAATAGCCCCCCAGCCCATTGAATTCGAGAAGTCGAGGTTAATGGGCGGTGGACATTCTCGGGAAGAGGTGCGTGCCTCGGATGTAACAAATCCAATGATTATTTTCTTCCCATCCATAGATTTTATATCGACGGTTGAGATCGCACGGGACCGAAGGATCACAACTGCCTCGATCTTTTTCGCGTTTATTTACAAATTTCGAATCGAGCGGTTGGGATTGTGGGATACCAAAAATCCCACGGATCTCGAGCACGAGGTAGTTTAAAAGGGGAAGTTACCTAGCACGATTCCCATTACTGCTCACACTGCGAATCGTCAAGGTAACTTCTTCTCCTCCATTATATCCTCTTCTTGCCTCTCGCTCATATTCTCTTTTTCGTTGTTTCGAGATTTTCTCTCTCTGGAGATTTCGTTTTCCCTCTTTCCTTGAAAGAAATTATCGATATTCCGAACTATCATGGTTCGAAAGAGTACAGCCAGGGCTAGTCCTACTGTGGCGGCTGGTCCGGTTGGTCCTCATCCACCATCCAGTTTGACTGTTGACCAAATACGGAAGTTGCGGGCGAAGTGCCAGATTCCGTCGGAGGTGGAGATACTTATCCCATCGCCGGACATGTCCCCGGAAACTGTCGTCGAAGGCCATTGTTGCGCTTCTTATACATATTTCGATAAATGCGGATTGTTTTTTCCAATCCCTCGCATTATCTCATGGGTTTTAGCTCAGCTCCAACTGGCCTTTCACCAGATGACTCCGAATTTCGTTCGGTATGTCGTCGGGCTCGGGGTCAGAGCCGTCGAGGAAGGCATCGATTTTGGAGTCGAGGAGTTGATGAGGGTTTGTTCGGTAAAACATAACACTCGTTTTCCCGGAACCTACTACCTCTCTCCTCGCCATGGGAAGATCCTTGATGAGATCCCGACGAGGGATGTGTGGAAGAGTAAATACTTCTACTTCAGGATCAATCATCACTCGGTCGAGGATTTTGATTACTCGGTTATCCCGATAAGATGGGCGGCTAACGTTGGTTAGCTTATAGGGTTTACTAGTTTCTCTAGTTGCTGCGGTGTCCTTTATTGATATCGAGCTGTTTGCTGATAACTAGGATTTTGCAATCCTTTTGAGGTACCAATTCCTCAAGCTTATCGAAGTAGCTTTGAGGTATCGAACCTATTCTGGGATGGATAAGATCAATAAGCACTCACTAAACCTCTAGAGTCAAATCACTCAATTAAGTTTTTGGTTTCTAACAATCCTAACGAGAACAATTCAAGCAGAAGTAAGTAAAAGGCAAGTAAACGAATACGAATTCAATCAATGATAAAGATAAGGCCTAAGGGTTAAGGTCAACGGAGAGGTGACTCGGGATGATCAAGGATCGTAATTCAAACTTCAAACAAGCTAATCTCCTAGCAAGGAACACAACGATACGATCAGTTTAATCTCTTAATACTAATCTCTTTACTTAATCCTAATCCAAGAACAAATTCTCATTTGTGAATTAGAATCAAGCAAGCAATCAAACAAGTTCCAAACAACTAACAATCACTCTAAACATACATTCTCATGCGCTAGAATGTGAAAGTTTTATCAAAGCTATGAACAGGAATTTCATCGAACATGTTGTGAACAAGAAATCTTAAGCATTCTAATCAACTTGATCAAGGCTAATTAGACATTAAACACACTTTGACAGATGAGATTTTAAACAATCAAGCACTAGAAATCCATTGATCACCCCTAATCAACTTAATCCTACCTAACCCATAAGCCCTATGAAGAACTACTCACTAATCATCATGTGAACAACAAAATCCATGGGGATAATGTTGATCATTAGAGATTAGAGATAGAAACAAAGATTTAGAGAAGAAATCACCAAAAAGTACTTAGATTAATCAAAGAAATCAAACTTGTTCTTCCAAGTGTTTAGAACATAAAAATAAAGCTTAACATTCTGTAAAAATATAGGTTTTTGGCTTAAAAAGTCATTAGGGTTCGAGCCGGGTCAACCCGGAACAAACCGGGTGTTGACCCAGATCCAAGGCAATTTCTGGGACGCGTATCGGTCGGCGTATCGGTCGTCCGACCGATACGGACTCTCGGATTTTTCTGGGAAGGGTCGTATCGGCCAGCCAGCCCGATATGCTGGCCGATATGGACTCTCGGATTTTTCTGTGTTGAGATGCATCCAGTAAATCAGGCATAACTCTTTCCATATAGCTCCGAATGACTTCAAACCACCTCCATTAGAAAGCTAACTCAATTTCCCATGATTTTTATTCAGAATCCCAGAGCTAAAAGTCAATGTAATATCTTCATATGACTCAATCTTTCAAGCTCATCGGTTTGGTCCTACATCACCATTTCACTTGCAATCACTCCTTTGGCCTCCAAACTCTTCCAAACCTCCTTAGCAACTCCAAGAACCTACAAAACATAGAAAACACTCCAAATGCAAGCCTAGAATGCCTAAACATAGCTCTAGATGATCCTATACTCTAAACACATCAATGACCAAAGAAATGAAGTTAAAGGAAACTAAAAAGAAGTAAAACATGATCCTAACAATAGCCTAAATGCATGAAAATACAAGTATATCAATTCCCCCAAACTTAAACCTTGCTTGTCCACAAGCAAGCATAAGACTATCAAAGCAAGTTGGGAGAAAGGTTTGAAGGCGGGAGCTCATATCCAAAGACAAAACTGAGATCAACAAGTTCCAATTCGAGTCAACGTCACCAAGATGCAACCAAGTTAGGCTTACTCCAAAAATTTAGCCATGCTCATCAAGACAAAACTCTTAGCTCAATTCTCAACCTAGACAAGCATTCCTATCAACTAGCTCTTTAACATTCATTAGGTTTTCAAGTAGATCTTACTCAATGCAAGGTGATCAAACTCATTTGGCAAAGGGACAAGGTTTTGAGATTAAAGTGATCTCAATCAAAAGTGGGGTTTATTCCAAAAGCATGAAGGTTCTCTCATAAAGAAGTGAATGAGCTATAGTAAAATGCTAAGAGTTAGAGGCAATTGGTGCATACTAGGTTGATTTCCATCTACCCATGCCCCAATTACTTCTTCTCCTAGTCTAGCCCACCTAAATGGATACTACCCTTGACCAAGGCTATTTTTGCCTCATCCCCTTTTCTCAATCAGACACTTTCCAATCAAACTCCCCAAGGATCAATAAAGACTTTTCAAAACAGTGGCAAATCTTTTCTTTTTAACTTAGCTCAAATCTTTCTTTAGCAATGGTCTCTTTTCTTTCTTTTTTTAAGGTGAGCCTTTGGCTTCTTTTCATTTCAAAATATGAGACACTTTTCTTTTCTTTAAACACATAAGAGCTTTTCTTCTTTTAAAACACTTTGCCAACAAACATAAGATCATAACCAATATCCCTTTCATTCTTCCTTTTCTTTACTCTCTTTCTCCTTTCCCAACTCTTCCCCCAAACTTGGATTCTAGCCTATTGCAAAGCTAAAGGTGCTGAGCTTGCACTATATGGAAATTTCCCCTAGTCGCCTCATACTCAACACTTTTTACCTAGCTCATTCAAGAAAATAGGCTTACCTCTCAACAAGAGTGTTTATGGTTTGAAAGAAGGGTGGTGAAAGGTGTGGAGTCTATTCAAGCAAGCGAGAGTGGTAAAAGGGATAAGAATGCTTGAATATTTTCAGAGTATCCATGAGTTTAGCACACAAAGCAAGAGTAAGATAATTAGATGTCATCATTAAAGTTCTCACTTAGGTAGAGCTAGTGTCAATTCAAAGCCTATTATTTCAGTTTCAAACCAAGTTTCAAAGCAAGCAATCCGAGCATGGTTCGTCTTAACTTTCTAGCCTTTCTTGAATTGCAATCTTAGGACAATCAACTAGCTCAAACAACTAGCATAAAGAACAAGTCATCACTCAATCAGTCTTACAAGGACATTCAATCATTGCTCCCTATGTATGCGTCCTATATGATGCAACTAGACTCAATCCTATTATGCTATTGCAACTACATGCTTTTCTTTTTGAAATTTTTTTGAAATTTTTTAATTTTTTTGGATTTTCTATGCCTTAGATGAATGCATGAGACTCAAGTGATAAAATAGAAAATAAGAACAAAGAAAACATGGTTAGCAACTAGCCTCTCCCCCAAACTTAGTTCACACCGTTTCGGTGGGAAAGTAAGCTCGAGAGAGAGACTCAACAAAAGGAGAAAAAGAAAGAAAAGAAGCTAAAATGCAAGTATGTACAAGTTGGAGTGTTACCTGGTCCAAGAGAAGGCGTATAGGTCGAGTGAACCTGGGCAGTGAGAGCGTATCGGCCTGGCCAACCGATACGCTAGCCGATATCAACTCTCGGATTTATTTTCTGCATCCCGTATCGGCCTGGCCAACCGATACGGTGCCCGATACTGAGCCTCGGATTATTTTTACCATAACCGTATCGGCCTGGCCAGCCGATACGGAACCCGATATCGGCTCCTGCACCATTTTTCTTCATTTCCGCGGCCTTTGCTCAACTCCAACTGGTCTACAACCTCATCCGTAAGCCAAAACCTGACAAAACTCAAAGCAAAACATCAAAAATAACAAGCAAGAAACGTATGTACAAGGATAAACATGGGAATGTCTCCCAAGTGCGCTTTTGTTTAAAGTCGTTAAGCTCGACTGGTCAAACCGGTTTTTAGGCGGTTGAAGAGTGTGGCCTGCCTTTGAGATTGATGGCTAGGACCTGAGAAGTCAGCTCACCAAGATTAACCGAGTCACCTTGGAACCTTGGACTGATCGAAGCCTTTACAACCTTCGGAGGCATCTTTGTCACCATATCCACAACCCTTTCTTTTGGAGCTTTTTCCTTATCAATGCTCAGCTTCTTCAAAGATTTGGACCCAACATACTCAGTCTTTGTGGTCATGAGAGGAGTTCCAATAGCTCTATCCACCCCCTTCTTTTGAGCACGTCCCATGTGCTCACTCAATGATCCATAAGCGGTGGGTTTAGGCCAAACTTCCTTGCCGACATTGGCAAATAACCTTGCCTCCTCTAACACATCATCTTCATTGGGAGAGAGGATGACACCACAAGTGTGAAGAGATGTGCTCCTCAGAGGGTAATAAGCCTTGTTGTCAACATTATTCAGCACAACACATTTCTTTTTGAAGTCCAGACAAGCTCCAGTGGTGTTGAGGAAAGAAGTACCAAGTAAAAGAGGAAGTTGGGTACTCTTCTTCATCTTCATGACTATAAAGTCAGTTGGGATAGTGCACTCACCAATCTTCAGTGGATATTCCTTGATCATTCCCATTGGAGTTTTTGAGTAAGAGTCTCCAAATGTAATAGAAGATGGGTACCTTTCCATGCTCTTAATCCCAAGAGATTCCACCATGTCAAGAGATATCACACTCACAGTAGAGCCGGAATCACACAATGCATCCATAATCTCTAAGTCTCCCAAAGTACAACTGATGGTAAATTTACCCGGATTGCCAAGCTTAGGAAGCACCCTTGGTGTTGTGTGGACAGTAGGCACAATATCTTCAGCAAAAATTGCAGTAGCACTCATCACCTTAGCTGGTGCAACATAGGGAGGCTTAACCACTGTTGTCTTCATCTCCTTGGGAGGAGCATGTGCAGCAGGAGGGAGTTCATACCCATAGAGAAGTGCTTCGATTTCATCAACCTCTCTTTCATGGTCTGGTTTCTCATGATCAACAGTAGAGAAGATTGCATTGCAGTAGTCTTTCGGGTTCTTCTCCGGGTTTTCAGGCAAGGTACCTTGAGTGCGAGATGTAGAGGCATTCTTGTTCTCCATGTTGGTAACCCTTGAAGTTAAGTTCTGAAGCTCACTCTTGAGATCCCTGACTTCTATAGCTCCTGAGGCTTGTCCTTGAAGAAGTTGCTGCATCATAGCCTTTAACTCATTATCAACTCCTGAGGAAGAAGAAGCTTGTGGTGGCTGCTGTCCAAAACCGGGAGGAAATTGCTGCTTGGGAATATATCCTTGCTGGCTTTGAAACTGAGGCTTATTTCCAAACCCTTGTTGGTTGGTGTATGGGACAAAAGGCTTTTGCTGCTGAGGAAAGCCTTGCTGCCCTTGTTGATGAGCTTGTCCTTGAGATGGAGCTTGAGGATAGACTTGGTCTTGAGGATTGGCTACATTGGGATTGCGGTATGAAAAGTTTGGGTGGTTTCTGTAGTTTTGGTTGAAGCCCTTATTGAAACCACCTTATCCGGCAATGAAGTTGATCTCCTCTTGTGTCAAATCCTCATCATCATCATAAAGCTGAGGCTTAGAATCCTCATAGTGTCCCACAAAGCTGATGTTCTTTTGGCCAATGGAGATCATCTTGTCTAACTTCTCATTCAACGCTTTTATCGCTTTCTCATACTTCTCATCTGAAGATGATGATCCTCTATTAGTCCTTTCATAATCCTCGTTGTAGTTGCCATCACTTTGTGCTAGATTTTCAATCAGCTCCATAGCTGCATCTACTCCCTTGCCTAGGAAATGTCCATTGCTGCATGAATCTAGCATTGCCCTCATTCTAGGAAGCACTCCGCGGTAGAGGTTGCTGAGTAGTGTTTCCTTGGTGAAACCATGGTGTGGGCACTGAGTGGTGAGCTTATTGAATCTCTCCCAAGCTTCAGCGAAGCTCTCATTGTTGCGCTGCACAAACCCGGATAGCTCACTGCGAAAACGAGCAGTCCTAGTAGGTGAGAAGAACTTCTTCAGGAAAGCTTTCTTCAGGTCTCCCCAAGTAGTGATGGATCCTGTAGGGATATTGCTTTCCCAATCCTTAGCTCTATCCGCCAAAGAGAAGAAGAAGAGACGCATCTTCAGTCCATCATCAGTCACACCATTGAGCCTTGTGGTGGCACAAATCTTGTCAAAGGTGTCCAAGTGCTGCAACGGGTCCTCAGATGCTAACCCATGGAATTGATTGTTCTGCACCATGTTCATCACCATAGCTCGGATCTCAAAGTTGTTGTTGTTCACCGGTGGTGGAATGATCCCATGCCGGTTCGCATTTGTATCCGGTGTGTCTCCATCACCAATGGCCCTAGGTGGCCTCTCTTGCTGCTGCTGTTGTTGATCTTGATGATTATCCATAACTTGTTGCTCAACACTCTCAACGTTAACAGCTCGTTCTTGTGCTCGGCGTTCTCTTGCTAATCTCCTCTCGTGTGCTTTGATGTCGTAAACTCTTGCAACTAAGTTTGTAGTCCCTTTGCTGCGCAAGTTCATACACCTAACATCAAAAAGAGAGAAAGTAGCAAATTAGTAACAATAACTTGAACTAAAAAGGAATAGAAAACGAATTGATATATCCAGAATCCCAAAATGGCAACGGCGCCAAATTGATAACTAGGATTTTGCAATCCTTTTGAGGTACCAATTCCTCAAGCTTATCGAAGTAGCTTTGAGGTATCGAACCTATTCTGGGATGGATAAGACCAATAAGCACTCACTAAACCTCTAGAGTCAAATCACTCAATTAAGTTTTTGGTTTCTAACAATCCTAACGAGAACAATTCAAGCAGAAGTAAGTAAAAGGCAAGTAAACGAATATGAATTCAATCAATGATAAAGATAAGGCCTAAGGGTTAAGGTCAACGGACAGGTGACTCGGGATGATCAAGGATCGTAATTCAAACTTCAAACAAGCTAATCTCCTAGCAAGGAACACAACGATACGATCAATTTAATCTCTTAATACTAATCTCTTTACTTAATCCTAATCCAAGAAAAAAATTCTCATTTGTGAATTAGAATCAAGCAAGCAATCAAACAAGTTCCAAACAACTAACAATCACTCTAAACATACATTCTCATGCGCTAGAATGTGAAAGTTCTATCAAAGCTATGAACAGGAATTTCATCGAACATGTTGTGAACAAGAAATCTTAAGCATTCTAATCAACTTGATCAAGGCTAATTAGACATTAAACACACTTTGACAGATGAGATTTTAAACAATCAAGCACTAGAAATCCATTGATCACCCCTAATCAACCTAATCCTACCTAACCCATAAGCCCTATGAAGAACTACTCACTAATCATCATGTGAACAACAAAATCCATGGGGATAATGTTGATCATTAGAGATTAGAGATAGAAACAAAGATTTAGAGAAGAAATCACCAAAAAGTACTTAGATTAATCAAAGAAATCAAACTTGTTCTTCCAAGTGTTTAGAACATAAAAATAAAGCTTAACATTCTGTAAAAAGATAGGTTTTTGGCTTAAAAAGTCATTAGGGTTCGAGCCGGGTCAACCCGGAACAAACCGGGTGTTGACCCAGATCCAAGGCAATTTCTGGGACGCGTATCGGTCGGCGTATCGGTCGTTCGACCGATACGGACTCTCGGATTTTTCTGGGAAGGGTCGTATCGGCCAGCCAGCCCGATATGCTGGCCGATATGGACTCTCGGATTTTTCTGTGTTGAGATGCATCCAGTAAATCAGGCATAACTCTTTCCATATAGCTCCGAATGACTTCAAACCACCTCCATTAGAAAGCTAACTCAATTTCCCATGATTTTTATTCAGAATCCCAGAGCTAAAAGTCAATGTAATATCTTCATATGACTCAATCTTTCAAGCTCATCGGTTTGGTCCTACATCACCATTTCACTTGCAATCACTCCTTTGGCCTCCAAACTCTTCCAAACCTCCTTAGCAACTCCAAAACCTACAAAACATAGGAAACACTCCAAATGCAAGCCTAGAATGCCTAAACATAGCTCTAGATGATCCTATACTCTAAACACATCAATGACCAAAGAAATGAAGTTAAAGGAAACTAAAAAGAAGTAAAACATGATCCTAACAATAGCCTAAATGCATGAAAATACAAGTATATCATTTGCTAATGACCTTTTTGGTTTCATTGCAGAGGCTCCTGAGTCATTAACTTTGGACTCGACTACATCGAGTTTGATAGCTCGCCTACGGAGAGGGGATATCCGTTGGTGTAACTTTACGGATCAGCGAATCCGAGCTGCTTTAGGTCCTGCTGCTCGACAACCTCCTCTATACCAACCTCGTCTTTTGCGAGACGAATCACGCCTCCTTCACCAGCCCGCTTCGACTCGAATCGTTCAGGCTCCGCTTCGGATTATCGAGCGGACCGGGGAGAGTAAGTGTCCCAGTTAGTCTTTCTGGGGGTCGTCGCGCAATATGCCCTTCGTTTGCTGGGCTGACCCGAATCTGTTTCGTTTGCAGATCGACCTGTTTCGGACGATAGTTCTACTGCAAGCACCCCTTCTCTTGAAAAGATGTCGCGAAGATCTAGCAGCCGTCGGAACGGGAAAGATCCCGTTGATTTGGCAAAGAAAATGAAGGCTGGCGACTTGAGCAACGCCCTCCTTTTTGCCATGGACGAGGGGCCTCCTCCTCCTCCTTCGATCCCTCCTCCTAACCCTGTTCGGGTTTCTCCCGTGGTCGCAGGGTCCGGAGAGGCAAACGTGGGGGTGGAGGATTTACCTCCTATTCCGGCCAGCGAGGAACCGGTTCGGGCCCCGTCTGAAGAGCCTGCCTTGCGAAACTCTCGGTCAAATGGTTCAAGAGGGTCGAACGGCCGGAGCCGAGGCGGTCCTCCTCCGGCGGCGAAGCGTCGAAGGACCGACGCAAAGGTGAGCTCGAGAAGATCGGGCCAGAGTGTTGAGGCGAGGCCTGCTTCTTCTGGGTCCTCGGGGTCTTTCAACTGGCGTTTTAGGCACCAGAAGGAATGCCCGATTGCGGACGACCCGACGGGTGTCACCTATCTGCTAAGGCATTTTAAGCCGGCAGGTGTTCAGCTCCCGGCTGTTGGGGATATGGCTCTTGGTGATACTTATACCGAGATGATGGCGGCTTATGGGAAGGTAATGATTTCTTCCCTTCTTTTTGTTTCGTGCTTAACTTTCTTCACACACCCCCTCTTTTTTTGTAGGCCTTGGAGGCTGCGAACAGGTTTGCGGCTAGGGCCGAGCGCGAGCTGCGAGAGATACCGCAGGTGAGCGAGCTCGACAACGTTAAGAAAACGGTCAGCGACCTGAAAGCGCAGCTGCAGGGAGCCTTGGCTCGGGAAGAGGAGCTAAGGAAGAAGGTGGGCGACCTGGATGGGCAGTTATAGGGTGCTCTGGCTCGGGTTTCGGTTGCGGAGGAGGCGAGCCGAACGGCCATTGAGACAGGTCGTGTTGCGGACGTGCGGGCTGCGCAATGCCAGGCTGATCTGGATAAGGTTCTCGCCGACCGAGAGTTTGATGTTAAGGTGGCAGCCCATGAGGCGAAGAAAGGGCTAAACGGCGAATATCTCAAGATTCTCGAGGGGATCGCAGCGAAAGAGGCCGGAGGAAGGTTGCCGTGAGCGCTGAGATGAGGCTCCAGGAGGCCTTGGCTAATATCGCGCTTATCGCCGAGTTCGCCTCTGGCGAACTGGACCTGACCAAGGAGGTGATGGACTTGGCCGAGAAGAAGAGATTGGCCACGGAGGAGAGGAACGCTGCGGCGGTGTCGGACTTCAGTATCAGCAAGCTTAATTTGCCGGTGATGTCGGACGACTCCGTGATCCTTGCGCGCCCCCTAAGCCAGGCGGCTACTCGTCTTGATCAGTATGGGTCGAACCTCCTGACTGGAGTTAATTCGCGAGTTAGCGATGAGGTCGAGGGTCAACTCGAGGAGGACAGGGTGACCGATGGTCAGACAGGGGATCAAGACGAGGCTTCCTCTCCTTCCAAGCAGTTCTAGTCCTTTTCATCTGTTTCCGCCCGAGAGGGGTTTTTAATTCAGACTTTTCGTTGCGCGAGGGGGCTTTTAATTTCTTTTTCAGACTTTGGTTGCCCAAGGGGGCTTTTTTTTTTTTGTTCGAACTCGAGGACATCATTTCCTTCTCTTTTTATGAATTGCTTTTTTTTTTCTTTAAAATCTTTCATGCCTTAGCATAGATTTTATTGTTTTCATGTTTTAACACAAAATCCGAGCCGTTGCGGCGATTCGAATTTTTCCGGGGGAATCGAGCAGATAATTTATCTTAAATTGCCTTAGGTAGTTATTTTGGCGAACTTTTAAGTTAATTGCGTTTGAGCTCGAGCTCCTCTCCAGGAATAGTCTCAAGTGCGGCTACTTCGTAATGCAAGATTCAGGCTTGATTGCTGAACTGAAAAGAGAAGCATTAAGTATGAAAACGAATCGTAGTAAACTTACAAAGATCCGATTTGGAGTGTGTGTAGAGGTTGCATGCTTGAGTAGCCGTCTTGTCCTCGTAATTTTGCTTGAGGGGTGGGGCAGCCCCCCGATTCTTTTAATCCGTATAAGGTTTAGAAGAATTGTATTTTTTTTTTGAGAGATCATTCTGGATCTCTTTCTTTGGGACGATCATTTCAGTTCGTTCGAAGCGGGAGGACCGTTCTAGGTCGCTTGTTTTTGGGACGATCATTTCAGTTCGTTCGAAGCGGGAGGACCGTTCTAGGTCGCTTGTTTTTGGGACGATCATTTCAGTTCGTTCGGTTTGGAGAGACCGTTTTAGGCCGCTTTGTTTGAAGGGATAATTTCATATCACTTTGATTTTGGGGGAGACCGTTTGAGGTCTCTTGGAAAGGATAATTTCATATCGCTTGATTTTAGGAGAGATAATTTCATATCACTTTAGCTTTTAGAGAGGCCGTTTCAGGTCGCTCTGAAGGGATACTTTCATATAGCTTGATTTTGGGAGAGATAATTTCATATCACTTTAGCTTTTAGAGAGGCCATTTCAGGTCGCTTGGAAGGGATAATTTCATATCGCGTGGTTTTGGGAGAGGCCGTTTCAGGTCACTTGGAAGGGATACTTGTTGGAATTGTGTCCAGTAATCTCGGTACTGTCTCTAGAAAGTAAGAGTATGTCAATGATCAGACATAAGTCATATAATACTGGGGGTCATGATGGCTTGCTAGAGTCCGCTCATGATCTATAAGTCTTGGACTTATTGCCTTTATTATATGATCCCATATGGGTCACACGCCTAAGCTAACAGGAAAATGTGTAGGAACGGCTTAGCAGAAGTACGGTAAAAGTGCCAGGCATTTGTCGTACTTAGAGAGAGATAAATGGGTCTGATTAAATCCAAGGGATTTAATCAGATTGGTATTTGGGCCCAAAATCCCAAAAGGGAAAGAGAAGGGTTTTATAAACTAAAACCCAAAACTCTTTCTCCCTAACCCTAGCCCCTCAGCGCCGAAATCTCTCTCTCCCTGCGCCTCCCATCAGCTCGGTCTAGCAGCCGTTTTCTGTGATCGCGTGTGTGAGCCTTTGGAGGATTCATCTCTGATCTCTGACCTGTTCTCTCCTTCCGCTGCAATTAACAGGTAAAAGGTGAGATCTATCATTGTTTCTATTCAAGAAGAACCTAGATCAGCATGTTTAGGATAACCTGAAACTGAGAATTGAATCAGGCTTAACCAAAACATCCTTCAGTGGTTTCAGAGCTATTGGTTCTGGTTTTTCTTGTTTAGATTCATGTTTAGGACTGTTTTTTTGTTTGTTTAAAAGTGTTTTTGAATCAATCTACTGATAAGAGAAATCACTTAAGCAACAAGAATTGAAAACCTAAACTAATGAAAATCGCAAACCGAGCTATATGACTCGGTATGCGTCGGATCGTCCGGATCGCGAAGGACGCACGAACCGATCGGTAACGATCGTGTTGCGTGGTCGCGTTGTGATCGTCGGATGGATCGCGCACGATCGCTCGGATGGGTCGTATCGCGTGGACGCGTCGCGATCGTCCCGATCGTTGGATGACGCGCGAGAGAGATCGATCACGATCGCTTGGCGATCGCGTCCATTCGATCTCGGCATCGTCCCGATCGTCCAACGTTGTCCCGCGTCTCGATCGCTCGGCGATCGCATGACGTGCAACCGAGCTGCGATCGTCCCACCTGCCCGTCCCGATCACACGGCCCAAACCGTCCCGACCATTCATCCGCCGCGGCATGATGGCTTGCGGCTGAACGATTGTTTCTCGACCGGTTAGGGTTTTGACGTGTGATGTTTCGGTTCGGTTCGGTTTAAAATTTTTATTAAAACCAAACGTCTCGGTTTAATAAACAGATTTAATAATTTTATTAAATTCTGGTTAAACCGGGATAAGAAATCCAAAGTCGAAAAAATTGGATTTTGTGCCTAAACCAGGATTTTCTAATTTGATTTGGTTGGACCAAATAAATTGAGAAAATCCGGTTTAGTAAATAACCGGTTGACAATTGTGGTCATCGTAGTAATTAAAATTTGGTTAGACCAATTTTAATGAACCAGACCGGTTATGTCATTTAATTGGACAATTGGGTCATGTCTTGGACATGGACCAATTCTTGGGCCTCGGGCCAAGAAGTTAAAACAATTGGGCCAATTATTTGAGTCTTTCTTCAGATTAATTTAAAATTTATTTTATAAAATTATAAAGTCGATTTTAAATTAAAGTTTCCGAAATTTTGAAATTAGAAAGTTTCTTAAAATAGAAGTTTCTAGATTTGCGGGTTTTGGATTTTTAAGAAATTTCTAAAGTTAGAAAGTTTCCGGTTTTAGAAAGTTTCCAATTTTAGAAAGTTTCCAAAAATAGTAGGTTTCCAAAAATAGAAAGTTTCCCGAAATAGTAATCTTCTATTTTGGGAATGATTTTAAATTAAACCTACGAACCTCATATAATATCAAGCGTTGGATGTCTTGTCCAGGCTATGTCAGCTGTCGAAGCCCATTCAATTGTATTCATGGCCTTACAGTGTGAGGGTGTCTACTTTTGCGTGGATAAGACGGTTTGTGATTCATAAATGTCATTGGGAGTCCCAGACATTAATGATTACATGACTGTATAGTCTGGTTTTCTTGACTAGGCCATCGGGAGTTCCGGGCCTTGAGACATCAGAGTGGATTGGGCCTCGGGCCCAGATTCACAACCAAGAGTTATATCACGGATATAATTAGCCGATATAGGGCTTACCGATATAAGCTAAAGTTGGGTGACGGCCAGTGACCCACTTTAATCTTAGTTATATGTGGATCTTGGAATCATTATATTCTATTGAGGGTAACTTATGTTATTGAATATAATGCATGATTGATCATATTAAAGTATAATATAAGATTAATCATATTGAACATATTAACTAATAACCTTTTTATATTATATTTCAGATATGACTACTACAAGCACACAAAACACATTCTCAATCCGGTCTGTTCTCGAGAAGGAGAAGCTGACTGGAACGAACTTCCTGACGTGGTCAAGGAACTTGAGGCTGGTCCTCAAGCAGGAGAAGAAGGATTATGTCCTTCGTGATCCTCTCCCCGAGAGGCCTGCTAACAATGCCGCCAGGACTCTGCATAATGCTTGGGAAAAGCATTCGTCAGATGAAAATGATGTGTATTGCCTTATGTTGGCGACAATGACTGCTGAGCTGCAAATGCAGTTCGAGAGTGTGTTGTCACCAATTGAAATAATGGCAAGCCTGAAATCGCTTTTTCAGGAGCAAGCAAGGACTGAGAGGTTTCAAACTGTTAAGAACCTCTTAGACTGTAAGTTGGCTGCGAATGCGGCAGTGAGTCCTCATGTCTTGAAGATGATGGGTTATCTCGATCATCTTCAGAAACTCGACTGTCCTATCAACCAAGAACTTGCCTGCGACATCATTCTGCAGTCATTACCTGCAAGCTATGATCAGTTCATTCTGAACTTTAACATGCATGGCTTGAGTAAGACATTGCCTGAGCTTCACGGAATGCTCAAGACTGCAGAGCCCAACTTGAGGAAAACCGCCAAGGACCCCAATGTGCTTATGGTGCAAAAGGGCAAGGGGTTTAAGAAATCCTCTACTAAGGATAAGGGAAAGGCCAAGGCTTTCCAAGTCGCGGACAAGGACACGCCAAAGCCCAAGCCCAAGTCCAAGGCTGGGCCAACTGACATATGCAGGTTCTGTAAAGAACCAGGGCATTGGAGGAGAGAATGTAAGAAATTCCAAGAAGGTCTAAAGGAATTGAAGAAGAAGACTCTCGAGACTTCTTCGACAGGTATTTTTGTTATAGAAGTTAATACAACTACTTCTGATAATACCTCATGGGTTATGGATACTGGTTGTGGGGCTCATATTTGTACTAATATGCAGGCACTCAGCAACAGTAGAAGGTTGAAGCAAGGACAAGTGGAGCTACGAGTTGGGAATGGAGCGAAAGTTCCAGCACTAGCTGTAGGCACATACTTGTTGTCTTTACCTTCGGGATTGGTTTTAGAACTCAATAATTGTTATTTTGTACCTGCTATAAGCAGGAATATTATTTCAATTTCTTTGTTGGATTTGGAAGGTTATGATTTTTCAGTTAAGAATAAATTATGTTCCTTCAATCGCAACAATTTGTTCTATGGTTGTGCCCCTCTTACGAATGGGCTTTACATACTCGATCAATCCGCGCCAATTTATAACATTAATACCAAACGGTTCAAACCTAATGAGGAGAACCAAACGTTTCTATGGCATTGTCGTTTAGGGCACATCAGCGAGAAACGCATCAAGAGGCTCCATTCGAATGGACTTCTTGGCTCATTTGACTTTGAGTCATGTGAGAAATGCGAATCCTGCATGATGGGCAAAATGACACGGGCCCCCTTTAATAAACCTAACGAGAGGGCCAGTGACTTATTGGGCCTGATACACACTGATGTGTGTGGCCCAATGTCCACAAATGCAAGAGGAAACTATCAGTACTTCATTACCTTTACTGATGATTTTAGTAGGTATGGATATGTTTATTTAATGAAACATAAGTCTGAATCTTTTGAGAAGTTCAGAGAATTCCAAAATGAAGTACAGAACCAACTTGGCAAAAGCATTAAGGCTCTTCGGTCCGACCGAGGAGGAGAATACTTAAGCCAAGAATTCAGTGATCATCTAAGAGAGTGTGGGATCGTATCCCAACTCACTCCTCCCGGAACACCTCAATGGAATGGTGTGTCTGAGAGGAGAAATCGGACCTTATTGGATATGGTTCGATCTATGATGAGTCACACAGACCTTCCAATATCCCTTTGGGGATATGCTCTGCTAACAGCAGTGTTCACTCTAAATAGAGCGCCATCGAAAGCAGTAGCAAAGACACCATATGAATTATGGACTGGAGTGGCTCCAGTGCTGTCTTATCTAAGAATTTGGGGTTGTGAAGCCTATGTCAAGAGATTAATCTCAGACAAGCTTACACCAAAGTCTGATAAATGCTACTTCATTGGTTATCCGAAGGAAACCAAGGCTTATTACTTCTATCTACGTTCCGAGAACAAGATCTTTGTTGCCCGGGATTGTAACTTTCTTGAGAGGGAGTTTCTCTCTAAGAAAGACAGTGGGAGTAAGGTACTGCTTGAAGAAATTCAAGATGAACAGGATACTGCTCAACCTAATGAGGAAGAGCAGCAGGAGGACCTACAAGAAATTGTAGAGCCTGAACCTGTAGTACCTGAAGTTCGAAGATCCGGGAGGATCCGTCACGAACCCGAGAGATATCAAGGATTCCTCGTGACTAACTGTCATGATCTTCTGATCATTGATGGTGATGAACCATCGAACTTCAATCAAGCCATGATGGGCCCAGATTCCTCGAAGTGGCGCAAGGCCACTGATTCCGAAATGGACTCCATGTCAGTCAACCAAGTATTTTCGTTGGTTGACTTACCCGCTGGCATAAAAGCCATCGAGTGCAAATGGATCTTCAAGAAGAAGATTGACGTGGATGGAAATGTCCAGATTTATAAAGCCAGGTTGGTGGCAAAAGGTTTCAGACAAGTTCACGGTGTGGATTACGATGAAACCTATGCACCAGTGGCTATGATGAAATCTATTCGGATTCTACTAGCAACTGCAGCTTTTCATGATTATGAAATTTGGCAGATGGACGTGAAAACCGCCTTCCTGAATGGTATTCTGGAAGAGGATGTGTATATGACACAACCTGACGGTTACATAGATCCAAAGAATGCTGGAAAAGTATGCAAGCTTCATAAATCCATTTATGGATTGAAGCAAGCATCGAGGAGCTGGAATCTTCGTTTTGATGAAGCGATCAAGCAATTTGACTTCATCAGAAACGAAGAAGAACAATGCGTGTATAAGAAAACTAGTGGGAGCAAGATAGTATTTCTTATTCTGTATGTTGATGACATACTGCTTCTCGGAAACGACATTCCAATGCTGAAGTCCGTAAAGGACTGGTTTGGAAGTTGTTTTTCCATGAAAGACATGGGTGAAGCCGCATACGTTCTTGGAATTAGGATCTACAGGGATAGATCTAGGAGGCTGATAGGCTTGTGTCAAGATTCATACATTGACAAAGTCCTACAAAGATTCAGCATGAAAGATTCCAAGAAGGGCTTCACGCCAATGGTACATGGCACAACGCTAAGCAAGAAGCAGAGCCCTACGACGGCTGCTGAGCTTAAGCGCATGAAGAATATTCCTTATGCATCTGCAATAGGATCTGTCATGTATGCCATGATCTGTACTCGTCCTGATGTTGCTTATGCATTGAGCATGACGAGTAGATACCAGTCAAATCCAGGTGAAAACCATTGGATTGCCGTAAAGAATATCTTGAAGTATCTAAGACATACTAAGGATAAGTTCTTAGTGTACGGTGGAAGTGATGTGCTTAAAGTCAGTGGATTCACGGACGCAAGTTTCCAGACAGACCAAGATGATTTCCGGTCACAGTCCGGTTATATCTTTTGTCTGAATGGCGGTGCAATCAGTTGGAGAAGCTCCAAGCAAGACACCGTTGCTGATTCCACTACAGAAGCTGAATATATCGCCGCCTCAGAAGCAGCGAAGGAAGCTGTTTGGATACGAAAGTTCATTATTGAACTAGGTGTGATACCAGATGCGGCTGAGCCTCTGGCACTGTTTTGTGACAACAATGGTGCTATAGCTCAGGCAAAGGAACCAAGATCACACCAGAAATCCAAGCATGTTCTAAGAAGATTTCACTTGATACGTGACATCATTAATAGAAAGGAAGTCAAGATCAGCCGAGTTCAAACAGATGATAACGTCGCTGATCCGTTGACAAAGCCACTCCCAAGGCCTAAGCTCGAGTTCCTGACTGAAGCTGTAGGCATTAGAGACATTGAAATGTAATCTAAATTTGAGTGGGAGTTTGAGGGCTTTATTTAGTTATTTGATATGTTCTTGTAAAACATTTTTATGTTTAATGAAATTATTATTTCAAGATTATTTTAACTGTGATGAAATAATCGTTCCAAAGTGATATAAACCATTTTATAGGTCATCGAAGTAAGTGCCTTGATCTTGAGTCATCAAAGTCATTTAGCTTGATCATGAGACCCTATATTTGATAGATGGCTTATATCATTCAGTCCCTAGTCGAAGGTTGTTGAAATTGGAACACCAACAACCGTGTGAGACTAGATTGGTATGTGACTTATGACCAAGTTTCATGGTGTCATAGATGCACGGCATCAAAGTCAGTACATAGGTGTATGTTGGGAACATACGACCGGACATGACCCGCTTATGAGAACTCTTCAGGATATTTATATCTGTGTTATAAGAGATTCTCACTACGACTATAGAGTATAGTCCTTAGACCTGAGTTCGCATGCATGTGACCACACATGGACTGATGCACTTTGATCATTGTCTAACACTATCGTTCTGCGATAGCTATAAGGACCTTGTTTGGGTACATTATGAAATGAGTAGTTTACAGTGATGGAACAAGACGGAATTTGTCCCTCCAATATAAATGGAGTGAATATCTCTAGGCCAATCGGAGATTTGAATACTGGAAAATGCATGGCCATGCTCAAACGGACTGTCCCGAGTCGTTTGGATTGTCAGTATCGAATCAGAGTCCGATGAACAAGATTAGGCTTTATAAGGATGACACTAATCTTGCCTTATGACTAATCGAGATATTGTGACAAAAGGATTATGAATACAGAGATTCCAGTACAAGTGGGAGATTGTTGGAATTGTGTCCAGTAATCTCGGTACTGTCTCTAGAAAGTAAGAGTATGTCAATGATCAGACATAAGTCATATAATACTGGGGGTCATGATGGCTTGCTAGAGTCCGCTCATGATCTATAAGTCTTGGACTTATTGCCTTTATTATATGATCCCATATGGGTCACACGCCTAAGCTAACAGGAAAATGTGTAGGAACGGCTTAGCAGAAGTACGGTAAAAGTGCCAGGCATTTGTCGTACTTAGAGAGAGATAAATGGGTCTGATTAAATCCAAGGGATTTAATCAGATTGGTATTTGGGCCCAAAAGCCCAAAAGGGAAAGAGAAGGGTTTTATAAACTAAAACCCAAAACTCTTTCTCCCTAACCCTAGCCCCTCAGCGCCGAAATCTCTCTCTCCCTGCGCCTCCCATCAGCTCGGTCTAGCAGCCGTTTTCTGTGATCGCGTGTGTGAGCCTTTGGAGGATTCATCTCTCGGTGTTTCTCTGATCTCTGACTTGTTCTCTCCTTCCGCTGCAATTAACAGGTAAAAGGTGAGATCTATCATTGTTTCTATTCAAGAAGAACCTAGATCAGCATGTTTAGGATAACCTGAAACTGAGAATTGAATCAGGCTTAACCAAAACATCCTTCAATACTTTCATATCGCTTTGATTTAGAAGAGATAATTTCATATCTTTCGTTTCGGAAGAGATAATTTCATATCTTTCGTTTTGGGAATGTTATGACAAGGTATTTCGCAATGATTCTAACTTTTACGACAGAAAGAAGCATTGGATTAAGGGACTTATTTTGATTTCACAAAGATAAGTCGGTGTAACTTCGTCAGAAGCTGTTGAGCTCGGCGTGAGCTTTGTTTTCGGGGGGCGGCTGCGCTCGAAATCGAGCTGCCTACGTACCCTTTTTAAGGGGATCAAACCATTTCGTAGTTCGATTATGTTGGCGTACTCCTAGTGAAAATACTTTTTGAGGTTGATGATGTTCCAAGGTCGTAGCTCAGGTTTCTGGGTTTCTACCGATTTAAGTCGGTAGACCCCGTCCTTCACGACGTCGGTGACCTGGTAAGGACCTTCCCACTTTGCTCCTAATTTTCCAGCGTGTTCTTCCTTTTTATGGTCGAACACTTTCCGCAAGACGAGCTCTCCTACTTGAAACCTTCGAGTTTTGATTCGGGAATCATAGTAGCGAGCTGCGGCTTGTTGGTAATTCTGGAGTCGAGCTAATGCGAGGTTCCTTCTTTCGTCGACGAGGTCGAGCTCGTCAGTTATCATCTTGTTATTAAGTTCCTCTTGTCGTGGGCATTCTTCCTTGCGAATGCTTGACACGAGAATTTCAGCTGGTACTACCGCCTCGATTCCGTAAGCCAGCGAGAAGGGAGTCTCGCCAGTGGATTTGCGGGGGGTAGTCCGGTAGGCCCAGAGTACGGCTGAGAGTTCGTCACTCCAGGTTATTTTGCACTCGTTGAGCCTTTCTTGAGACCGTTCATAATCGCTTTGTTAGCTGCTTCTGCTAGCCCGTTCCCTTGGGGGTAGCGTGGCGTTGAGTAAGTCAGCTTTATGTTCCAAGTTCTGCAGAACTCTTTGAACGTGTTTAATATGAACTGGGATCCGTTATCGGTGACGATCTCGTGGGGTAGTCCATGTCGGCAAACGATGTTTCGCCAGACGAACTCCTTAACGTGAACGTCCTTAATTTTCTGGTATGACTCTGCTTCAATCCACTTGGTGAAGTAGTCCGTCATCACCAACAGGTGTGTGGCTTTCTTTTTGCCAAATGCGACCAGCGATCCCACGATGTCCATTCCCCATCGCATGAATGGGTATGGTGATGAGATAGAGGAGAGTTTCTCCAACGCTTGGTGGATAATTGGGGCATGCTTTTGGCATTTATCGCACTTGTTGGAGAAAGATTCGCATTCGGTGGCCATTGTCGGCCAATAGTAGCCTTGCCTTTTGATTCGTACGGCCAATGCTCGTCCTCCGGAATGGCTTCCGCAGGATCCGTCATGTGTTTGTGTAATCACGGCTAGGGCTTGCCTTTTGTCAAGGCATTTAAGATAAGGTCCGAAGAGGCTCCTTTTAAAGAGCTCTCCTTGTGTGACACAGTACCTTGCACTCTGTGTTTTGAGTTTCCGCGCCTCCCATTTGTCGTCGGGAACTTCGCCGTTTGTGATGTATCGAATGATCGGAGTTCTCCAATCTTCGTCGTTGTTAGGCTCAGGTCCCTGACTAGTGGATGCGTTTTGAATTGGTCCGTCGGGGACGTTCGCGACGTATACGGCGCTTCTAGGATCGAGGTTGTCATCAATCTCGATGATGTCGCTACTGGTGTCTCCGGGACATTCTTTGTGCTTGACATCGTCCTTCGCGGCGGGCCCGTCCTCTTTCAAGGACAGGGCTTTGAGGGCTATGTCGATGCTTGGTTTTTCTATCCCTTCGACTGGTATGATCCTTTTGAGGTTAGGATCTGATGTCGATGCTAATGCGGCCAGAGCATCGGCTGCAGTGTTTTCCCCTCGTGGGATTCGTGTTAGATCAAAGAATTTGACCTGTTCGTCCAATTTATGGACTACCCGTAGGTATGCTTTCATCCGTTCGTCTTTGGCCTCGTAGTCGCCATGATATTGGCTCGTGACCAGTTGGGAATCTCTAAAGGCGTTTACTTCCCGGGCTCCTATAGCTATCGCGAGTCTGAGCCCGGCTATTAACGTTTCATATTCTGCTTCGTTATTTGATGCGGCGAAGCCCAATCTAAACGATTGTTCCAGTACTTCGCCCGTTGGGGAGACTAATTTCACTCCGACTCTGGATCCTTGCCTTGAGAAAGCTCCATCGACGTAGAGTTTCCAGTTTTGGGCCGAAGTCGGATCGAGTTCTATAGTCGGAGGGAGCTCGATTATGAAATCTGCCAGTACTTGTGCTTTTAGGCACGTTCGAGCTTTGTATTCAATGTCGTATTCGCTAAGTTCGATAGCCCATTTGACCAATCGACCTGATTGGCTTGGACTGTGAAGAATGGTTCTCAGTGGCTGAGAGGTCATCACTATGATCGAGTGCGATTGAAAGTACGGTCGGAGTTTCCGAGCCGATGTTACTAGCGCTAAGGCGAGTTTTTCCATGGCGGGGTATCTGGTTTCAGCGTCGATCAAGGTCTTACTGATGTAATACACCGGCCGTTGTTCGTTTTGTTCCTCGCGAACCATGACTCCGCTCACCGCTGCTGTCGAGACGGCTAAATAGAGGTAGAGGGGTTCTCCTTCTACTGGTTTTGCCAGTATGGGTGGTTCGCATAAGTAAGCTTTAAGCTGAGTGAATGCCTCTTCACACTTTTCTTCCCAGAGGAACTTTTTGTTTGCTTTTAGCAAGTGATAGAAGGGTGGACATTTGTCAGTCGACCTTGAGATGAAGCGATTCAGAGCAGCTATTTTGCCGGTTAGGCGCTGGACTTCTCGCGTTGTTCTGGGAGATTTCATCTCTATGAACGTTGCGATCTCTTTGGGGTTCGCTTCGATCCCTCTTTCGGTTACTAAGTAACCAAGGAATTCTCCTGAGGGAACCCCGAAAGTACTTATCTCGCTCTCGTATAAAATGATTTCGTGGTCTGGACCCAACATTGGGGTTTTCCCCCCTCTGTCGGTCTCGGATCTTCTTTGAAGAGCTTTGATCGAATTGACCGAGTCACGGCAAACCTTGGAGCCACCGAAGATGAAGTCGATTCGTTTAGGGGGTATAGCCCGTACACCCCCCCTCCCCCCCGCAGAGACGAGGGAGATTGATTCTTGAGCGTAAACTTTTAGCAGGAGCCGGAGGCGGGGATAGCGCCGAACCTCCCGGAGTGCCGCTCAGGTTGAGCTCGCCGAGGATGAACTCGACTCGCTTTCGCGACCCTTGAGGGAGTGTTTCAGGAGATTCCGGCTCTTTTGACCGTTCCCGTTTGTTCTGAGAAGGCTTTCTGGAGTTCGACTCCTTGGTCTGTTTGTTTTCCTTTTTATCGGGCAGAGTTTCCTCCTCGACTTCGGAGTCTTGTTTGCTTTCGGACTCTCGCTTTTGAGCCTCTGCTTTAGCTCGAGTATAGCAATCCTCGGTCGAGTGTCCTCTTTTATTGTGGAAATCACAGAATTTTTCCTTGTCGAACTCGAATTTCTTCGAGCTCTTTGGGCTCTCGACCGCGTTGACGTTCCCTGATTTACGGGAATCCTTTTTCTAGTTCGAATTCTGCGAGCCCGACGGGTTCCTTTCTTTCCGGTGTTTTTCCCTGAGGGCCGTGGTTTCGTCCTCGAGGCGAGCAAAGGCCGATGCGCGATGGAGGGCGTCATCGAGCGTTTGAGGTTCGCGGACTGTTATTTCCTCGCGGAATCTGGTCGAGAACCATAGTCCCCGTCTTAACGCTTCTATAGCTACCTCGTCTCGCGGGTTCGCGATTTTGGATTTTATTTCCTTAAATCGGTCGATGTACGAGCGAAGTGTTTCGTCGGGTTTTTGAGAGACGCCAAATAGGGCTGCCTCAGTAGTCTTTTCCTCGATGAAAACGGAGTATTGCTTGAGGAAAGCCGTCATGAACTGGGTGAAGTTGTCAATGGACCTTTCTTCCAGTCCGGCAAACCATTCTAGGGCAGAGCCCGATAGGTTTTCTGCGAAGAGCCTGCAGAAGGCTGGCTCCCTCTCCTCATTGGTAAGGTACACCCTTGCCATCGCTAGTCGGAATGCCCTGATGTGGGCTTTCGGGTCTGATTTCCCAGAGAATTCTGGAAACTTAGTTTTCTTGATCTCTCGGATCCTTGCAAACGCGATCCGATCTGTGAACGGCGTTTGTTGTGTTTCCTCGATCACTCGATCGATGTCAGGAGCCGCGCTTGTTGCCATGTGAACTTTTGAGCTCAGACTATTGAACTGGGCCTTAGCCTGCTCGATTTACTGTCTAAGCATATCGTGTTCATCGCCATATGCGGGTGCGAATTGGGCTTGTGCCTGTCCTGACGTTTGTTCCGGAAAAATGGGGTCGAGGAGATCGATCGTTGGGACCGACCTTGTCTGGTCGACCTGGGGTGTTCTGAACTGAACTGAGTTTGATCCGTTAAGGAGTCCCGAGCTCGAGGCGAAGGCAGAACCTCCTAGTTGCCTCGGTCGGATGTTAGAGTTACTCGGGAAAGGTGGTGGCCCGGGTAATGGTCGGTTTCTTGATCCGGTTGGATCTATGACCATTGAACTCGAACCAAATGGGGTCGGTATCGCGATAGGGGTCATTGTAGGGCGGAAGCCGCTATTTGACGTATTACCAAAATTTCCCGACGTTCCCGGAGTAGTTACTACCTGGGAGAAGTCCAAGCGGGTACACGGTGGAGGACTTATGGGAGTTCGCGTTGGTATGCCCCCTTGGCTTTGACTGGTGAGCTCTTCAAGACGGGCGTTCAGACGCCGCTCTTGTTCGTCGAGCTGCGCTGCCAGAGAACGGTTCGCGATCTCTTGGGCCCTTGCGCTTGCCTCGTTGTTTCTCGTTCGATCTACCAACAGGCTTAACATCGAACGGATCTCGGCAAGATCGCTTGGCCCTTGTCTCTGTGGAGCAGAAGGTAGTGGCGAATTGGGTCTGGTTACTCCAGATCCACCTCCTGGGGTGGGTATTGAGTCATTTCTCATCCACACCCAGTTTCCGCTCGGATCATTAGTTCCTGACAAAACATTTGTCGGAGTTTGGCTCGTCGCGATTGTTTGAGCGACGGAGCCGGCTGGTGCCGAGGTTGTGGAGACTGAGGCAGAGCTCGTCAACACGCCGTTGGTCTGACCCATGTTTCTTACCCGGGTAGTGTTCTGAGGAACGTTGTCGACCGTTTGAGGGCGGTCAATTGGTGGTGTGGCGCTGGGAGAGCCAGTTTGGTCGGGATTCATCTCGATCTATCGGATCTAGGATCTGATTCTTAAGATAGGAAAGGCTATAGAATGTCCCCACAGTCGGCGCCAAATGTGAGATCCGGGATTCACACTAAGAATTTGTATTCGTGGATTTGGACTTTAGGATATAGAAATGGTATAGTTTCCTATGAATCAAAGACTTTATTGAGATTGATCGTCGAGATAGAACAAACACAGTCGAGAAGAGAGTACAAAGTATAAAATCGAGCTATCTAATCGAAGTGTTCTTAGCCTAGGTTGGAATATCTTTAATGAGTCGCCACTTCTCTTCTTAAATAGTCTCGACTCTGATCTCTTCGTCCCGATATTTCGGCCTCGTCATCGTAACGATCTCCGAGATTTATGCGGATCAGTTGAACTGGCGAAGACCGCTCTATCTCCACGTCATCTTCTGCCGAGCTCGAGCTCGATTGTCTCCGGCTTCGGTATCGTCTGGGCCTTGCCGGGGCGTTTGTTTCGCTTGGGCCCATCGAAGGAGTCGGCTCTTTTGTCTGTCTTTGATTCTGGAATGGGCTCGTAATTACGGGCCTCTGTCTTATCTGTTACTGGGCCGGATTTCTCAGAGGGAAATCCAGTACCAACAGTAACAAGCTGCCAAAATGAAAAAGGAAAATTAGAATGTGATCAGAAAATCTTCAAATCATGGTGTTGAAACAAAAGAACATATTATATATAACATGCCGAAATAGAACATAACCTAGCAAACTAATCACCCAAACAAAGCAAAAACAGTGAAGTGCCATCACAGAAAAACATTCTCTTTACAAGATATCATAGCATCTGTAAATATCTATATAATACTTATTATAGGTTTCCATCTCCTTGAGAATCTAATCTTGATTTGTACTTGGATGGTGAAAAAATCCTTTTTAAGTATTGATTCATCGAGCAAAATTTACCCGGAAAGAATGAATTCGCCAATGGTGATTGTCTGAACCGTTCTTGACCAGCAGTGTCCCAAATCTGGAGCTTGATATGTTTTCCATCAAGCTCAATCGTTCTTATCATAGAGTCAATGCTACACCAAGGCAAAAGAATACGTAAAGGAAAAGATTAAACAAAGCACTACAAGAAATCTGCTTCATAGCCACGAACCAACCACGAACTGTTCGTGGCTAAGATTTTTCAGCCACGAATATTCACGAACAAGCCACAACTTCAAAAATATGAATTGTCTGGCTATTTTGTCGTTATCTGTGGCTAAATAGCCACAAAATGGATCATAATTATTTGTGGCAAAATTGTGGAGCAACCGTGGTCTAATAGTCAAGTGGTTAAAGCTCTATACCGGCAAGTACAGGGTTCGAATTCACGAAGGCGCAAGTTTTACAAGATTAATGGAGGCAAGCTTAGAAGGAAGTTTTCAGGAGCATATGGAGCCGTTGATCGTGAAAGTGGATGGATTCTCGTAGAAAGGAGGTAGTATTATCTGTAAAACTGTCCTTATAATAGTCCTTATAATAGTTCTCATAAAAAATTATTTGTGGCAAAATAGCCAGAAATAGCTACAACCATATTCGTGGAAACAAATAGCCACGAACAACTACGACACAAACCGTGGAAAATAGCCACGATACACTTTTGTGGCTATACGTAACTATCTTAGAGAATATATAAATATATGTAGTATATCTACAAATTTATTCCTAACGGTTCGTGGCTTTATGAGATAGCCACGAATAACCACAAATTTATATGTGACTATTCAAAACTCTAAACCCTAAAACCCTACAGTATAAACAAAAATCTAATAACTAACTCTAATTACTATAATGTATCTAAAATTAAAATTCAACGCTTATAAACAGATATTATTTTCAAATTACTATTTTTAAATATTAACATAAAACCTTAAATATAATTCTTCAAACCCTATACTATAAACCATAATCATATTCTAAACCTTAAACTCTTAATCATAAACTATAAAATCCAATATAACCATTAATTTATATATACATAAAACTAATATTTAAGTCATTTACATATATTTGCATATAATTAACTAAAATTATTTTAAACACTAATAAATTAAAATTTAACAATTTTAAATATTAAATCTAAGACTTTAATTATTATAAAATATCTAAAACTAAGACCCAACACTTATAAAAGAAATATATTTTTCAAATTAATATTTTTAAATATTAACTTAAAACCTTAAATATAAACCTTCAAACCATATACCTTAAACCCTAAACAAACCCTAAAATTCTAAAATATAAACAAAAATCTAATAAATAAAATTATAATTACTATAACATATCTAAAACTAAGATTCAAAACTTATAAAATAAAAATATTTTCCAAATCTATTATTCCCAAACATTAACTTATAACCCTAATATAAAACTTTCAAACCCTTACACTAAACCATAATCATGCGCTAAACATAACTCTTAATCATAAAATATAAAATCAAAATATAAAAATTAATTATACATACATAAAAATATTATTTAAATCATTTAAATTTATATTTTATATAAATTAACTAAAAACTATTTTAAACAATATAAATTAAAAGTCTATTTTTTGGAAATACACTAATATTTTAATATTAATACTCAATTAAAAAGTCTTAAAATTTTATAATTATTATATATACTCAAAAATAAAATTAAAACTTTTAAAAATATATATATAAAAATATTAATATAAAATTTAATCATTTTTAGTTATTATATGTACTTATTTTATTATTTTAAATCATTATAAAATTGAACAATTTTAAAAGTTCTCTCTTACATTTTTAAATTTAAAAGTTTTTAAAAAATTGTTTTTACCATTTTTAATATTTTAAAATCATTATATATTAAATATAACCAAAAATATTATATTGGTTAAACTCTACTACTTGGATCACATTTCTGAACCGTTCATTAAAGATTTCAATGGTTCAGATTTCATTTAGTAGACACGCAGATCACACTTTTAAACCGTTAGATCTTTATCTCATTAAATCTCAACTGTTGGATCTATTTTTAACCTAATTAACTAATTGTCCTCTCTTCCTTCCTTCCCTCACTCACTCACGTTGTATCCAGCTTGGACTTCATTCTTTTTTGTATCATACGAAGGCATAAAGGAGATAATCGTGCGATTAGCAGCTCCGGTGTTCTGACGAAGGCATGACGGCCAGCAACGGGGCGGATTCCGGCGGCGCGTGGGATTGGGGAGGCGAATTCGAGGCGTTCAAGGTAGATAAACTGGCTGAGCTAGAGACGGTTGCGAAGGATGAGATCTGTGTCGCACTCGGAGAGAAGACGAAGGTGGTGATTGTAGTCTCGTCAGCGGAGACACCACATCAATGGTTGTCGGAACGCGCCGAACGATCTTCCTTGATTCCTCTCCCACAGCTCCTCCTCGTAGCTCTTATGCGCGTAATTTCATCAACCAAGACTATCCAATCAAGGATAGCCTCATATCGAGCACCATTTTGAAACTCCGGTATGTACACTTCAAAGCTACATTCCCAATTTTGTTGATGACGAATCATATGATCGCCATTTTCTGTCGTTGGTGAGCATGATGGTGATCGTCAACACCAAAACCACCACCCGCGAACGGGTTTTCGTCACCCTCTATTTCATTATTCTCAAACAGAGGATTATGTCATCTGAGGCTTTTTCAAGCAGCTCTCCCATCTCCATGATTGAAGTATTGATTGTGCTCTGCATATTTTCATGTATTGCTAATAAGGTATGACGTAGCTCGGTCCTGGCATGGCAGGTTCGCGAGGAGCAACGTTTGATGTGGCTGCTTTCTTCAGAGGCATTGAACTCTGAGAATTGTAAATCCTAGAACATTACATGTCTAATACCAACTGATAGAGAAGCGAAGCAAAATGTTGAGATCAAACGTAATCTAGCTAGAATAACAAAATAGAATCTCTTATTGGATTTGTGTTTATCCAATAGGGTAACACCTAAACAAAAACACAAAAGAATAACCAAACATATAAGTCAGGTAAGTTTTTAATAAACACCAAAGCCCAAACCGTATGAGTCGTTGCATCATATTTGTTTCATCGGAAAACGAATAGATCAAAAAGAAAAATCGTGTATCAGATGAAAGGAAGACGAGAAGAAACCAACATAGGGTTTAACTAGTAGCCTTTGCGGTAAGGGGTTTACTATTTCGAATTGTACTAATCAAATAAAAAATGTAGTATAGTAAAAAATTGTTACCAAAAGCTGTATAGAGCTGTTGAAATAATAAAAGTTGTTACAATATTTTCTGTTTTTCTTTCTTTAAATATTTTTATTGTTTTCAAAAGTAAAAAAAAAAAAATAATTAAAAATAATGCACATAACTTAAATTATGTTGGATGATTAGATTTCATTTTATCATTTTTGATAAACTAGTATGATTCGCTCGCACCATGTGCGAACACAAATATTATTAAATATAAAAAATTTAAAATTAAATTATAAAATTAAATTAACAGTAATAATAATTTTATAAAAATCTATATGTTAATATTGTAAAAATATTCTTACATACATTCTTATATTTAATAAGATATTTAATAATTTATTATAAATAAATTAATAGTAATGAAACAAATTGTAATTATATATTATGTATAAAAATCGATATAATATCCTATTTACAATAATTTATTGTTTATATATATCTTTATATTCAAAATTTATATAAATAATAAAAAATTACTATATAAAATCCAAAACAATATTTTTGTTGATATTGAAAAATATTCATAACCGTTTTCATATTTATCATATTATATTTTTTAATTGAAGATTATGTATATTTCTAAAATTAAATTAAAAATCTTCTTAATTTTTTCATATTTATTATCTCATTCTTTTTTTATTTTTTATTAAAGTTTATGTATATCTCCATAATAAAATTTTGAAATCTTCATAAGGATTTCATCTTATTTTTTTATCCAAGTTATGTATATCTCCTTGATAAAATTAAAACATAAGAAAATTATCAATATAAATTAAGGCTAACACAGTAATTAGTCTAATTTTACTAACGACAAATTAGTAATCAACCATTTTGAGAGTGAATATAAGACCAAAAACACTTCTCAATTAATATAAAGACTTCTCTTGGTAAAAAAAAGGTATTTTAGTCCTATTATAAACTAGGTGAATATCCGCACAATTCATCATTATAATTCCACATTGCGTCTCTTCTAGAAATATTTTATAAGATGTGAAAGCAGCCCCACCAACAATACCATTCTATAGCCTTAAGCGGCATAAGATCATGACATGTCTCTTCCCTCCGAACTCTGGATTCTAAGACTGATACTCTTTAGAACCGTGAGTACTCTTGGCCGGAATTGATTCATAGATAGATCTCCAGAGAGCACCAACATTTATGATCTTTTCCTTACTACTTCAAACACATCGGCTACTTTTGTCGTAAGTAGAATTGGGTACTTATTGATATAATATTACAGTTTGTGATTTTTATTTTATTTTTGAAACAATATGGATAAATTTAGAAATAACATTGAATAATTGTGAAAGTTTTTCTGAAATATATTTGTGGTTTTGTTTTGGGAGACAATGTAGAATAAGTTTGAGAGGTTGTTTTAACAAAACAAAATAGGACATGTGTCAAAATTTATGCGTGCCACATGTCAGCCCCACAAAGAAAGTTAGAAAAAACCTTAAAATATTATATAAGAAAATAGAACCTCTTCTTGGATTTGTATTTATCTAATAGAGTAACACCAAAACAAAAATATAAATAAGAACCAAACGTATAAGTCACGTAAGGTTTAATAAACACCAAAGCCTAAACCGCATGAGCCGTTGCATCATCTTTGTTTCATCAAAAAACTAATAGATCAAAAAACAAAATCGTGTACTAGATCAAAGGAAGATGAGAAGAAACCAGTGTATGGTTTGATTGGTAGCCCTTCTGGTAAAGGGTTTAGCATTTCGAATTATACCAATCAAACAAAAGTTGTAGGATAAAATTGAAAGTAATAAGTGTTGGCAAAAGCTGTATAAAAGTTGTTGAAATAATAAAAGTTGTTCTAATTATTTCTGGTTTTTATTTAAATATTTTATTACTTTTCAAAAGTAAAAAAAAAAATTAAAATAGTGGCTAGAACATAAATTCTAGTGGATGCTTAGATTTAAAAAAAAAAAAATTGACAAAATTTTGTTGGTCAAAATAACAAATTCTCTTAGTCCTATTATAAATTAGGTGAATACCCGCACAACGCATTATTATAATTCTACATTGCATATTTTCCACAAATCTATTAAAGATGTGAAAGCAGCCCCACCAAAAATACTTTTATATAGCTTTAAGCGGCATAAGATCAAGGCATGTATCTTCTCTCCGCACTCTCTGGATTCTAAGACTGATACTCTTTAGAATTGTGAATACATTTGGCCGTGAATTAATCCATTGATAATTCTCCAGAGAGCACCAATGTTTATGATCTTTTATGTACTGCTTCAGACACATCGGCTACTTCTGCCGTATGTAGAATGGGTTACTTACCGATCTGTAGATAGAATTGAGCACTTACTAATATAAAAGTACAGTTTTGATATTTTTTGAAACAATATGGATTAAGTTATAATTAACATGGAATAATTATGAAAGTTTTTTTGAAATATGTTTGTGATTTTATTTTGGAGACAATGTGATCTAAGCTTGAAAAAAATGTGGAATAAGTTTGAGAGGTTGTTTTAACAAAATAAAGTAGGACATATGTCAAAATTTTGCGAGCCACATGTCAGCACTACAAAAACAATTAGGGGAGAACCTTAAAATATTGTATCAGATACATCAATGTCTCACTTAATATCACTAATTTCTAAAAAACAATCTTCTCTCCTTTGAAAAATATATTGAATAACAAAGATAGCAATGGGGGACATATTTCATGCTACAAGATTAAAACTATTGTTATTATTATCTCATCCATTAAGATAGCATTTAATATTAGTTTTTATATTAATTTCTATTATAATTTCTTTAGGGTAATAAATACAATATTATGTTAATAACTTTTTAGTATAGTGCTAATTATATTTAATTTTAAAAACCATTTTATGGCTATCAAGTTGGTAACTAGTTTTTTTAAAAGTATTGTTACTATAAAATTACTATTTATATTTTAATTAAGTTATTAAATTGCTAATCATATTTCATTATAATTTTTTATATTTTTCATAGTCTAGAAAATATTTAACAAACTGCTACTTTACATATATATATATATGATTATAATTATATTATAAATATTTTTTTGTACTAGTATATGATAGTTTAGAGTCTTTAATTAAAACTTCGTTAGAAAAAAAAATTCATTATTTAAAATTAATGTAGTTGTGAATATTGTATAACAAAAAAAAATATAATCATTAATTTTATAACTAAACTGATTTCAATTACATATGGGGTCTATTTCCACTATTTTTACGTTATATATTATTTGTGACTTTAGAAAAATAAAACATACTTTAACAGTAATATTATTTTAGATTTTGTAGTACGGCTTTTAATGATGGTGATGTCAATTAACATGTACGCAAATATATAAGTTTTATATATACATTAGTATACATGATATCTCATGATATTGCTAGTACACTATATATCTATATATATGTGTATGATTTCTCGTTTTTAGAAAGAAAATTTCGAAATCTGTGGAAGAGTGCGTTTTGGCTGAACTGTATGAAGTTGGGCTTGCGAAAATATATTATAATATATAAACACTAAAAACAACACACAAAAACCATATTACAACCGTCTATATAATAGGACGGGAAATAAAGTTGGCAGATGGACAAAACAAAAAAAAAACAAAATTGATACATTTTGAGGGGTTCATAATGCATGGGTGGAACTTATGATCAAAACATGTGTGAGTGCGAATCATAGAACATGAGTTTAACGGTGTGTGACGAATGGTGGGAGTTGGTATCTTAAACATTATTATTTGTATTTATTTTGGTCTAATTATTAATTAACATGATAAAGTAAAAGAGATTGTTGACAAAAAATAAATAAAATAGATTTCATAGTTATTAATTTATGAAATACATTTATTTTTCTAGAAAATCTAAAGATTCAATCTTGTCATCGTAATCCACCAAAATATTGAGATTCAATTCAATGTATGTATGTGTATTATGATGTATCAACTCAACACATGTATGATATCGATGGGGTACACATACAACTCCAAGATGATGTAGTTGATATAAGTAGTGCTTATGATTGTGTTGATAGTGATGGCTGAAGATACAACGAACTATATCAGGAGCTACTACATCATCTAACTCAATCAAGGTGTAGAACACCATGTGGATCAATGGTAAATATCATTTTGAAGATGAATTGGAGCTGGAGCGTACGAAGGCTTAGGATGCTTGTAGCTGACTATGACAAGGATAAAGAGAGTAGGTGAGTTGGATAAGTATTTTAGAGAGGATACACGCAGAAATATTACTTGGAGAAGTTTTAGGAAAAAATATATTTTTCTAAAATGAGCAAAATGAAAATATTATTTGGATAGTTAGGAAAGCTGTAAAATTCATGAAGTATAAATAGGTTTTATAGGACATCTTTGAGAGATGCGCCTGTTGGGAATGTCCTGAAATCTATTGTACTTGCTCTTGAGTGAAAGTCGTACTGTCGAGATGAGACAATCATATGACATTGGGAAGTCGTAATGCTTTGCTAGAAGCCACTTATGATCAGTGAGTTGAGAACTCATTGCTAGTGTTATATGATCCTATAGGGTCACACACCTAAGCAAACTGGACGTAGTATATGAGGTTGATCATTAATGTAATGATCGGGTGAATGCATATTTGATATGCATTCAATACAAAGTTTCTGGACAGTGTCGATCGACACAATAAGTGTGTCGGTCGACACAGATCGACAGTGTCGATCGACACAGAGAGTGTGTCGGTCGACACGACTCGCGGATTACCAGATTAATTCGGTTTAATCGTTGGTTAATTCCGTTGTGGTTTAAGTCGACATATATAAGATATATGGTCGACCTAAACTCGATCTTAACCTAATTCACAGCCACCAGAACTAGAAAAGAAACCTATCAAGAGATTAGATCTCTATAGGCACTAGCATCCCTCCTGTTCAGTTTGTGTGCGTGTGGATACCAGTAGAGGCGCAGCATTTGAGGCGCTCTAGATATCGATTATCTGCAAATCTTCCGCTGCTAATCACCAGGTAATTCTGAGATCCCAATGATTCAATTACATGAACCCTAGATCCTAGGCTTGGAATTCAGACCAGGGTTGCCTAATTGGATTAGGATCTGCTAGAAATTCCTTCAGTGGTATCAGAGCTTTAGGGTTCCATTGAATCTGTAGCATGTTGATTATATTAGTTGAATCTGAATCTGTGTATGGTTGATACAAACATGTTAAAATTCGTTTTCATGAAAAATCTAGTTTTAGGTTTTTGGCTTGAAAAACGATTAGGGTTTATCGCCCTGTGTCGATCGACACCAATCCGGTATCGGTCGACACAGAAGGATAACCCGAATAAAACTTGTTTCGCCCGGTGTCGATCGACACAAGAGTTGTGTTGGTCGACACAAACCTCGCGAGATTGATGAATCGGTTCAATTGGATTGGACCGGTTATCGAGCTTGGTTAATAATGGTTGAACACTGTGAATGGTTTAATTGCGATTGGTTTGATTAGGTTGGTATCGACCGATACTAGTGTAGCATCGATCGACACTGACCGGTATTCAAAACAGGATCAATTGGATTGATCGGTTATCGCGGATTGCTTTTGGTTATTCTGCATCGATCGACACTATAGTAGTGTCGGTCGACATCAGATTCGATGGTTTAGGTTATGGAACCTGAAATCACAGAACCAAAGCAAGATAAATCAATTAATTAGAAGAATTAAAACATTATAAAACTGAACGTTTTAAATGGTTCTGTTCCTCAATCAAATATCAAGTGATACTTGATGTCTTTCCAATCTTGTCAACTGTCAAGACTCGTTTCATTGTGCGATAGATTTGCAGTGCAAGGTGTCCACAATTACATGAGTAAGGCAGGAGGTAATCGTGTTGATAGGCTTGCAGTGCAAGGTATCAACAATTACATGACTTAAGAGATTGGTTTACTTGACTGGGCTATCAAAATCGTTTTGGGCCCAGAGACATCAGGTGGATTTGACATGAGATGTCAATCCACAACCAAGAGTTATATTGGATATAACTAGCAAAGTTGTTGCTTACCTAGATAACTAAAATTTGGGCGATAGCCAGTGGCTCACTCAAGTTTCAGTGAAGTATGGGTCTTGGATCATTATATTCATTTGAGGAAACATTGTTTTGAATATAATGCGAGTCTTCTTAATAGTTAAGATTTCTCATTTCTTGAACATCATAACTAAAACCTCCCTTGTTTTTCAGCTATGTCTAGCACAAACCATCGTAACAATTTCTCCCTGCGATCCGTCCTTGAGAAGGACAAGTTAAATGGATCCAACTTTCTTGAATGGTATCGGAACTTGAGAATTGTTCTCAAACAGGAGAAAAAGGACTATGTCCTTGAGAAAGTTCTCCCCAAGAAGTACCGAGCCAATGCCTGGCAGTCAGATAAGGATGCTTGGGATAAGCATTCTAATGATGCGGTGGATGTGAGTTGTCTCATGTTGGCTACCATGAACTCGGAATTGCAGAAGCAATATGAGTACGTGGAGTCGCCAAAAGAGATGATCACTGGCCTGAAAAGTATGTTTCAGGAGCAGGCACGAACTCAGAGATACCAGACGGTTAGGTCTCTGATTGAGTGCAAGCTACCAAAGGGCGAACCAGTTAGTCCTCATGTCATTAAGATGATGGGTTATATTGATAACCTGGGGAAACTGGATTGTCCCATTAGCCAAGAGTTGGCTACTAACATCATTCTACAGTCACTGCCGTCAAGCTATGGTCAATTTGTTATGAACTATCACATGAACAACTTGACGAAGACGTTGACTGAATTGCATGGGATGCTTAAGACTGCTGAACCTAACATCAAGAAGGACACCCCAGATGTCCTTATGGTACAAAAGGGCAAGAAGTTTAAGAAACTTGGTAAGAACAAAGGTGATGGCAAGACAAGCTCGATTGTGAATCCAAGCGAGTCTGGCCATGCTCTTAAGGTTAAAACCAGTCCTTCTGAAGATGTTAAGTGCCGTTATTGTAATGGTTATGGGCATTTGAAAAGAAACTGCAATAAATTCTTGGAAGATTATGAGAAGCTGAAGAAGACGTATGAGACTCCTTCTTCAGGTATTATGTTATAGAAGTAAATGTTACTTCTTATAGTCCTACTTATTGGGTATTTGATACCAGCTGTGGTACTCATATTTTGTAAAAATGTGCAGGGCCTGAGCAAAAGTAGGACTATAGAGAAAGGACAAGTGGATCTACGCGTGGAAATGGAGCAAGAGTTGTTGCATTAGCCGTAGGAGTATTTCATTTGTTTTCTTTTATGACATGTTTTGAACTTGAAACTGCTACTATGTACCTGCTATGAGCAGAAAGATTATTTCTATTCCTTGTTTGGATATGGAAGGATATCAGTTTTCAAGTTAAGAATAAGTGTTATTCATTTGATTACAGTGATATATTTTATAGTAGCAATCCATTAGAGAATGGACTTTATGTTCTAAACCAAATCATGCCTGACTATAACATTAATACCAAGAGATTCAAGTCAAATGATACGAATCAAACTTCTCTCTGGCATTGTCGTTTTGGGCCACATAAATGAGAAATAGATTCAGAAGCTCCATAGTGATGGGCTTTTGGGCTCATCTGATTATGAATCATAATGAGTAAAGTGAATCTTGTTTATTGGGTAAAATGACGAAGGCCCCTTTCAACAAAGGTAGTATCGATCGACACATACGGTGCGTCGGTCGATACAGGTTGCGAACGAACAAAATGAAAGGGCCAGAGGCTTATTGGGCTTTATACATACGGATGTATATGGGCCGATGAGCACTAGTGCTAGAGGAAAATTTCAGTACTTCATTACCTTTACTGATATTTTCAGTAGGTACGGTTATGTCTTATTTATAAGACATAAGTCAGAATCTTTGAAAAGTTCAAAGAGTTCCAGAATGAAGTACAGAATCAATTTGGCAAAAGTATTAAAGCTCTACGATGAGATCATGGAGGTGAATACTTAAGTCAAGAATTTAGTGATCATCTGAGAGATTGTGAAAGTGTTTCACAATTCACTCCTTCTGAATCGGACTTTATTAGATATGGTTCGATCAATGATGAGTCACTTAGATCTTCCATTATCCTCCTAAGAATACGCTCTAGAAATGTCTGCGTTCACACTAAATAGGGTTCCATCAAAATCAGTTACAGAGACACCACATGAGATGTGGACTGTTAATATTCCTGATTTGTCTTTCATGAAGATTTGGGGTTGTGAGGCTTATATAAAACGTTTAATCTCTGATAAGCTCACACCCAAATCCGATAAGTGCTACTTCATTGGTTGTCCTAACAAAACCAAGGCATGTTACTTTTACAACCGGTCCGAGAACAAATTGTTTGTTACTCGGAGCTATGTTTTCTTGAGAAAGACTGTCTTTTCAAGAAGAACAGTGGGAGTAAAGTATGAACTCGAAGAAATTCGAGAATCACAGGAGACTGCTCAACCTGATGAGGAAGAGCAGCAGTTGGATCTACAAAGAGTTGTAGAACCTGCACCTGTGATGCCTAAAGTTTGCAAAGATCTGGTGAATGTATATTCGATATATATTCAAAAGGCGAGTTTCTGAAAAAGTGTCGATCGACACAAAAAGTTGTATCGATCGATACAGATCGCGAACCAAAATATTGATTTTGGTTTATGACTTAATTAACTACGGTTTAAATCTTGGTTAATTAGGTCATGGTAAAAGTCTACATATGAGATATGTGCGCGATTTTTACACAAAACTGAAGCTCGCAGATCCGAAAGGATCCGTCACGAACCCGAGAAATGTGGATTTCTCGTAACCAATTGCCGTGATCCATTGATCATTGAAAGTGACGGGCCTGCGAATTTTGAAGAAGCAATGATGGGCCTTGACTCCGAAAGTGGCTGAAAGCCGCTGAATCCGAAATGGGATCCATGTCACAGAACCAAGTGTGACTTGGGTTGATTTACCCGATGGTGTAGAAACCATTGTGAGTAAATGGATTTTCAAGAAGAAAAGTTGACATGGATGGTTATATTCAGATGTACAAAGCTAGGTTGGTGGCAAAATGTTTCAAGTAAATTCATGGTATTAACTGTGAAGAAACCTAATCCCAGACACCATGCTTATGTCCATCCGGATTCTCCTAGCAACCGCCACTCATAATAGTTATGAGATCTGGCAGATGGATGTGAAAACAGTTTTCCTTAATGGAATTCTGAAGAGGATGTGTACCTGACACAACCTGAAGTTTTCATTGATCCTAATGAAGCTAGGAAGATATGCAAGCTTCATCGATCCATTTATGGATTAAAGCAAGCATCTCGGAGTTGGAATCTTCGTTTTGATGAAGTAGTCAAAAGGTTTGACTTCTTCAGGAACGAAGAGGAACCATGTGTTTACAAGAAGACTAGTGGGAGCGCAGTTGCATTTCTAGTATTGTATGTTGATAACATACTACTTCTCGGAAATGAAGTTCCATTGTTTCAGTCTGTTAAGACTTGACTCGAAAGTTGTTTTTCGATAAAATTATGGGAGAAACCGTATACATTCTTGGAATAAGACTCTATAGAGATAGATTGGATAAGCTAATTGGATTGTGTCAAGATACTTATGGTGATAAGGTCTTGCACAGGTCCAGTATGCAGGATTCCAAGAAGGGCCTCGTGCAAATGACTCTTGGTATTACTCTTAGCAAGACGCAGTGTCTTTTGACACACGCTGAGCAAAAGCGAATGAGAGTCAGACTACTGCTAAAGGCATTAGATGTCTTAAGATTTGATCTTAATTTTAGTGGGAGTTGTTGATGTTAATTTTAGTTGTGATATGATGTTCGTATAAACATAATTTGATTATGTTATTGAAATCTGACATCTGTATTATTTAATAATGGTTATTAAATAATAGTCCCAAAGTAATTTATGACATTTTATAGGTCATCAAGTATGTGACTTGATCATGAAACCCTATAGATAATAAATGACATAAATTATGTTGGTCCCTGGTCAAGGTTGTTAAAATGGGACATTAACAACCACGTGAGACTAGTATGTGAGGTGACTGATGACTAAGTTTCATGGAGTCATTAATAAGAGTATTAAAGTCAATCGCATAGATATGAGTTAGAGAACACATGATCGGACATGACCCACTGATGAGAACTCTACGAGATAGTTATATAAGTGTCATGAGAGTTTTCATTACGACTATAGAGTATAGTCCTTAGACCTGAGTTCATCATGTTTTTCTTACATGTGAATTGGTCCGCTTTAACCTTGTCAAACGTCAGCCGTAACTGGTGACTATAAAGGCATTGATTGGGCGTATCATGAAGCGTGTGAAGAAACAGGGATGGAACAAGATGGAATTTGTCCCTCCTATATAACAGGAGATAAATATCTCATGGCCCATCGAAGATTTGATACTGAGAAATGTGTGGCCACACTCAAACGAGGTGATTGTCAGTCGTTTGTCTTGTCAGTATAAATCGGAGTTCAATGAACGTGATCTTGGCTAAATAAGGGTGACACAGATCTTGCCTTATGCCAAATCGAGATATAGTGACGAAGGGATTATAGAATAGATGATTCCAGTACAGGTGGCAGATTGTTGGGAATGTCCTGAAATCTATTGTACTTGCTCTTGAGTGAAAGTCGTACTGTCGAGATGAGACAATCATATCACACTGGGAAGTCGTAATGCTTTGCTAGAAGCCACTTATGATCAGTGAGTTGAGAACTCATTGCTAGTGTTATATGATCCTTTAGGGTCACACACCTAAGCAAACTGGACGTAGTATATGAGGTTGATCATTAATGTAATGATCGGGTGAATGCATATTTGATATGCATTCAATACAAAGTTTCTGGACAGTGTCGATCGACACAATAAGTGTGTCGGTCGATATAGATCGACAGTGTCGATCGACACAGAGAGTGTGTCGGTCGACACGACTCGCGGATTACCAGATTAATTCGGTTTAATCGTTGGTTAATTCCGTTGTGGTTTAAGTCGACATATATAAGATATATGGTCGACCTAAACTCGATCTTAACCTAATTCACAGCCACCAGAACTAGAAAAGAAACCTCTCAAGAGATTAGATCTCTATAGGCACTAGCATCCCTCCTGTTCAGTTTGTGTGCGTGTGGATACCAGTAGAGGCGCAGCATTTGAGGCGCTCTAGATCTCGATTATCTGCAAATCTTCCGCTGCTAATCACCAGGTAATTCTGAGATCTTAATGATTCAATTACATGAACCCTAGATCCTAGGCTTGGAATTCATACCAGGGTTGCCTAGTTGGATTAGGATCTGCTAGAAATTTCTTCAGCGCCTTTTAAGAGAGAGAGAGAGAGAGAGAGAGAGAGAGAGAGAGAGAGAGAGAGAGAGAGAGAGAGAGAGAGAGAGAGAGAGAGAGAGAGAGAGAGAGAGAGAGAGAGAGAGAGAGAGAGAGAGTCTGAGTGGCTTTGAGATCAAGTGTTGACTGTAAAGCAAGAGAGACAAGGTTGTTAAGGTGAAACTCGTAAGTTGCTTTGCAATAAAAGACTTGAAAAAAATACTATGTGTTAAATCTTGTATCAAGTAGATATCAATTTTTCAGTGATGACGATAATAATGATTTAATTGCGAATAAATATGTACCTCAAACTAAGGAAGGAAATACATATTTCCCAGATCTGTAATTTCTTGATCCTGACGACACATACGGAGAAATCGCAACAGAAGCAGCAGATTAAACACATGAAGATATCCCAGTTGAGCGGTCACAAGAAAACCATGGTTAAACTGGTAAACAAAATACATGTGGATTTTTGTATCCTACTGGACGGGGAGAAAGTAATCAACAGAGAAGCACATCACGAGTACATTCTACCAGTACTAACAAATGTAGGCATAGAAAGTGTGCGTTCAGGGGAATGGTTTCCGCTGCGTTTCAGGGAATGGCATATGCAAGACCCGCGACGGTATCAGATTTGCTATATCACTCCAATAAAACATGACTATAACAACGACCGGATCAGTCGCTATTTCGTCTCTAACTGACGTTTATATATATTTTGCGACGAAAGTGAAAATGTCGTCAATCGTTAGTCGGTAATCTATATTCGTCGATAATTCATCGCAACATAACGACTATTCAAAATTGTCACTAATTCATCGTAAATATTTCATCGTTAGTTCGTCGCCTAAGTAATCACGAATTGATGTAGTCACAATTCTTTGTTAATTCGTAGCCAAATTAGCAACGAATTAGCCTCGAAACATTGACGGAAACAGAAATATATATTTAAGAATAAATAGTAGTTACCTCGTCGTTAAACTATTCAATGTTATATCATCGCTATAAATTTCATCGCTAAACCATCGTTAAGATATTTGTCGTTAGTTTGTCGTTATGCACATTCGTCCTTAGTTCACTGTACATATATTCATCGTCAGTTCGTCGTCATGTAATAACGATTTAATAAATACATATTATTAATTAAAAAATTATATATATATATATATATATATAAAATAAATTCTAAAAAATTAAAATAAAATTTAATTTAATATAAAACAAAACAAAATAAAATATTTTACAAAATCGTACCAAAAACCGTAATACATAAAACCCCTTAGACTATCATAATCGTTTAGCTACAAACCGGTACCGGCCAAATACTCCGCGGCCGTGGTCAGGTCTCCAGTCTCAGGTACGAACATCTCTAGTGCGATGAAGATGTTTAGCTCGCCGCTGCAGCCACACCTCTTGGTTCCTCCTCATCTTTGCAACCCCTGTGAAAACCAATGATTACGGTCAGCTAAAAGTTCGAGCAAGCTGTCCTGATCTCGCATCCGGTCCTCGTGAGCTCGGTCGCCGCTTGATTCTCAACTAATGTGTCTGTCTTCAACTCCGCCATGACGGAATGGGCGGAATGATGTTATGTTCGTAAAATGGTTGGATGATCGTAGACACCTCTTGGGTGAAAGTAGAAGCGACCAGAGCATCTTGGATGGACCAATTCCTACTATCCATCCATTTTCCTAGGATAACCTACATAAAGCGATAACAAATATGTAAATATCGAAAATAACACGAGAAATCTTTAAAGTAAAAGGAAATAAATTTTTAACTCGGTAGTAATCTCATCGACATCCCTGCATTTCAACCTATCACGGATACAAGTACCGTCCATAGAGAGCTCATGTGATAGTTGTGTCTCTCGTTGTGTGACTCGGGACGTCACTTTGTTGTAGAACGTCTCGACCGAATGACTCACAAAAAGACCATTCTTCTTTTTGTGAGTTGTTGCATACGGTTCGGGCAGCGATGAAAGCTCTTCATCCTTAGCCTACATAAAAATTAAACATCATTTATATTTATTTGAATTATATATAAAAAGGAAAGGAAAATAAATAGTAATTTTACATACCATCCTTAAGTGTATGAGGAAAAAGGTTTATGCCCGGCAGTATCTAGCGTCAGCGGCTGACCATCCGGCCATATGGTCATCCGAGATGACGAACTTTGCAGACTTCTTCTCCGAGTAAGGATCGGATCAAAAGCGCTTCAAGCCGTCCCAAACTTCGAGCGACAAGTAAGCGGGTTTACCTTTGTTATCGCACACCTTCCATACCTTTTTCTTCCAATCAGAGACGGCACTAGGCCTGGGCAATCGGATACCCAATCGGTGTTCGGTTCCACCCATTCGGTTCTACGGTATTTCGGTTCTATGCATAGAAGCCCCAATCGGTATTTTACAAAAAAAACCGGTTCGGATCATGTCGGGTTCGGGTCGGTTCTCTACTTCAATGTAAAATCCGAATAAACCCGAAATACTTTCGGGTATCAATCGGGTTCGGTTCTTTTGTAACCAAAGTACTCAATGTAACTTAAAAAACCCGAAAACCCCGAAAAAATCCGAAAAATCCGGAAAAATATCCGAAAAACCCAGAGTAAAACCCGAAATACCCGGAAAAAACCCGAATAACCCAGAAATTCTGAACCAAAACTCGAAAAAATCCAAAAACCGGAAAATATCTCGCCCCAAAAAATACTAATTCATATTATAAATTAAATAGTAATAGATTTTAATACTTATAAGTGAATATCTCATTAGCATTTTTATGTAGTTTTATTTTTTTAATAAATTAAAAGAAGTGAACTAGTAATGTAGTCGAGTTATTGGTATAGTTCGGGTTAATTCGGGTACCCAATTGGATATCGGTTCGGTTCGGATATTACCCGATATCCAAAGTAACTTGCATTTAGGATCCAATCGGTTATTTTGCTGATTCCGAACCCGTTGAGTCGAACATCGCCTTTTGTAGACCGGAACTTGACTATCTTGTGGTGTGACTGATCTGAATGCCTCTTTTGGAATAAAAAAGTAAAAATATACGTTATTAGAAAATAAATATAATAAAGTACAAATGATTAAAAATAAGAAAAACAAAAGAAATTACCGCGAAACATTTAAACTGCATCTTTCTGGTATCCTCCTCGGTCTGACTCCAATTCATATGAGGCTCTCTGAGTAGTCTTTAATTGTATCAGAGATGCTTCTAACGATACATTTATCGATCAGAAACCTGGAAAAAAAAACTAATTATCATTCATATATATTTATTCAATTATTATTATTACCAAAACACGTTCGGTGGACGATCGGGATGTAGTCTCGAAAAACACACTCGGACCGGCTGCGCAAGAAGCTTTTTGGCCATCATATGTACATATGGTGGAGGCGCATCAGCCGGATACGGAGCCGCCGGCTCCTTGCGAGGCGGAGGCATCGTAGGTACGGGAGGAGGCAGGTGTGCAGTAGGTGATGTAGATGGAGAAGGTGGTGCAACTGTCCGGGATATGAACTCTGTCGCAGAAGACGACAGATCTTTACGCGATATCGGCCGATCGTGAGTCTTCATAAAATTAATGTAGTATCGCTTATTATTACGCGCCATCTACACAAACATTACATTTTATTTAATTAAACTTATCTTAGTTTTTTATAACATTCGAATCAACTAAATTACAAAATTAATTAACTAATTCTAACTAACATTCTAATTAACAAAATTAAAATTCTAATTAGCATTACAATTAACATTCTAATTCTAACAACCTAGCAAAATTTAAATACCTAATTCTAATTATCTAAATCTAATTAACTAACATTCTAATTAATATATATATATATATATATATATATATATATATATATATATATATATTACCTTGTCGGAGTTGCCGGTGGAGGAAGTGGCCGCCGGTTGAAGGATCGCCGGAAGGAGGTAGCGCCGCCGGAGGGAAGGTCACGTCGAAGGAGGAAGTGTCTCCGGTTGAGAAGAGCCGCGACCGTGGTGGGAAAGAGGACCGCCAAAGGAGAAGGGTCTCATCGCCGAAGGAAGGGAGCACCGGTTTTATCTCCGGAGGAAGCTCAGCCGGAGGAGAAAGGGAGTGCCGGTTTCGTCGTCGCCAGTTGAGATTAGAGAGAATTTACAGAAGATTAAAGAGAAGGAGAAATGGGGAAGAAGAAAGGTCTGCGATTTAATATGTTTTTAGATTCGTAGTTATTTCGTAGTTATATAGCAATGAATTAGCGATGAATCCAACGTTAAATTTGTGGCCATGAAAATTAGAAAAAATCAAATTTCCCCGCGTGGAAAATAAATTTTCACTATGCGATGATTTAACTACGAATTCGTCGTTAGTACAACGCTACGTAGCAGTGATATAACAACGAGTAGATGATCTTCATCGTACATATGTAGAACAGAGAAAAGATATTCATATTTTAATCAATTCAATTAAGCGATGATTTAACAACAAAGTTATATTGTTCATTAGTCGTTAAATCATCGCTTAATAATAAAGTTATATTGTTCATTTGAGGTTTAGGGTATTTGAGAGTTCACTTTAACAGTACTAAATTTATATTAAGCGACAGTTTAACGATGAATTCGTCGATAAATTGTCGCTATATGTAAATTTGTTTTAAGCATAAATTGGTATAAGAATGGCTATTTCAGATATTTGATTGGTGAATTATAGTCTAGAAGGATTATTTGATCATACTAATAGAAAAAATTACATTTTCTAGCAACTATAATAAGTAAGAGTGAAACTATAGAAACTTATATGTATAACCTTTGAAATTTGAAAACTAAATCTTCCAAATATTTTTGGGTTTTTGCTTTCTGGATACATCAACACTGAAATAGCAAAATGTATCACCAGCTTAAGCATAAGTTTAGCCTTTATCAATCTTTGATTGTTCTTATAATTAAATGATGTGTAATGAAATATGCATATGCTGCGATGAATTATCGACGTAAACAACGATTTTTCATTAATTTGATGCTAATACCGACAAATTTACAGCCGGATCTGATAATCCGTTGTCAATTCATCGCTAGATGCGAGGAACTAACGACCAATTTATTTAATTTTTATTTTTGAAAAAAATTCATACAAATTAATCACTTAAAAGTTGACAAAATTTGAAATCAAATTACATTATTTATAGAAAATACTATACAAATTATTCGTCTAAATTACTTGATGTTGTACCTGTTGGGAATGTCCTGAAATCTACTGTACTATCTCTAGAAAGTATGATAAATGTCGAGATCAGACATAAGTCATAAATACTGGGTGATCATGATGGCTTGCTAGAGTCCGCTCTTGATCTATAAGTTTAGGACTTATTACCAGTATTGTATGATCCCAAAGGGTTACACACCATAGCTAACGGGAAAGTTAAGATGGAATTAATACGGTAAGATGCAGTGGTATTTACTGTATTTGTACAGAGAGTTGGGCAGACAACAAATGGGCTTTTGTCTGATTTGTGTCTTGGGCCCAAAAGTCTAATGGACCATTAGTTTAATTAATTAAACTTGGGCCCATTAGTGAGTTAATTAATTGCAACATGGGTTATGAAACCCTAAGGAAGTTGGCGATTTTGAGAGGGGCAGCCGTGGCCTCCCTCTCTCTCGAATCTCTCTCACTCTCTGTTGATCCATCTGGTCTAGCAGCCACCCCGGCTTGTAAGAGTGTGGATACTTAAGGAGGAACAGGTATCTCATCTGTTCTGTTGATCTCGACATCACCAATTCCGCTGCAAAGGTAATGTCCAGGTTTGTTGTTATTGATTCAGTTACAAGAACCTAGATCCTTGATTAAATATGTGTTAGGTTGCAATCTGAGAATTGAACCATGGAAAAACACTATAATCCTTCAGTGGTATCAGAGCCATGTTTATTAGGTATCTTGTAATTTGGATCTAATATGGGATTTAAAGGTTTTGAATCAATTTTGAAAGAAAAATGATTAAACTAATTAAAACCCTAATCTAATTGGTCTCGGATCAATTTTAAAGCTTGTAGCCGTGATCCAAAAGCAACTGTTAATGATATTGGTCGATCGCTTTCGATCGATAGCGTTTGATCGGGCAATTGGATCGATGATCATTGGGGCTGCATGACCGTGTGATCCTTTGATCGATCATGCTTGAGCCGCAAGGATCATGTGCACAAGGTCTCGGCATGAATCGGTTTTGATTCATTGCAGCCGACGATCGCGTGCAAAGCTGGATCCGGCGATGATCATTCGATCGGATCATCACATGCCGAGTGATGATGGGCCGATCATGCTCATGCGATCGTGATGCATAGTCGCCGACAATTGTTTGTGCTGTGCAAAGATCGATCGGTAATGGGCCGAGAATCGCGTGTATCGATCGGTTAATGAATCATGGCTTAGGGCACTAATGATCTCGGATCATTGGATCACGGCAATGTGATCGAGTGTAAGCCATGTGATCGATCGGTATGTGTGGCCGTGTGATCGTGGATCACGGATGGGCAAGGATCGATCGGCCATGGCTGGACGCAACGATCGTGGATCGATTGTGTTGTTCATGAGCCGTGGTCGATCGTTTGGCCCGTCAAACCATTACGTCCCGTGAATAGTCAATCGGTTAAACCGAGCTTCGCGGTTCGTTGCCCAAACCACACCGATTAAACCGGTCCATTTAATTGGCGGTTAATCGTGTGTTTAAAGCCTTAAACTGCAAGTTAGGTCAAATTGGCTAAAACACTAGGTGTTTGTTCCCGGTTTTGGATTTAACTGAACCGATCCAATTTAATTGGTGGTTCAAGCGGTTAACCCAAATCGCGGTTTGCTGGAAATTATTTAATACAATTGGTATTATTTAATTTCTGGTTAAACCGGATTGAAATTCAAAATTGAATTTTAACCTAAACCGAAGGCTGGTCTAAGTTTTATTTGGTTTGACCAAATAATTTAGAGCTGGTCTGGTTTAGTAAATAACCAGTTGGATTTAGTAGTTAATTTGGTCTTGGACCAGAATTAATGAACCGACTCGGTTATGTCAAATTATTGGGCCAACTGGAATTCTATGGTCTTGGGCCAAGAATTGGGCCTATAATTTGTGACCCAATCCCAAAATATTTATAAAATATTAAATTAGAAATTTCTATTTTTAGTATGTTACTAAATTTAGAAAGTTTCTAAAATAAGTAAGTTTCCCAAAATAGTAATCTTCTATTTTTGAAAATAAAACTGAAAAATCCTCAAAAACAATATCAAGCTTGGATGTCTTTCCAATCTTGTCAGCTACTTAACGCTTATTCGATTACAGATATGGCTTACAGTGTGAGGTGTCTGTTTTCGCGTAAGTAAAGTAGTATATAGTCACTAATTTCATTGGGAGTCCCAGAGATTAGTGATTATTTGGCTGTAAGAGATTGGTTTCCTTGACTGGGCCATCGGGAGTCCCGGGCCTTGAGACATCTGGTGAATTGGGCCTTGGGCTCAATTCACAACCGAGAGTTATATGGTTATAACTAGCTGTGTGTATGCTTACCAAGTAAAGCTAATTCTGGGTGACGGCCAGTGGCCCACTTTGGAATTAGCTGAACATGGGTCTCGGAATCATTGCATTCTTATGAGGTTGAACAAGGAAATTTTGAATGCAATGCGAGTTTTCTTATAAGTTATTAAGATTACTCTTTTATGAACTAAATAACTAAAACTCTATTTATCTCTAAATTTCAGTTATGACTAGCACAAACAATCAAAACACTTTCTCGATCCGGTCTGTCCTTGAGATGGACAAACTGAACGGATCAAATTTCTTGACTTGGTCGCGGAACCTAAGGCTAGTCCTCAGGCATGAGAGAAAGGACTATGTCCTTGAGAAAGCTCTCCCCGAGAGGATCGGTCCCAAGGCCACTCATGCAGTACGTAATGCTTGGAATAAGCATTATAATGATGCGGTAGATGTGCGTGGTCTGATATTGGCTAACATGGACTCAGATTTGCTGAAGCAATATGAGAACATGGAGTCGCCAATAGAGATGATCAGCAGCCTGAAATTGAGATTTCAGGAGCAGGTAAGAGTGGAGAGATACCAGTTGGTTAAATCTCTCACTAGCTGCAAGCTACCAAATGATCATCCAGTAAGTCCTCATGTCAGTAAAATGATGGGTTACATTGATAACCTGAGGAAACTGGATTATCAAGTTAGCCAAGAATTGGCAACTGAGATCATTCTGCAGTCACTGCCGTCAAGCTATGATAAGTTCAGAAGGAATTATATCAACAAAGGCTTAACGAAGACGTTGACTGAACTGCATGATATGCTCAAGACAGTTGAGCCAAACGTGAAGAGTACCCTATACAATCTCATGAATGAGAAGGGTAGGTTTACTAAACCTAATGCTGACAAGGGTGAAGACAAAGTTGTCCAGATTTTGAATCATGGCAAGCATATGTCTTCTGAGCCCGAGTCAGATACCTCTTACGTTGGTAAGTGCTGCTACTGTAAAGAGACTGGGCATTGGAAGAGAGATTGCATTAAATTCATGGAAGATTATGAGGAGTTGAAGTTGATGTATGAAACTACTTCCTCAGGTATTCATGTTATTACTTCAAGTTATACCTTATAGGTATTGGATACTGGTTGCGGCACTGATATTTGTTATAATATGCAGAGCCTGAGCAACAGTAGAACGTTGAAGGAAGGGCAAGTGGAACTGCGTGTCTGGAAGGAGCTTGTGATGCTGCCTCAGCCGTAGGGTTTTCACTTATAGATCCCTTTGAGGCTTGGTTTTATATTAAGTAATTGCTACAATGTACCTGCTTAACGCAGAGTTGTTTTTCATTTTCTTGTAAAGAATTTGAATGTTTTTCATTTTGATAAAGGACAAGTTTTGTTCTTTTAATCTTAGTGAATTATTAATTGTAGCACCCTATTCAAGGAATGGGTTTTATATCTTAAACCAAAGAGTGCCTAAATGTAACATAAATACCGAATTGGTTTAAATCTGATGAATTAAACCTGATTTTTCTTGGCATAAATGTTTTGGTCAAATAGAGTAAGTCGGATTCAGAAACCCCATAGTTATGGACTTTTGGGGGCTCATTTGAATGGATATCTTATGAGACTTGAATTCTGCCTACTGGACCAAAAGAAAAGGGCCCATCTTAGCCGAGCTATAGAAAGGCCCAAAGGCTTATTGGACATTGAACATACTCATGTATGTGGCCCGATGAGCAGTAATGCCAGAGAAAATTTCATGTACTTCATTGTCTCTACTGATTGCTTCAGTGAGTATGACTGTGTTCATTTGATGAGACACAAGTCGGAATTCTTTGATATGATCGAAAGAGTTCCAAAATGAGGTATAGAATCTGAGTGACAAAAGTATTGAGACTCTGGATTAAATCACGAGTGAGAATACTTAAGTCATTGATGGTGTGATCATCTGAATGAGTGTGAAGTCGTTTCACAGCTCATTTCTCCTGAAAACCTTGAGGTGTTTCTGTGAGAAAGAATCAGATCTTATTAGAAATGATTAAAGATGAGTCGCACGAATCTTCCATGATATTCTTTAAGAATAACGCTCTAGAAATATCTAAGTTTACGCTGAAATAGTTCCACTAATATCAGTTGAAAGACACCACATAAATGTGGATTGGAAATGATCCAAATTCGTCTTTACTGAGTATTTGTAGTTGTGCTACTTCGCTGGTTGTCCTAGGGAAACCAAGGCTTGTTACTTTTTACGTCCATTCTGTTTTCTAAGAGGGGAAGTTACTTTCCAAGAAGAACAGTGGGAGTAAAAGCGTAACTCGAAGAAATTCGAGAAATACAGGAGGCTGCTCAACCTGTTGAGGGAGAGCAGCGGATGGATTTACAGATTTCTGTAGAATCTACACCTGTAAAGCCTGAAATTCGCAGATCTGAATGAATCAGTTACTAATCCGAGAGTGATTTCTCGTCATTAGTTGAACCTGATGATCATTGAAAGTTCGCATGATCTGATGATCATTGAAAGCGACGAACCTGCGAAATTCAAAGAAGCGAAAGTGAGCCCGGACTCCGGAAATTACACTATGTGTAAGTTAGCTTCATTGATCCATTCATGGATGGAAGCAAACATATCGGAGTTGGAATCTTTGTTCTGTTGAAGTAGTCAAGGTTTTGACTTGAACAGGAACAAAGTGGAACTGTGCGTTTACTAATAGATAAGTGGGAGCGATGTTGCATTTCTCATAGTGTATGTCGATGACATACTGATTCTCGGAAATAACGTCCCAATGCTGTAGTCGGTAAAGGACTGGCTTGGGAATTGGTTTTTATGCCAATGTCACATGGCAATACGTTAAGCAAGAAACAGTATCCTACGATATCTGCTGAGCTTGAATGCATGGATAGGATTCCATATGCGTCGGCAATTGGATCTATCATGTATGCCATGACACGTACTTGTTTTGATGTTGCTTTAATGTTAAGCAAGACAAGTAAAGACCAGTCAAATCCAGCAAAGAATCACTGGATTGCCGTAAAGAATATCCTAAAGTATTTGAGGAATACTAAGGATAAGTTCTTGAATTACGGAGAAAGTTAGGTGCTACAAGTCGGTAGAGTCTGAAAGGCAAGTTTCCAACAGACAAAGATGATTTCCGGTCACAGTCCGGTTATATCTTGTGTCTGTCTGGCGGTGCAAGGCACTGTTGCTGACTCCATGACTTAAGCTGAACATTTCGCAGCTTGAAAAGCGGCGAAAGAGGTTGTTTGAAAAGAAGAGTTCATCACTGAACTTGATGTGATTCCCAGCGTAGATGAGACTAGCTGCACATCAGAGGTCCAAACACCTTGAGGATAGGTATAACCTATTCCGTGAGATAAACGACAGAGATGTTAAGTAGATAAGCAAGTTTCATCGAATGAGAACGTTGCTAATATATTAACAAAGCCACTCCTTAGGCCTAAGCACGAGTCGCGGACTGTAGCTGTAGGATGAGTGAAATTAAGATGTAGTCTTAATTTCAGTGGGAGTTTGTAAAGGGCTTTATTTAGTTGTTTTGAACGGTTCATGAAAACATAATATTTTATGTTTATGAAATCTATGATTTCTGGATTATTTTAACTGTGATATAAATAATCGTTCCAAAATGATTCATGTCATTATATATGGGCCATCGAAGTACATGAGTAGACTTGATCCTGAAACCCCATATTTAACGAAATGACATAAATCATAGTGTCCATAGTCGAAGGTTGTTGAAATTGGAACACCAACAACCACTTGAGACTAGATTGTGTTGAGACTTATGACCAGGTTTCGAGGGGTCATAGATGCGCGGCATCAAAGTCGACACATAGGTATATGTAGGGGAGCATATGACCGGACATGGCCCGCTGATGAGAACTCTACAAGATATTAATATCTGTGTCATGAGAGGTTCTCATATACGACTATAGAGTATAGTCCTTAGACCTGAGTTCGCATGCATGTGGCTGCACATGGATTGATGCACTTTGATCATTGTCTAACGCTGTTTCGTAACTGGGAGCTATACGGACCTTGGTTGGGTGTATTATGAATTGTGTAGTTCATAGTGATGGAACAAGATGGGATTTGTCCCTGCCGTATAACGGAGGAAATATCTCTAGGCCCATCGGAGACTTGATAGCTGGTAAGAGAGTGGCCACTCCCAAACGGACTTGCCCAAGTCGTTTGCATTGTCAGTATCAAATCTGGTCCGATGAACATGGTCTGGCTATATAAGGATGACACGCATCTTGCCTTATGCCAGATCGAGATATTGAGACAAAAGGATTAGGGAATGTAGGATTCCAGTACAAGTGGGAGATTGTTGGGAATGTCCTGAAATCTACTGTACTATCTCTAGAAAGTATGATAAATGTCGAGATCAGACATAAGTCATAAATACTGGGTGATCATGATGGCTTGCTAGAGTCCGCTCTTGATCTATAAGTTTAGGACTTATTACCAGTATTGTATGATCCCAAAGGGTCACACACCATAGCTAACGGGAAAGTTAAGATGGAATTAATACGGTAAGATGCAGTGGTATTTACTGTATTTGTACAGAGAGTTGGGCAGACAACAAATGGGCTTTTGTCTGATTTGTGTCTTGGGCCCAAAAGTCTAATGGACCATTAGTTTAATTAATTAAACTTGGGCCCATTAGTGAGTTAATTAATTGCAACATGGGTTATGAAACCCTAAGGAAGTTGGCGATTTTGAGAGGGGCAGCCGTGGCCTCCCTCTCTCTCGAATCTCTCTCACTCTCTGTTGATCCATCTGGTCTAGCAGCCACCCCGGCTTGTAAGAGTGTGGATACTTAAGGAGGAACAGGTATCTCATATGTTCTGTTGATCTCGACATCACCAATTCCGCTGCAAAGGTAATGTCTAGGTTTGTTGTTATTGATTCAGTTACAAGAACCTAGATCCTTGATTAAATATGTGTTAGGTTGCAATCTGAGAATTGAACCATGGAAAAACACTATAATCCTTCAGTACCAGACTCTTCATTGTCATCAGCTTCTTCTCCATGTGTGTATCATATATAATAATGCGGTGTAAATCCTGTACTTAATATGTGATGCCAAACCTTCTCAACTGGAATCAACTTCTTATTTTTGCATTTTCGACAAGGACATAACCTCTTACCGCTTTCTGTAGTTATCCATGTTTGACCTGCTTGATATATGAATATTTGAGGACCATCTTAAAAATCTTTTGTCAACGCTCCCTCGGCATCCCTATGTCGGTACATCTAAATTTGTAATCCGTATATAGACATTTTTGGATAGATTTTTTTTTTTTTTTGATATTTTTAGTTTTTGGTGTTTTGAGTTGTGATTTTCATTTTTAACTATAGGGTATTTATAGAAAATTTTGACGAGTTAGCAACAAGCTAAAGTCGAAATGTTAGGTATCCTCGTTAATCGGTCAATTTTGGTGTCGAAATAAAGACGAAATTAGAGTATATATATAATTATGCACATACAAGATGAAAACTTTTGAAATCAAACTGCATCCTATATAGAAAGGTACAAGTTATCGTTGGAGTTACTTGAGGCATTATCGGACTTTTCATCGTCATCAGATTCAGCGACTTCTTCAGACTCAACTTCTTCTTCCGTGTCGTCCGGGAGATAGTCAAGTTATCGATTATGGGGATCGATTAGTATCTTTGTAGTCTCACTAGGTCTTGATATAAAACCATAACTATCTTCTTGCATTAGCATATATTCTACTCCAACTATATGACCTCTTGGGGAAATTCTGCTAACAGACAACCAACGGATCTCAGATGTCCTTACTTGCGGGTATGGTATGAAGCTAACTTTCTCTGCTTGTGAGCTAGTATGAAAGGCTCGAATTTTTTGTCCCGTTTTATGGCATTCACGTCCACCCCTCCAAATTTGTTTATTCAGACACCTCTACCAAGCATTGGATCCAACTAATCACACTTAAAGATCACTATTTTCAGATTCAACAATCCGGGGTACTCAATCTCGATAATTGTTTGCAACACCCCATAAAATTAGTTTTACCCCTTACACATACACCATATTTTGTAGTCACCCGATGTTGGCCATAATGGTATGTATGAAGTATGTAACTACGTGGGAAATACATGAATGCGGCTGTAATCCTAACGATGGGGCCTTGAAGCAACTCATGAAACCATAAAGGATAACTTGGATGATCAACCTGCATATAATTTCTTTTGGTTAAATGTATATGTATATGAAATTCAAAATTTAATTACTGAAGTTTAATTAACTCAAGCATATTTTGTACTTTATCCATATAGTGAAATGTCGATCTTTCCGTTTGTTGATATCATTATCGGAAACCCCCTCGATTGCTTGTCTAAATTGAGACTCAAATATGCTGCAAAACCATGTGGGAGATGGATAGAGAGATGTTCCATGAAATCAAAAAGGCCGGCGGAGATATCTTCTCCAAATTGCATAATAGTATAGGAACATTAGTGTGTAATTGTGCAATGATATCTTCCGATAGAGTGCATGTGCATAGATCTCGGAAAATGATCATATACCTGGTAAGTTACAACACACACACACACACATATATATATATATATATATATCTAGAAAATAATCATATATAATATATATGTTAGTTTACATAACTTGAACACTTACTCGAAATTTACAATATTATTTAGTTGACGTAATTTCAAGTATTTCGCTTACTTTCTCGGGAAGGAGTTCAACAAAAGCAAAGGGAAGTAGACGTTACATGAATACATGACAATCATGACTCTTCATTCCTGATAAAATTTTCCCTTGTTCAACACAACTAGAGAGATTAGAAACATACCCATCTGGGAAGCAAACATCCATTTTAACCCAATCGAACAAGGCTGATTTAGGTTCTGAAGTCAATCGAAATATAGGAACTGATGCAATTCTGCTTTAGTTGATATGCAACTCTTTTCGTAGACAAATATCAGGCAAGTCCAACCTCGCCTTCACATTATCTTTAATTATTATCCGCAAATTCAATAGTGTATTCATGATGTTATCAAAGAATTTTTTTCTCAATATGCATCACTTCAATTTTGTGTCTCAATAGATGATCTTTCCAGTAAGATAGTTCCCAAAAAAATTATTTTCTTATACTAATTATGATTTACACCATATTCATCCGGCATATTAGGTGGTGTATGTCAATTTCTCCGCGCCTTACTGTGTCATGTACCCCATAATTATCAATTTTCTCCACAAGTAATATGAACCGGCCCAAGGGTGGACTCTTAAGGTTGGTGTTTGTTTGATAATCCTTGCACAGAATGGGCTACTAGAACCAAACGGCCAAGGCTTGTGGATGGAAGGGTCGCACAAAGCATGCGGAAGGGCTTTGATGTTCCCAACTCCTAGAGTGCATGATGTGACGCACATGTACAGCTTTGGAGGTTGTTACTTTGATATTACTCCCCAAAAACCATATTTCCCAAGATAAATAAAAGTGAGAGAATGCTCCCAAAAAGATCAATGATCAAAATCAGAAAAAGGGTTGTTGATTCATTACGAAAAATGGGAATACAAATAGGATGTGTTAGCATGAATAAAAGATAAATCTAACTTAGAAAAATAAATAAATAAATGTTTTAGCAAGACCAAAAACCACAAAGTGGCCACCAAACTTCTCTTCTTAGTTGCCTCTTGGTCTGGTTTTCGAAATGTCTTGATTCATTCTAAGCCTCGATTGATTTAAGAAGGACTTCCTGAATATCTAGAAAGCCTTCCCAAAACTTTAAAAACCCTCCTGAATTTCCAACAAAGTATAATTGGCATGGATTTATTCTTTATCAACTCGGACCATCTTGAATTGAGCTTGAACCAAAAGTGATTGAAGTGCATTTCGGAACTTCCTAGCCTTGATCTTGTAAGTGGTATAGGTGGAATGTGCAAATCATCCTCGGATTGTGATTTGGTCCAAGGATAAAACTCTCGGCCACTCTCGGATAAGCCTCGACCACGCTCAACCATTCCTCGACCACACTCATCCTCGACCATATCCAGCTCGTCCGAATTAGCAATCAGCTCCGGTTCAAGCCGTTCCTCTTCAGCTTCATGTTATTCTTCTTCTGAGCTCCTCATGATCATATCATCAATTTTCCCCCAGATAGATAAACTAGAGGTGACGGACGGACGGCTCTGTTTTTCTTAAACAATTTCATATTTTTCCTATACAGATGGTTGATTGGTAGAAATCGCGATGAAGTAAAACCAACATGTTTTCCGTCCATGTTTTAACTGAAACATGTTTGTCCTATTCATAAAATATGGACACACTAGTCTCCTCTGAGTAGTCCAACTTGATAACATTCCATATGCGGAAAAGTAGCCGCCCGCATTGTAAAATTATTTTTCCTCGAACAATCATAAGTTCGAGAACCCGTGGACTACAACTACTTCAACTCATGTATCAAGGGCTGTAGAAATACATCGAGAGACTGCTTTGGATGCTTAGCACCTGGGACTAAAATACTCGAAAAATGAAACTCTCTTTGCATGCACATATTTGGGTGGAGGTTGTAAGGAGTCAATATTAATAGCCACAAATAATATTATCTATCAAACATACCAAATTGAATAAATTCATCTAGGCAAAGACCAAGGTATACATTTACAACTTGTCTGGTAAATTGGGGATGTATCGTCTTAAAGTCTTTTCACACATTTGCATATGAAGGATGAGTAACCGTCCCATCCGTCTATGATTGCTCAGTATTCCATCTCATACACTACAAGAAAAATGTTTATTCTTAGCTCACGAAAAATAATATCGTACGAGATTGATAGGGTTTTTGAAATGACTATATCTACCCCATATATAATAGGTCGGCCATATGTGATAGTGTTTTTGTTTGTGTTATTATATCGTTTGTCTATGATAGCGATATTTTCTTCTTGCTATTACTAGGCGTATTGTAGCAAATTATCTGTGTTGTAATATATTTTATAATAACTCAATATACGTGCTATATATGTTTAAGTACTATTAATAAATTGTTTTGAATCCTATTTTTACACATTATTAATTAATTATAATTTTATATTTTATATTTGATTAAAAATATATTTCATAAATAATCAAAAGTTACATAAATGTAATATTACATTACAAATCCAAAGACATATCTACAAGTTCCTAACATATTCATACCATTGTTCTATTGTTTCTTCAACACTTAGAGTTGCTTTCCACTTGGTCTCTTCCATCCTCAAAATTTTGATCCTCTTCCACCAGTCAGCCTTATGCAACAATAGCCATCAATAGTATCTATCAAGTCTTTATTCTCTAACTAAGATTCCTAGTGATTTGCCTCAAACTCTTCATATCTGCTTATGTGAGTCTCTATACTCTGAAACTGACACACCTACGTAAGAATAAAAGGGAAACAAACACCAAACCTGAAAGTTCTTCAGCATCTCAAACAAATATTAAGCTCATATTGGAATCTAAGTAGAAGACATCAAGTGATTTGTGGACTTTTTACATGGTCTTACGTAATCTAACAAACCAAATTTTGTTGCCTTCAGTTGAGAGGTGTCTACTTTTGAGGTAAAAAGAAAAAAAGAAATTCTGATTTTAAGTAAACTTCAATATGATGGCAATGAAGATCAAATTGTATAATTACTACAGAGTTTTTATCACCTCGGGTTTGAGATCACGGTGTGGAAACAAAGAAGGCTGAGAACGAACGCTAAGTTGAGAACTGCATCAAGGGGATAGAATCTGCAAGAAACATAGAGAGGGAAAATGAGACAAAAAAAGAAAAAGAAAAAGAAAAGCTAAGCACATTCTAGGAAAAGAACACTATTAAACTCAGCAAAAGCACACCAAACATAGTTCTAGACCCGTATGATTTAAATTTTAAGGAAAATGTTTTAGGACATGTAAGAGTCTTATTGTTGTGTAAATATGGTGGTCTGAAGAATATCTGAGCTGTTGAGATGAGCTTCGTATAGCTTGTGGTCGTGTAGCAAAGAAGAGAGATCCACCATTTGCTCCTCTACAATCTGTTGTAACAGAAAAAAAAAAAGAGAGTGCAAGTAAACAATCCTCTTTCGGGTATTGTCTGCAGACTTTGCAACCTCTTAGACAGCCATAGATATTGTCTGCAGACTTTGCACCCTCCTAGACAGCTCAGCTCAAGGACCTTTCACCTGAGAATATACATATCCTCTTTCTGCATCAAACTTTGTAAACCTCAAAATTAGGAATCTAATGGAAGTGAAACATATTTGTCTTGTTATTCCAATTAACTTCTCAGATAGTTTGGCCTCTCCTTTTGTCAAGGGTAACCGGAAACCTTTCCCCTCTAAGCCCTCTATTTATCTTTCACCCTCAACATGTGTCTTTGAAGATTATGCTCCTTCTGTCTCAACCTTTGAATAGATGGACAGGTGTGTTCTTGCAAATGTCTCTGAAGCTGTAAAAAACAAAAACAAACGATTTCTTGATAGATGGATTATCCAGAAAAAAATATGAGAAACAGAGAGAGATAGGGTGGAGAATGATAAGTCACCATTTTAATGTTGCTTTGAATCGTTTTTATTCTTTTCCTATCTAAGACGAGAACTATATCTTGAAGCTGCAGGTATCCAAAAAAAAGTGTCAAGATTCATTTGTCAAGTGTGCTGAATAAATGATTTCCTGACATATCATTGGATGTCAATCTTCAAAAACAAAACACTAATTGATGTTTAGTAATAATATTATAGTTTAGGGTTAAGCACTGAACTTTTGATGTTTAGTCAGATCATGCATTCTCTGCTAGTTTTATTATCATATCTTTCACCAAAACATACATACATATATATATAAAGGTATTGCTTACTTTTACAACTGGAATCATCACATCTATGATCTTGGAAGTAAGAAGCATATTATTTATAATCAATTCATGTATATTGGTTGGCAAACTTACAAAGAAGACGATGAATTGAATCAATTGATGAGAATGAACCTCGTTGGTGCTCCTTCTGCTCCAACCAATCTCAATGGTAAGCAATGAAGCGAGTACATTCCTACCTCCACACCATCTAGCTTCATCGCTTCCACAGAGATTATATCATGAAATCATACTTGTTACTTTTTTAGCCTCGTCTCACTATTACGCCTACTTAACTAGCTAACTTTCAAGAAACATAAGCAATGTTTAGGTACTTGATACTTGAATAGAGAAAGATATACTCACCCTTTCTGCAAGTATAACCTTGTGTGTTGCAGGTGATTCCTCAAAAGCCGCAAAGGAAAGATAATCAAGCCCTGGATTTCACAGTGCAGAATAAGCTAGGAAATACTTTCGAGATATGAAGATTAAAAGGATAAGAATTCGAAATTACATCTCTTACCAATTTATTAATTTAGATTTCAGAATAAATATGAACTTTTGATGTTTAGTCAGATTCAAGCATTCTCTGCTAAGTTTATTATCATATCTTTCAGAATTACACACACAAAAACATACATATATATAGGTACTTCTTTCTTTTACAATTGGAATCATCACATATATGATCTTGGAAGTAAGAAGCATATTATTCATAATCAGTTTCTCAATTAATAAATTTCTTGACATAATATTACAGTTTAGGGTTAAGCAGCAAAAACCTTGAGATTTCAGATCCAGAAACGCAACTCAAGGAAAAAAAACTAATCTGAAACAATAGACTTAAAATTACCAGGAAATGGAAAACAAAGATAATGAAGCGTGAAAGGGCCGAGAGAGATCCGTGGCAGCTTTCGATTAATATCGGCCACCATGTGTTAACGACGATGTTGTAGTAAGATACGACGGCGACGACGAGAAGGATCACAACATAGCTGAGGACTTACAAAGGGATAATCGGGGTAGGCCATCGAGTCCGAGCCGGAAAAAAAACGTAGTAAGATATCTGAGCCATCGTGAGAAGATTTCTCATACGTGAGAAAGAAAGCAGTGAGATGTGTTTTATGAGAGAGAGAGAGAGAGAGAGAGATAGAGAGAGAGAGAGAGAGAGAGAGAGAGAGAGAGAGAGAGAGAGAGAGAGAGAGAGAGAGAGAGAGAGAGAGAGAGAGAGAGAGAGAGAGAGAGAGAGAGAGAGAGAGAGAGAGAGAGAGAGAGAGAGAGAGAGAGAGAGAGCAAGAGAGAATCGTGTTTTGTGAAGGAGGAGAAAAAAAAAGTTTTTAATATATGTGTTATGTTTCAATAGAGGATAAAATTCCCCAAAACAAAAATTTGCTTAAGTGTTTGGCACTCATGACAAAAATTAGGCTCGAAAAGTTAATTTTTGTTCCCGCTTAGTAAATTTTCGGTATAGTGTTATTTCAATGCTATGATATATTAACCGATATAAAAAAATCATAGCATTTGTAAAAACCGTGCTATACTAATGTGCTATCAATGCCAGTTATTTTTGTAGTGATAGAAAATTGTTCTTTCATACTGAAACATCGGTTGCAACCTATCTGTTATAGGAAGGTATCACATCCTTTGGTACGTTATCTTTTTCGTCCACTCTCTTGCAGCCTATATCTTGGTTTTCCTCAATAACGACACTCCGGAAACTTATCATCGTCTTTTCAAACTCATGCAGTTATCAACACATACATCAATCATCTCATAAGGCAAACCAAGTCTATAAAGCATTTTCTGAATCTCATAATAACTTTCGGCAGCCAAATTATCCTTTGGTAAATCTTCTTTAAAAATATCTAACCAGTCACCCATGCAAACCACAACTAAATTATGATCAGTCTTAATGTTCATCATCCTAGCTGCCAATAGTAATTTTGACAACCCTTCTCTACATCCATCTTAGAGTGGCTGATTTGCTATGTATAGCATATCATAAAATCGTTTGGTATCTAAGTTGAGTTCCTAAACGACATTCTGATACTTACTGTTTGATGAAATGCATTCAGAATCATTTCGTGAAACCTATCATGTTCATGATAATTATGCTCTCTGTAACCGTATTGATCATGAACATGCATTTCATTTTTATTATGAACATTGCTACTACTACTTCTCGCATCATATCCACTATTATAACCTTATCTGTGTTGATACCATATGTAATAATGTGGTGTTAATCGTCTATTCAATAAGTGACATCAAACCGTTTCAACTGAACTAAAATTCATATTCATGCATTTTCAACAAGGACATAACATCTTATTTTTTTCTATAGTTATCAATGTCTGATATGTTTGATACATGAATATTTGAAGCCCATCTCGAAACTCATTTGTCACCACTCTTTCTGCATCCTTATATCGACATCCAACTCCGTACTTCATATATATAAGCATTTTTCTGAAGAGAGTTTTTTTTTGAGATTTTTAGTTTTTAGTATTTTGAGTTGTGATTTTTCTTTTGGACTATGAAGTATTTATAGAAATTTTTTTACGAGTTAGCAACGAATTAGAAACGAAATGGTAACAGTGATTTAGCAATGGATGAAATTGACAATGATTTAACGACGATTTACTTTTGAAATAACAATGTATAACTCTGTCGTAACAAACCGGTTTGTCTTATTAAAAAACATGCATATCTACCACATAACTATGTTTAATTTCAGTGTTAATCTGTTGTTATGCGCTTTGAAAAATTATCGTCGAAATTTAACAACGAACTAACGACGAAATGTAGCGGCTTCTATATTTCATTTTCAGTTCGTCGTTAACACCTACGATTTAACGACGAAATTATTATGTCATTAAAATGCTACGATTTTGCTTTCGTTTTTGATCCGTCATAAATTTGTCTCTTCTACAAGACTATTTTCTTGTAGTGTATATGATTTAGACACACTTTCACGTATATATGGAATTGAGCACCATGGTCAGTTAATGATGAACGAGTTTTTTTCGATAGCACAAGAAAGTAGTCAAACATTTCCAAAATCTCTAAAGTTAAATATTACCTTGTTGACTCTAGGTATGCTAATAAAAAGGATTACTTAGCTCCTTTCCGAAGAAACCAAAAAGAACAGGTAAGGTACCATTTAGGAAATTTCAGAATGGTCCACTGCCAAGAAATATACATGAATTGTGTTAAACGATGGCATGCATTCCTCCACTCTGTTATTGAAAAGATCTTTGGAATATGGAAGAAAAAATGGAGGGACGTGACGGAAATACCAAGGTACGACTTGGAAATACAAAAACAAATTAGTATTTGTTACAATAGGCCTTCTTAGTTTTACACGATGTGTCAATGCGACGGAAGATGATTTTGAGGCCAATGTAGAAGCGGTAAATGAAAATGAAGTTTGACAACAAGAAGAAGATGTAAATGTTATTGATGAGATAGAAGAGGTAGAAACATCGAGAAGTGGAGCATATATGGCAGTTGCGCGCAACGATATCATATATTTGTTATAGGAAACTCATGGTTGATTATGTTTATTTTTCTTTGTTTTATGTATAAAATCAATTAAATATGTGCACTAATTAATATATTAATAGAGAACAGAATTTGTGAATAATAATTTTTCTTAATTACATCTCCATATTTTTAATAATTTTGATGTTAACTAAATCTTATTTTTGTCTTCAGAATATATACATAATATTTTTTCCAAGACTATGCATAGATTATAGGTTTAGAAAATGAAAAAGTAGGCTATATTTTTATTTTTAGCTATTTTCAATATATTATAGTATTATGAAGTTAAAAACTAAACTATTTTTGTACGCATAATTTTTAGATTTTAATTTTATTTATCCAAACCAAATGAATTTATAGATCTTTTATATTAATTTAATATTATTATATGTATCACTTTGGATTATCAATCGGAGTTATATTTGTATTGCTTTGTTTTGAAATCGCTCTCACTAACCGCTTTCTCCTATAGCTTTGCACTATTTCATAATCACTAACTGCTCTGCTTACATCTAATATAATTGTTCTGTTTTTTTATCACCGATCGGACCCGTAATTAGGCATGGACATTTGCAGGTACGGGTCAGGTAATGGTAGATAAGAGTCGGGTAAAGATGTTTCAGGTATTAAAAATCATTATCCATTGTGTACTCTTAAAAAAGGTCAGTAGTAGTGATATTGAGTAGTTAAAACCATTATTCGTTTATTGTCCGAACTCTAAATATTGTAGGTAATGTTCAGATACCTAAACTCTTTTTATAGAAATTCATAACCAAATAAACTAATAAAATAATAATATTAACCAAAAAATAATTATATATCTAACGATATAATTATTATATTTTTCATTAAATAAACTTGTACTTATTATACTATTTTATTTATATTTATACTGTTTTATAAAATGTGAGCATTTTATAGGTTTAGAAAACAAAAGAAATAATTTCAGTTATCCTTATTTTTTAAAATCAGGTATTTCAGGTCAAACAAAGGTCAGAATATCCTATCCGAAATACTTAGAGCAAGTGCATCGTCGTTTTTAAGGGGTTCTAATACACAGTTTCTTAACTAAATATTAATAAAAAATTGAAAAATGGGAGAGAGAATGAAGGATCGCTCCTTAGTTAAGGAGCGTTTCTTATCCTGTTGAGCCACGTGTCGGACAGTTATTGATTTTTTTTCTTTCATTTTTCGTTTTCTTTTACACTTTTTTCAACAACAAAAAAAAATTAAAAAAATCTTGAAGAACCCCGAAAGGGGGGTTCATCAATGCTCATGATCTTAGGCCTACGGCTACCTTAACTTTGTGCTTTTCCCGCTTCTTCTATATCTTCCTCTTCGAACGTTAGCACTGGAACTGGAGAATTGCACATAAGAGAGAAGGATTCGTTCTTTCTTTTGGACGGCCTTAAATGCACGATGCCTTATGGGCCTTTATTTAATTACTAAATTCCAAATCAGCTAGCTGGACCAACTTGGCTTCATCTCAAATGCATCCAAAGGCGTCAGGTGTCGTTCTTTCTAGGGCTAAATATTTAGAGTGATGAACTGGCATCCCCAATGTCATCATTATTTTATAAGAAAAAACATCATATAGCACTAGATGCAATCCAAATTAAAGTTAGAAAACATAGTTTTAAATTTTATTTACCTCCGAACTAAAAGTTTAAAACTTCAAAACACATGAATTCATACTTCAAAACTTTATAACACACAAACCAGATTTTATTCGGTATAATGTGTATCATTAAACTGTTAACCACCTAAACTCAATACTTAACCGAAATTAAACCTAATTACACTCAAATATGACCCCAAAAACCTTACACGACCCAAAAATTTACCAAACTTTTTCTTCCTTATTATTTTATTGTCTTTGTGGTGAGTTTATCTGTCGTATACGTACGCTCATCAACATCACTCTTTTCTGAAACAATATCAACTTGTTTCCGGCGAGCTACTTAACCTATGTGTTCTCGAATTGGAATCTAACTTGGTTTCCCGTGAGATTCTTGAAAATTACGGAAACCTTGCTGCTTTGCAAGTTTTGAATCTTAATGGCAACCCACTCGGTGGAATCGTTCCAGCGTTTTTGGGTAATCTTATTGAGTTGGCTCGTCTTGAACACACTTACATTGGATTTGAGCCAGGTTTGATTCACAATTGGGAATTTGACTCGTCAAAATTCTTTCCGAGTTTGGACTACGACCGTAATAACACAATATACATAGCATTATATTGTCCTCAATTCCATTAGGGACTGTTACATTCACGATTTTATATGAACTAGGGACTTTTAAGCACCAGAAAGCTCTTGTTACATGTTAAGATTTTGATTTATGTTTGTTTAGTAACTGTACAAAAAAATATTAAACAAACATGAAAAAACACTACAAGAATACATGTTTTATGGGACGTATGTTTTAGTCCCAAATTCGTCGTAAAAGGCATTTTGGAACGATTTTACGACTAATGACGTTTCGTTGTTGATCGTTCGACGTAAAACAATATTCGACATAAATTCATCGTAAATTTACGCCGAGTAAAGATTCCTCGTAAATTTGATGTGACATCATTTGTCGTAAAATCAATATAAAATTTACATCGATTTCACATCGGACACATTCGTTTGTTATTCGTTGTTAATAAGATGTAAAATTTATATCGATTTTACATCTTATTAACAAGTATATATTTATTATTATATGAATATTTTAGAAAATACACTATGTCGTTAAATCGACGTAAATGTTAACGTCGTTAAATAGACGTTATTTCGACGTAAAAATTAACGTCGGATTAAGGACGTTAACATTTATGTCGATTTTAACGACGATTATGTTAATGTCGATTTAACAGCGTTTAATACTAAATTAATTTCTTTTGTATTTATAATAATTCGATTTTAATATAAAAATATTTTCAATAAAAACAAAATATTTATATAAATTAAAATATTTTACATATCCAAAATATAATAATATACTACATAAAAAAGTTTCTCGATCTACTGAAGCCCTAAGTCGAGTTCTCCTAAATACTCTGAGGCGGGATATTCAGCTGTCTCGGGGACGGATGATGGGTCCGTCTCATCCTCCTGACCCGCTGTACCGGAACTCTGTGTTGCTGCCTGCTTCTTCTTCTTCTTCCATGTCTCCGCTAGTCTTGGGTTATCCTCAGCTAGGATATCGAACATAATGTTGTAACTAGCCAACTCTTCTCGTTGTGCATCTTGTTGTGCAGCAAACATAGCTCTGGTCTCCGCCAACTCCACTTCTACCTGGGACGGATCTCTAAATGAAGTACGTCGGGGAACCAACATAGATGCAAGAGGAGTGTCTTGGATAGATCATAATCTGAGAATCCGTCCTCTCTTCTTCGGAGCCACCTGCAAAACCCGAAGATATATATATATATATATATTAATTAAATCTGAGAAAATAAAATTTAACGTAACAAAATAATTACCTCGGTGAAGATAAGGTCTTTTTCTCGAGTCGTCAACTAAACCTGAGTACCTTCGAGAGTAAATTGCGTCTCTCGCTCCGTGATTCGCTCCATCGCGTCGTTGTAGATCTGCTATGCCCTCAGACTCACAAACTGTCCCGACGACTTGTGCGTATGAGTAGCTCTGTAAACATCGTTTAATGACGGAAGCTCTCCGCCATCGGCCTGAAAACCAAAAAAATACATCAATTAATTAACATTATATATTAGAGAATTAAATTTACACTATAATTAAAAAAATTAATTTAAATATTAATTACTTACCATAATGATCCGTCTACCAGCAAATGAAATATGGCCGGAGGTATGGGGCATTGGCAGACGACCATCCGGTCATGGAGTGTTCCGTGATGAGGAACACGTAACGGACTTCAGCTGGGATGATGGTAGCAACCAAAACGCCTTCAAACCATCCCAAACCACGAAGGAGAGGTATGGTGGTCGCCCATCATCTCCCAACGCCCTCCACTTCTTCTTCTAGTCGCACACCGTGTTGTTGAGCCGAGTCACAGCTTTCTTCATGAACATAACCTCCACGGTTCCCGTATTCGCCAAATCCCAGTGCCATTTTTGCTGAATAAAAAAAATTAGTTAACCAATTTTTCATTAAAAATAAATTAATTTAAATATTTTTTAAAAAAGAATAAATTACCGCAAAACATTTGAACCAAGTATCTTGGATGCTCTGATCAACCTGACCTCAATTGGGGTGCGGCTGTGAAAAAATATCCTTTTATTGTGTTGAATACACTATGTTCAGCACAACCATCTATCACAAACCTACAAATTAAAAATCAGATGATAAGATGATAATAATAGCTTATTATTTATTTAAATAATTTAAAAATATATATTATTACCAATAAGTGTTTGGCCGTATGTCAGGATGTAATCGTGGTAAATTGTCGTGGTCCGGTAGTGCTAGTAGCTGCTCTACCGTATAATCAACATACATATGAGGCTGGTTTGCAGGAGGAGGTGCAATGGGGTCGTCTTCCAGAGGCAGCGGAGTCTGAACAAAAACCCGTGGCTGCGGGATTGATGGTGGAACCCGTGTCTGTGGAGGTGAGGCGCAGGGCCTAGTCATCGAGTTTGTAGCGGTGATGACGACGGATGCTGAGGTCGGCTTTCACCGCTCGTCCCGGGTATATCCGCGATATAAATGTGTGCATATAATACCTCCTACCGGACATACGTTGATCAGCCATATATATATTAAACGTAAGGAAAGACAAAAAAAATTTAAATTAGTATGTTACCTAAATAACTTTGTTTTAACTATCTAGATATGGGCATCCTAAAAATATTTTTAATTCCGTTCCTAATCATTTCTAAATTTCTTAACTAAGCATATATCTAAATTCCACTCCTAAACATTCCTAATTATCTAAACTACCTAATTTATTATCTAAACAATAAAAAAATGAATTTTTTTTTTTAAAAAGGAAAATTACCTCGAAATAGCGATGAACTCGGGAGAGTTTCAGAGAGGATTTAGGAGAGAATGGATGGAGGGAGTTAGGGTCGTGTGCGAGGAGAATGAGAAATCTTCGCCTTATATAGATTTTGTTGTAGTTGGAAAATCGTCTCAAATTTTACGATGAATTTACGACAATCGATGCAAATTCGTCGTAAACAGCCCAACTTTCCCGCCAAGGCGCCAAATATTTTTGTTTAGGCGCCTAAGATTTTTTTGTTTGCTCGGTAATTCGTCGCAAACTTTGCAACGATTTTACGTCCAATCGATGTAATTTTGTCGCGAAGTTTGCGACGAATTACTGAGCTAAATTTCTATTTGGGGTTTAGGGTTAGATAAGGTTTAGTATATAGGGGTTATGGTATATTGGGTTTAGGGTTATATATTGTTTATGGTATGTGGGTTTAGGTTATAGTGTTTAGGGTATGTGTGTTTATGGTTATAGGGTTTAGTGCATATAGGGTTTATGGTATATAGGGTTTAGGGTTTGTGGTATGAGTTGTAAATTCGTTGTTAATTTACATCATATTTACAACGATTCGACGTAAATAAGTCGTTATATTATTTTTTATTATATAAATATTACAATCTTATTTAGTATTTTAAGTCGTGAAAACCGAAAACAAATACATTTATTCACCGTGGTGAATCCAAAAAAAATAGTTTGCCGTAAATCTTTTACATCTTTGGCATATCTACAATTGATTTTATGACGAATATTTCTCGTCGTTAATTAACGACGTATTTTACAATTGTCGTAAAACGGACGAAAATTTACGTAGAATATATTTTGTTGTAAAATTTCGTCCCAAAAGGCGTGTATTCTTGTAATGAAAGGTTAGCTGATAATATAAACAATCAGAAATATCCTCAAAGAACAAATTCTCAAAAACCCATAAAGAAATTTAGAGGGTGTTATTGGTTTGTATATTTTAATGTATTTGGGAATCCAAAACAAATCTAGTGTTATTGGTTCTATGATGATTATGAGATCCATATATAAATTCAGTGTTATTGGTTCTATGCTTTTGAAATCTATATTTAAATCTAGTATTTTGGTTTTATAATTTAAAATAGATTTTAAAATAAATTTAAAATCATGTGTTATTCTATAGCAAAAATTTGTGTAAAGATTTGATTTGTAATTGGATTTTTTTATAGATTTGGAAGTGTTTTAAAAATCAAAATTTAAAAGAGTAAATACTGAGTCAAAACTCGTATTTTAGTTGGATTTGTTATATGGTATAAAATAGCATAACACATACGTCCATTATAAAGCCGTTAGTATTATAGTCTATTATTTTGACAACTATAACTGAAGGCATATAGTCTATAACTTTTTGCTACATATTCCAAAGAAGCTATGGCTAAAAGTGTTGACAAAAAAAAGCTATGGCTAAAAGTGTCGTATAAACAAGCAGCAACTAGATAAACAAATGTCTAGGAGAAAATTGAGAGGAAACATCAATTCTAGTGCTAAAAACAGAGAATAGCATAGCACTTAATATTTTATATAAAATATATAACCGTAAAAAAGAATGATAAAGCCAATTTTATTTAAAAAAAAACCTTATAATCAAATGCAACAACCTATTAAATAAAATCCAATAATATTAAATCATAGAAATAAATAAAACCCCAACATAAAAATAATAACTAACTCAAATTTTCGTGACATTATGCTTAATCCAACCATAACGCTCATTAGTGGATATACTAATGAATAGATCTTTAATCATTAACTGATGAATCATTTTAATTGTGTCGTATCAAATATGTTCTTCCAAATCAGAAACTTCTTTGATGGCATCCTATAAATTCTTCTTCTTTTTGTCTGCTTCTCTTTGTTCAATCTCTTGTTTTTGCATTGTTTCTCTTCTTTCTATCAGATTGAAGAGTTTATGAATGATTGTTGTCAAAGTGTTCATCTCATTACAAACTTCTTCTGCACTTTCATTTTGAATAACTGGATCATCAACAATGTTAAGATGATTAGTTCTTCGTCTCTTTCTTAAAGAGAGTTTTTTCCAAAGTATCATTTGAACTACTGCAAATAAAAGATGATTATGTTTCATAATTTTCATGGAAAGAATACTCTTGACCACAATTTGTTTGTGCCTTTTCTGTTTCTGCAATTCCAATTGTTCAAGCATCAATAGTATCACCTAATCTAATCGCACAACCACCCGTCACTACATTCTTTTCAAATATCAATTTGAGATCATCAAATTCTTCAAAAGTTTCATCTCAGAATTTCTTAATATTCGAATATGCCGAAAATTAGGCCTGGCATTCGGGTATTCAGTTCGGTTTCGGGTATGAACCGTTCGGTTCCGGATATTTCGGTTCTAGAGATTTAGGACCCATCGGGTATTTTACAACTTTCGGTTCGGTTCCGGTATGGTTCATGTCGATTTCGGTTCGATTCCGGGTAACCATAACAAAAAAAAATCTGACAAAAAAAGAAAGAAAAAAAAATCGATTAGTTAGGTATACTAGATTTATAACACCACATGCAATGCCCATTAATATACTTTTTAATGAAATCAAATTTTTTTAGGAAAAAAAAGTAAAAGTCCCACATCAAAAATAAAAAGGAAAAATTTGATAAAATATTAGCTATAAATATAGTTTTTTCTTCTAAAACTTACCATTTCAAACAAATAATCTTAGTAAAATCGGTTACCCATATGTTTATGTATATTATATGTTATATATTATATATATGTATATATATTTTTTGGGTATTCGGGTATCCGATCGGATATCGGTTCGGTTCCGGGTATTACCCAATACCCACGGTTCCAAAATAAATTATCCATCGGGTAAATGTTATATATAACCATATCGGTTTCGGGTCGGTCCATTTCGGTTTGGTTCCAGTTCGGATAATCGGTTCCGTTTAAAATGCACAGGTCTACCTAAAATACAAAAAAAAAATTAGTATAATGACAAATTTGTGATGATATAGTTTTGTGAAATAAATTTTACATTTATGTATTCATTCCACACTTCATATGGAGCCACAAACTGTTTTTTGGTTGAATCCCATCTAAACCAAGAACTGAAGCGAAGAAGTTCAGTATCACTTAGATATTTTGCTTTCAAAATCTTCATTTTTTTTGTGTAGAGTTGATAAGTTTTGGTGCAACCATGTATTTTATTGAGAGCATGTAGTATTCGTCTCTCCACTGTAAACTTGCTGAATATACCACTACTATCACACAACACCATTTAAGATTAAATTATCATAGTTCTATTTTCTTGAGGACTCCATTGAATATATGAACATTTTCCTCGATCTTGTGGTGGTTCATGTGATTCTTTCTGTGATTCTTCCATTCATGCTTTCAATTTTAGATTTTGTGTGTTTATGTGTGTTTGTGAACTTTTTCTTCATGTGAGATTATATAGAAATTATAACACATGTATTAGAGAAAATGGAATATTGGTTATGTAATGGCCCAAAATTAAGATTTTGGGTTTGTCAAAATATCTCTTCCTAAGCCTAATTAAGCCCAAAGCCTTTTAACTTAACTTAGGATCTCCATCTCTTTTCCTATAAATAAGAGCAGCCACAAGAGAGAGGACGCAAGAAGAAGACCCTCGGCGAAGCCCTGCCAATTCGCCGTCGACCAGACTCCGACCTCCGGTGAGCCACCACCGTCCGTCGATCTCCTCTCTTGTGTCTTCTCTTCGTTTCTTCTTCCTAGGTTAAGTGAATCCATAATCTCCGTCAAATATCCTCTTTTATTCTTTCCTTGTGGTGTTAGATCGTAGATCTAATCTCGTTTCTTCGATCTTCTACTTTTCTGAATTAAGATCTAAGTGTTGGGATTATGTCCTGAAATCACATTGTACTTACTCTAGAGATAGTTGTATTGTCGAGATCGGACAATTCATGTGATACTAGGTAGTCATAATGTTTTGCTAGAAACCGCTTATGACAAATGAGTTGTAACTCATTCCTGGTATCGTGTGAACCTACAGGGTCACACACCTAAGCAAGTTGGATACACTTGGTATGGGATTGATCATTGGCATATGATCCGATCAATGTGTATTGGATACACATTGATATCGTGTTTTAAGAAATGTGTCGATCGATGCCCTTGGTGCATCGATCGATACAAGATGTGTGACGATCAACACCAATAGGTGTGTCGGTCGACACGAGGGCGAAACCGAAACATCAGTTTCGGTTTACCTCGAGGTCAATATATAAACTAGTTTTTATTTTCGACCTAGAAAAGCGTGCCGTCGCAGACAGTTTTTCTTGACAGAAAAACTGATCCTCTTTCTCCAGAAAACACAGAAATCCCAAGAGATCCGATTCCCGGCGCTAGCATCCCGGCGGATTCAACCTTGTGTGCGTGTGGACTACGATAGAGGCGAGGCATCTGAATCGCTCCTGATCTTGTCTTACATGATTCATCTTCCGCTGCCAGAACAAGGTAAACGCGAGATCCATGATTCAATTACTTAAACCCTGAGATCCTAGGCTCGGAATTCAGACTTAGGGTTGCCTAATCGGATTAGGAACTGCTAGGAATTCCTACACTAAGATCAAAGCGATTATGGCCTTCAGATTTATTTGCGTTTTCCCGGATATCCGTAAGGATCCACAGAACACACAATATGTTTTTGGAAATATCTCGGTCTCAACTTTCCATAAAGGTTAGAATCGCTCCGATCTGACTTACTGTTTGGAAGTTATGATCTTTTTGTAAAATGTGTATGTTCATGATGAATTTGTGATTAGTCTAGTTATGTTTGTATTTTGAGTTGGGAAAGCGAATTCCGCTTGACCCGAATGCTTGTAGAGACTTATTAGACACATAGATAGAGCTCTCGGTTCGAGTAGAATCGATCTAGAACTTTAGATCATAGAAAGCTGTGTTCCTCTTCCGCGATCTCGATCACAGTCCGTTCATGTTCGTCAGCGGTTCATCGTCGTCGTTAGCCAAGGCCAAGGTGAGGACTTGTTGCGAATTTTATCTTCATCATTCATCCTTCTTTGGGGCGTTAATCCTTTGTTAATGTTCGCCTCCTATGTGTAGCTATATGACTAGTTGAGTGTGATGTATAAACACATATATGGTGTCAATCTATTATAGATCTATATGTATATTGTTATTGTTGTTGATTTTTGTTGATGTGATGGAAATGTATATATGATTTCTAAACTGAATGCAGTTGATTGTTTGTGAATAATGATTGTGGGGGGTTTGTGATTGTGGGGGGAAAGTATATGGAATATGGACTATGAGATATGAATATGGAACGTGGGAATTCAGATAAAGAACTAAGAGATGTGAAACGGAATATGAGGTATGAGTTAAGAGTTGTCGAGTTGTGATAGGTTGATTGAGAATGTGGAATGGTGGAGCTCGGGTCTGGCACCATGTCTGTTTGTTTGATTGGCTAGATGTGGGGCCCGTGTCAGGCACCTTAGCCATCACTGGGGGCTTCAACGAGCCCGTGTAGATGCTATGGAGAGCGTGAAGAGGTGCTAGTGCCCGTGTCTGGTATCAATCCTGGAAGTGCCCGTGTCTAGTTCCAATTATGGTAGAGTCTGTGTCTGGTACCACATAGAAGAATAGAAGAGTCATTGTTTGGTACTTGAGTGCCCCTTCGGGGTGATGCTTGTTAGCAGATCTTAGCTTGTGACTTTTGCTTGTTGATTGATGTATGATCGAGATAAATTCGTTAGTCCCTAGGAAATGCACTCACTGGGTAATTACTCAGTCCTTTTCCTTTCAACTCCCCCCCCCCCCCCCGCAAAACTGGTAGAATGAGTTTAATTGCTGATTATACTAATGGTTTTGAACAGAAGGAAGCGTGTGCGGACTCTTGGGACCAATGGAGGACATGTCAACTAGCCTTTGGACGTAGACGATTGTCCTAACGTCGTCGTTTCTCGTTCTCCGGGATCGGGGTGTTACAGGTTAAGAGATTATTAAAAGTGAAAAATTATAAAATAGTTTTTTTAAGTGGAAACGTTGATATAGAAATTTTTTTGTTTCTTCTTCTTCTTCTTTTGTAAATGTAAAACAAAATTTTTTTTTTTATCAATTGTATGAAAATAGTAAATTTACATAAATAAATAATCATTCTCCAAATCATGTATATAAGTACGATTGATTTACATAAATAAAAAAATGTATAACTGAATTTTTTTTTTTACTTTTCCATTAAAGAAAAAATGTACAATTTATACAAATAATGATTTAATTTCTTATTTTAAGAACATACGGATGTATATGGGCCGATGAGCACTAGTGCTAGAGGAAAATTTCAGTACTTCATTACCTTTACTGATATTTTCAGTAGGTACGGTTATGTCTTATTTATAAGACATAAGTCAGAATCTTTGAAAAGTTCAAAGAGTTCCAGAATGAAGTACAGAATCAATTTGGCAAAAGTATTAAAGCTCTACGATGAGATCATGGAGGTGAATACTTAAGTCAAGAATTTAGTGATCATCTGAGAGATTGTGAAAGTGTTTCACAATTCACTCCTTCTGAATCGGACTTTATTAGATATGGTTCGATCAATGATGAGTCACTTAGATCTTCCATTATCCTCCTAAGAATACGCTCTAGAAATGTCTGCGTTCACACTAAATAGGGTTCCATCAAAATCAGTTACAGAGACACCACATGAGATGTGGACTGTTAATATTCCTGATTTGTCTTTCATGAAGATTTGGGGTTGTGAGGCTTATATAAAACGTTTAATCTCTGATAAGCTCACACCCAAATCCGATAAGTGCTACTTCATTGGTTGTCCTAACAAAACCAAGGCATGTTACTTTTACAACCGGTCCGAGAACAAATTGTTTGTTACTCGGAGCTATGTTTTCTTGAGAAAGACTGTCTTTTCAAGAAGAACAGTGGGAGTAAAGTATGAACTCGAAGAAATTCGAGAATCACAGGAGACTGCTCAACCTGATGAGGAAGAGCAGCAGTTGGATCTACAAAGAGTTGTAGAACCTGCACCTGTGATGCCTAAAGTTTGCAAAGATCTGGTGAATGTATATTCGATATATATTCAAAAGGCGAGTTTCTGAAAAAGTGTCGATCGACACAAAAAGTTGTATCGATCGATACAGATCGCGAACCAAAATATTGATTTTGGTTTATGACTTAATTAACTACGGTTTAAATCTTGGTTAATTAGGTCATGGTAAAAGTCTACATATGAGATATGTGCGCGATTTTTACACAAAACTGAAGCTCGCAGATCCGAAAGGATCAGTCACGAACCCGAGAAATGTGGATTTCTCGTAACCAATTGCCGTGATCCATTGATCATTGAAAGTGACGGGCCTGCGAATTTTGAAGAAGCAATGATGGGCCTTGACTCCGAAAGTGGCTGAAAGCCGCTGAATCCGAAATGGGATCCATGTCACAGAACCAAGTGTGACTTGGGTTGATTTACCCGATGGTGTAGAAACCATTGTGAGTAAATGGATTTTCAAGAAGAAAAGTTGACATGGATGGTTATATTCAGATGTACAAAGCTAGGTTGGTGGCAAAATGTTTCAAGTAAATTCATGGTATTAACTGTGAAGAAACCTAATCCCAGACACCATGCTTATGTCCATCCGGATTCTCCTAGCAACCGCCACTCATAATAGTTATGAGATCTGGCAGATGGATGTGAAAACAGTTTTCCTTAATGGAATTCTGAAGAGGATGTGTACCTGACACAACCTGAAGTTTTCATTGATCCTAATGAAGCTAGGAAGATATGCAAGCTTCATCGATCCATTTATGGATTAAAGCAAGCATCTCGGAGTTGGAATCTTCGTTTTGATGAAGTAGTCAAAAGGTTTGACTTCTTCAGGAACGAAGAGGAACCATGTGTTTACAAGAAGACTAGTGGGAGCGCAGTTGCATTTCTAGTATTGTATGTTGATAACATACTACTTCTCGGAAATGAAGTTCCATTGTTTCAGTCTGTTAAGACTTGACTCGAAAGTTGTTTTTCGATAAAATTATGGGAGAAACCGTATACATTCTTGGAATAAGACTCTATAGAGATAGATTGGATAAGCTAATTGGATTGTGTCAAGATACTTATGGTGATAAGGTCTTGCACAGGTCCAGTATGCAGGATTCCAAGAAGGGCCTCGTGCAAATGACTCTTGGTATTACTCTTAGCAAGACGCAGTGTCTTTTGACACACGCTGAGCAAAAGCGAATGAGAGTCAGACTACTGCTAAAGGCATTAGATGTCTTAAGATTTGATCTTAATTTTAGTGGGAGTTGTTGATGTTAATTTTAGTTGTGATATGATGTTCGTATAAACATAATTTGATTATGTTATTGAAATCTGACATCTGTATTATTTAATAATGGTTATTAAATAATAGTCCCAAAGTAATTTATGACATTTTATAGGTCATCAAGTATGTGACTTGATCATGAAACCCTATAGATAATAAATGACATAAATTATGTTGGTCCCTGGTCAAGGTTGTTAAAATGGGACATTAACAACCACGTGAGACTAGTATGTGAGGTGACTGATGACTAAGTTTCATGGAGTCATTAATAAGAGTATTAAAGTCAATCGCATAGATATGAGTTAGAGAACACATGATCGGACATGACCCACTGATGAGAACTCTACGAGATAGTTATATAAGTGTCATGAGAGTTTTCATTACGACTATAGAGTATAGTCCTTAGACCTGAGTTCATCATGTTTTTCTTACATGTGAATTGGTCCGCTTTAACCTTGTCAAACGTCAGCCGTAACTGGTGACTATAAAGGCATTGATTGGGCGTATCATGAAGCGTGTGAAGAAACAGGGATGGAACAAGATGGAATTTGTCCCTCCTATATAACAGGAGATAAATATCTCATGGCCCATCGAAGATTTGATACTGAGAAATGTGTGGCCACACTCAAACGAGGTGATTGTCAGTCGTTTGTCTTGTCAGTATAAATCGGAGTTCAATGAACGTGATCTTGGCTAAATAAGGGTGACACAGATCTTGCCTTATGCCAAATCGAGATATAGTGACGAAGGGATTATAGAATAGATGATTCCAGTACAGGTGGCAGATTGTTGGGAATGTCCTGAAATCTATTGTACTTGCTCTTGAGTGAAAGTCGTACTGTCGAGATGAGACAATCATATCACACTGGGAAGTCGTAATGCTTTGCTAGAAGCCACTTATGATCAGTGAGTTGAGAACTCATTGCTAGTGTTATATGATCCTTTAGGGTCACACACCTAAGCAAACTGGACGTAGTATATGAGGTTGATCATTAATGTAATGATCGGGTGAATGCATATTTGATATGCATTCAATACAAAGTTTCTGGACAGTGTCGATCGACACAATAAGTGTGTCGGTCGATATAGATCGACAGTGTCGATCGACACAGAGAGTGTGTCGGTCGACACGACTCGCGGATTACCAGATTAATTCGGTTTAATCGTTGGTTAATTCCGTTGTGGTTTAAGTCGACATATATAAGATATATGGTCGACCTAAACTCGATCTTAACCTAATTCACAGCCACCAGAACTAGAAAAGAAACCTCTCAAGAGATTAGATCTCTATAGGCACTAGCATCCCTCCTGTTCAGTTTGTGTGCGTGTGGATACCAGTAGAGGCGCAGCATTTGAGGCGCTCTAGATCTCGATTATCTGCAAATCTTCCGCTGCTAATCACCAGGTAATTCTGAGATCTTAATGATTCAATTACATGAACCCTAGATCCTAGGCTTGGAATTCATACCAGGGTTGCCTAGTTGGATTAGGATCTGCTAGAAATTTCTTCAGCGCCTTTTAAGAGAGAGAGAGAGAGAGAGAGAGAGAGAGAGAGAGAGAGAGAGAGAGAGAGAGAGAGAGAGAGAGAGAGAGAGAGAGAGAGAGAGAGAGAGAGAGAGAGAGAGAGAGAGAGAGAGAGAGAGAGAGAGAGAGAGAGAGTCTGAGTGGCTTTGAGATCAAGTGTTGACTGTAAAGCAAGAGAGACAAGGTTGTTAAGGTGAAACTCGTAAGTTGCTTTGCAATAAAAGACTTGAAAAAAATACTATGTGTTAAATCTTGTATCAAGTAGATATCAATTTTTCAGTGATGACGATAATAATGATTTAATTGCGAATAAATATGTACCTCAAACTAAGGAAGGAAATACATATTTCCCAGATCTGTAATTTCTTGATCCTGACGACACATACGGAGAAATCGCAACAGAAGCAGCAGATTAAACACATGAAGATATCCCAGTTGAGCGGTCACAAGAAAACCATGGTTAAACTGGTAAACAAAATACATGTGGATTTTTGTATCCTACTGGACGGGGAGAAAGTAATCAACAGAGAAGCACATCACGAGTACATTCTACCAGTACTAACAAATGTAGGCATAGAAAGTGTGCGTTCAGGGGAATGGTTTCCGCTGCGTTTCAGGGAATGGCATATGCAAGACCCGCGACGGTATCAGATTTGCTATATCACTCCAATAAAACATGACTATAACAACGACCGGATCAGTCGCTATTTCGTCTCTAACTGACGTTTATATATATTTTGCGACGAAAGTGAAAATGTCGTCAATCGTTAGTCGGTAATCTATATTCGTCGATAATTCATCGCAACATAACGACTATTCAAAATTGTCACTAATTCATCGTAAATATTTCATCGTTAGTTCGTCGCCTAAGTAATCACGAATTGATGTAGTCACAATTCTTTGTTAATTCGTAGCCAAATTAGCAACGAATTAGCCTCGAAACATTGACGGAAACAGAAATATATATTTAAGAATAAATAGTAGTTACCTCGTCGTTAAACTATTCAATGTTATATCATCGCTATAAATTTCATCGCTAAACCATCGTTAAGATATTTGTCGTTAGTTTGTCGTTATGCACATTCGTCCTTAGTTCACTGTACATATATTCATCGTCAGTTCGTCGTCATGTAATAACGATTTAATAAATACATATTATTAATTAAAAAATTATATATATATATATATATATATATAAATAAATTCTAAAAAATTAAAATAAAATTTAATTTAATATAAAACAAAACAAAATAAAATATTTTACAAAATCGTACCAAAAACCGTAATACATAAAACCCCTTAGACTATCATAATCGTTTAGCTACAAACCGGTACCGGCCAAATACTCCGCGGCCGTGGTCAGGTCTCCAGTCTCAGGTACGAACATCTCTAGTGCGATGAAGATGTTTAGCTCGCCGCTGCAGCCACACCTCTTGGTTCCTCCTCATCTTTGCAACCCCTGTGAAAACCAATGATTACGGTCAGCTAAAAGTTCGAGCAAGCTGTCCTGATCTCGCATCCGGTCCTCGTGAGCTCGGTCGCCGCTTGATTCTCAACTAATGTGTCTGTCTTCAACTCCGCCATGACGGAATGGGCGGAATGATGTTATGTTCGTAAAATGGTTGGATGATCGTAGACACCTCTTGGGTGAAAGTAGAAGCGACCAGAGCATCTTGGATGGACCAATTCCTACTATCCATCCATTTTCCTAGGATAACCTACATAAAGCGATAACAAATATGTAAATATCGAAAATAACACGAGAAATCTTTAAAGTAAAAGGAAATAAATTTTTAACTCGGTAGTAATCTCATCGACATCCCTGCATTTCAACCTATCACGGATACAAGTACCGTCCATAGAGAGCTCATGTGATAGTTGTGTCTCTCGTTGTGTGACTCGGGACGTCACTTTGTTGTAGAACGTCTCGACCGAATGACTCACAAAAAGACCATTCTTCTTTTTGTGAGTTGTTGCATACGGTTCGGGCAGCGATGAAAGCTCTTCATCCTTAGCCTACATAAAAATTAAACATCATTTATATTTATTTGAATTATATATAAAAAGGAAAGGAAAATAAATAGTAATTTTACATACCATCCTTAAGTGTATGAGGAAAAAGGTTTATGCCCGGCAGTATCTAGCGTCAGCGGCTGACCATCCGGCCATATGGTCATCCGAGATGACGAACTTTGCAGACTTCTTCTCCGAGTAAGGATCGGATCAAAAGCGCTTCAAGCTGTCCCAAACTTCGAGCGACAAGTAAGCGGGTTTACCTTTGTTATCGCACACCTTCCATACCTTTTTCTTCCAATCAGAGACGGCACTAGGCCTGGGCAATCGGATACCCAATCGGTGTTCGGTTCCACCCATTCGGTTCTACGGTATTTCGGTTCTATGCATAGAAGCCCCAATCGGTATTTTACAAAAAAAACCGGTTCGGATCATGTCGGGTTCGGGTCGGTTCTCTACTTCAATGTAAAATCCGAATAAACCCGAAATACTTTCGGGTATCAATCGGGTTCGGTTCTTTTGTAACCAAAGTACTCAATGTAACTTAAAAAACCCGAAAACCCCGAAAAAATCCGAAAAATCCGGAAAAATATCCGAAAAACCCAGAGTAAAACCCGAAATACCCGGAAAAAACCCGAATAACCCAGAAATTCTGAACCAAAACTCGAAAAAATCCAAAAACCGGAAAATATCTCGCCCCAAAAAATACTAATTCATATTATAAATTAAATAGTAATAGATTTTAATACTTATAAGTGAATATCTCATTAGCATTTTTATGTAGTTTTATTTTTTTAATAAATTAAAAGAAGTGAACTAGTAATGTAGTCGAGTTATTGGTATAGTTCGGGTTAATTCGGGTACCCAATTGGATATCGGTTCGGTTCGGATATTACCCGATATCCAAAGTAACTTGCATTTAGGATCCAATCGGTTATTTTGCTGATTCCGAACCCGTTGAGTCGAACATCGCCTTTTGTAGACCGGAACTTGACTATCTTGTGGTGTGACTGATCTGAATGCCTCTTTTGGAATAAAAAAGTAAAAATATACGTTATTAGAAAATAAATATAATAAAGTACAAATGATTAAAAATAAGAAAAACAAAAGAAATTACCGCGAAACATTTAAACTGCATCTTTCTGGTATCCTCCTCGGTCTGACTCCAATTCATATGAGGCTCTCTGAGTAGTCTTTAATTGTATCAGAGATGCTTCTAACGATACATTTATCGATCAGAAACCTGGAAAAAAAAACTAATTATCATTCATATATATTTATTCAATTATTATTATTACCAAAACACGTTCGGTGGACGATCGGGATGTAGTCTCGAAAAACACACTCGGACCGGCTGCGCAAGAAGCTTTTTGGCCATCATATGTACATATGGTGGAGGCGCATCAGCCGGATACGGAGCCGCCGGCTCCTTGCGAGGCGGAGGCATCGTAGGTACGGGAGGAGGCAGGTGTGCAGTAGGTGATGTAGATGGAGAAGGTGGTGCAACTGTCCGGGATATGAACTCTGTCGCAGAAGACGACAGATCTTTACGCGATATCGGCCGATCGTGAGTCTTCATAAAATTAATGTAGTATCGCTTATTATTACGCGCCATCTACACAAACATTACATTTTATTTAATTAAACTTATCTTAGTTTTTTATAACATTCGAATCAACTAAATTACAAAATTAATTAACTAATTCTAACTAACATTCTAATTAACAAAATTAAAATTCTAATTAGCATTACAATTAACATTCTAATTCTAACAACCTAGCAAAATTTAAATACCTAATTCTAATTATCTAAATCTAATTAACTAACATTCTAATTAATATATATATATATATATATATATATATATATATATATATATATATATTACCTTGTCGGAGTTGCCGGTGGAGGAAGTGGCCGCCGGTTGAAGGATCGCCGGAAGGAGGTAGCGCCGCCGGAGGGAAGGTCACGTCGAAGGAGGAAGTGTCTCCGGTTGAGAAGAGCCGCGACCGTGGTGGGAAAGAGGACCGCCAAAGGAGAAGGGTCTCATCGCCGAAGGAAGGGAGCACCGGTTTTATCTCCGGAGGAAGCTCAGCCGGAGGAGAAAGGGAGTGCCGGTTTCGTCGTCGCCAGTTGAGATTAGAGAGAATTTACAGAAGATTAAAGAGAAGGAGAAATGGGGAAGAAGAAAGGTCTGCGATTTAATATGTTTTTAGATTCGTAGTTATTTCGTAGTTATATAGCAATGAATTAGCGATGAATCCAACGTTAAATTTGTGGCCATGAAAATTAGAAAAAATCAAATTTCCCCGCGTGGAAAATAAATTTTCACTATGCGATGATTTAACTACGAATTCGTCGTTAGTACAACGCTACGTAGCAGTGATATAACAACGAGTAGATGATCTTCATCGTACATATGTAGAACAGAGAAAAGATATTCATATTTTAATCAATTCAATTAAGCGATGATTTAACAACAAAGTTATATTGTTCATTAGTCGTTAAATCATCGCTTAATAATAAAGTTATATTGTTCATTTGAGGTTTAGGGTATTTGAGAGTTCACTTTAACAGTACTAAATTTATATTAAGCGACAGTTTAACGATGAATTCGTCGATAAATTGTCGCTATATGTAAATTTGTTTTAAGCATAAATTGGTATAAGAATGGCTATTTCAGATATTTGATTGGTGAATTATAGTCTAGAAGGATTATTTGATCATACTAATAGAAAAAATTACATTTTCTAGCAACTATAATAAGTAAGAGTGAAACTATAGAAACTTATATGTATAACCTTTGAAATTTGAAAACTAAATCTTCCAAATATTTTTGGGTTTTTGCTTTCTGGATACATCAACACTGAAATAGCAAAATGTATCACCAGCTTAAGCATAAGTTTAGCCTTTATCAATCTTTGATTGTTCTTATAATTAAATGATGTGTAATGAAATATGCATATGCTGCGATGAATTATCGACGTAAACAACGATTTTTCATTAATTTGATGCTAATACCGACAAATTTACAGCCGGATCTGATAATCCGTTGTCAATTCATCGCTAGATGCGAGGAACTAACGACCAATTTATTTAATTTTTATTTTTGAAAAAAATTCATACAAATTAATCACTTAAAAGTTGACAAAATTTGAAATCAAATTACATTATTTATAGAAAATACTATACAAATTATTCGTCTAAATTACTTGATGTTGTACCTGTTGGGAATGTCCTGAAATCTACTGTACTATCTCTAGAAAGTATGATAAATGTCGAGATCAGACATAAGTCATAAATACTGGGTGATCATGATGGCTTGCTAGAGTCCGCTCTTGATCTATAAGTTTAGGACTTATTACCAGTATTGTATGATCCCAAAGGGTTACACACCATAGCTAACGGGAAAGTTAAGATGGAATTAATACGGTAAGATGCAGTGGTATTTACTGTATTTGTACAGAGAGTTGGGCAGACAACAAATGGGCTTTTGTCTGATTTGTGTCTTGGGCCCAAAAGTCTAATGGACCATTAGTTTAATTAATTAAACTTGGGCCCATTAGTGAGTTAATTAATTGCAACATGGGTTATGAAACCCTAAGGAAGTTGGCGATTTTGAGAGGGGCAGCCGTGGCCTCCCTCTCTCTCGAATCTCTCTCACTCTCTGTTGATCCATCTGGTCTAGCAGCCACCCCGGCTTGTAAGAGTGTGGATACTTAAGGAGGAACAGGTATCTCATCTGTTCTGTTGATCTCGACATCACCAATTCCGCTGCAAAGGTAATGTCCAGGTTTGTTGTTATTGATTCAGTTACAAGAACCTAGATCCTTGATTAAATATGTGTTAGGTTGCAATCTGAGAATTGAACCATGGAAAAACACTATAATCCTTCAGTGGTATCAGAGCCATGTTTATTAGGTATCTTGTAATTTGGATCTAATATGGGATTTAAAGGTTTTGAATCAATTTTGAAAGAAAAATGATTAAACTAATTAAAACCCTAATCTAATTGGTCTCGGATCAATTTTAAAGCTTGTAGCCGTGATCCAAAAGCAACTGTTAATGATATTGGTCGATCGCTTTCGATCGATAGCGTTTGATCGGGCAATTGGATCGATGATCATTGGGGCTGCGTGACCGTGTGATCCTTTGATCGATCATGCTTGAGCCGCAAGGATCATGTGCACAAGGTCTCGGCATGAATCGGTTTTGATTCATTGCAGCCGACGATCGCGTGCAAAGCTGGATCCGGCGATGATCATTCGATCGGATCATCACATGCCGAGTGATGATGGGCCGATCATGCTCATGCGATCGTGATGCATAGTCGCCGACAATTGTTTGTGCTGTGCAAAGATCGATCGGTAATGGGCCGAGAATCGCGTGTATCGATCGGTTAATGAATCATGGCTTAGGGCACTAATGATCTCGGATCATTGGATCACGGCAATGTGATCGAGTGTAAGCCATGTGATCGATCGGTATGTGTGGCCGTGTGATCGTGGATCACGGATGGGCAAGGATCGATCGGCCATGGCTGGACGCAACGATCGTGGATCGATTGTGTTGTTCATGAGCCGTGGTCGATCGTTTGGCCCGTCAAACCATTACGTCCCGTGAATAGTCAATCGGTTAAACCGAGCTTCGCGGTTCGTTGCCCAAACCACACCGATTAAACCGGTCCATTTAATTGGCGGTTAATCGTGTGTTTAAAGCCTTAAACTGCAAGTTAGGTCAAATTGGCTAAAACACTAGGTGTTTGTTCCCGGTTTTGGATTTAACTGAACCGATCCAATTTAATTGGTGGTTCAAGCGGTTAACCCAAATCGCGGTTTGCTGGAAATTATTTAATACAATTGGTATTATTTAATTTCTGGTTAAACCGGATTGAAATTCAAAATTGAATTTTAACCTAAACCGAAGGCTGGTCTAAGTTTTATTTGGTTTGACCAAATAATTTAGAGCTGGTCTGGTTTAGTAAATAACCAGTTGGATTTAGTAGTTAATTTGGTCTTGGACCAGAATTAATGAACCGACTCGGTTATGTCAAATTATTGGGCCAACTGGAATTCTATGGTCTTGGGCCAAGAATTGGGCCTATAATTTGTGACCCAATCCCAAAATATTTATAAAATATTAAATTAGAAATTTCTATTTTTAGTATGTTACTAAATTTAGAAAGTTTCTAAAATAAGTAAGTTTCCCAAAATAGTAATCTTCTATTTTTGAAAATAAAACTGAAAAATCCTCAAAAAAAATATCAAGCTTGGATGTCTTTCCAATCTTGTCAGCTACTTAACGCTTATTCGATTACAGATATGGCTTACAGTGTGAGGTGTCTGTTTTCGCGTAAGTAAAGTAGTATATAGTCACTAATTTCATTGGGAGTCCCAGAGATTAGTGATTATTTGGCTGTAAGAGATTGGTTTCCTTGACTGGGCCATCGGGAGTCCCGGGCCTTGAGACATCTGGTGAATTGGGCCTTGGGCTCAATTCACAACCGAGAGTTATATGGTTATAACTAGCTGTGTGTATGCTTACCAAGTAAAGCTAATTCTGGGTGACGGCCAGTGGCCCACTTTGGAATTAGCTGAACATGGGTCTCGGAATCATTGCATTCTTATGAGGTTGAACAAGGAAATTTTGAATGCAATGCGAGTTTTCTTATAAGTTATTAAGATTACTCTTTTATGAACTAAATAACTAAAACTCTATTTATCTCTAAATTTCAGTTATGACTAGCACAAACAATCAAAACACTTTCTCGATCCGGTCTGTCCTTGAGATGGACAAACTGAACGGATCAAATTTCTTGACTTGGTCGCGGAACCTAAGGCTAGTCCTCAGGCATGAGAGAAAGGACTATGTCCTTGAGAAAGCTCTCCCCGAGAGGATCGGTCCCAAGGCCACTCATGCAGTACGTAATGCTTGGAATAAGCATTATAATGATGCGGTAGATGTGCGTGGTCTGATATTGGCTACCATGGACTCAGATTTGCTGAAGCAATATGAGAACATGGAGTCGCCAATAGAGATGATCAGCAGCCTGAAATTGAGATTTCAGGAGCAGGTAAGAGTGGAGAGATACCAGTTGGTTAAATCTCTCACTAGCTGCAAGCTACCAAATGATCATCCAGTAAGTCCTCATGTCAGTAAAATGATGGGTTACATTGATAACCTGAGGAAACTGGATTATCAAGTTAGCCAAGAATTGGCAACTGAGATCATTCTGCAGTCACTGCCGTCAAGCTATGATAAGTTCAGAAGGAATTATATCAACAAAGGCTTAACGAAGACGTTGACTGAACTGCATGATATGCTCAAGACAGTTGAGCCAAACGTGAAGAGTACCCTATACAATCTCATGAATGAGAAGGGTAGGTTTACTAAACCTAATGCTGACAAGGGTGAAGACAAAGTTGTCCAGATTTTGAATCATGGCAAGCATATGTCTTCTGAGCCCGAGTCAGATACCTCTTACGTTGGTAAGTGCTGCTACTGTAAAGAGACTGGGCATTGGAAGAGAGATTGCATTAAATTCATGGAAGATTATGAGGAGTTGAAGTTGATGTATGAAACTACTTCCTCAGGTATTCATGTTATTACTTCAAGTTATACCTTATAGGTATTGGATACTGGTTGCGGCACTGATATTTGTTATAATATGCAGAGCCTGAGCAACAGTAGAACGTTGAAGGAAGGGCAAGTGGAACTGCGTGTCTGGAAGGAGCTTGTGATGCTGCCTCAGCCGTAGGGTTTTCACTTATAGATCCCTTTGAGGCTTGGTTTTATATTAAGTAATTGCTACAATGTACCTGCTTAACGCAGAGTTGTTTTTCATTTTCTTGTAAAGAATTTGAATGTTTTTCATTTTGATAAAGGACAAGTTTTGTTCTTTTAATCTTAGTGAATTATTAATTGTAGCACCCTATTCAAGGAATGGGTTTTATATCTTAAACCAAAGAGTGCCTAAATGTAACATAAATACCGAATTGGTTTAAATCTGATGAATTAAACCTGATTTTTCTTGGCATAAATGTTTTGGTCAAATAGAGTAAGTCGGATTCAGAAACCCCATAGTTATGGACTTTTGGGGGCTCATTTGAATGGATATCTTATGAGACTTGAATTCTGCCTACTGGACCAAAAGAAAAGGGCCCATCTTAGCCGAGCTATAGAAAGGCCCAAAGGCTTATTGGACATTGAACATACTCATGTATGTGGCCCGATGAGCAGTAATGCCAGAGAAAATTTCATGTACTTCATTGTCTCTACTGATTGCTTCAGTGAGTATGACTGTGTTCATTTGATGAGACACAAGTCGGAATTCTTTGATATGATCGAAAGAGTTCCAAAATGAGGTATAGAATCTGAGTGACAAAAGTATTGAGACTCTGGATTAAATCACGAGTGAGAATACTTAAGTCATTGATGGTGTGATCATCTGAATGAGTGTGAAGTCGTTTCACAGCTCATTTCTCCTGAAAACCTTGAGGTGTTTCTGTGAGAAAGAATCAGATCTTATTAGAAATGATTAAAGATGAGTCGCACGAATCTTCCATGATATTCTTTAAGAATAACGCTCTAGAAATATCTAAGTTTACGCTGAAATAGTTCCACTAATATCAGTTGAAAGACACCACATAAATGTGGATTGGAAATGATCCAAATTCGTCTTTACTGAGTATTTGTAGTTGTGCTACTTCGCTGGTTGTCCTAGGGAAACCAAGGCTTGTTACTTTTTACGTCCATTCTGTTTTCTAAGAGGGGAAGTTACTTTCCAAGAAGAACAGTGGGAGTAAAAGCGTAACTCGAAGAAATTCGAGAAATACAGGAGGCTGCTCAACCTGTTGAGGGAGAGCAGCGGATGGATTTACAGATTTCTGTAGAATCTACACCTGTAAAGCCTGAAATTCGCAGATCTGAATGAATCAGTTACTAATCCGAGAGTGATTTCTCGTCATTAGTTGAACCTGATGATCATTGAAAGTTCGCATGATCTGATGATCATTGAAAGCGACGAACCTGCGAAATTCAAAGAAGCGAAAGTGAGCCCGGACTCCGGAAATTACACTATGTGTAAGTTAGCTTCATTGATCCATTCATGGATGGAAGCAAACATATCGGAGTTGGAATCTTCGTTCTGTTGAAGTAGTCAAGGTTTTGACTTGAACAGGAACAAAGTGGAACTGTGCGTTTACTAATAGATAAGTGGGAGCGATGTTGCATTTCTCATAGTGTATGTCGATGACATACTGATTCTCGGAAATAACGTCCCAATGCTGTAGTCGGTAAAGGACTGGCTTGGGAATTGGTTTTTATGCCAATGTCACATGGCAATACGTTAAGCAAGAAACAGTATCCTACGATATCTGCTGAGCTTGAATGCATGGATAGGATTTCATATGCGTCGGCAATTGGATCTATCATGTATGCCATGACACGTACTTGTTTTGATGTTGCTTTAATGTTAAGCAAGACAAGTAAAGACCAGTCAAATCCAGCAAAGAATCACTGGATTGCCGTAAAGAATATCCTAAAGTATTTGAGGAATACTAAGGATAAGTTCTTGAATTACGGAGAAAGTTAGGTGCTACAAGTCGGTAGAGTCTGAAAGGCAAGTTTCCAACAGACAAAGATGATTTACGGTCACAGTCCGGTTATATCTTGTGTCTGTCTGGCGGTGCAAGGCACTGTTGCTGACTCCATGACTTAAGCTGAACATTTCGCAGCTTGAAAAGCGGCGAAAGAGGTTGTTTGAAAAGAAGAGTTCATCACTGAACTTGATGTGATTCCCAGCGTAGATGAGACTAGCTGCACATCAGAGGTCCAAACACCTTGAGGATAGGTATAACCTATTCCGTGAGATAAACGACAGAGATGTTAAGTAGATAAGCAAGTTTCATCGAATGAGAACGTTGCTAATATATTAACAAAGCCACTCCTTAGGCCTAAGCACGAGTCGCGGACTGTAGCTGTAGGATGAGTGAAATTAAGATGTAGTCTTAATTTCAGTGGGAGTTTGTAAAGGGCTTTATTTAGTTGTTTTGAACGGTTCATGAAAACATAATATTTTATGTTTATGAAATCTATGATTTCTGGATTATTTTAACTGTGATATAAATAATCGTTCCAAAATGATTCATGTCATTATATATGGGCCATCGAAGTACATGAGTAGACTTGATCCTGAAACCCCATATTTAACGAAATGACATAAATCATAGTGTCCATAGTCGAAGGTTGTTGAAATTGGAACACCAACAACCACTTGAGACTAGATTGTGTTGAGACTTATGACCAGGTTTCGAGGGGTCATAGATGCGCGGCATCAAAGTCGACACATAGGTATATGTAGGGGAGCATATGACCGGACATGGCCCGCTGATGAGAACTCTACAAGATATTAATATCTGTGTCATGAGAGGTTCTCATATACGACTATAGAGTATAGTCCTTAGACCTGAGTTCGCATGCATGTGGCTGCACATGGATTGATGCACTTTGATCATTGTCTAACGCTGTTTCGTAACTGGGAGCTATACGGACCTTGGTTGGGTGTATTATGAATTGTGTAGTTCATAGTGATGGAACAAGATGGGATTTGTCCCTGCCGTATAACGGAGGAAATATCTCTAGGCCCATCGGAGACTTGATAGCTGGTAAGAGAGTGGCCACTCCCAAACGGACTTGCCCAAGTCGTTTGCATTGTCAGTATCAAATCTGGTCCGATGAACATGGTCTGGCTATATAAGGATGACACGCATCTTGCCTTATGCCAGATCGAGATATTGAGACAAAAGGATTAGGGAATGTAGGATTCCAGTACAAGTGGGAGATTGTTGGGAATGTCCTGAAATCTACTGTACTATCTCTAGAAAGTATGATAAATGTCGAGATCAGACATAAGTCATAAATACTGGGTGATCATGATGGCTTGCTAGAGTCCGCTCTTGATCTATAAGTTTAGGACTTATTACCAGTATTGTATGATCCCAAAGGGTCACACACCATAGCTAACGGGAAAGTTAAGATGGAATTAATACGGTAAGATGCAGTGGTATTTACTGTATTTGTACAGAGAGTTGGGCAGACAACAAATGGGCTTTTGTCTGATTTGTGTCTTGGGCCCAAAAGTCTAATGGACCATTAGTTTAATTAATTAAACTTGGGCCCATTAGTGAGTTAATTAATTGCAACATGGGTTATGAAACCCTAAGGAAGTTGGCGATTTTGAGAGGGGCAGCCGTGGCCTCCCTCTCTCTCGAATCTCTCTCACTCTCTGTTGATCCATCTGGTCTAGCAGCCACCCCGGCTTGTAAGAGTGTGGATACTTAAGGAGGAACAGGTATCTCATATGTTCTGTTGATCTCGACATCACCAATTCCGCTGCAAAGGTAATGTCTAGGTTTGTTGTTATTGATTCAGTTACAAGAACCTAGATCCTTGATTAAATATGTGTTAGGTTGCAATCTGAGAATTGAACCATGGAAAAACACTATAATCCTTCAGTACCAGACTCTTCATTGTCATCAGCTTCTTCTCCATGTGTGTATCATATATAATAATGCGGTGTAAATCCTGTACTTAATATGTGATGCCAAACCTTCTCAACTGGAATCAACTTCTTATTTTTGCATTTTCGACAAGGACATAACCTCTTACCGCTTTCTGTAGTTATCCATGTTTGACCTGCTTGATATATGAATATTTGAGGACCATCTTAAAAATCTTTTGTCAACGCTCCCTCGGCATCCCTATGTCGGTACATCTAAATTTGTAATCCGTATATAGACATTTTTGGATAGAATTTTTTTTTTTTTTGATATTTTTAGTTTTTGGTGTTTTGAGTTGTGATTTTCATTTTTAACTATAGGGTATTTATAGAAAATTTTGACGAGTTAGCAACAAGCTAAAGTCGAAATGTTAGGTATCCTCGTTAATCGGTCAATTTTGGTGTCGAAATAAAGACGAAATTAGAGTATATATATAATTATGCACATACAAGATGAAAACTTTTGAAATCAAACTGCATCCTATATAGAAAGGTACAAGTTATCGTTGGAGTTACTTGAGGCATTATCGGACTTTTCATCGTCATCAGATTCAGCGACTTCTTCAGACTCAACTTCTTCTTCCGTGTCGTCCGGGAGATAGTCAAGTTATCGATTATGGGGATCGATTAGTATCTTTGTAGTCTCACTAGGTCTTGATATAAAACCATAACTATCTTCTTGCATTAGCATATATTCTACTCCAACTATATGACCTCTTGGGGAAATTCTGCTAACAGACAACCAACGGATCTCAGATGTCCTTACTTGCGGGTATGGTATGAAGCTAACTTTCTCTGCTTGTGAGCTAGTATGAAAGGCTCGAATTTTTTGTCCCGTTTTATGGCATTCACGTCCACCCCTCCAAATTTGTTTATTCAGACACCTCTACCAAGCATTGGATCCAACTAATCACACTTAAAGATCACTATTTTCAGATTCAACAATCCGGGGTACTCAATCTCGATAATTGTTTGCAACACCCCATAAAATTAGTTTTACCCCTTACACATACACCATATTTTGTAGTCACCCGATGTTGGCCATAATGGTATGTATGAAGTATGTAACTACGTGGGAAATACATGAATGCGGCTGTAATCCTAACGATGGGGCCTTGAAGCAACTCATGAAACCATAAAGGATAACTTGGATGATCAACCTGCATATAATTTCTTTTGGTTAAATGTATATGTATATGAAATTCAAAATTTAATTACTGAAGTTTAATTAACTCAAGCATATTTTGTACTTTATCCATATAGTGAAATGTCGATCTTTCCGTTTGTTGATATCATTATCGGAAACCCCCTCGATTGCTTGTCTAAATTGAGACTCAAATATGCTGCAAAACCATGTGGGAGATGGATAGAGAGATGTTCCATGAAATCAAAAAGGCCGGCGGAGATATCTTCTCCAAATTGCATAATAGTATAGGAACATTAGTGTGTAATTGTGCAATGATATCTTCCGATAGAGTGCATGTGCATAGATCTCGGAAAATGATCATATACCTGGTAAGTTACAACACACACACACACACATATATATATATATATATATATCTAGAAAATAATCATATATAATATATATGTTAGTTTACATAACTTGAACACTTACTCGAAATTTACAATATTATTTAGTTGACGTAATTTCAAGTATTTCGCTTACTTTCTCGGGAAGGAGTTCAACAAAAGCAAAGGGAAGTAGACGTTACATGAATACATGACAATCATGACTCTTCATTCCTGATAAAATTTTCCCTTGTTCAACACAACTAGAGAGATTAGAAACATACCCATCTGGGAAGCAAACATCCATTTTAACCCAATCGAACAAGGCTGATTTAGGTTCTGAAGTCAATCGAAATATAGGAACTGATGCAATTCTGCTTTAGTTGATATGCAACTCTTTTCGTAGACAAATATCAGGCAAGTCCAACCTCGCCTTCACATTATCTTTAATTATTATCCGCAAATTCAATAGTGTATTCATGATGTTATCAAAGAATTTTTTTCTCAATATGCATCACTTCAATTTTGTGTCTCAATAGATGATCTTTCCAGTAAGATAGTTCCCAAAAAAATGATTTTCTTATACTAATTATGATTTACACCATATTCATCCGGCATATTAGGTGGTGTATGTCAATTTCTCCGCGCCTTACTGTGTCATGTACCCCATAATTATCAATTTTCTCCACAAGTAATATGAACCGGCCCAAGGGTGGACTCTTAAGGTTGGTGTTTGTTTGATAATCCTTGCACAGAATGGGCTACTAGAACCAAACGGCCAAGGCTTGTGGATGGAAGGGTCGCACAAAGCATGCGGAAGGGCTTTGATGTTCCCAACTCCTAGAGTGCATGATGTGACGCACATGTACAGCTTTGGAGGTTGTTACTTTGATATTACTCCCCAAAAACCATATTTCCCAAGATAAATAAAAGTGAGAGAATGCTCCCAAAAAGATCAATGATCAAAATCAGAAAAAGGGTTGTTGATTCATTACGAAAAATGGGAATACAAATAGGATGTGTTAGCATGAATAAAAGATAAATCTAACTTAGAAAAATAAATAAATAAATGTTTTAGCAAGACCAAAAACCACAAAGTGGCCACCAAACTTCTCTTCTTAGTTGCCTCTTGGTCTGGTTTTCGAAATGTCTTGATTCATTCTAAGCCTCGATTGATTTAAGAAGGACTTCCTGAATATCTAGAAAGCCTTCCCAAAACTTTAAAAACCCTCCTGAATTTCCAACAAAGTATAATTGGCATGGATTTATTCTTTATCAACTCGGACCATCTTGAATTGAGCTTGAACCAAAAGTGATTGAAGTGCATTTCGGAACTTCCTAGCCTTGATCTTGTAAGTGGTATAGGTGGAATGTGCAAATCATCCTCGGATTGTGATTTGGTCCAAGGATAAAACTCTCGGCCACTCTCGGATAAGCCTCGACCACGCTCAACCATTCCTCGACCACACTCATCCTCGACCATATCCAGCTCGTCCGAATTAGCAATCAGCTCCGGTTCAAGCCGTTCCTCTTCAGCTTCATGTTATTCTTCTTCTGAGCTCCTCATGATCATATCATCAATTTTCCCCCAGATAGATAAACTAGAGGTGACGGACGGACGGCTCTGTTTTTCTTAAACAATTTCATATTTTTCCTATACAGATGGTTGATTGGTAGAAATCGCGATGAAGTAAAACCAACATGTTTTCCGTCCATGTTTTAACTGAAACATGTTTGTCCTATTCATAAAATATGGACACACTAGTCTCCTCTGAGTAGTCCAACTTGATAACATTCCATATGCGGAAAAGTAGCCGCCCGCATTGTAAAATTATTTTTCCTCGAACAATCATAAGTTCGAGAACCCGTGGACTACAACTACTTCAACTCATGTATCAAGGGCTGTAGAAATACATCGAGAGACTGCTTTGGATGCTTAGCACCTGGGACTAAAATACTCGAAAAATGAAACTCTCTTTGCATGCACATATTTGGGTGGAGGTTGTAAGGAGTCAATATTAATAGCCACAAATAATATTATCTATCAAACATACCAAATTGAATAAATTCATCTAGGCAAAGACCAAGGTATACATTTACAACTTGTCTGGTAAATTGGGGATGTATCGTCTTAAAGTCTTTTCACACATTTGCATATGAAGGATGAGTAACCGTCCCATCCGTCTATGATTGCTCAGTATTCCATCTCATACACTACAAGAAAAATGTTTATTCTTAGCTCACGAAAAATAATATCGTACGAGATTGATAGGGTTTTTGAAATGACTATATCTACCCCATATATAATAGGTCGGCCATATGTGATAGTGTTTTTGTTTGTGTTATTATATCGTTTGTCTATGATAGCGATATTTTCTTCTTGCTATTACTAGGCGTATTGTAGCAAATTATCTGTGTTGTAATATATTTTATAATAACTCAATATACGTGCTATATATGTTTAAGTACTATTAATAAATTGTTTTGAATCCTATTTTTACACATTATTAATTAATTATAATTTTATATTTTATATTTGATTAAAAATATATTTCATAAATAATCAAAAGTTACATAAATGTAATATTACATTACAAATCCAAAGACATATCTACAAGTTCCTAACATATTCATACCATTGTTCTATTGTTTCTTCAACACTTAGAGTTGCTTTCCACTTGGTCTCTTCCATCCTCAAAATTTTGATCCTCTTCCACCAGTCAGCCTTATGCAACAATAGCCATCAATAGTATCTATCAAGTCTTTATTCTCTAACTAAGATTCCTAGTGATTTGCCTCAAACTCTTCATATCTGCTTATGTGAGTCTCTATACTCTGAAACTGACACACCTACGTAAGAATAAAAGGGAAACAAACACCAAACCTGAAAGTTCTTCAGCATCTCAAACAAATATTAAGCTCATATTGGAATCTAAGTAGAAGACATCAAGTGATTTGTGGACTTTTTACATGGTCTTACGTAATCTAACAAACCAAATTTTGTTGCCTTCAGTTGAGAGGTGTCTACTTTTGAGGTAAAAAGAAAAAAAGAAATTCTGATTTTAAGTAAACTTCAATATGATGGCAATGAAGATCAAATTGTATAATTACTACAGAGTTTTTATCACCTCGGGTTTGAGATCACGGTGTGGAAACAAAGAAGGCTGAGAACGAACGCTAAGTTGAGAACTGCATCAAGGGGATAGAATCTGCAAGAAACATAGAGAGGGAAAATGAGACAAAAAAAGAAAAAGAAAAAGAAAAGCTAAGCACATTCTAGGAAAAGAACACTATTAAACTCAGCAAAAGCACACCAAACATAGTTCTAGACCCGTATGATTTAAATTTTAAGGAAAATGTTTTAGGACATGTAAGAGTCTTATTGTTGTGTAAATATGGTGGTCTGAAGAATATCTGAGCTGTTGAGATGAGCTTCGTATAGCTTGTGGTCGTGTAGCAAAGAAGAGAGATCCACCATTTGCTCCTCTACAATCTGTTGTAACAGAAAAAAAAAAAGAGAGTGCAAGTAAACAATCCTCTTTCGGGTATTGTCTGCAGACTTTGCAACCTCTTAGACAGCCATAGATATTGTCTGCAGACTTTGCACCCTCCTAGACAGCTCAGCTCAAGGACCTTTCACCTGAGAATATACATATCCTCTTTCTGCATCAAACTTTGTAAACCTCAAAATTAGGAATCTAATGGAAGTGAAACATATTTGTCTTGTTATTCCAATTAACTTCTCAGATAGTTTGGCCTCTCCTTTTGTCAAGGGTAACCGGAAACCTTTCCCCTCTAAGCCCTCTATTTATCTTTCACCCTCAACATGTGTCTTTGAAGATTATGCTCCTTCTGTCTCAACCTTTGAATAGATGGACAGGTGTGTTCTTGCAAATGTCTCTGAAGCTGTAAAAAACAAAAACAAACGATTTCTTGATAGATGGATTATCCAGAAAAAAATATGAGAAACAGAGAGAGATAGGGTGGAGAATGATAAGTCACCATTTTAATGTTGCTTTGAATCGTTTTTATTCTTTTCCTATCTAAGACGAGAACTATATCTTGAAGCTGCAGGTATCCAAAAAAAAGTGTCAAGATTCATTTGTCAAGTGTGCTGAATAAATGATTTCCTGACATATCATTGGATGTCAATCTTCAAAAACAAAACACTAATTGATGTTTAGTAATAATATTATAGTTTAGGGTTAAGCACTGAACTTTTGATGTTTAGTCAGATCATGCATTCTCTGCTAGTTTTATTATCATATCTTTCACCAAAACATACATACATATATATATAAAGGTATTGCTTACTTTTACAACTGGAATCATCACATCTATGATCTTGGAAGTAAGAAGCATATTATTTATAATCAATTCATGTATATTGGTTGGCAAACTTACAAAGAAGACGATGAATTGAATCAATTGATGAGAATGAACCTCGTTGGTGCTCCTTCTGCTCCAACCAATCTCAATGGTAAGCAATGAAGCGAGTACATTCCTACCTCCACACCATCTAGCTTCATCGCTTCCACAGAGATTATATCATGAAATCATACTTGTTACTTTTTTAGCCTCGTCTCACTATTACGCCTACTTAACTAGCTAACTTTCAAGAAACATAAGCAATGTTTAGGTACTTGATACTTGAATAGAGAAAGATATACTCACCCTTTCTGCAAGTATAACCTTGTGTGTTGCAGGTGATTCCTCAAAAGCCGCAAAGGAAAGATAATCAAGCCCTGGATTTCACAGTGCAGAATAAGCTAGGAAATACTTTCGAGATATGAAGATTAAAAGGATAAGAATTCGAAATTACATCTCTTACCAATTTATTAATTTAGATTTCAGAATAAATATGAACTTTTGATGTTTAGTCAGATTCAAGCATTCTCTGCTAAGTTTATTATCATATCTTTCAGAATTACACACACAAAAACATACATATATATAGGTACTTCTTTCTTTTACAATTGGAATCATCACATATATGATCTTGGAAGTAAGAAGCATATTATTCATAATCAGTTTCTCAATTAATAAATTTCTTGACATAATATTACAGTTTAGGGTTAAGCAGCAAAAACCTTGAGATTTCAGATCCAGAAACGCAACTCAAGGAAAAAAACTAATCTGAAACAATAGACTTAAAATTACCAGGAAATGGAAAACAAAGATAATGAAGCGTGAAAGGGCCGAGAGAGATCCGTGGCAGCTTTCGATTAATATCGGCCACCATGTGTTAACGACGATGTTGTAGTAAGATACGACGGCGACGACGAGAAGGATCACAACATAGCTGAGGACTTACAAAGGGATAATCGGGGTAGGCCATCGAGTCCGAGCCGGAAAAAAACGTAGTAAGATATCTGAGCCATCGTGAGAAGATTTCTCATACGTGAGAAAGAAAGCAGTGAGATGTGTTTTATGAGAGAGAGAGAGAGAGAGAGAGAGAGAGAGAGAGAGAGAGAGAGAGAGAGAGAGAGAGAGAGAGAGAGAGAGAGAGAGAGAGAGAGAGAGAGAGAGAGAGAGAGAGAGAGCAAGAGAGAATCGTGTTTTGTGAAGGAGGAGAAAAAAAAAGTTTTTAATATATGTGTTATGTTTCAATAGAGGATAAAATTCCCCAAAACAAAAATTTGCTTAAGTGTTTGGCACTCATGACAAAAATTAGGCTCGAAAAGTTAATTTTTGTTCCCGCTTAGTAAATTTTCGGTATAGTGTTATTTCAATGCTATGATATATTAACCGATATAAAAAAATCATAGCATTTGTAAAAACCGTGCTATACTAATGTGCTATCAATGCCAGTTATTTTTGTAGTGATAGAAAATTGTTCTTTCATACTGAAACATCGGTTGCAACCTATCTGTTATAGGAAGGTATCACATCCTTTGGTACGTTATCTTTTTCGTCCACTCTCTTGCAGCCTATATCTTGGTTTTCCTCAATAACGACACTCCGGAAACTTATCATCGTCTTTTCAAACTCATGCAGTTATCAACACATACATCAATCATCTCATAAGGCAAACCAAGTCTATAAAGCATTTTCTGAATCTCATAATAACTTTCGGCAGCCAAATTATCCTTTGGTAAATCTTCTTTAAAAATATCTAACCAGTCACCCATGCAAACCACAACTAAATTATGATCAGTCTTAATGTTCATCATCCTAGCTGCCAATAGTAATTTTGACAACCCTTCTCTACATCCATCTTAGAGTGGCTGATTTGCTATGTATAGCATATCATAAAATCGTTTGGTATCTAAGTTGAGTTCCTAAACGACATTCTGATACTTACTGTTTGATGAAATGCATTCAGAATCATTTCGTGAAACCTATCATGTTCATGATAATTATGCTCTCTGTAACCGTATTGATCATGAACATGCATTTCATTTTTATTATGAACATTGCTACTACTACTTCTCGCATCATATCCACTATTATAACCTTATCTGTGTTGATACCATATGTAATAATGTGGTGTTAATCGTCTATTCAATAAGTGACATCAAACCGTTTCAACTGAACTAAAATTCATATTCATGCATTTTCAACAAGGACATAACATCTTATTTTTTTCTATAGTTATCAATGTCTGATATGTTTGATACATGAATATTTGAAGCCCATCTCGAAACTCATTTGTCACCACTCTTTCTGCATCCTTATATCGACATCCAACTCCGTACTTCATATATATAAGCATTTTTCTGAAGAGAGTTTTTTTTTGAGATTTTTAGTTTTTAGTATTTTGAGTTGTGATTTTTCTTTTGGACTATGAAGTATTTATAGAAATTTTTTTACGAGTTAGCAACGAATTAGAAACGAAATGGTAACAGTGATTTAGCAATGGATGAAATTGACAATGATTTAACGACGATTTACTTTTGAAATAACAATGTATAACTCTGTCGTAACAAACCGGTTTGTCTTATTAAAAAACATGCATATCTACCACATAACTATGTTTAATTTCAGTGTTAATCTGTTGTTATGCGCTTTGAAAAATTATCGTCGAAATTTAACAACGAACTAACGACGAAATGTAGCGGCTTCTATATTTCATTTTCAGTTCGTCGTTAACACCTACGATTTAACGACGAAATTATTATGTCATTAAAATGCTACGATTTTGCTTTCGTTTTTGATCCGTCATAAATTTGTCTCTTCTACAAGACTATTTTCTTGTAGTGTATATGATTTAGACACACTTTCACGTATATATGGAATTGAGCACCATGGTCAGTTAATGATGAACGAGTTTTTTTCGATAGCACAAGAAAGTAGTCAAACATTTCCAAAATCTCTAAAGTTAAATATTACCTTGTTGACTCTAGGTATGCTAATAAAAAGGATTACTTAGCTCCTTTCCGAAGAAACCAAAAAGAACAGGTAAGGTACCATTTAGGAAATTTCAGAATGGTCCACTGCCAAGAAATATACATGAATTGTGTTAAACGATGGCATGCATTCCTCCACTCTGTTATTGAAAAGATCTTTGGAATATGGAAGAAAAAATGGAGGGACGTGACGGAAATACCAAGGTACGACTTGGAAATACAAAAACAAATTAGTATTTGTTACAATAGGCCTTCTTAGTTTTACACGATGTGTCAATGCGACGGAAGATGATTTTGAGGCCAATGTAGAAGCGGTAAATGAAAATGAAGTTTGACAACAAGAAGAAGATGTAAATGTTATTGATGAGATAGAAGAGGTAGAAACATCGAGAAGTGGAGCATATATGGCAGTTGCGCGCAACGATATCATATATTTGTTATAGGAAACTCATGGTTGATTATGTTTATTTTTCTTTGTTTTATGTATAAAATCAATTAAATATGTGCACTAATTAATATATTAATAGAGAACAGAATTTGTGAATAATAATTTTTCTTAATTACATCTCCATATTTTTAATAATTTTGATGTTAACTAAATCTTATTTTTGTCTTCAGAATATATACATAATATTTTTTCCAAGACTATGCATAGATTATAGGTTTAGAAAATGAAAAAGTAGGCTATATTTTTATTTTTAGCTATTTTCAATATATTATAGTATTATGAAGTTAAAAACTAAACTATTTTTGTACGCATAATTTTTAGATTTTAATTTTATTTATCCAAACCAAATGAATTTATAGATCTTTTATATTAATTTAATATTATTATATGTATCACTTTGGATTATCAATCGGAGTTATATTTGTATTGCTTTGTTTTGAAATCGCTCTCACTAACCGCTTTCTCCTATAGCTTTGCACTATTTCATAATCACTAACTGCTCTGCTTACATCTAATATAATTGTTCTGTTTTTTTATCACCGATCGGACCCGTAATTAGGCATGGACATTTGCAGGTACGGGTCAGGTAATGGTAGATAAGAGTCGGGTAAAGATGTTTCAGGTATTAAAAATCATTATCCATTGTGTACTCTTAAAAAAGGTCAGTAGTAGTGATATTGAGTAGTTAAAACCATTATTCGTTTATTGTCCGAACTCTAAATATTGTAGGTAATGTTCAGATACCTAAACTCTTTTTATAGAAATTCATAACCAAATAAACTAATAAAATAATAATATTAACCAAAAAATAATTATATATCTAACGATATAATTATTATATTTTTCATTAAATAAACTTGTACTTATTATACTATTTTATTTATATTTATACTGTTTTATAAAATGTGAGCATTTTATAGGTTTAGAAAACAAAAGAAATAATTTCAGTTATCCTTATTTTTTAAAATCAGGTATTTCAGGTCAAACAAAGGTCAGAATATCCTATCCGAAATACTTAGAGCAAGTGCATCGTCGTTTTTAAGGGGTTCTAATACACAGTTTCTTAACTAAATATTAATAAAAAATTGAAAAATGGGAGAGAGAATGAAGGATCGCTCCTTAGTTAAGGAGCGTTTCTTATCCTGTTGAGCCACGTGTCGGACAGTTATTGATTTTTTTTCTTTCATTTTTCGTTTTCTTTTACACTTTTTTCAACAAAAAAAAAAATTAAAAAAATCTTGAAGAACCCCGAAAGGGGGGTTCATCAATGCTCATGATCTTAGGCCTACGGCTACCTTAACTTTGTGCTTTTCCCGCTTCTTCTATATCTTCCTCTTCGAACGTTAGCACTGGAACTGGAGAATTGCACATAAGAGAGAAGGATTCGTTCTTTCTTTTGGACGGCCTTAAATGCACGATGCCTTATGGGCCTTTATTTAATTACTAAATTCCAAATCAGCTAGCTGGACCAACTTGGCTTCATCTCAAATGCATCCAAAGGCGTCAGGTGTCGTTCTTTCTAGGGCTAAATATTTAGAGTGATGAACTGGCATCCCCAATGTCATCATTATTTTATAAGAAAAAACATCATATAGCACTAGATGCAATCCAAATTAAAGTTAGAAAACATAGTTTTAAATTTTATTTACCTCCGAACTAAAAGTTTAAAACTTCAAAACACATGAATTCATACTTCAAAACTTTATAACACACAAACCAGATTTTATTCGGTATAATGTGTATCATTAAACTGTTAACCACCTAAACTCAATACTTAACCGAAATTAAACCTAATTACACTCAAATATGACCCCAAAAACCTTACACGACCCAAAAATTTACCAAACTTTTTCTTCCTTATTATTTTATTGTCTTTGTGGTGAGTTTATCTGTCGTATACGTACGCTCATCAACATCACTCTTTTCTGAAACAATATCAACTTGTTTCCGGCGAGCTACTTAACCTATGTGTTCTCGAATTGGAATCTAACTTGGTTTCCCGTGAGATTCTTGAAAATTACGGAAACCTTGCTGCTTTGCAAGTTTTGAATCTTAATGGCAACCCACTCGGTGGAATCGTTCCAGCGTTTTTGGGTAATCTTATTGAGTTGGCTCGTCTTGAACACACTTACATTGGATTTGAGCCAGGTTTGATTCACAATTGGGAATTTGACTCGTCAAAATTCTTTCCGAGTTTGGACTACGACCGTAATAACACAATATACATAGCATTATATTGTCCTCAATTCCATTAGGGACTGTTACATTCACGATTTTATATGAACTAGGGACTTTTAAGCACCAGAAAGCTCTTGTTACATGTTAAGATTTTGATTTATGTTTGTTTAGTAACTGTACAAAAAAATATTAAACAAACATGAAAAAACACTACAAGAATACATGTTTTATGGGACGTATGTTTTAGTCCCAAATTCGTCGTAAAAGGCATTTTGGAACGATTTTACGACTAATGACGTTTCGTTGTTGATCGTTCGACGTAAAACAATATTCGACATAAATTCATCGTAAATTTACGCCGAGTAAAGATTCCTCGTAAATTTGATGTGACATCATTTGTCGTAAAATCAATATAAAATTTACATCGATTTCACATCGGACACATTCGTTTGTTATTCGTTGTTAATAAGATGTAAAATTTATATCGATTTTACATCTTATTAACAAGTATATATTTATTATTATATGAATATTTTAGAAAATACACTATGTCGTTAAATCGACGTAAATGTTAACGTCGTTAAATAGACGTTATTTCGACGTAAAAATTAACGTCGGATTAAGGACGTTAACATTTATGTCGATTTTAACGACGATTATGTTAATGTCGATTTAACAGCGTTTAATACTAAATTAATTTCTTTTGTATTTATAATAATTCGATTTTAATATAAAAATATTTTCAATAAAAACAAAATATTTATATAAATTAAAATATTTTACATATCCAAAATATAATAATATACTACATAAAAAAGTTTCTCGATCTACTGAAGCCCTAAGTCGAGTTCTCCTAAATACTCTGAGGCGGGATATTCAGCTGTCTCGGGGACGGATGATGGGTCCGTCTCATCCTCCTGACCCGCTGTACCGGAACTCTGTGTTGCTGCCTGCTTCTTCTTCTTCTTCCATGTCTCCGCTAGTCTTGGGTTATCCTCAGCTAGGATATCGAACATAATGTTGTAACTAGCCAACTCTTCTCGTTGTGCATCTTGTTGTGCAGCAAACATAGCTCTGGTCTCCGCCAACTCCACTTCTACCTGGGACGGATCTCTAAATGAAGTACGTCGGGGAACCAACATAGATGCAAGAGGAGTGTCTTGGATAGATCATAATCTGAGAATCCGTCCTCTCTTCTTCGGAGCCACCTGCAAAACCCGAAGATATATATATATATATATTAATTAAATCTGAGAAAATAAAATTTAACGTAACAAAATAATTACCTCGGTGAAGATAAGGTCTTTTTCTCGAGTCGTCAACTAAACCTGAGTACCTTCGAGAGTAAATTGCGTCTCTCGCTCCGTGATTCGCTCCATCGCGTCGTTGTAGATCTGCTATGCCCTCAGACTCACAAACTGTCCCGACGACTTGTGCGTATGAGTAGCTCTGTAAACATCGTTTAATGACGGAAGCTCTCCGCCATCGGCCTGAAAACCAAAAAAATACATCAATTAATTAACATTATATATTAGAGAATTAAATTTACACTATAATTAAAAAAATTAATTTAAATATTAATTACTTACCATAATGATCCGTCTACCAGCAAATGAAATATGGCCGGAGGTATGGGGCATTGGCAGACGACCATCCGGTCATGGAGTGTTCCGTGATGAGGAACACGTAACGGACTTCAGCTGGGATGATGGTAGCAACCAAAACGCCTTCAAACCATCCCAAACCACGAAGGAGAGGTATGGTGGTCGCCCATCATCTCCCAACGCCCTCCACTTCTTCTTCTAGTCGCACACCGTGTTGTTGAGCCGAGTCACAGCTTTCTTCATGAACATAACCTCCACGGTTCCCGTATTCGCCAAATCCCAGTGCCATTTTTGCTGAATAAAAAAAATTAGTTAACCAATTTTTCATTAAAAATAAATTAATTTAAATATTTTTTAAAAAAGAATAAATTACCGCAAAACATTTGAACCAAGTATCTTGGATGCTCTGATCAACCTGACCTCAATTGGGGTGCGGCTGTGAAAAAATATCCTTTTATTGTGTTGAATACACTATGTTCAGCACAACCATCTATCACAAACCTACAAATTAAAAATCAGATGATAAGATGATAATAATAGCTTATTATTTATTTAAATAATTTAAAAATATATATTATTACCAATAAGTGTTTGGCCGTATGTCAGGATGTAATCGTGGTAAATTGTCGTGGTCCGGTAGTGCTAGTAGCTGCTCTACCGTATAATCAACATACATATGAGGCTGGTTTGCAGGAGGAGGTGCAATGGGGTCGTCTTCCAGAGGCAGCGGAGTCTGAACAAAAACCCGTGGCTGCGGGATTGATGGTGGAACCCGTGTCTGTGGAGGTGAGGCGCAGGGCCTAGTCATCGAGTTTGTAGCGGTGATGACGACGGATGCTGAGGTCGGCTTTCACCGCTCGTCCCGGGTATATCCGCGATATAAATGTGTGCATATAATACCTCCTACCGGACATACGTTGATCAGCCATATATATATTAAACGTAAGGAAAGACAAAAAAAATTTAAATTAGTATGTTACCTAAATAACTTTGTTTTAACTATCTAGATATGGGCATCCTAAAAATATTTTTAATTCCGTTCCTAATCATTTCTAAATTTCTTAACTAAGCATATATCTAAATTCCACTCCTAAACATTCCTAATTATCTAAACTACCTAATTTATTATCTAAACAATAAAAAAATGAATTTTTTTTTTTAAAAAGGAAAATTACCTCGAAATAGCGATGAACTCGGGAGAGTTTCAGAGAGGATTTAGGAGAGAATGGATGGAGGGAGTTAGGGTCGTGTGCGAGGAGAATGAGAAATCTTCGCCTTATATAGATTTTGTTGTAGTTGGAAAATCGTCTCAAATTTTACGATGAATTTACGACAATCGATGCAAATTCGTCGTAAACAGCCCAACTTTCCCGCCAAGGCGCCAAATATTTTTGTTTAGGCGCCTAAGATTTTTTTGTTTGCTCGGTAATTCGTCGCAAACTTTGCAACGATTTTACGTCCAATCGATGTAATTTTGTCGCGAAGTTTGCGACGAATTACTGAGCTAAATTTCTATTTGGGGTTTAGGGTTAGATAAGGTTTAGTATATAGGGGTTATGGTATATTGGGTTTAGGGTTATATATTGTTTATGGTATGTGGGTTTAGGTTATAGTGTTTAGGGTATGTGTGTTTATGGTTATAGGGTTTAGTGCATATAGGGTTTATGGTATATAGGGTTTAGGGTTTGTGGTATGAGTTGTAAATTCGTTGTTAATTTACATCATATTTACAACGATTCGACGTAAATAAGTCGTTATATTATTTTTTATTATATAAATATTACAATCTTATTTAGTATTTTAAGTCGTGAAAACCGAAAACAAATACATTTATTCACCGTGGTGAATCCAAAAAAAAATAGTTTGCCGTAAATCTTTTACATCTTTGGCATATCTACAATTGATTTTATGACGAATATTTCTCGTCGTTAATTAACGACGTATTTTACAATTGTCGTAAAACGGACGAAAATTTACGTAGAATATATTTTGTTGTAAAATTTCGTCCCAAAAGGCGTGTATTCTTGTAATGAAAGGTTAGCTGATAATATAAACAATCAGAAATATCCTCAAAGAACAAATTCTCAAAAACCCATAAAGAAATTTAGAGGGTGTTATTGGTTTGTATATTTTAATGTATTTGGGAATCCAAAACAAATCTAGTGTTATTGGTTCTATGATGATTATGAGATCCATATATAAATTCAGTGTTATTGGTTCTATGCTTTTGAAATCTATATTTAAATCTAGTATTTTGGTTTTATAATTTAAAATAGATTTTAAAATAAATTTAAAATCATGTGTTATTCTATAGCAAAAATTTGTGTAAAGATTTGATTTGTAATTGGATTTTTTTATAGATTTGGAAGTGTTTTAAAAATCAAAATTTAAAAGAGTAAATACTGAGTCAAAACTCGTATTTTAGTTGGATTTGTTATATGGTATAAAATAGCATAACACATACGTCCATTATAAAGCCGTTAGTATTATAGTCTATTATTTTGACAACTATAACTGAAGGCATATAGTCTATAACTTTTTGCTACATATTCCAAAGAAGCTATGGCTAAAAGTGTTGACAAAAAAAAGCTATGGCTAAAAGTGTCGTATAAACAAGCAGCAACTAGATAAACAAATGTCTAGGAGAAAATTGAGAGGAAACATCAATTCTAGTGCTAAAAACAGAGAATAGCATAGCACTTAATATTTTATATAAAATATATAACCGTAAAAAAGAATGATAAAGCCAATTTTATTTAAAAAAAAACCTTATAATCAAATGCAACAACCTATTAAATAAAATCCAATAATATTAAATCATAGAAATAAATAAAACCCCAACATAAAAATAATAACTAACTCAAATTTTCGTGACATTATGCTTAATCCAACCATAACGCTCATTAGTGGATATACTAATGAATAGATCTTTAATCATTAACTGATGAATCATTTTAATTGTGTCGTATCAAATATGTTCTTCCAAATCAGAAACTTCTTTGATGGCATCCTATAAATTCTTCTTCTTTTTGTCTGCTTCTCTTTGTTCAATCTCTTGTTTTTGCATTGTTTCTCTTCTTTCTATCAGATTGAAGAGTTTATGAATGATTGTTGTCAAAGTGTTCATCTCATTACAAACTTCTTCTGCACTTTCATTTTGAATAACTGGATCATCAACAATGTTAAGATGATTAGTTCTTCGTCTCTTTCTTAAAGAGAGTTTTTTCCAAAGTATCATTTGAACTACTGCAAATAAAAGATGATTATGTTTCATAATTTTCATGGAAAGAATACTCTTGACCACAATTTGTTTGTGCCTTTTCTGTTTCTGCAATTCCAATTGTTCAAGCATCAATAGTATCACCTAATCTAATCGCACAACCACCCGTCACTACATTCTTTTCAAATATCAATTTGAGATCATCAAATTCTTCAAAAGTTTCATCTCAGAATTTCTTAATATTCGAATATGCCGAAAATTAGGCCTGGCATTCGGGTATTCAGTTCGGTTTCGGGTATGAACCGTTCGGTTCCGGATATTTCGGTTCTAGAGATTTAGGACCCATCGGGTATTTTACAACTTTCGGTTCGGTTCCGGTATGGTTCATGTCGATTTCGGTTCGATTCCGGGTAACCATAACAAAAAAAAATCTGACAAAAAAAGAAAGAAAAAAAAATCGATTAGTTAGGTATACTAGATTTATAACACCACATGCAATGCCCATTAATATACTTTTTAATGAAATCAAATTTTTTTAGGAAAAAAAAGTAAAAGTCCCACATCAAAAATAAAAAGGAAAAATTTGATAAAATATTAGCTATAAATATAGTTTTTTCTTCTAAAACTTACCATTTCAAACAAATAATCTTAGTAAAATCGGTTACCCATATGTTTATGTATATTATATGTTATATATTATATATATGTATATATATTTTTTGGGTATTCGGGTATCCGATCGGATATCGGTTCGGTTCCGGGTATTACCCAATACCCACGGTTCCAAAATAAATTATCCATCGGGTAAATGTTATATATAACCATATCGGTTTCGGGTCGGTCCATTTCGGTTTGGTTCCAGTTCGGATAATCGGTTCCGTTTAAAATGCACAGGTCTACCTAAAATACAAAAAAAAAATTAGTATAATGACAAATTTGTGATGATATAGTTTTGTGAAATAAATTTTACATTTATGTATTCATTCCACACTTCATATGGAGCCACAAACTGTTTTTTGGTTGAATCCCATCTAAACCAAGAACTGAAGCGAAGAAGTTCAGTATCACTTAGATATTTTGCTTTCAAAATCTTCATTTTTTTGTGTAGAGTTGATAAGTTTTGGTGCAACCATGTATTTTATTGAGAGCATGTAGTATTCGTCTCTCCACTGTAAACTTGCTGAATATACCACTACTATCACACAACACCATTTAAGATTAAATTATCATAGTTCTATTTTCTTGAGGACTCCATTGAATATATGAACATTTTCCTCGATCTTGTGGTGGTTCATGTGATTCTTTCTGTGATTCTTCCATTCATGCTTTCAATTTTAGATTTTGTGTGTTTATGTGTGTTTGTGAACTTTTTCTTCATGTGAGATTATATAGAAATTATAACACATGTATTAGAGAAAATGGAATATTGGTTATGTAATGGCCCAAAATTAAGATTTTGGGTTTGTCAAAATATCTCTTCCTAAGCCTAATTAAGCCCAAAGCCTTTTAACTTAACTTAGGATCTCCATCTCTTTTCCTATAAATAAGAGCAGCCACAAGAGAGAGGACGCAAGAAGAAGACCCTCGGCGAAGCCCTGCCAATTCGCCGTCGACCAGACTCCGACCTCCGGTGAGCCACCACCGTCCGTCGATCTCCTCTCTTGTGTCTTCTCTTCGTTTCTTCTTCCTAGGTTAAGTGAATCCATAATCTCCGTCAAATATCCTCTTTTATTCTTTCCTTGTGGTGTTAGATCGTAGATCTAATCTCGTTTCTTCGATCTTCTACTTTTCTGAATTAAGATCTAAGTGTTGGGATTATGTCCTGAAATCACATTGTACTTACTCTAGAGATAGTTGTATTGTCGAGATCGGACAATTCATGTGATACTAGGTAGTCATAATGTTTTGCTAGAAACCGCTTATGACAAATGAGTTGTAACTCATTCCTGGTATCGTGTGAACCTACAGGGTCACACACCTAAGCAAGTTGGATACACTTGGTATGGGATTGATCATTGGCATATGATCCGATCAATGTGTATTGGATACACATTGATATCGTGTTTTAAGAAATGTGTCGATCGATGCCCTTGGTGCATCGATCGATACAAGATGTGTGACGATCAACACCAATAGGTGTGTCGGTCGACACGAGGGCGAAACCGAAACATCAGTTTCGGTTTACCTCGAGGTCAATATATAAACTAGTTTTTATTTTCGACCTAGAAAAGCGTGCCGTCGCAGACAGTTTTTCTTGACAGAAAAACTGATCCTCTTTCTCCAGAAAACACAGAAATCCCAAGAGATCCGATTCCCGGCGCTAGCATCCCGGCGGATTCAACCTTGTGTGCGTGTGGACTACGATAGAGGCGAGGCATCTGAATCGCTCCTGATCTTGTCTTACATGATTCATCTTCCGCTGCCAGAACAAGGTAAACGCGAGATCCATGATTCAATTACTTAAACCCTGAGATCCTAGGCTCGGAATTCAGACTTAGGGTTGCCTAATCGGATTAGGAACTGCTAGGAATTCCTACACTAAGATCAAAGCGATTATGGCCTTCAGATTTATTTGCGTTTTCCCGGATATCCGTAAGGATCCACAGAACACACAATATGTTTTTGGAAATATCTCGGTCTCAACTTTCCATAAAGGTTAGAATCGCTCCGATCTGACTTACTGTTTGGAAGTTATGATCTTTTTGTAAAATGTGTATGTTCATGATGAATTTGTGATTAGTCTAGTTATGTTTGTATTTTGAGTTGGGAAAGCGAATTCCGCTTGACCCGAATGCTTGTAGAGACTTATTAGACACATAGATAGAGCTCTCGGTTCGAGTAGAATCGATCTAGAACTTTAGATCATAGAAAGCTGTGTTCCTCTTCCGCGATCTCGATCACAGTCCGTTCATGTTCGTCAGCGGTTCATCGTCGTCGTTAGCCAAGGCCAAGGTGAGGACTTGTTGCGAATTTTATCTTCATCATTCATCCTTCTTTGGGGCGTTAATCCTTTGTTAATGTTCGCCTCCTATGTGTAGCTATATGACTAGTTGAGTGTGATGTATAAACACATATATGGTGTCAATCTATTATAGATCTATATGTATATTGTTATTGTTGTTGATTTTTGTTGATGTGATGGAAATGTATATATGATTTCTAAACTGAATGCAGTTGATTGTTTGTGAATAATGATTGTGGGGGGTTTGTGATTGTGGGGGGAAAGTATATGGAATATGGACTATGAGATATGAATATGGAACGTGGGAATTCAGATAAAGAACTAAGAGATGTGAAACGGAATATGAGGTATGAGTTAAGAGTTGTCGAGTTGTGATAGGTTGATTGAGAATGTGGAATGGTGGAGCTCGGGTCTGGCACCATGTCTGTTTGTTTGATTGGCTAGATGTGGGGCCCGTGTCAGGCACCTTAGCCATCACTGGGGGCTTCAACGAGCCCGTGTAGATGCTATGGAGAGCGTGAAGAGGTGCTAGTGCCCGTGTCTGGTATCAATCCTGGAAGTGCCCGTGTCTAGTTCCAATTATGGTAGAGTCTGTGTCTGGTACCACATAGAAGAATAGAAGAGTCATTGTTTGGTACTTGAGTGCCCCTTCGGGGTGATGCTTGTTAGCAGATCTTAGCTTGTGACTTTTGCTTGTTGATTGATGTATGATCGAGATAAATTCGTTAGTCCCTAGGAAATGCACTCACTGGGTAATTACTCAGTCCTTTTCCTTTCAACTCCCCCCCCCCCCCGCAAAACTGGTAGAATGAGTTTAATTGCTGATTATACTAATGGTTTTGAACAGAAGGAAGCGTGTGCGGACTCTTGGGACCAATGGAGGACATGTCAACTAGCCTTTGGACGTAGACGATTGTCCTAACGTCGTCGTTTCTCGTTCTCCGGGATCGGGGTGTTACAGGTTAAGAGATTATTAAAAGTGAAAAATTATAAAATAGTTTTTTTAAGTGGAAACGTTGATATAGAAATTTTTTTGTTTCTTCTTCTTCTTCTTTTGTAAATGTAAAACAAAATTTTTTTTTTTATCAATTGTATGAAAATAGTAAATTTACATAAATAAATAATCATTCTCCAAATCATGTATATAAGTACGATTGATTTACATAAATAAAAAAATGTATAACTGAATTTTTTTTTTTACTTTTCCATTAAAGAAAAAATGTACAATTTATACAAATAATGATTTAATTTCTTATTTTAAGAACAAAGAGAAGAACACTGTCAAATAAAATGATAACCCTTGTGTGTATATATTATATGTATCTTCTTCTAGTTATCTGTCAAAGTAGGTTGCTTCGCCACCTCCGTCACACCTCCGTCAAAGGAGGCTGTGGGAGGCTACAGGGCTGCCAGAAGATAATACGTCTCTTCTTCTACTTATATATAAAAAGATCTCTTCTTCTAGTTTTTGGTTTTGCTACTCATCTCAACTACATTATTTAGTGAGTATCTTTATTTTGCTTTTTTTTTTTTTTTTTACTTTTAAGCATTATGTTTTGATAAACTTATAGCTGCATATTAGTCGTCTCTTAAAATTCCATATGATCACTTTATTACTTCAACAAATTTAGAATTCTATAAGGTCGCTTTAATATGACATTATTATCTTTATTTGATATTTGTTTTAATAATGTAACGTTAGTGCTTGTTTTGATGGGTTAAACTTTTTTGTCATAGACATTATCAAACATGGATCCAACATTTTTCGGAGAACAAGAAATCGTAGAAGAAAAAGAGAGATTTATGCCGCGTGAAGATGATGAATTAGATGACCATATTACTTTATTGGTGCTCTTAATTTGCTGTCAGATGATGTGTTTGAAGAAACGACTACAACGAGAAATTCAATTGCAAATTGAACATTCCATTTGATGTGTAGTCACAAGAGCTTGTCAAGACTATATACAAATTTTGGTAAAGGAAGATCATTTTCATTTTCGAGAGTTATACCGGATGTATCCAAATATTTTATTGAAGTTATGTAACCTCATTGGAGAGAAGACAAATTTAAATGATACAAGTTATATTAGCTTTGAAGAAATGTTTGCATCCTTCCTCCTAGTAGTTGGCCAAAATTCAAGGTATTGTTATACAAGAGATACTTTTAAGAGATCCAAGTTTGTTATAAGTGATATTTTTCTTAGTCTTACGGGCTCTAAATAATATTTCACCAAGTTTCATGGCTACGTCCGGACCTGCAATACTTCAAAAAATTAGAGAAAATACAAGATTTTATTCTTATTTTACAGTACATCATATTTATTTTATTTTAGTTCATTTTAAATATTTTTGTCTAAAATATAAATTTACTATATTTTTAGAATTGTGGCGTAACTATCGATGGCACACATATTTTTGCAATGGTACAAAAAAAGAAGCAGCTCCTTTCGCAATAGAAAAAGTAATATATCACAAAATGTATTAGATACATATAATTTTGATCTTGAGTTCATATACTTAGTAGATGGAAGCGTTCAACTCATAATTCAAAAATATTAAATGATGCTATAAAAAGGAACATTAACAGTTCCAAAAAGTATATATATATATATATATATATATGTATGTGTAAATTATTGATTATTTGACTAGATAAGTAACTAGTTTATTATTTAATTTCCGGAAAATTTTATCTAGTTGATTGTGGTTTGCCAATCGTCGAAATTTTTAGCTCCATATAGTGGTGTTCGATACCAGCTGCAAGAGTTTTCTGGTCAAGATTCTACTCTGCAAAATGAAAAAGAGTTGTTTAACCATCGTCATGCCTCCTTAAAAAACTTTATTGGGAGAATTTTTGGTATATTCAAATCTCAATTCTTAAATTTTAAGTCTGCACCCCCTTTTCCTTACAAGACACAAACAAAAATTGTACTTGCATATATTGGTTTACACAACTTTCTTCGAAAGTTTTGTCACACGTATAATTTTTTTAAAGAAAAAAATTCCGATGACAAAGAAAATTGTGAAGAAGTTAATATTATTGATGAAGAAATTCTTGTAACCCAAGATCAACAAAGAAAACATGCAAATCAATTTTGAACAACTATATCAACAAATATATCGAGAGATTATATATCATATGATAGTAACATATAACATCAAATAGACATGTTTTTTTTTGTTTTCTAATTATAAAATTCATTTGATTGATTTACAGTAATCCACTTATTTAATTTTTAAATCCATTTGATTTTCAATGTATTTGTCTGATTTCAAATCAATGGATTTATAAATTCAAGAAGACTTTCCAAATCCATTAAACTACAAGAACTAATAGCCCTTAATGATTTTTTTTTTTTAATCTGAAATTTGTAACTTTTTCCCTTTTTTAGAATAATTGATATTGATTTGTATCTTGTTCCATCAGACCACAAGTAATGAAAATTGGGATCATTGTTGGAATAGATGTTGCAAAGTTTGAATGCAAAGAGCTTGAAAATTTGCAGGTGAGGTCCGTTATGGTTCGTTTTGCCTGGGTCCAAAATTTAGCATAAAGCTTTAGTTTGGATTGTATTTGTTTTTTTCCTTATTAAAGGATTGAGCTTTTGAATACATCGAAGGATATTGGAAAGTTGTCAAATACAATCACTCATAATACAGGACAAAAAGGGAGGGGGGGGGGGGGATAACATTGATAATGTGAAAATACCATCATTCAAATCCTCGCAGACTTGCGAACTCAAAAGCTGTAATAAATTTGTCTACTTCTCCAAAGTCTTTAAGCATCTGAGTAACCACATGAAGGCAATTGGAGTCAAAAAAAAAAAAAAAAAAAAGTAAAAACTACTACTTTAACAGAGAGGTCAATTCCACATAAGGAGTAGCGAAATACAAGCCGATAAAACAGAAATCGTGAAGCTGCTTCAGTAAAAAAAGCCAAGAACTTTGCCACCAACATTCTTTCTTCTGGCTTCTTCGTGATCCATGATTCCCGCAGAGGTAGTCAGAACAATGTAACCAAACTGCACCATAAAAGAGGCATGTTTAATGAAGTTATAACATTGCAAAACTATGAACATTATGTTAGACTTAACACCTGATATAACCCTAACGGGAACAGTAAAGGCGAGCAAGCAGATTGATACAAGTACATATAAAAGGGTGGGTTTTCTTCACAATGTAAGATCTTTTCTTCCGATTTGAAGTAACCAATATTACTTGCAAGCGTACATAGAGAAAAGATACGGTTTTGTTTTATGCCCGCAACGGAACAAGAAAAGCATTAGATTTGCTTCTCTGATCTCTCAAAGGCATTTTGATATATAAGTAGTAATACTAGTAGCACTAAGTCGAATCTTATGTTATAAAAAATTATTTGATGCATATGCATTGACAACAAAAAAATATAGAGTAAAAGGCAAAGATATTGTCTCTAGACCAACCTGTCTGGAAGGAAGTAGACGAGCAGTCCAACCTTCAATCTCCTTAACACCAACATCAAAACGAGGACTTATAACTCCACACTTGTTCAGCCTTCCATTTAGCTCAACAACGATCTTACCAGACCTGTGGTCATCGACATACTCAAACTCACCAATGTAACCTAACAATCCATTAGAAACAAGAGTTTAACAAAAAACATTACACTTGAAACTATATTGGGAGCTTAACAAAAAAACTCTATAAGTTACCATACCGTGCTTTTGCATGACAATAAGGAACTTGATGATAACTTTGGAAGAAGGCCTAATCATAACCTGCCTCTTTCCCCTCTTCTCTGCATTGTACATGCTCTTAAGAGCGTCATTGAGGACACTGATTCTCACCATTCTTCAAAATTCAAAACTGTAAAACAACATATTCTGAGCTTTATGAATCTTTTGGTAGGTTAACTAAACATCAATTCAAAAATTTTCAGCTACAGAGCTAAGTAAACATCAATTCAAACATGTAAATTATTTGATCCAAAACAACATAAATACATCAAGACACCAACGGGAACGGCATCAAAAATGAATCCCAAAACAGCATCTATCAGCTCTTTGTTGCATTTTGATCATATAATACGAAATCAAATCCACGAAAACAATTCTAAAAATTTAGGACCTAGATTCTCCAGAGAAACATCAAACTGGGCGCGCGTAACAACATCGTAATACATCAGAAAAATAAGTCAATTTGAAATATCGGTGATTTCTAACCTGCAGATCAAGTAGCAGCCGCTCCGACGTCTCAGAAGCACGGATAAAAGAGAAGTAGAGCTAGACTGCGGAAATAAATTAGGGTTTTAGCTTTAATACGTGCACTTGGAAACTTTATTAAACGGGTTAAGGGTTATGATCCACTAAGCCCATTTAATTCATAAGTGGGCCCATTTTAGCCCGTTATAGATTTCTTTCTTTAACATCGTTACCGTGAAAAATAAAACACGTAATTTATTAAAGGTGAATCATGTTTTTAACGGGCCCAATTAGGAAGTGAGACTCCCGAAAACAAATAGTTGCCATTCGCTGCGTCGACGGATTAGTAAAATCTAACGGTATATAAAGCTTCCACGTCATCGATCTTTGCGAAGTAGGCACTGGCCAATAGGTATCTTATTCACTGTCGTATATATATGAGTCGCCGTTTATGTAGAAGAAGACACATCTTAGACCATGTCCATTGGTGTTACTACTTTGGAGTTCTTATTAATTTTTTTTTTCTTAGATGCAAAAAAAAAAAGACCAATGAGGATGCGCCACGTCACATGAATAGTTAAGAAACGGATTCTTAAACAAGGATTTTAAGGACTCGGTTCTTAACTATTCATGTGGGACCCACAATATTTTATTAATTTTTGTTAAGAAACTTTGGGTTAAGAACCCCCATTGTTCTTGCTCTTAGAGCATCCCCAATGGTGATACTCCATTGGGGTTCTAAAAAAAAATATTTTAATAATTTTTTTTTCTTTTTCGGGTCCTTAAAAAAAAAAATAAATAAAAAAATAAACGGACCAATCACAAAGCGACACGTGGCATGAACAGTTAAGAGGCAGTTCTTATTTAGGAGATTTAGCATCTTGGTTCTTAATTTTGTGTGGGATCCACGTGGAACCCACCCTCTAAGAGCCTCCATTGCACATGCTCTTACGTTTTCCTAATTCACGATATAATCCTTTTGAAAAATTCATAAAAACTTGTGAGAATGGCACTAAAGGCAGAGAAGAAGCCGGCTGAGAAGAAGCCAGTGGAGGAGAAGGCTGAGAAAGCCCCATCGGAGAAGAAACCAAAGGCCGGGAAGAAGCTGCAGAAGGAAGCCGGTGCCGGCGTCGACAAGAAGAAGAAGAAATCGAAGAAGAGCGTCGAGACTTACAAGATCTACATCTTCAAGGTTCTAAAGCAGGTTCATCCAGATATAGGAATCTCTAGCAAAGCTATGGGGATCATGAACAGCTTTATCAATGATATTTTCGCGAAACTCGCTCAGGAATCGTCTAAACTCGCTAGGTACAATAAGAAGCCTACCATCACATCTCGGGAGATTCAGACTGCTGTTAGACTCGTTCTTCCCGGTGAGCTCGCTAAACACGCCGTCTCCGAAGGTACCAAGGCCGTCACGAAATTCACCAGTTCGTGAATAGACAATAGCGTGAAGGCGATGTGAAATTAGGGTTTCTAGATTTCATGGGTGTTCATTTTTCGATTTCGATGTAAAATCAATGGAAAACAAAGTTATCTCATCAGTTATCCTCGTTCTCGCGTATCGTGTTCTCTCTGAAACAAAACGTCTTCGTTTTGTTCGATTGTCTAACCTGTAACATTCTCTTTTATCCTTTTTGCCGAATCAATTTGTGTTGTTGCCGTCTGCGATGGCTAACAGATTCTCAGCTCAGCTCTTCGTAAGCGGTTAGATAATGAATTCTCATAATCTCTGACTAAATTCTTGGTAAGCAGCCTTGTCAGATTTTGTTCTCGTTCAGGGTAATCCGCTTACACCACATATCGATCTCTGAGGCAAATCTTCTCTCCTTTTGGTCAAATTAAAGAACGTACAGACACGAAGACTCGATTAGGATTCTTTTTGTTCCTCAACTAATTTGTGTTGTGCGGTTTATTTAGCTCGGCTTTGTTACCTTCGAGTCTGAGGATGATGCCCAAAAGGGCATTAATAAAAAGTATGGATGGGAAGGTGAAAAGATCCAATTGAATTTCTTCATTGAAACTTTCAATAGGTTTCTGGTTTTCTTGTTTAATGTCCTAGTCAGTTAATGGAGATTAAGCTTGATAATGACTTATTTTTTGGGAAAATCGTATTTTAAACCTTGGAAGTAGAACTTACTAACACTTTAAACCTTTAGATATTTGCACTCGCACTCTAAACCATCGAAGTAATGAAACTCTCGTTTAAAACCTTCAAACTAGCTTTCGAATTTGCACCGACAAAAAAATTGACAGAACTGATAACTTCCGTTAATAAAATTATTGTTTTAGAATATAATTTAACTAGATTCTGGCCCGTGCGTTGCACGGGCATTGTATTTTATTACATGTTTTTCAATTTACACTCAAATGTAGGACAAAACAATACATTAAAATCGAAGATTATATAGTTTATATTAAGAAAGTGTATATAGTTTTATTTTAGCTAAAATATAAAGTAACATAAGATTGGTACAAATAAGTACTACTTGCAACAAAGTAAAGAACATTTATTGATGACACGACAATAAAAAAAGTAATACATTTGGATATATCTAGTGTAGAGTATCCGCATGTTTTTTGAACTTCTGAATGTTTGATGGATCGACACTGACTTCTACAACTTGGAAAATGGAGTCACCGTAGACATTGTTCGGACAACGAATTTGAACTTTCAAGACAACATCCCTCCCCTCAATATCGAGCAGTTCTGCGGGAAAATCATCTTGACGATTTAACTATTTAAAAAATTGCATAAATCAATTAGAAGAACTTTCATGTTTTTAGGCATGGGAAAATTATGTTTATGAGTAAAAACAATATAAAATACTTGAATCTGGTGATGACGTAGGTCATTGCCTGATATTCTAATCAATTTAAACACTTCTCTATCAAAATTTATGAAAGATGATGTCTCAGTTTGATCGGCTCAGTTATTTTTCTTGTTTTTAATAGTGGATGGTATTAAATTTTCCACAATTATTATAGATAAAAACCTTGAACGCAAACCATTAAATGCTATATTTAGGTATAAGTTTTAGCCTATCACTCGTAAATATCTATATTTAGATAGGAAAAAGTCATAAAATGTTAACAATAAGTTTTGTTTTTCTTGTTTTTAATAATTGATAGTATAAATATTACCCAATTATTATGGAAAATAACTTTGAACGCTTCAACAAAAGACAAAATTTAGATTTAACTGCTTAAAAAAAATAATTATGAAAAAACAAATATAGATCCGGACAGTTGAATATTAAATTTGACTATCTCTTATTGTGATATGTTATTTAAAAAATAAATATATACAGTTGTATAGTATTGTATTATCCAATCTCCATAAGCTGACACTTATAACACTTGTTTAACATGGGCTCATTGATTCATTCCTATTGACGTTTACATTTACTTTTGTGGAACTCAAACATAAAGCCTATACGTGATGCATTCCATCGACGAATGGATCTTTTTTCCTTTGTTTACTAAACTCGGTAATCCAGATGATATCCAATATTAGTATTTGAAAGTGTAAAATTTTTCTCATAGCTATTTTCTTATAGATAAATGGTTATATAGGAGCAGATTGTGGGATAAACAACTCATAAGCAAACAAATAAAACAAAAAATTTATGGTCAAAATAATACCCATTTTTAAGTCTAAGAACATTGAATGCGATAACAAATAAACTATATTTAGATTAATCTTATCAGGAAATGGTTTACGAAAACTTTTACTATAAATAAGATGTCCAGTTCCACGAAGATTGACACATTTGGCTTTGTCTTCCTCATTTTTCATTTGCAGTCTGAAAATGTCACGTGAGCAATCAAATACACAGGCTACATACTTGTTAGCTAAAGTAAGGATTTACATATTTTTTATCATTAACAATTTCATATTTAACATTTCTTTATTTGGCTAATGTAGGAAAGTACTAATAAAGAAGAAGAAATTGTCAAAGGTTTCAAGAATGAAAAATATAAAGATTCATGTTTCAAAAGTGGGTGATATTGAATAGAGACGGGGAGAAAAAGCAACGGAATAAACAAAAATATCATACAGATGAGGGGGAATTATTTTACTTGAGGCTTCTTTTAAAAATAGTTAAAGACGCAATCTGTTATGAAGAAATACGAACGGTTGATGGAATTATGTATCCAACGTTTAAAGACGCATATTATGATCTATGTCCTTAATAAAAAATTCCTGAGTTGCCTAAACTTGTTTTCCCGGTTTAAATGAAAATAAGAATAATTAACAATTATAAATGATTTTTATTTGTGAACATTGACAAATTTAGATTTATAGCTAAGAAGACAACAACTTTTGTCTACGTATAGATTTAGGTTCTCTAGTTAAAATTACCAATTACTGTTTATTTATATTGGTTTATATTTCATGATATCCTTATATTAGTTACAAATAATTTTCTAAACGAATTAAATGGTTTGTTAGGGACGATTACTACGTATTCTTTATGTCCAATATCTGTTCTGTTTTGTTTATCAAATTTTTTTTAAAAAGATAAATCTTATGTAACATAGTCTCATCTATTCATGAACTAAAGATATATAAATTCCTTTAACTCATACGAATCGTTTTTGAAAGTAAAGAATACTCATAAGTTTCTCATACTTCCTCTAGTGTAAAATCAGCTGTCCAGCAAATACATTCTACGTGCGTCTTCATGTAAAGATTTTTTTAGTGAATGATATTGTATTTGTTCCCATCTCCTAGTATGCATAAGAAAGCGTGGCCCTAGGAACCATTAATCAGACCAATGGTGATTGTTTGTCAACTTCATATTGTATTTGTTCCCATCTCCTGCAATGCTTCCTTTCCAACGCTAAAAGACAACAACTAACTGCCCGAACAGCTTTTTTTCAGACCAAGTTAGAGTACCCATGCACCTTAGATATGACCAATGAGTCTACTTCATCACCACATGCAAAAAATAGATCGTGAGTGAAAAACACAAATTCAAAAACGCCTATAAATTGAGATCAAGAAACCTATAGCTCCATAATTGAAGAGTGTTTCCTTTACCTACAAAATTATTTGTTATCTCTCTATCTTCTTCTCCATATATCTCCCCATCCTCCATCTACTTTTAATTGGTCTTAATCACGTAAATGAGTTAATACTACCATACTTTTTTCAGACTTTCAGCAGATACAAAATTATGTGACTTACTTGTGTAAGTGTGGGGAGGATCGTAGTGACCAAATTATATGCTTACTATGGTTTGCTCTTCACACTTTTATGCAAGTAAGTCAACACAATTGTGACTGCTCTTATGGAATGTTATATCAGAATTCAACTTAATCTGAATGCAATGTACAAATCTTGAAAACGTCAACTTTATAACTCTGAAACTAAGTGTAAGCTATTCCTCGGAGCTGCACCCATCTATATCTAATTTTGCACTTGATTACTTATTACATTTGTTGTCAATTATGAGTGCAGGGAATGAATTTGTTTTAGGTGAAGAAGCAGATGCAAACTATGGTCAACATAAATAAAAGGGAAAGAGTATTAACATGAGGGAACACGAAGGATTTTGCTACAATCATTAATAATTATGAACAGCTTCATAAGAAGGATGTTTTCGGTTATGTAGAGTTCTTGTGAGAGGAAACTAATGGTGTTTGTGTTTCACAAAATTGTATGACTAATAAATAAGCATATTTTTGGTGATATGTTATGTAAACTAATGGTGAATGTAGTCTAAAAAAGAATTTTTTTGTTATATGTTATGTTTAAAAAATATATAATCGTTTGTATAGTATGGTATTAACCAATCTCAGTAAGCTGACACTCATAGCACTTAGTTAATGATATTGGATCCCTAAAATTAAGGTTTACACAATTTATTGTCAAATTCTTTACCAATTCATATTTTGGTTTAACAGCTTTGAATACAACAAATTTGATTTATAGTACAGTCATGTAGAGAGTACAGTCATGTAGAGAGTCATATGTTACTATTCTGTGATATTTTTCTTTTAAAAACAAAAATCTATAGTACAGTCATGTAGAGAGTCTCCCAATGCCTCTCGCTGACGCCCCAGTCATCTGTCTTCTTCATCTTGCCATTGTCTCACCTAAACCATCTCCCAATACTCATGTGATAGGCCTGCAATGCTTCCTTTCCATCCCTAAACGACATCCACCACCTGCCAAAAAAGCTATATTCAGACGAAGTTAGAGTCCCAATGCACCTCACTTACGCCCCTATAATATCTCTTCTTCCTCTTCCCTTTGTCTCACCCTAACCATCTCCCAATACTCATGTGATACCCTGCAACGCTTCCTTTTCATCGCTAGAAGACAACCAACACCTTCCCAAAAAGCTTATTTCAGACGAAGATAGAGTCACCATGCACCTCATATATGACCAATCAATCTATTTCATCACTACATACAAAAAATAATTGTGGGTGGCTAACACAAAAAATATTACTCTTGTAGTTTTTTGTTGTTTCATATATGTCTCTCCAAAATAAATTTGACCATTTCATACGTTCTAATCATAATCAAAAAAATAAAATAATTTCTAATTTGTTATGGTAGTAAACTTTTTATTTAATAGTGTATGGTCAAAGTAATTCCAATTTTAAAGGACAAAAAATTTTGACTGCAACAACCAAAATCTATCTTTAGATTAAATCTATCATGGAATGGTTCACGTATAGTTTGTATTTAAATATGATCTTCCATACTTATAAAAAATAAACCATTTGCTTCTCTTCCACAATTATCAGTTCAAGTTTTAAGATGACACTTGAGCATAGAATTACCCAGGCCACATCCTCGTTGATCCAAGTAAGGATATATACTTTATTATGTGAAAGTATTGCAAATGTTACAAATATTTGTTTGCCAAATGTAGGATTCTACTTTTAAGGAAGAAGCAATTATAGAAGTTTTGAAAAATGGAGAAGAAAAAGAATCCCGCTTCGAAGAGTGGATGAAATTGAATAGAGACGGGGCGGAAAAGCTATGGAATAAACACAATAGATTAACAGCTGATGGTGATATATTTTACTTGAGGCTTCTTATAAATAAAGTTAAAGATGCACAGAATTATGAAGATATACGAACTGTTAATGGAATTATGTATCCTTCGTTTAAAGAAGCTTATAATGCCCTATCTCATTAAAATATATATTTTATTTGGCATTGACTAATAAATTTCATCAGTTTGAATAAATAAAATTAATAATTATAATTTTTATATTAATTCCCTTTTTATTTAATTTTGGGGGGGGGGGGGGGTATAGGATTGAATGGTGTAAGGAGAGATTGATCTGAAACTTTGTATAATGAGACTGAGAATTAGCTTAATAGTTCAAGAGTAACAACATTCTGTGATGTTTAAATAGGTGGATTTTGTTTTAGTGCATGTAAAGCATATTGAGTTCTTGTAGTTCAAAAGTAATGGTGGATGTTGTTTTTTCAACAAAAGAGTGCCACGCATATGGTCAATATAGATATATGAAAATTACATGAATCTGAGTAAACGATTATCCAATCTAGATCTTATTATCGTACACATTTACAACCATTTAGATTGAAAATATTTATATAAGAGAATGATAGCCGAAAAAAAACAAACTTAAAAGTGTGATAATTTAATTCTTTGAAGAAATAATAATATCATTACTTTTACTATAAATATGATCTTCACTTCCACGAAGATTGACACATTTGGCTTTGTCTTCCTAATTTTTTTTGCATTCTGAGGATGTCACATGAGCAAACAAATACCCATGCTACATCCTTGTTAGTTAAAGTAAGGATTTACTTATTTTTATTTTCAAAAATTGCATATTTAACATTTCTTTCTTTCGCTAATGTATGAAACTACTAATAAAGAAAAAGAATTTGTAAAAGGTTTCAAGAATGAAAAAGATAAAGATTTGTGCTTCAAAAAGTGGGTGATTTTGAATAGAGACGGGGAGGAAAGGCTACGGAAAAAAACAAAAAAAACATACAGCTGAGGGGGAATTATTATACTTGAGGCTTCTCTTAAAAATGGTTACAGACACAAACAGTTTTGAAGAAATACAAACAGTTAATGGAATTATGTATCCAACATTTAAAGACGCTTATTATGTTCTATGTTCCAAATAAAATTTTTTGGGTTGCCGGAAATTGTTTTCCCGGTTTAAATTAAAATAAAAATAATTGTTAATTATAAGTAAACATTATTTGTAAACATTGAGAAATAAAGATTTAGATATTTGAATACAACAACTTTTGTCTAAATATAGATTTAGGTTCGCAACAAAATATTACCAATTACAGTTTCTTTATATTGGTTTATATTTCAGGATATCGTTATATTAATTACAAATAAGTTTCATAAAAAAATGGAAGCTTGGGATCGATTAATTAGTACTCTTTATGTCTAATATTTATTCGGTTCTGTTTCTTAAAGTTTTTTAAAAAGATCATCTTTATGTACCATATATTGTCTCACCTATTCATGAACTAAAGATATATCATTTCCTTAAACTCAGAAGAATCAGTTTTGAAGGTAAAGAAAATTGATAAGTTTCCATACTTACTCTAGTGTAAAATCAGTTGACCAGCAAAGACCTTCTACGTGCGTCTTCGTGTAGAGATTTTTTTAGTGAATGATATTGTATATGTGTGCGTCTCCTAGTTTTTTAGTTTCTATAAAAAAGTTACTATGGCTGGATAATCATTTCAATGAAATCAAATTTGTGATATTACTAAAAAAAAACCTGAAGATATTATGCAGATAGAATTAGACTTATATGAATGTTCAAAAAAAAAAAAATTAGACTTATATGAGATATGTTTTACAAATTAGATATAGTAAATATTCCAAATATTAAAAATCTTTTTTTTGTTAAGAAAATCCTAACAGTAATCTTTTCTTTGGGGTTAATTTTTGAATGAAGATACTGCCTAACCAACGACATGTCCTTCATACTACGATCAAAACTTTTTTTTTGAATGAGATACGATCAAAACTTGATCTCGACTGTCTTCAAAAAACCTTTCAAACGATACTTTAGATTCATTAGTCTGGGCTAATTTTAAAGTAAATTTGAAAGAGAGAAGGGATCGGTGCTGTGTAAGAAACGAATGGCAGCAATGGGCTTATGGTGTATCCAGAAATTTAATGCAGTCATCAGCTCATAGAGATTGCTGCTGCGATCCATTTTGTTTGGAAACAAAATCAGGGTATCCTATTATCCTTCACAACCAGTCTCTAATATTTTTGGGAGACATTGCGTAATGGAGTAAGGTAAATCCCGGTACGGCTGTTTTATTCAGGTGCATTCCTTTCCGGATACAGAAGAGAAGAAACGGTTGCAAGTATAATAGAAAAAGGAAATTCAAATGTCTCTTACCAACAAATACCAGCTCGTGACACTCACACTACATAAGCTGTCATATGGTATGTGATCACTTTGAACAACATTACGGTCGTTGGTGTTAGCAAAATATTTTTTCATTATATAAAACAATATATAAACCTCTATTGTTCTTCGAACGTTTAGATCAAGAACTTTATTGAAATTCTCCATAACTAATATTAATGCTTACAGGCAGCATTTTAGTTCTTCGCCTAATGGTTTTGTGGAAATATGCAGATCTAAGTGCAGTTATTTATGTGGGATCAAGTATTTCGTTTCAAACGGGTACAACTGGTAAGAATTCAAATGACTATAAATCATCTTAACTATACAATGCTTCCTATTAGGGAAGTAATTTTTTTGAAACCTTGTAGCTGATGCAAAGGCAACATGTATCCTTGTATCTTCAAAGTGACACCGGCTGTTCTTAGGATATGGCAGTGGTTGGCTCTCATGACTTTGTAAGAAATTAATCAAGAATCAAATTTATTTTCATGATACTATTGGGTTCTACTTTTAAATTTTATTATGGCGTCCTCTCATGTTTCGTATGCCAATGCACACTTATACACTATAGGTTCTAAGTTACCTCCGAGTATCTTTCATCAAGCGTGTTGTAAAAGAGCAACGCAAAGTATAGGTACAAACTATCTCACCCTAACATGTCTGTTTAAATTTCGTTTCAAAGAAGATTGGAATTTTACAATGTTTATATATACGTCATGTTAAGTTGTTAAAAATATAACCTAAAAGATGTTTACTCTTAATAGCAAGAAATAAATACTTGGAGTTTGCAGGTACCTCTAAATGACTGTCTTAAAAACATATTCTAAAAACAGAAAATGATAATCTTATGTACAATGTTCAGGAGAATATGAGACCTGCATTTCATACATGTGATGATGCATATGTTTGACGGAAGATGGTGAAATGTAGGTGAGACACCAACAGAAGAATATGTGCACAGACCTGAAATAGATGGAGATGGAGTTTTAGTGACTAAAGGATATCAAATCGGTTAGAGGTCAGTACTATGTATTCGTTTGGAAACTTATAAAACATGTGCTAACTTAATGGATATATACTTGAATTAGTTGTCTTATTAGTGTACTTACAGAGAATTGGTCGCCAAAATTACCATGTCTACACATAATAACTAAGCACATCAACGGACCTGCAAAAATTACAAAATAAAAAAATCAGTAACTAATTAATAACAGTTGGATAAAAAACAATACGAAAGTAGAGATATAGCTTCACACACCTTCATATTTTCTGGAAAATTTCTTTGTAAACCACATTGGTTGTTGAATTTGTCCTATTTCCAAACTCATCTGTGATAAGGATTTTTAAACCCCTCCTGCTTTTCACCCTTGAAACTGCAACGTAAAGCTGGCCGTGAGAAAAAACCGGTCTCGGTAAGTAGATTCCCACATGTGACAAACTCTGTCCTTGACTTTTGTTAATTGTCATCCCAAAGCAAGGCATGATGGGGAGTTGTCGACGCTGGAAATGAAATGGTAACTTGGTATCTGAGGGTATAAGAACCATTTTAGGAAGATAAACTTTGTTCTGAACATTATCTCCTGTTATCACTTTTGCATCAACTCCATGATCTCCCAAATGGATTATTTGCAACCTGGTTCCATTGCAAAGTCCATATTTCTGATCAATGTTCCTTAGAAGCATAACAGGCACCCCCTTCTTCAAACTGATCTTGTGGTTAGGCAATCCAGAACACTTTAAGGCATTAAGAAAATCTGTTGAAATATCAGAATCTCTTGCCGTGCTGCTATCGGAAACACATATTTTATCAACGCTGAAATATTCCTTTGTATCGCCCGGAAGAAGGTCCATGATGTGACTGTTGACTTCATCAACAACATCGTTCGTAGGACATAATATAGCACGTTCCCTGAAAAACGACCCATCTTCCATATTTTCAATCAACGAAGGATAAGTGCTATCGGCAATAGATGTGATAGGGTCAGCTGAGTCTTTCAGCAACATGTCTTCCGGAAACTCGATCTCGGCCTCACCGTCGTTTGGCTCTGATAGCTTCCCATCACCAAGTTTAAGTATCCACTCTGAAAATTCCTTGATTGAGTCCTTCTCTGATGGATCAGATTCAACTGTTAACCTCATATTCTTGGTTAATCTGAGAACCTTGCAAGAAGACCATAAAATAGATGATGGTAGAGAAGCCTGTACAATCTGAGCTCGACTTCCCTTAGGGATCACAGGAAGAATCTGGCGAAAATCACCACCGAAAACAATGGTTTTACCACCAAAAGGTATATCATTCTTAGTGATATCACGCAAGCTGCGATCAAAAGACTCATAGCAATGACGGTGCAACATTGGAGCCTCGTCCCATATGATCAACTTGGATTTAAGAAGTAAACCGGCAAGCTCATTGTCAGGAGTGAAAGAGCATGTAGAGGTCTCATTAACCTGGAGTGGTATTGAAAATCGGGAATGCGCAGTTCTACCTCCTTGTAAGAGCAATGCTGCCATACCACTTGATGCAACATTTATCACAATATCTCCTTTCGAACGAATATAAGTTGACAGTGTTTGCCACAGAAAAGTTTTACCGGTCCCACCAAATCCGTAGACGAAGAAAACACCACCTGAATCTGATTCTGCCGCGACCATTATTCGATCATATATCTTCCTCTGTTCATCAGTAAGCTTAGGAAGATTTTCCTGATGTCTCTGTGCACATTCTTTTCTGTCGTAACGTAATTCCTCACTTATCAATCTGTTGATCGACGACGAAATATCATTGTCTGGAAATGGCATGGTTGGGAAATTACGGAGCGTGCTTCCGGTTGACTGTAGAAGAATCTCTATTTCCAGCAGTGTCTGGTTTTTTATCTGGTCATCCGACATCTGAAACACTGAGATTTATGTAGAAGATTAGTGTGTGAGACAAATAACAAAGAAACAAATATCAGATACGAATATATATACTTATTTACATGGTTCTTGGCGAATTCTCCTTTGCATATGCAGAATGTCATCTGATAATAGATGCCATGTCTCTAACCAAACATGTTCAGGTGTAGACAAACTTCCTGAGTTTAGAAGCGTAACAAACAGTCTGCGAATGTAGTTACCGGATCCCCACTTGCTTGCTTCTAGTATTGTTTCAATATATTCTTTGTCATCCTCAAGAAGACCTCTAGCAACACACGCTTCTTGAAAAGAGGGATATGTGATACCCTCAAAAGTACAAATCTCCTTATAAGATCTAGGTCCTCTAACTTTCGTTAAGAGCATTCTCAAGTAGAATTCGTTTCGAAATGAGGGATTGAGGTGATGAATTCTTCCAACAGCTTTATATCCTTTGTGTTTTCGTTCACTCCATTTTTTGGTTGTGTTGTTCCATGAAAAATGGAATGGGAAATCGATGTATAATAGATCCCTGGCTAATGCACTGACCTTGTTTGTATTCATCCACTCCAAGAACATTGACGTTTGATTTCCATCTTTAGCTAGAACCTCTTCTACATTGTCACCACCTTGATAAGTGATGTTATGCTCTCCCTCTAGATGAAAAGTAAGCCTCTGTACGGGAATGCTACTATAATGAATATCAGATCCAAATATCCGCCATGCTGACTCGCATGGTGAGATATACCTGCAAATAAGCGATTAGAAGACTTTTATTAGTTGTGAAAAGTAAAAGACAGAAAACAAAACTCGTTATATAGCCAAATGCATATATGTGTAGATAAGTTCACCACATGATTGTATAAGTAGATAGAAGACACACTACGCCCTAATGATCAATAACGAACGTTGTTGCTTCAATGACTCTAGCTTTCTTATTTTAGTAATCCAAGAATGATTACAGGTTATTAATGGGATAGGCTGATAGAACATTATTTTATTTAAAGCGAGCACGTACATCGTATACTATTTAATGACGACAAACTGGAAAAGCATGAAACACAATAAGATTTGAAGCAAGAAGATTCGAAAATGTGAATCTTTCGCAACCTAAGATTATAGTAAGAAAAATATTATTGAAGTATTAAACATTTAGCTATACAGATGGAAAATGTTCTTCAGAAGCGTGTAACTAAAAATCTGTATTACTCATAGTTGTTCTCTGGTTTTTTTTTTTAAATATATATGGGAAGCTTAAAAGTGGTTTTATATAAACCAGTTGATCCATGTGAATGCTACTTTCGATCATTTCATATTATTTTTAGTTTACTGCCATCTGTAGTAGTGTCGATCTATCTATCATCTGATAGTATGTGAGATATATCATAAGAGGCATTTACTTATGCATAAATATATATTTAAAAAATTCAGATTGTTTTACCGGCAGTCTTCATATCGCTTTACTTCGTCGACCACAGAGTCATTTCCTCCGGCTTCTCTAGTTGAGGAGTTGACTGTGAATTTAGCTGTCACACGGTCACTCCCTTTGTTAATGTATTTAAATAAATACTTAACAGCTCTGGTTTGGTTGCACCATTCAACATTTATATGAGCTTGGTACCGTTGAATCAGATATGGATTATAAGGAATCACAAATCGATTATCAATGAGAGTTCCATTTTTCTCTATGGTCACACCGTCTTCTCTTCGTCTGTAAACAGGGAAACCCTCCTTATTGATGTGTGTTTCCTGAGAAAAATCCTTTGGGAAGTTTTTCTTGCATCGTCCTTTTACCATGCAAGGACTCCTCGGATTAGCAAACCCACATGGCCCATGAATCATGAACTCTTGGACTATGTCATGAAGTTCTTTATTAGCTGACGGAGATGGTATCTCAGCAGATATAACTTCGTCGATCGCACCAACTTCTGAAAATTTAGATCCTCTTTGTAAAAAAAGCAAGATATGGGCATGTGGAAGTCCTCTTTTTTGAAACTCAACGGTGTATATCACTGCATAACCATTGTAATGAGAAACACGATAAGCATTGGTAGATGAGTCTAAATTAGTGTTGAAATTTAAAAGCAAATATACCGGCAGTTGATGGTCCAAATATGTTGTCGGTCCTGAGCTCAGCGGTAAGCTTGTCTAGTTTCGCTTTGAAGATTCTAGCAACTAATTCAGGTCTATCCTCCGGTTTGAGTCGCGAGTTCGTCAAGTGTCTTGTGATCTCTGGCCATTTCGGATTGCAAGTAAACGTGATGAACAAATCCGGATATCCAAAATGTCGACACACTGCCATAGCATCCATATATTTTTCATGCATATACCGAGGACCCCCTGTAAAACTTGAAGGAAGTACAATTCGTCTTCCAATCTGAGAAGAATCTTTTCCCTTCTCGGCATGTGCTGACACATTGTCGTATTTATCAGCACGTAAAGCTTTCTGGTTAAGCTTAATAAAACATATTCGTTCTGCTTCGATCATAGTTAACCCATCCACAAGAAATTGCTGAAACAACCTTCTGAAAAATAGGAGATGACTCGGTTCAGTAGGTCGTTCCATGATCCTGTAAGCAAAGAACTCCCTCATACTAACTCTTGTCCGTGGGTTTGTTGATGTTGTTGTTGTTTTCTTTAACTCGAGATCGATATGATAACCATCTTCACCATGGGGAAACAAAAGGGGATATTGGAGAGGAAGATATGCTGGATGTAGTTCGCTAATTTTGGTCAACTCCTTTTTCTTCGTCTCAACAACAATGTCTCTGCTCTCGTAACAACTATCGAAATCTCCGACTAATAGTGCGGCAACCTCTGATGTCGCAGGAAGATTGTAGGTATTAGGATCGGTAGAACGACTTGCTATCAACTTTAACTTAACGTTCGATGGTGTGCTTGCCTCTTGTAACCGATCCTTGGCCGTTCTAAGAATTTTTGTGTATGGGTTACACTCGTTCAACATCTCTTTTATCGCTTCAATGATATGAATAGGTAAATTCTTGGATTCCTGGGATGTATTTTTCTTCTTAGCACTGCAATAAAAAAAAAAAATTTAGGCTAAGCAAAACAATAACGTTGGAAATTATAAGAGAAAGACTGAGGAAAAAAAATACTGAATAGATGTATAAAGTAAGAAGGAATAAGAAACCTGAATGCTGCAATTCTATTTTCCGTTTCATTCTCAGTATCATATATATAGAGTTGCATACACTTTGGGGGAGATCCATCCATAGGGAGTAAACTGCCAAGGAAGTGATAATTTGACCCATGAAGTATGAAAACCGGAGGACCACGACCATCATTCACAGTGTTGACAATTTGACCTCCCATAGAAGAAAATGCGAACATCGAGTTGGCCTGTCTTAAAAATTCTATGAAGATTTTGCTGTCTTTGTCACCTTTGAACAACAAATCAATTAGTGCTTGAGGAAGAGGCTGTAGAGGTTCTAGCTTGATCTTTCCTTGCATACAACACAATGAAAACTTTGGAGCTCCATACGTCTTTTTTTTCTCTACTCGCTCATCGTACCACATTAAAGCGCCACACTCCTCGCAGCGGTATATTGCATCTCCCAAATCATCATACTCTGCGGTATGTTTGAATTAATGAAAAAGTTTACGTAAAAAAATATAATATCTACATATTTAGTAGGATTTATACCTACGCTACATGAATGTGGTTCATCAAAAATGGCTGCATATGGACCACCTGATAAAAAAAAGTGTTGAAAGATAAAATAAGTGTTCAATAAAAAGGTTTAGTAAAGATGTGTACCTACGACACCTGAATAGTAAGTTTAATAAGCTTACCGACAGTTTTTTTCTGTTTGGAAGATTTTTTATATACGCGCTTGAAGTTTTGTGGATTCTTAGTCACCCCGATGTTGAATTCGTTGGTGAATGTAGCTTTTCTACTCGAGCTGCTACCATTGTGAAATTTATTGGTTAATGCAGATCTTTGAGTTAAGCTGGTACACATACTGGAATCCTTTGCGAAAGTTGGTAGCTGGTCACTACTGCTACCAAGATTCAAATCAACGGTGCAGGCTGATGTTTGACTTGAACCGCTAATCTTCGAGGTAGCTGTGTAAAATAGCAAATAATACATGGGTGACAAACGAATAACAATAGGGATAAATCAAATGTAAATATAAAGCAAAGGACATAGCTATTTACCGGATCTGAGAGCTTTCTGTTTCTTCTTTTCTTTAAACATATGCATTCGATGGAGTCTCGGTGATAAGGGATCTACAAATTATTATATTCGTATTGAGTGTTAGAGTTGAAAATGTTATAAGTACTTATAAAAATCAACCTGGCTCACCGTCCGTAATATCGTCCAATGGTTGTCTCAGAAACCCACTTGTCGAGACGGGTGTTGTAGAATTTAAAGTGGTGTTTTCATTAGTGCTAACATCCACATCTGTGTTTTCTGCATCACCTGAAATACCGGATTTATCGGAAATTTTCGTAGGTGAATGGAGCTCTTTTATTCGAGCAGCTACCAATGAACAATTTTTTTTTGTTAATGCAGATTTATGAGTTAAGGTGCTACCAATGCTGGAGTCATTGGTGAATGTTGGTCCTTGGCCCCTACTGCTACCAAGATTAAGATCGGTGAACACTGATCTTTGACTTGAACCGCTAAACTGCAACGTAGCTGTGTATAATTGCAATAAAATTTACGGGAGACAGTCAAATGAAAATAGGTATTACTATAATTTAAAGCAAAAGAAAATGAAAAGAACTCTGTACTTGATCCAAGAGATTTCTGTTTCTTCTTTTGATTAAACATATGCATTCGACGAAGTCTCGGTGATAGGGGCTCTACAAATTGTTATATTCGTAATGAGTGTTAGACTTGAAAATGTTTTAACTACTTATAAAATATAACCTGCCTCACCATCTGTAATATCGGCCAATGGTTGTCTCGGAAACCTACTTGTCGAGACGGGTGCTGTATAATTTACGGCCGTGTTTTCGTTAGTGCTAACATTAGCAGCTGTGTTTTCTGCATCACCTGAAAAACATACACATATGACTTTTTCGTTTAGCATTTATAATGAAAAACAGAATAGGAATAAGAAAAGAAGATGGAACCATAATGTATCACCTATTGATTTATGTCTTTTACTTGATCTTGTTTCTGTCGAGTGGGGTCTTTGTTTTTTGGATGATGTGATATCCATGACACCTTTTTATGCAGGGACAGTCGGATCGAGTGGACTTCAACGAACACACACGGCATAAGAACATTTATGCATTCCAAGGAAAGAAGTAAGATTTGATTAATGATAATGTAGTGGTTGAGTTGTACAAAATGTATGAAATCTTTTATCTCTAACAATGATATTACTAAGCTGAGATTTCATCTGTAAAAACCAAAGGAGTTCCTTACATTGTTCGGTGACTGTATAGCTTGGTCTATGGAAATGAGTATTTTAGTAAGCAGGGGAACCGACAGTAACGCAGTTAATGACCTATTTGGGGGTCGTCGACACTTTACCACCAAGTTGCAGTGTAGATAACAATCATTTGGCACTGAAACAAATGATGATACCAGGAATAACTAACCAAACCCACTGGCAATTTTTCCCTTCTTAGGATCAGACCGTAATTGCTTTTGTGTGGAACCTGCAGGGAGAAGAAGATAACAATAAGGTGTTGATTGGATTGTTTGGTTCTGTATTATAATACTGTTTTGGTGATTGAAACTTTGGCTGACAATGCAATTGAAGACATGAAAGACCAGGGAAGCTTCAGCCTAATAATTCAAACCGCTCAGTTGGGTAATGGTCGTACGTGATCGGAGCAATAAGGAAAGTTTCTATAGCAGTCAGAAAACGAAATGCAGAGTTTTTGGTGGTTGTTCTTAGTCGAACAATTGTTTGAATTATGTTTTGAAGAAGCTGGTAACTGCTCTTTAGGTGTTATTAATAAAGCAACAATAAAATTTTTTTTTCAACACAAACCAACTCCTACTTTCCTTCGTATTAAACGATTTTTAATAAAAAAAATGGAACTACTTAGTTTGTGGGTTATAATTCACATTAAAATATCTTATTTTTACAGCTTTGTCAAATAATTTATGATTTTATTATAAAACATGTGATTAAGAAATGGAATTAAATAATAGAAATTAGGTTTTAAATGACTTGGAGATCAAATAATATTGTATTTAAATTAAATAGCTATCTAATTTATATATATAAACACATACTTACTTTATATATTAGATGTGTTTGTCCTCCGTTAAATAATCATGTGATGATCATATCGGTTTTATATGACCAGGATTTACTTAATCCTCGGTGATCGTATATATACCAAAATACCGATAATCAACGAAGGAAAATTATATGTGAAACATTTAAAATCGACGACATTAATACTATTTTACGATTATATTCGGATTAAATCCAAAAACGTTAAAGAAAGATAGTACAGCATTTTATGTAAATAGATAAGTTTTAGAAGAAACTCATCGTCATTCATGTAGAGCAATAGTATGTTTTTTTAAAAAAAATTAGGCAACACTTTGATATGAATGACTTCTGCGATTAAATAGTAAATTAATAAAAGTTTGCAGTCTAACTCTATTTTTAGAAGTGTACTTTTATAAATGTGCTGCAATACATCAAGGTGGGGATACAATTTTTTTTGAAATCTTGTAATATTTTCGTCCAATTTATGATTTCATACAATTTAGATAACATCACCGTAGAAAATTTGTAATATTTTAGTCAGATTTCAACAACAATTGTAGAATTAAAAAATATTCGATCTTGCATATATGTATATTTTTAATAGTTAAAAAAATTTAGGGAAAACTATGAAAAAATTAAAATCGGCGATGTAATAGTAAATTAAGAAAAGTTTTCATTTAAATAATTTTTTTATAGGTGTACTTTTATAAAAATGCTGCAAACAATCAAATATTAGTTTTTTAAAAATTATATATGTGGTGTTTCTAAATAGTGATATTATAAAAAAAGTTATATAAGATGATTAAGTAGTGTAGACATCTTATATAACCTGTTTTATAAAATCATTATTTAGAATACTATCTTAAAGATAAACAAAATAAAATCATAAAACGTAGATAAACAAACTATATATTATAAAGTAAACATAGTAGATGTTTTAAACTAACATTAAACCACCATAAGTTGAGTTGAAATTTGAAATACTTCCTAAACATTAAAAAAAACAACATCCAACGTCAAAGATAAACAAACTGAAACAGAAACATAGCTTCTAAATAGCTTAACCTAAAACTCTAGAATTGAAGCACTATTTTTTTTCCCTCTTCACAAACACCTTAGAGCCACCTCTAGGCTTGTTGACGGATTCGGGTGTACTTCGTTTGTTTGATGAGGTCTCTGCAGCCGGATCGACCCCAGCAATAGCTAAAGGCCTCTTCTGAGCAGGTGTAAAAGGTCCAGCCAATACTTCATGCTCACCTGTTTCCGAAGCAGTGTTTTCAATCTGTGAACAATTAAACATAAACCATCTCAATAACATCTCACCCTATTATATTCCAAAAATTTATTGGAATAAACAAAGTTTCAGATGGCATGAAACCTGGTCATCCTGCAAGGTTGATGGGACTGATGACAGTGAGTGAGCAGCTGTAGAAGTGTTAGGCGACCCATCCTACAACATTTACCCAGTGAGACTACATCAATCTAGAACCAATGACTTCAACAAATTCTTAATCACAAAAAACATACCTTACTCAATTCTTGTCTGAACCTCTGTATTTCAGACTTATCTACACTGAGTTTAAGAACTTGATAGGTCGTATTGCGGAATCCCTGGTCAGAGCTTTTAACCTTAACTTTTAGAATAGCAGTCATCCCTTCAAGATCTAGTAGTTCTTGGGGATACTCCCCTTCTCGTTTAAACTATGAAAAACAGATAATGTGCCCAACAACGGTTAAAGAAATGATTATTACATTAGAACAAAATCACAAACATGTGAACAATTATAAACACTAACGAAAAAGATCATATGCACCTCGATTTGTTCATGACGGAGGTCATAGGCGGATTTTTGAATGAGCTGAGCAGCTACTCTGTCGAACAGAAGAAAAGCTGCAGATTCTGTTTCATCAGCAGCTCTTAGCTTAACCATGTACCTGACATAACAGAATTAAAATTATAGATGACCTAATATTATTTGGGAAAGATGAAGAACAAACAAAGTAATTGAGGAATGACCTGAAACTTGTGTTTGTAACCTCCTTATTACAGGGTCCACATGAATACTTGTCACGCTCAATCGCCTCAGTTGCTGGATTGAAGTATGGTGTGGCTATTCTGAAACATCCGTTACATCCAATGTACCACCATGCTTCTTTAGAATTAAAAGATTCAATGGTGGCAATGGTGACGCAGACCTTGTCCTAAGAAACAGATTATAAGATAGTCATAAATTCACAATCACCCTATGAAACTTGAATCAGCATTAAACATATTAGATAGTAGTATAAGTTAAAACGAATATACTATACCTCGGTCTCTCCTAGTATCTGGGAGATGGTTTGGTAGTTGCCACTTGGAAATGATTCAAGTCCAGACTCGCCTGAAAAGAATGATCCAGACATTTGAGAGAGAGGAACAATGGCATCGCCGCTACCAAGTCTGCATGGCATAGTGAAGAGTTTAGCAAATATCTAATCACATCTAATATATAGATTGATATATTTGAAACATAACTATTACCCTTCTTTGAATGTTTTTATCTCTTCTATATCTGAGCTGAAGAAGAGCTTAGAAGCAAATGGATTGCTTTGAATTGTCTTTTGACCTGAAAAAAGAAAGAAGAGTTATTAGACAGGTAGGTTTAGAATGTTTATCTTAAAACAAAAAGATTTAGAAATAATAATCATAGGCACATATTTTTAGTACCATTGTATTTTCGGGTCTTCATAAGGCTGCCAATTAGAACAGCGGGACCTTCATTGTTAGCCTTAAAATAGGTGTGAGCTTCAAGGGCGTATTTGGACCATAAAGTGCAATGGATAGTGTTATCTCTGCAATACGAAGATGAAACTGAGTTAGCAGAAGTAACTATGTTTTGAATAACTTCATATTAATAAAAAACTGAAACGAAATAAGATAACATAAACATATTTACCCAAGGTCTTTGAGATGAAGGCGCAGTGTTTTCTCAATCCTTTCTCCAACCGTAACATCCTCTAGTTCACTCATTCCAATTATTTCGCCTATGACATCTGACATAGAAACGGCATGATCAGAAACAAAGACAATAGTTCAATGAAATAAACAGCAAAGAAGGCTCATACCAAAGAAGACGGTAGGATCATGTGACTCGGATAATATCTCTTCAAAAGGATGAAAATGGAAACGTTGAGAGAGGTTTGGGATTTCATCGGATGGTTTGACAACTGTTGTAAAAAGGAAACTCATCCTGTAAGGATGTGCTGTTCCTCTGAATGCTCCTTGGTTAGGCAGCAATCTGAAGTTCATGATGACAACGCAAGCACCTTCCTGGAGTTCTCTCTGATACTTTTTAATAAATCCAAAACTTACAGAAGCTTGGATCCTAGATCCCTGAAAGGAAGAAACAAAAGTTTTCAATAAACAGATAGATAATTGCGATAATGTTTTCAATTAAGCAGTCGTACCTGATCATCAACCAGTATCATTTCGAGACCCATAAAAACTCCAGGCCTATCTTGTTTCTCAAATCCCCAAAGCCTTGCTATCCTAGCTTTGATCTTGCACGGCTCATCATTAGGGAAAAGCTGTGAAATTGGTGTCACAGGTAATGCCATCTGAAAAGAGAAAAGGATGATCATATAATTGAAACATACTTGTATAACAGTTATCAAAAGATGAAACAAACTAAATATTGAATTGAATTACCTTTCCCGGAAACAATGATCCAGAGAAGTAACTTCAATGGAGAGAATTGATAGTTTATGGTGTGTCTGGAAAAAAAAAATAAGGAGCTATGTCGATAGTTATAGAGAATGTAGTTTAAAAAAAGAAACTCGAATAAAAGTTGTGGGGATCGTGGGTGGTGGATAGATAATAATGGAGCAGTTGAATATCTGGAGTATCAAAACAGTTTCGAAATTCATGCTTTACTATAATTTTGGATTAATAAATAAAAAATAATAAATAAATATAAATAGTATACAACAGATTTTCAATTGCGAAAATATATATCTGAAAATAAAATGTTCAAAAAAAACAAACGCAAGTTTAGATAGGCAATGGTGTAGAAAGTAAATCTTAATGCATCTAAAGTAACTTTATACATTATTCTTATGGGCCATAGTCCTAGATTAATAAGTTTTACTTTACTCACATGACATTGTGTAGATAATAAATTCATAGCAAGAACTAATTACATCTGAACTGAAGATAAAAGGTGGGATGACAAACCTTATAGTAAAGAAGCTTCCTCCTATTTTGATGCTTACAAACTCGTGCTCCATAAACAATGTTTTAATCTTCCTGCTCCGAAAATAAAACACAAAACCATAACAGAAGTAAGACACAATTCGAGAAAGATGCATAATAAGCCTTAAGAATCATCTATGAGCTGCTCAGAAGAAGTAATCAAATACTTTCAGTGTTTAACCTTAAGAATCAGAGAACGTGACATTGTCTAGCAGCTTGCAAAGCTGGTTTAGAAGCTCAAGCATGTTTAAACAGGATCAGATTCATCTATGGCGGTTTTGGTTAAATACACCAGCCGGTTGATTAATTTGGATGATTATCGAGACAATGAGGCTCGTCTGTTAGTGACTGGCAGTCCGCTGATATGTTCAGTGTCAAGCTGACCTGAAAATAAAGTTAAATGCTAAGCTTTGAAATTATATGCAAATTCATAAATGGTAGCCTGAGAACTCAAAATATCCAGAGTAAACTATTGCTTTTCTTACCTAATGAAAGCATTCCTTAGCTTTTCATCCAAAACCCTGCAGTAATTAACGATCAAGGTTCATGACTTTTGATTCTTCTAACACCAAAAGTTTAAAATTTTTATAATTATCAGGGGACGATGAAACAGTAAATCATTCTCATTTCCCTCTATTACTATCATTACTTCAAACACAAACTACAAATAGCAGAGTCACAGTAATTGCAAATAAGAACATGAGATACCACAAACGCATCAAAATATATATTTATTCATACTGTTCAGCTCTTTGACAAATGTTTGAGATGCCTTAATAGTGTGGCAGTGTGTAATGAGGCTACAACAGTGCTAGTTTTTGTCTAGGCATCTCTATACCAAACCATTTTACACAGACACTCCTGAATGTAAGCTAATATCTTTTGGAAATGCATCCAACAAAGATCTCATGAGCACACCAGAACTAAAATTATACTAAAACAAAATCTTTTGCAGTGCAAGTAGCATTACCTTAGCTACATGCTCAAAGGTGAGAGCCTCAGGTGCAAGTAGCATTACCTTCAATTCAACTGGGAACTCATTGCAGCAGTATGCGATCGACTCTGACATAGACTCATTGCCTGATTAAATTAGAGATTCATCCATTAAGAAAGCTCCATAATCATCGATAGGAAAATTCTCAATCGGGAGAGATAAATCTTTGAATAGAAGTCCTCAAAATGGATGACTGTGTAAAGCTTTGTAATTGAAAGGAAATTTACCTGGGAAATTATCGACGAACCTTGATAGGATATTATACAGCGGTTTTTAAACTGAAAGACACGAAAAGAGGATTAGGGTTATGACCAACACACAACGACTGGGATTCATATCAAACTTTATGCTAGTGTATATGAATTGAACTGGAAATAGAAGACATGCAATAGATTTCTAACCGGGAAAGGATGAGAGAAATCATTAGGACTATCAAGGTTCGTCGACTCGCCTCACTGGTTCCTTCCAATCAGACTTAATGGACCTCGCCGGATAATGCTCCGACACTTTCAAAATCGCCGGATTCGATCTCGCAACCTCTGCTCTCGCGCTTTGAATAGCCCGAATTCCTTATCTGATTGGGATGATGGCGATGGTTTTCTGAGAGAACTGTGAGAGGACTTTCGGGAGAGATGGAGAGAAACCCAAAAAAAAATTTGCTGCAATAGTCATTAAAATTTTTTTTTGAGTAGTCATCAATTTGGTTGCCACGCTGGCGATTTCCTTTGTTCTGATTGGTTGAATGCTCAATTTTTCTCTCAGATGACTTGTCTATTATATATATTAGATGACGTGGCTTTATTTTTAGCTTTTATAAAAGTTTATTCATTTATTTATTATATTAAATCTTTTATAAAAAAAAACATTTTTTCTCTCTATGGTGCATTTCGTCTCCTCCATCACACATCATTCTTCTTCCACTTCTCTTCCCCCTTCGTCCATTCTCCATCCTGTACCTTAATTATGTCAATTTAAATTTCAATTTCTTTTAGTAATTTCATAATTTTCTCTTATTGATCCAAATCTGAACCCTAGTTTTGAATCTTTGCTGATTTTGGAATCTCAATTTGGGAAACATAATAAAGATGACGAAGGACTTCGCACATCGGATCTCATAGCCCATTCACGTTTCACAAAAGATTTGATTTTCCATTTGATCGATCTTATTCTCCTCCTCCCTTTCTGACCTTCGATTCACAAAATTTAATTTTAGTTCTCTGCACGTTCATATGTACGGGTTTGAAAACTTCACAAATCGAATAAGATAGGTAACTTCCGATCGATTCGTCAATTCCAGCTCAAAATCGGAGATTCGATCTTAATCCCACCTTCTTCTTCATCGGCTCATCCTCATATTACTTGAAGAAGAAACGGTAGAGCTTTTCTTCTTCAGCGATTGAATCTGATGGAAATCCAGAATTTTCCGATTCGGACACTTACCGAAGACAGCTTCAACAGTTGTTTCATCGCCACAATTCAGGTTTAGATCAAGCTTCAGTCGACGTCATTCCTATTTTCATCTATAAAGAAATCAAAGACTCCAAAGGGCCGTTCAGTTGCGCACTGAGTCGGGAGGAAACAAGTTGGAGAAGAAGAAAAAGAATCAGTTTTTGTTTTTGTAAATAATTGATATAATAAATAAATGAATGAAATTTTATAAGAAAATAAAAAATAAATCATTAAAATAAAATCATAAATAATAAATTTTAACGGAGTTAACAGTTCTGTCGATTTTTGTTGGCGGTGCAAATTCGAAAGCTAGTTTAAAGGTTTTAAACGAGAGTTTCATTATTTTGATGGTTTAGAGTGTGAGTGCAAATGTCTAAAGGTTTAAAGTGTTAGTAAGTTTTACTTTCATTGTTTAAAATGCGATTTTCCCCTTATTTTTTGTAATGAATTGACATAATCCAATAGTTTATTTCTTGGTTTGTTAATGTCACAAATGTCTACTTAAAGTCCTTCGTGATAGTTCTATATCCATTGTATTACAATGCACCGTAGAAATGCCGATTTGGGTTTGAAGCTTTATGGAATTTTTGTTTCTTTCAGTGTGAATATAACGTAACTGAGCTTCTTCCGAACTGCACTGAAGTTGTTTTTGGTTATTTTGTTTGTTGTTTCTCGTTTCAATTTGTAGATGGTAGACTAATATTTGTTAAAGTTGCCAAGAACGTAGAGAAAGTGACAGCGAATATGAACAGTAAGAAACCCGAGGACCATGTGTAGTTTTTTTTTTAATTTTTTTTTTTGGCATAAAAAACAAACTTTTACTAAAACCGCAAGCTGTAACTAACTTACATGATCAGTCTATCCCAAGATACTTGCCTCTTTAGTGAGGCCATCCACACGGATATTTAAAGAACGAGATATATGAGATAATCTAAAATTAGTAAACGCCTCTCGCGTATGCTTGAGATCGTCAAGGTCTTCGTCCATTGTCGGCCACTCCACATCTTTCTGAATGATATTAACCAGTTGCTCGCAATCCGATTTGAAGTGGATTGGCTTCTTGTCATGATGTAGCATCGTCTTCATGGACCACATGAGTGCATCCATCTCCGCTTGTAGGGGTGATTTTGCACCATGTTTGCAGTTTTTCCATGTCATTATTATCACCTCTCTTTCTTTTATGACAAAGCCCATACTTTCGAATTCGTCATTACACTTCCAAGATGCGTCTAGTTGACAAACCCAACACAAGTTTGATCCTTCGTTACGTTGGAGTGCAGGTTGGGGTACATATTCTTCTTCATCCTCCACTGGCGAGGGCTTTAGCTGGGCTGTTTTCCATAAATATGCTTCATGATTTGCTAGGTTCAGGGTGTCAATGGGTGAAACATCCACACCATTGAAGATTTAATCGTTCATAGACTTCTTTGCATAAAATGATGAATTCGGCCTATGTTCCAGATCCGAATATATATTTAACTTGTCTCGTCCCAACAACGATAGATCGTTAAAGACCGAAGAAATGGGAGATCGACTTCGTCGGTTCCTAGGTCGAGTTCGTCGAAAACGAGTCTTGAGTTGTTCGAACGGATCCTGCGAATCATGAATGTGGCGAGATCGTTGCAAATAGAAGCTAACAAGAAGACAAGGGATCAAATTATAAAAGAGGAGAAGGTCATTCGAGAGAAATATCTGAAAATTATTCGACTAAACACTTTGACTAGAAATATTCGATCTCATTTTTTGTATACATTCGTTCAAATCATTGTATAAGTTATATCTCGACATTCAATCCTAAATACATTCTTGATTCATATGAAATCTATATTATTTCTACCTAAAGTTTAAATCCACGTTCATACAAATCTCGGTGTGAATGCTTGAATTCACATTTGGCGTCGTATGTGGGACTACCATAGATCTTTCTGTCACAAGAATCAGATATAAGGTTCGATAGATCAAAATGAATCCAAGTCTACCTGGAACCACCATCACCTTATCTCCAGTCGACCACGAACAAGTGATAGCTGTCGTGCCACATAACACCATCATAATGAACAAAGGACGAGCCTAGCCTTGATCCCTATGATGTCAGCACCAACTGTCTCTGTTGCTCAAACAACGACGACGAGTCCGATCCCGACGAACTCGTCAGGGATAAACGACCAAACCAAGAACTGGGTTTGGATCAGATCCGATTCCGCTTCAGCATCGGGAGGCTGGAACATTACGATCTGGCTCAGTACAAACTCATGTCGCGTCAAGGGAAATTCCAGATGATCTCGCTGAAGTTCGTTTGATGCTCAACTATCTAGTGAGCCGAACATGTAACAACGAGACCAGCACCCTGACCCAGGAAATCGCTAATCGTATGTTGGGTAACCAGCTCGCCGAACAGGAACGACACGTTAACACTAGTTTTGAGGAGATTGCCAACATAAACCCTCAAGATTGATCCTTAGGCGATCAAAGACCTCCTTTGAGTCCTCCACCTCGTACTCACCTGGATTTCTCATAGGTCGCATATCCCCCTGGGATCTCAGGACATGTCGCTTTCACGTCCAATAACGGATTTCATCCTACGTTGACACTAACAACGACACCAATTCCCTTTATTTGGATTTTTCTGACAGCATATATCAATGTATGTGTAGATCGAATACCTCTCAGACCACCTCCTTTATCGAATAATAGCATATCATACCAAGGTGGCTCGGTGGCTCGGCTTTTGATTCGAGCTCAGGACCTCCCATCAGGTCGAATTTGATCCAATTTCAGATCCCTCGGACTGATCTGGCAGAATCGATTCCTATAGTCGACCAAATCGTTCAGATCTATAACGGATACCAATTGTCGGCCCAGCCTGAAACACAGTTTGCCCCGTTGACGATCGACGAACACGGCTTATTGAAACAATATATCTAGAAGGCGAACACCCAATCATGAGCCTAAGCTTGCGAGTTCACATGCCAAGTAGCGCATCACCATAAATCGATCGAGTGATCAAAGAAATGCGTCAAATGCCTTTTACAAATTGAATCGCTTTCGCTAAATGACGAGAAACGAGAAAGAACAAATTCCCATAACTCTCAAAAAGCCGGACCCAAAAGCTCACATAAGAGCATTTAGACTTGTGATGTTGCGTCTATGTAACCGGAGAAGAAAGAGACCCATGCTTTTTGCAGTGTGTTCACGGAAAATTAATCGGGCACAACTTTAGAATGGTTTGCCAGACTGGAAGAAAAGTCTATCGACAACTTCAACCAATTCATAACGGCCTTCTTAAAATATACTATGTTTTCAACGAAGTCAAAACCACCGAGGCAACAATGTTTAACATATCTCAGTGACCTGATGAGTCACTTCGTTCGTACATTGACCGCTTTAAAGAGTTCAAGGCCAAAATTGCGAACCCAAATGACAAAGTCGCGCTGCAAGCGTCGAGACGTGGACTATGGTATACAGCCGAGTTCCACAAAGAGCTCACAATTCGCGAACCAGGCTCTCTCGACGATGCTTTACATCAAGCCTCGACGTTTACCATCTTCGAAGAGTCCTTGGTATCCACAATTACATTAGTAAGACAGGTGATCATTGATAGACTTGCAGTGCGACTGTCAGTGATCACAAGACTAAAGAGATTGGTTTACTTGACTGGGCTATCAGAAGTTCTGGGCCCGGAGACGTCAGAGTAGATGAGACATGGATTGTCTTATCTGCGACCAAGAATTGTACTGGGTACAAGCAATGATTTACTTACCTAGATAACTAAATTTTGGGTGATGGCGAGTCGTCCACTCAGATTTTGGTGAAGTATGGATCTTGGATCATTATATTCATAGAGGAAACATTGTTTGAATATAATGCGAGTTTTCTTATTAGATAAGATTTCTCATTTCATGGAATACATAACTAAATCTTTGTTTTCTTGGATTTCAGCTTATTTCTCATTGCGATCCGTCCTTGAGAAGGACAAGTTAAATGGATCAAATTTCCTGGATTGGTAGCGGAATTTGAGAATAGTTCTCAAGCAAGAGAGTAAGGACTATGTCCTTTAGAAAGCTCTCCCCGAGAAACTTGGGACCAATGCCTCGCATGCAGTATATGATGCTTGGAATAAGCATTATATTGATGTGGTAGATGTGTGTGGTCTGATGTTGGCTACCATGAACTCGGATTTGAAGAGTCAATACGAGAACGTGGAGTCGCCAATAGAGATGATCACCAGCATGAAACTGAAGTTTCAGGATCAGGCACGAGTTGAGAGATACCAGACGGTTAAGTCTCTCATTAGGTGCAAGCTACCAAAGGATGCTCCAGTGAGTCCTCATGTCATTAAAATGATGGGTTACATTGATAACCTGGGGAAACTGGATTGTCCAGTTAGCCTAGAGTTGGCTACTGAGATTATTTTGCAGTCACTGCCGTCAAGCTATGATAAGTTTATAAAAAGCTATATCAAGAAAGGCTTGACGAAGACGTTGACTGAGCTGCATGGCATGCTCAAGACAGCAGAGCAAAACATCATAAAGGGTAAAAGATTTGAGAAATCTTGTATAGACAAGGGTGGAGGCAAGGCCGTTCAGATTTGGAATCGGGATAAGCCTGTGTCATCCTTTAAGCCCAAGTCAGGCCCATATGATGTTGGAAAATGCTGCTACTGTAAAGAGTTTGGGCATTGGAAGAGAAATTGCATTAAATTCTTGGAAGATTCACAAGAGATGGAGAAGATGTATGGGACTTCTTCTTCAGGTATTGTGTTATTATTTCAAGTTCTACGTGAGTATTGGATACTAGTTGTGGTACTGATATTTTGAAATATGCAGGACCTACGCAACAGTAGAACGTTGGAGAAAGGACAAGTGGAACTGCACGTCTGGAATGAAGCAATGGTTGCTGCATTAGCCGTAGAAATTCTCCACTTGTAGGAGCCTTTCAAGCTTGGTTTTAGAAATTAAGTAATTGCCACCATGTACTTGCTATATGCAAAGATGTCTTTCATTTTCTTGTTAGAATTTGGATGTTTTTCATTTTGATAAAAGACAAGTTTTGTTCTTTAGATCTTAATGAAATATTCTATGGTAGCACCCCGTTTAGAATGGGTTTTATGTCTTAAACCAGCATGAGTCTGATGACTCGAACCAGTATTTCCTTGGCATAGTCGTTTTGGCCACATAGAAGTGAAGCAAATTCAGAAGTTCCATAGTTATGGGCTTTTGGGCTCATTTGATTATAAATCATATGAGATATGAATTCTGCTTACTGGGCCAAATGACTAAGGATTCTTTAGAAGTGCTAAAGAAAAGGGGCAGAGGCTTATTGGGCATTATTCATACTGATGTATGTGGCCCGATGAGCATTAATGCCAGAGGAAATCTTCAGGACTTCATTATCTTTACTGATGAATTCAGTAAACATGGCTGTGTTCGTCTGATGAGACACAAGTCAGAATCTTTTGAAATGGTCAAAGGAGTTTCCACAATGAAGTATAGAATAAACTTGACAGAAGTATTAAAAATCCTCGATTGGATCGCGGAGGAGAATACTTAAGTCAAGAAATAAGTGATCATCTGAATGAGTGTGAAGTTGTTTCACGACTCAATTCTTCTGAAAACCTGGATGGTGTTTCTGAGAAAAGTTATCGGGCCTTATTGGATATGTTCCGATCGATGATGAGTCACACGAATTTTCCAAAAATCCTTTAAGAATACGCTCTAAAATGTCTGTGTTTGCGCAGAAAAAGGTTTCAATCAGAATCAATTGAAAGACACCACATTGGATGTGGACTGGAAGTTTTTTCAAGTATGTTGTTTCTGATAATTTTGGGATGATAGCTAACAAGCTTGAACCCAAATCTGATAAGTTCTACCTCGCTGGTTGTCCTAGAGAAACCGAGGCTTATTACTTTTATAACCAATCTGAGAACAAAATTTTGTTGTCCGGAACTGTGTCTTTTGAGAAAGATTATACTTTCCAATAAGAACAGTGGGAGTAAAAGTAAACATCGAAGAAATTCGATAAACACAGGAGGCTGCTCAACCTGTTGAGGGAGAGCAGCGGTGAGATCTACAAAGTACTGTAGGACCTACACCTGTGGAGCCTGAAGTTCGCAGATCCGAATGGATCCGTCACTAACCTGAGAGTGATTTCTCGTAACCGATTGCCGTGATCTTTTGATCATTGAAAAGTGACGAGCCTGCGAAATTCAAGAAGCGATGGTGAGCCCCAACTCCGAAAATTTGCTAGGTATGCATGTTAGCTTCACCGATCCATTTTTGGATTGAAGCAAACATCTTGGAGTTGGAGTCAACATTCCAATAAAGTGGTCAAAAGTTTTGACTTGATCAGGAACGAAATGAAACCATGCGTTTATAAGTAGACTAGTGGGAGCGTAGTTGCATTTCTCGTTCTGTATGTAGATGACATACTCATTCTCATAAACGACGTTCCGTCGCTTAAGTCTCATGAGACTTGGGTCGGAATTCATTTTCATCAAAAGACATGGGAGAAGCCGCGTGAATTCTTGGAATAAGAATCTATTGATATAGATTGGGTAGGCTAATTGGATCGTGTCAAGATCCTTATGTTGATAAGGTAATGGACTGTTCCAATATGCATGATTCCAAGAATGGCTTCATACCAAAGGTCTTATGGCAATGATCTTAGCAAGACGAAGTGTCTTGGACACTGGCTGAGCTAGTATGTATGAGTGTGATTCCTTATGCTTTTGCAATGGAATCCATCATGAATGCCATAATTTACACTCATCCAGATGCAGCTTACGCAGTACGAGTAGATACCAAGATGTTCCGGTAAAATTCACTGACCAGTTGCCAGAAATATCCCAAGTGTTTGAGGAACACTAAGGATAGGTTCGTGGTGAACTGAGGAAGTGACGAACCAGTTGAGAGTAGTTAGACGGACAAAGACGATTTCCGGTTCCCACTTGGCTATGTCTCTTTGTCTGAATAACTATACTGTCTGTTGGAAGGGCTCCAAGCAGAGAACCGTAGAATAGTGCTTTTATCTGAATGGCGGTGTGGTTTGTTGGAATTGTTTCAAGCAAAAACACTGCAGTCTCTCCCACAACCTAAGCACGAGATTTATTCTGTTGCTGTAGGTATTAGATATCTGAAGAGATGATCTTGATTCTAGTGGGAGTTATTTTAGTTTTGTTATAATCTTTACATAGACATGCTATGGCAATGTTTGTGTAAGTTAAAACTGACATCGGTATTATTTAATTATTGGATGATTAAATAATGGTCCCAAAGTATTTTATGTTCATCTTATACGTCATCAAGTTGAGGACTTGATCATGAAACCCTATAAGTAAAAGATGACATAAATTATGATTGTCCCTAGTCGAGGTTGTTGAAGTGGGACACCAACAACCGCGCGAGACTAGCATGTGAGGTGACTGTTGGATTAAGTTTCATGGAGTCAATGATATGATTATCACAGTCAATCACATAGATATATGTTGATGAACATATGATCGGACGTGACCCGCTAATGAGAACTCTACAAGATAGTTATATCAGTGTCATGAGAGGTTCTCATTACGACTATAGAGTATAGTCCTTAGACCTGAGTTCATCATGCTTCCTAGCATATGAATTGGTGCACTTTGACCTTGTAAAACGTCGATCCGTAAATGGCGGCTATAAAGGCATTGCTTAGGTGTATCATGAAGTGTGTGAAGGAACAGGGATGGAACAAGATGGGATTTGTCCCTCCTATATAACAGAAGATAAATATCTCAGGGCCCATCGAAGATTTGATACTGAGAAAATGCATGGCCGTGCTCAAACGAGGTGATTGTCAGTCGTTTGTTTTATCAGTATAGATCAAGAGTTCGATGACCATGATATTGGCTATAATAAGGATGACACAGTCTCTTGCCTTATGCCATATCGAGATATAGAGACGAAGGGATTATAGGAATAGGTGATTCCAGTACAAGTGGGAGATTGTTGGGATTATGTCCTGAAATCACATTGTACTTACTCTAACGATAGTTGTGTGTCGAGATCAGACATGTTGTATGATACTGGGCGGTTGCAATGTTTTGCTAGAAGCCTCTTGCAGTCTGTAAGTTGTAGACTTACTGCCAGTATTATATGATCCTATAGGGTCACACACCTAAGCAATCTTGAAGCATATATATGGGAATGATCATCATGGTGGTGATCAAGATGATGAGTATTGGATACATATCAATATCGATTAAAGAGAGGTGTGTCGATCGACACAGTAGGTGTATCGATCGACACGGGGTCGATTCCGAAACTGATGTTTCGGGTTATGACTTAGACTTTTTTCGGTTAAACCCGAAAGATGGTTTAGTCATAACATGTCGTATATATAGGCTTATATGATCGACCTGGAACAGCAGCCATTCAGTTTTCTTGATCAGAGAAAGCATAAAACTCTCTCTTCGATTCCCAGATCCGGCACTAGCATCCCGGCTTTCCAGGTTGTGTGCGTGTGGACTACGATAGAGGCGAGGCATCTGAATCGCTCCTGATCTCGTCTTACCATTCATTCCGCTGCCAGAACAAGGTAAACGCGAGATCCATGATTCAATAACACAAACCCTTAGATCCTAGGCTCGGAATTCAGAGTTAGGGTTGCCTAATCAGATTAGGAACTGCTAGGAATTCCATCAGAGAGAGAGAGAGAGAGAGAGAGAGAGAGAGAGAGAGAGAGAGAGAGAGAGAGAGAGAGAGAGAGAGAGAGAGAGAGAGTCGAACTAGAAAAACCGCATGACAATGCGCTACTCGTCTGCTTGGTAGTCGGAGATGTCGAACTCTCTAGAATAATTATTGATATGGGAAGTTCTGTCAACGTTCTCTTCTACGACGCTTTAAAAAAGATGGAGTTTAATGACTCTGAGATCTTTGACGGACGAACACCCCTTGTTGGGTTCGCCGGTGAAACAACATGCTCGTTAGGCTCTGTCTTCATGCGAGTGATAGCTGGCGGAGTCCGAAGAATGACATAGTTAGTCGTAATTAATCGAACGATGCCTTATAACGCCATCCTAGGAAGACCTTAGATATACGAAATGAAGGCCGTACCATTGACCTATCATCAGTGTGTGAAGTTCCCAACCATAAATTGCTACTTGAACGGGTATAAACATATCAAAAATCTCAGCAAAGCAATTATAGAAAAAGGAGGAACTCGCCGAAACATGAACCAAAAGAAAAAGCGAACCTATTCAACGTGGACCCCTAAAGGACCTCACTATCCAAGCTTGTATCAACGAGACTCATCCCGAGAGATGCGTCAGTATCAGAGCCGACCTCCCGAACTTCGTTAAAAGCGAATTGATATCATTCCTCAAACAGAACGTTAAATCGTTCGCCTAGTCCTAAGCCGACATGAAAAAAATCTGACATCAACGTAACGAGTCATGAGTTAAGCTTCGACCCAACTTACAAACCGGTCAGACAGAAACGTCGCAAACTTGGCCCAGAGCGAACTCAAGCCATTAACAATGAAGTCGGTCGATTACTCAAAATAAGTTCGATCAGAGAGGTAAAATACCCCGAATGGCTTGCGAACCCGGTCATAGTCAAGAAAAGGATTGGAAAATGGAGAGTATGTGTTGACTTTACATACCTTAATAAGGCATGTCACAAAGACAATTTCCTACTCCCACACATCGACCAACCGGTGGAAGCAACAACAAGTCAACAACTCATGTCCTTCATGGATGCTTTCTCAGAGTAAAATTAAATATTGATGAACCTCGAGGATCAAGAAAAGACCTCGTTCATAACGGATCCAGGCACATACTGCTACTTTCAATTAATGCCTTTTGAACTATAAACGCAGGAGCTACTTATCAACGTCTCATCAACAAGATGTTTGTCAGACTATTGGGTAAAACCATGGAGATCTTCATCGAAGATATGTTGGTCAAATAATCGATGTGCGAAGACCACGTCACTCAGTTAAGAGATTACTTCACCATTCTCAACAACTACGGGATGAAACTCAACCCCGCAAATTGCACCTTTGGTGTTCCATCAGGAGAATTCCTGGGTTACCTTGTAACCGAAAGGGGAATCGAAGCGAATCCCAAACAAATCACAACATTTCTGGAGATGTCATCTCCAAAAACAACGCAAGAAGTCCATATATTGACTAGCAAAATAGCAGCCCTGAACCACTTCATATCGAGGTCGACCGAAAAATATCTTCCTTTCTACCAGCTCCTCAAAGCAAACAAAAATTTTCTCTAGGATGAGAGGTGCGAAGAAGCGCTCACCTAGGTCAAAGCCTACTTAAGTGAACCCCCGTTATTGACGAAACCAGTGGAGGGAGAACCTTTATACATATACCTATATTTCTCTTCGACAGCAGTAAGTGGGGTCTAGGTTCGCGAAGAACAAAGCTAGCACAATCCAGTCTACGACGTCATAAAACATTTGATCAACGCCGAAACGAGATATCCTGGAATGGCAAAACTCGCACTAGCACTGGTAACATCGGCTCAAAAATTTCCCTACTTCCAGTCTCACTCAGTCGGAATCATGATTCGCAGCCTTTGAGAACAATCCTCCATAATCCTAGCCAACCAGGTCGATTGGTAAAATGGGTTATCAAACTGGGCAGATACGACATATAGTTTAGTTCAGAACTCGACTTTGCTTTGCTGCATCAAACAATGAAGCGGAGTACGAAGCACTCATAGCTGGACTCAGAATCATAATAGCGATCGTTGCTCGAGAAGTTGACGCTTTCAACCACTCTCAACTGGTTACAAACCAGTTACATGGGGAATACGAAGGCATATATGAATGAATGGAAGCATACCTACGCCTAGTTCATAACCTCACCGATCAGATCGATTTCTTTGATCTAACTTGAATCCCACGAGGTGAGAACACCACAATTGTTGCCCTCGCAGCACTATCTTTGACGTCCGACCCCAACCTGAAAAGAATCATACCGGTCGAGGGGATCGAGAAGCCTAGCATCGACATCGCATTAAAATCCTTATCCTTGAAAGAGGACAATCCCTCTCACGGAGACGATTTCAAACAAATTACCCGCGTGAAAACACCGAGTGCAAGAAACAACCCAGACATCATCGATATCGATGACAATATCAACCCTAGAAAAGTTATATGCGTACCCAAGGCACCTGAAGGCCCATCAAATCGTACTCTATATGTCAAACACAAGAATCCGACGCCGAAAAATATTGGAGACTCCTATCATCTAGTACATTGTCGATGGTGAGGTTCCCCCCGACAGGTAGGCCGCCAGAAAACTCAAAGCACAAAGTGCGAGGTATCGTAGCACCGAAGGAAGGCTTTATAAAAGAAGCTCTCCGGACCATACCTTAAATGCCTTAATGGCGAAAAAAACTCGAACTGTAATGGACCAAGATCATGAAGGATCCTTCGGAAGTCATTTGGGAGGAAGAGCTCTAGGCATATGAACCAAACGAAGATGCTTCTTTTGGCCGACCATGGCCGCTGAGTGCGAGACTTTCTCTGCAAAATGCGACAAGTTCCAGAGGCACGCTCCGATCATCCACTAACCATCGGAGAAACGCTCTTAGATCTCCTCACAACATCTTTTATGCAATGGGAATGGATATAGTAGGACCCTTAGATGCATCAGGAAAGAAAAAAGCGATGCACCTACTAGTTATGACAAACTATTTCGCTAAGTGGATCAAAGCGAGTCTTATAAAAAAATAAAAGACATCCACGCAAAGAAGTTTGTCTGGCGAAAAATAATATGAGATCGTCACCGATAATGGACCCCAATTCAAATCGAACATACTCTAAAAATTCTGTAGAACTTGGAACATCACCCTGACCTATTCGAGACCTCGTTATCCTCAAGTATACATATTAGACGAGGCAACCAAAAAATCGATCATGAAAAACTTTACGAAAATGATCGATGAGTGCAAGTCAAACTGGAGCTGTGAGCTCCCAGCTGTACTTTGGGCTTATCAGACTACTCCTCGTAAATCTACGGGAAAACACCTTTCTCTCTCACCTACGACTTCAAGGCCGCAGTTCCAGCAGAAATCCTGGTGTCCAACATTCACAAAAAAGAATGTCCAGAACATCAGGAATTGAATAACCAAATGGTAACTGACAAGCTCGCCCTCGTCGATGAACGTAGGAATCTCGCACTCGCCCAAATCCAAAACTACCAACAGGCAGCAACTCGCTATTATGATTCCCGGATTTAGACCCAATGGTTTCAAGTAGCCAAACTAGTCTTGCGGAAAGTGTTTGACCATAAAGAAGAAGAACATGTAAGAAAGTTAAGGGAAAAATGGGAAGGTCCCTATCAGTTCACCGACATCGTCCGAAATAGGGTCTACCGACTTAGGTAAGTAGAATCACGGAGACCCGAACTACAATATTCGAATATCATAAACCTCAAAATTATTTTCACGGAAAATTCTTCGACTATAATCGAGCTATATAAAGGCTTAATCCCTCAAAAGGGTACGTAGGCAGCTCGACATCGAGCACATCCGCCCCTCCAAAACAATTTTTTGTGCGATCTACGATCCCATATAGGCTAAGCATCATGTCAAAACATTATATATCCAACCTACTCCAAACCCTTAATCGAAGTTGACCACTATATAGTTCGTCACTATTATTTTGTACAAAGTTTTCACGTTTACTTAATAAAATTCTATGTTTTGAGTTGTAGCGATCTGAAATGATCCCAAAAATAGCGATCTAAATTATCTCAAAAACAGCGATCTGAAATTATTCCAAAATTAGTTATCTGAAATGATCTAAAAATAGCGATCTGAAATGATCACCAAAATTGCGATATGAAATGATCCCAAAATAGCGATCTGAAATGATCTCAATATAGCGATCTCCAATAAATATTGACATCAAAGGTAAGCTCTTGCTAAAAAAAAAATCTTAATTCTTTAATCTTCACAGCTTGAAGAACTCGAAGGGGGGAGGCACCCCTCCCCTCAAATGAACATATAGTCACAACTCTCAAAATCAGTTCGCAGAACCCCTACGAACTCACATCTGGTCAAGTTCCACATACTGTATCAGGATTGCAAATAAAGCCGAGTTCCCGCATAGTCGAGCTCCCCTTAATGATCCCAGACCCATTTGGTCTCCATTCAAATAATCTTCGAAATCTCGCCAAGGGCCAAATATAACCGCCTCTCCGGCTCGATCAATAATTTGCCAAGATCAATTAGAAATGACTACATCAGTTCGACCTTGCATTTACTAAAACAATTTGATTTAAGTCACCTCGAGGTCGAAAAACTTAGTCGAATTTAACCGAGTTACACTAGGTTTTTTGCTAGGCACTTCTCCTTCCCAAGATGACAAGTATTAAAAAAAATTCTGATCTAACGACTATATCTCGACTTCTCATCAAAACAACCCAGTTTAGTTCGATCAACCTTCTCATGATCAATTCGATCAAATCGGGTCGAACCCCATTTTAAGCATTGATGGACTCAACTCGTTCATTGAATTCTTAACTCGATCAACTTTGACTATGTCTTGCTAACCTCGTCGAGCTTATCCAAACTTTACTTGGTCAAACTTTGCAAAATCTACTAAGGTCCGATTAAAATTGTTGAACTTATCAAACCTAGTTCGAATCCAACTTGCTCATTCGAACTAAACCAGACCTGTTCAGATCTTCTTACTTAATCTTTTCTTAATATAATTAAAGACACAAACAAGCTGAAGTCAGTTCGATTAAAAAAGGGGGAGGATTGAAACCCTTCCAAATACAAAAACATAAAAACCCTTCTCGGGCAACACCGAATTCTAAAAATCACTTTGCAAGCAACATTGAGTTCGAAAAAGATATTAAAAGCCTTCTCGGTCAAAACCAAAACACTTGAGAATGTTGAATCTGAAGGCACCAGTTTACTTGTCCATCTGCTCGTCACCATCCGCGTTCTTTGCATCAGAGGTAGTCCTTCCCCGAACCTCCTCGCTCTGCACCGATCTACCTCCTGTCTCCTTTAGGAAATGAGACCCATATTGATAGAGATGTCTGAGACAGCTGCAACATTCATCGAATCCTCAGCCACGACAGGAAAATTTAGTTTGCTGATAGAGAAGTCCTAGACAGTTGCAAAATTCATCTCCTCGGTTGCAATCCGCTTGAGTTAGGTTAAGCTCGCCATATGCAAACTCCGCAATAAGTTTGACGTTTGCAAGAGCCTCTCGCAGACAGATATCCACGCTATATTCGACCTTCTTTTGATCGAACTTCACCTTGATCTCCTTTAGAATCTCAGGTACTTCTCATTCAACTCTTTCTTGGCAGTGTGAATTGCAACCTTGATGTCAAACTCCTTGTCCTCAAGAGCTTTTTCCCTCACCTCCTTATTTCGGGCCGCTTGCTCGAACACTTTCTGCCTCGCTTGCTTGGCCTCAAACATCTTGTTAGTGGCCACATTGAGTTTATGCTTCAGATCCTCCTTCGCGTTCTCGAGATGCACAAGGCGAGTTTCCTACTCAACGTACTCAACCAACTTTTCCTTCAGATCTGCTTCTCGAGTCATAGCGGCCTGAAGGCCAAGGTTGAGCTCCTCCACCACATTCTTGGCCTTTTTGAGTTCACTGGCTTGATGAACATCCTTTAGCTCACGTTCGATCAGGGCCGCATACTTGTTAGTGGCTTCGAGTGACTGTACAATTCAAATCAGTTCGCCAGAATTACAAACTATATCATAAAAGAGAAAATCTAAAAGGGATAAAAATGCCTTAGGAAAAACCTTACCTTTCCATGTGCAACCATCATCTCAATGTAAGCCTCTCCAAGGGTCATGTCGCAGATGGCCAAAAGCTGAAAACCCGCGGGCTTAAAATGCCAGAGCAAGTAGACTACACCCTCCGGGCATCCGCAATGTGACAATATTTTTGGTGCTTAAAGCGCCAATTAAAAGATCTGCTCTAAACCAACCCTGAAGAAGCATGTCTCTTCTCGAGCTCTTGACCACCTTTCCGCAAGGTAACTTCTGCTTCTGTCCGTTAAAGTTTTGGAGTGGGAGGTTGAGATCCGCCTTGGTTCTGGCCATTGGAACCATTGGAGTGAGAGCTAACCTGGACCAACTCCTTAGACTAGGTCGGAGCGACTTCTTTGTCAGTTTATAGAGGAGGCGGGACCTCACTTTCCTTAGTAGCCTCGTCAGCCTTGGGGGTCGACGTCATAAGAGCTCGTCGACCACGAGCAAAGAGCAAAGCGTCAGCCAGCTCGCCTGACTTCACCTTTCCTTCCTCATTGAATGGATCCTTTCCATGTCGTCAAGAGCTCGTCCTTCGTGACATTTTCTCGTGTGTGATATACCATGGATTTTAGGGATTTTAACCATGGTATATGTCTTTGTTATCAAGTCTTTCTATGTGTTTTGGAGTCTTTTCAGGTGTTTTACAAGTTTAAGAACATCTGGAGCCTAATTGGACGTTTTGGGAGCATTTGGAGCAATTCTGCACTATTTAGAGACTTCACAGAGTTCACTGGCTACGTTTTTTGCCTTGCAACGGTCGTTGCAGTTCTGCAGTGGTCGACGCAGTAGGTAGACGCAGTTCTGCACCCAAAAATCTGCATTTTAGAGAAATTACAGTTTTTGCCCAGAAACTTCCCAGACTTGCAAAAAGGCCCCCAGACGTGTTTTAGACTATATATTAGGTTTTTAGCCACTTGTTTAGGCTACGCTTTACTTACGCTTTATTTTATTTTCAGAGAGAGTTAGGGGCTGATCCTACTCTCGATAGAGAGAGGATTTCGAACCCCAGTTCTTTATTTGATTTTATAATATTTGGTTTTCTATTCATGATGTTTTCTGTTTAGATGATCATGTCTGAGTAGATTACCTGTTAGGTTTAGGGATTCTCATTAGGGATTTCATGGAATTATAGGTTAATAAATCTGTAGGGATTCATATCTGTTAGTTCTTCATCTAGGATTGTTCTTACTGCTTAATCTGAATTAGCTACCCAGATTTATGATGTTAGGTTGATTGATACAACGACAGTTGGTTAATTAGCTAGAAAGAACCTAGATGAGCAATTTAATTACTCGCAAAGGAATTTGGTTTAATTAGATTGTGAACATATTGAACTTGGAATTAAAGCTGGTTTAATCTGTTAGTAATTGCAAAGGAATTTGGATTGCTGCAATTAGGCTTAGAGAATTCTCGCAACGACAATTGGTTAATTCTATATCTGTGTTTGAGTTCTAGAATAGCTCTTAATTAGATCCCGATTGATTGATTGCTTGTGTTCCTGATTTCCTGAGAACTCCCTAGACTTAACGCTTCGCTTCCTTGCTCACAAACTCGCTGCTATTTACTTTTCTGCTTGCTTTTTAGTTTCTAATCATATTTGCTTTTTCCTAGTTTAATCTCTTCTGTTTTATAATCTATCGTTGACCGGAGTCCCTGTGGATTCGATACCCTAGTACTACAACTACATCACTGTGCACTTGCAGTTAGAATAGGGATAATTCTTGACCTATCAAGTTTTTGGCGCCGTTGCCGGGGACTCTTTTGAGTCTTCGATAGATTTGAACTTAGGGTTTAGACTAGGTTTTTCGTTTTTTGTTTTTGTTACTAATTTTTTTCTTTCTGTTCTTGCGTTTCAGGAACGCCTGTAATCGCCCTGCAACGATCGACACGGTCCTGTGTGTCGATCGTCACATCATCGCGCTTGCATCGATCGACGCTTCTCCTGCATCGATTGACACATATCGTAAGGAAGATGTATGATTTCTTCAGTCCAGGGATTGACAGCTCGCAGATAACTTGGATAAAGAGCAAAGTAGACTCTCTGCATAGTCTTGTACTTGGAAAGTATGCGCAAAGAGCTATCAACTGCGTTGAAGGGAATGAATTCTACAATCAGGAATCTGCTTTTCAGAAACCCTTCCAACAACAGAGTAACTCCTTCTCAAGGAACTATGGTGTTTCTTCTTACCAAGCACCCCCTGCACCTACACATAAGAGCAGATTGGAAGCTATGATGGAGCAGTTTCTTGAGGGACAACAACAGATCAATGTGTCATACAACTCAAAGATAGATGCATTGTATGAAGATCTGAATGGGAAGTTTGAATCTCTGAGCTCACATGTGAAGAAGCTAGATGTTCAAGTTCAACAAACAGCTGGAGCAATACAAAGGCATAATGAAGCTGGGAAAGCTAAACAGAAGCTGAACATCAATGCTGTAACCATAAGAGATGAGATTGACTTGCTGGGATAAGAAGAGAGCATAATCTCGGATTTTCTAGGTGAATTCTGTCTGTCTGAGACAAGCATCGATTGACACAACCCGTGCATCGATCGTTGCAACCCCGATCCGTCTAATGGAATTGAGCATAATCGCCTTGTGTCGATCGACACACCTACTGCATCGATCTACACAGATCGCAGACGAGACCAGAAGCCTGCAAAAGTCCCAGAACGAGTCTATAAGCCCATTGTGCCATATCCTAAGGTTCCTAAACCCTCTAAACAAGAGCTAGAAGTGGCTAACTGCATGAAAGTGATGGATAAGAAGGTGAATGAAACACCACCAGCTGAAGCTTCGCGAGCTCATGCAAAGAAGATGATATCCGCTGATGGTCATTTGAAAGAAGAAGTTCAGATTGGTGGAACTACAGTATCTGATAGTGGAGAGAAGAAGATGGCGGTTCCTCTTGAACCTACTCTAACATCTTCAGAGCCTGCAACTGCTCATAAGCTGAAAGCTCCAAACATCAGATCTCCACCAAAGGTAAGATATAAATCACCTAAGCTTAAACCTCCTGACCGCATTGTTTTGAATGCAGGAAAACGCAGTGTACCACCCAAGCTTCGCTCCCGCCCTGATGCTGCTTATTCATTCCTTGGGAAGCCTCATGATCTGAAAGCCTATACACCTCCTTGGATGAAAAGATATTCACAGAGACACTCAAAGTCTCTGTTGAAACCGCCATGAGTCTAATCTCTATCCTATAGTCAAGCTAATGACTAAAAACAAGCTCTGAGTGGGAGGCAACCCACTATAGAGTCAGTTTTCGTTCTTATTTTTTATTTTTCAGTCTTTGTTATTTTAATTTTTCGTTTTAGTGTTTTCAGCCGAGAGAACAGTCAAAAATCGCCTAGCATCGATCGACACAGTGCGATTAAACAAATGAATCGAGCAAATGCGCCTTGTGTCGATCGTTGCAGTCCTGAGCATCGATCGACACAGTGCGACGAGAGGTACGTAACTCTGGCTTTTTCAGACTCTTTTCAATTTGATTACCTGTTTTCCCCGAGCTCACGCTTGATTACACTGGGGACAGTGTAGCTTAAGTGTGGGGGAGGTGCTACTGACTTTATCTTTCTGTTTTCTTAGAGTCAGTCCAGTTTTTCAAAATTTGTTTTATTGAGTCAAAATAGTTTAAGTAAGAAACAATGATTTTTTGAGAAAATTAACAATATCTTGCAGGAACTTAAGTAACCATTGGGATGAAGTTGCAGGATCTATCTATGACTATTAGAAAACCCAGACATAGATCAACCTACTGAAGACACCCACATCACTTCAGGTATCAGATGATCCTTTTACTGACTTCACCTTAATACTGACTTAATTTTCTCACCTAAGGGCTTGGTATACCTTGTGTCGGATTCCCTTGTTAGTTCTGACACAGCCTGTAAACCTGTCCTATTTGGTTCCCTTCTCCCCTTCCATAAAATAAAAAAAAAAAAGATAATAAACTGAGGATGAGTTGGTAACTCCGAAGTGGTCACGAGAGTAGTAGCAAACACTATTACCTCCTGTGCATTCATGGAATGTGTCCAAAGTACACCCCAAAACGGGAAGAACACTGATAAAAAAAATAAAATGATACCAAGTGGGGAAAAATCAGTTGTTAAGGAAGGGAAAAGAGAAGAAAGGGACCAAAGAAAGATAGTATGGTGGTCTAGAGCTGACAAGGTAAGAGTCCATGTGCCCTTTGATCGATACTCCTTAGGTGAGACCGCACTTAAATACTTGCAGAAGTCAGTAGGGTGAATTTGAATGCGTGAATGTGATTGTGGAGTTTACTTAGGACAGTTGCTAAGTGTGGAGGAAGTATATGTTGGTCTTGATATCTTGCAGGTGATTCTTTCAGTAGATTACTAAGGGGAATCTGAGTTGTTGCTTCAAAAATGAAAAGAGTTTCTGAAAGTTTTCAAACCTCTTCACCATGCTTTGGTTCTTTATTTGCTTGAGGGCAAGCAAAAGCTAAGTGTGGGGGAGTTGATATACCATGGATTTTAGGGATTTTAACCATGGTATATGTCTTTGTTATCAAGTCTTTATATGTGTTTTGGAGTCTTTTCAGGTGTTTTACAGGTTTAAGAACATCTGGAGCCTAATTGGACGTTTTGGGAGCATTTGGAGCAATTATGCACTATTTAGAGACTTCGCAGAGTTCACTGGCTGCGTTTTCACCTTGCAACGGTCGTTGCAGTTCTGCAGTGGTCGACGCAGTAGGTAGACGCAATTCTGCACCCAAAAATCTGCATTTTAGAGAAATTACAGTTTTTGCCCAGAAACTTCCCAGACTTGCAAAAAGGCCCCCAGACGTGTTTTAGACTATATATTAGGGTTTTTAGCCACTTGTTTAGGCTACACTTTACTTACGCTTTATTTTATTTTCAGAGAGAGTTAGGGGCTGATCCTACTCTCGAAAGAGAGAGGATTTCGAACCCCAGTTCTTTATTTGATTTTATAATATTTGGTTTTCTATTCATGATGTTTTCTGTTTCGATGATCATGTCTGAGTAGATTACCTGTTAGGTTTAGGGATTCTCATTAGGGATTTCATGGAATTATAGGTTAATAAATTTGTAGGGATTCATATCTGTTAGTTCTTCATCTAGGATTGTTCTTACTGCTTAATCTGAATTAGCTACCCAGATTTATGATGTTATGTTGATTGATACAACGACAGTTGGTTAATTAGCTAGAAAGAACCTAGATGAGCAATTTAATTACTCGCAAAGGAATTTGGTTTAATTAGATTGTGAACATATCGAACTTGGAATTAAAGCTGGTTTAATCTGTTAGTAATTGCAAAGGAATTTGGATTGCTGCAATTAGGCTTAAAGAATTCTCGCAACGACAATTGGTTAATTCTATATCTGTGTTTGAGTTCTAGAATAGCTCTTAATTAGATCCCGATTGATTGATTGCTTGTGTTCCTGATTTCCTGAGAACTCCCTAGACTTAACGCTTCGCTTCCTTGCTCACAAACTCGCTGCTATTTACTTTTCTGCTTGCTTTTTAGTTTCTAATCATATTTGCTTTTTCCTAGTTTAATCTCTTCTGTTTTATAATCTATCGTTGACCGGAGTCCATGTGGATTCGATACCCTAAGTACTACAACTACATCACTGTGCACATGCAGTTAGAATTGGGATAATTCTTGACCTATCAGTGTGGCGGAGTGATACTTACTGATTTCTATCTCAAACTTTCCGACTTAGATATGGAAAATCAGAAAACTCAATTTATACTATTTTTCTAAAAGAATCGACCCAAAAAATAAAACTAGACAAGGAAATCTTACTTGTTATAGCTTGCTCCGAGATACGAGGAGGAGGTATGACCCAAAATGGTGAATCTTGCGGATCTGGTGGGTGTTGGATTCATCGAGGGAGATGCGGTCGATTTTTAGGAGGTCTTTGGGACTGAGAGCCAAGGGCAGCTCATATGCAATATGGAGATATGTATCCCAATCCACGCTGCCTCTTCTTAACCGCGCGATCAATCTCTCCGTCTCCGAATCTAGAGGCAACGCATCATGGGTTTCTGCAAAAGAAAGGAAAACATGCAAAAAGGGCTGGTAGAGTTCGAGATAACAAATCCTATCGAACTAAAAGCCCTATGTCTAACCAACACTGACTGCCCATCAGGTCGGGATCACTGAGAAATCGGACTCTCCCTTGGACGCTTTGTTCACTTTGAAGAAGAAATCACGTTCTCGCCAAGTATCCCTTTGGGGAATCTCGTCCAAAATATTCATGTGACGAGGAGAGATATAATATGATCATTGGTCTTGGCGTTGTACTCGACTTGGCACTACGATAAGAGCTGCTTGACGCCAAATTCAAAACATTCCTCGGAAGCTCAAACTGTTAGCTCAATGATATACTAGACGAAATTGGGACACATCTAGGGAAACGCGAGCTGATGCAGCGCCATAACCCATGATATGAGACGTGGAATCGGGAAGAAAAGCCCACACTTATCGAAGTAGGCATAGGAAGCGCATGAATAAATGGTCCAGACTTTCTCTGTTGATTCAGATTAATTCGGAAGAAGCGTCTAGACATCCATGGGAATACGACATTTTTCTCGGAGTCTTTGCAGATGGCGCATAGTCAGATTCGATGCGCGGTGCAGACTGTATGGTTCCGCCAACATACTGCTGTATATCACTTCATTCTTAGGCGTCATTAAAAATGAAATTTTCTATAGAAAAAGTAAAAAGTGTTTTCTAGAGAGAGAAACCGTCAAAACTACGAAAGCTATGGAAATAATAAACTGATACAAGAAGGAAGATAAGTGAGGAAGAAGACAAAGGTTACCTTGCTAAGTAGTGCGACCGTAGTGAGAAAAGTGAAGGTCTAAACTCCTTTTTAAAGCAAACTTATGCCCACTTTTTGGGAGATCATCAGGATCTTCCGTATCCTGTAATCCCAACCGTTCAAATTTGATCAAGGTTCAGATACGATACGCCGAGTTAGGTTGGTGAGAGAGTTCTAGAATCTAGGGATTCCTCGTCTCCTCTAATCTAGGCCGTCGATTTAAAATCTATGACTACGAATAAGCGGTGTAAGACTCAAAGACACTCTAGCGAATCAAGGTCTAAAACGATCTATCATGATCGTTCCTCTCATTCGTTCGTTAATAGACAAGAGCAACGATAGACATCTCAATCGTCATCATTAATCCGAAAATATCAAAGTTCACACGCTAAAGTTAGAGGAAATATTATTAATCTCTCATCTTGACCATTTTTCTTAGGCCAGATCAACGAGAAAGATGAGACAATCATGTCACAAAGATCGAGAGCGGCACTCAGTTCCGAGGTTTACTGCCCATCGGTCTCAAGCTATCAAATTTGGCTATTGTTGTGTTGGATTTAACCGATATAACCGTCCCATGTTTCAAATCCGAATATAGACTTAACTTGTTTTGTCCTAACGATGATGGATCATTAAAGATTGAGAAATTGGGAGATCGATTTCATCGGTTCCTAGGTCGAGTTCGTCGAGAATGAGTCTTGAGTCATTCGAACGGACTTGGAGAGATTGTCGCCAACAAAATCTAACAAGAAGATTGAACAAGAAGAGAGGGGATAAAAGTATAAAAGAGGAGGAAGTCATCCGGGAGACATATCTGAAAATTATTTGACTTAACACTTCAACTAGAAATATTCGATCTCATTATTTGTATACATTCGATCAAATCATCTATCTTGAGATTCAATCCTAAATACATAATTGATTCATAGGAAATTTATATTATTTATACATAAGTCCAAATCCACGTTCATACAAATCTCGGTGAAAATCCTAGAACTCGCAACAACTATTAAAACACAGATGCAATTTGTGAGAAATGGTTGTAGTCTTGTTTGTTTCAAGAACACTGACATTGTGCTTTTTTCCTCTTTAACAAATTTGGCCCTATAAGTATTGGGCCTCAGAGTAATAATGGGTTTTTCAACTTTGAAAGTGACCAAGCTTAATGTTACATGCCGATAGGAAATATGTCACACAAATCAAAGTTGATAAGTCTAAGTTTTCTCTAAGATCTAATTGCGAGTGTACAACTACTCGATTGTAGCACTTAGAGTATCGAACAAAGGACTTCAGGTCTACACACTAGATTGTTTTGTATCAAATTAGGCTAAGCAGATGTGAGTGAGTGAAATAGCAATGCAATAAGGTAAACTGGTGTAAAATCAATCAGAGAAAGCGTTAGGTCGAGCATATTTCTCAGGAAATCAGGAATATAAATCAACCAATTAATCAATATTCAGTTATCGATGTTTTAGAACTAGAATCACTAACATATAACAAACCAACTCTCGTTGTGAATATTAACTATGTCTAACAACCTAGAAAACCAAATCTCTTTGCGAGTTCTAGAGTTATAAATATATATTAAATACAGGTTCATTCGTTCACAATTTCTCTAAAATCTCTTTGTGAATAGGCAAATTACTCACCTAGGTTCTTTTCTAGCTAATTAACCAACTCTCGATGCACTAATCAACCTGATATCAACAATCTAAGTAGCTAATTCAGATTAAGCATTAATAACAACCTAGATGAAGAACTAGAAGCTATGAATCACAATTAATCAATTAACCTATAATTCCATGAAATCCCTAATGAGAATCCCTAAATGTAACAAGTAAACTACTCATACATGGAAATCATAACAACATACATGATGAGTAGAAAACTCAATAACATAAAAGAGTTAAAGAAACAGGGGATTAAAATCTCTTCTCTCTCGAGTACAAGACCAGCCCTAAAATATCCTAATCTCTGATAAAATAAAGCTTAGCCTAAATAGTGGCTGGAAACCCTAATAAATAGTCTAAAACAGGATTTGAGTCTTCTTGTAAATATGAGAAACTTCTGGGTAAATTTTGCAAATCTCCAAAATCTCTTATTTTAACATGCAATAATTTCGTCCTCTAGTGGTGTCAACATGACAACAAAGTAGTGTCGACCGACATTAAGTGCAGACGCAACCAGTGAACTCTGTGAAATCCATGTATGTTACAAAATCACTCCAAAAGCTCCCCGAATCTCTAAATAACCTCCAAACGTACCTAGACCTGCAAAGGACTCAAAAGACTAAAAACAACAACTAAAAGACTCTAGATAAATACTTTATCATGGCTTGAAAACCTGTAAAAACCATGATATATCAACTCTCCCACACTTAGCCTTTACTTGCCTTCAAGCAAACAGAAAACCAAAGTATGAAAAAGAGGTTTGAAAACACAGAAACTCAGTTCGTCCTAAGAACATCACATTCACATTCAACTTAGTAAGCCATATAAAACACGCCTGCAGAGATCAAGACCACAATGTACTTCCCCACACTTAGCAACTGTCCCAAGTAAACTCCACAATCAAATCAAGACATTCAAACTCACCATACTGACCTATGTAAGCAATTAGGTGCGGTCTCACCAAGGGAATATCGATCAGAGGACACATGGAATCTTACTCAATCAGTACCTAATCACAGACTGTCACACTTCTGGTTTCTTTCCTCTCATTTTCTCACTTCAACATCTGATTTTTCCCGACTGGGTATCTTTTTATTTTTATTTTTTATCATCTACTCTTCCCTTTTTATCTGTGGTAACACTTTGGACATGTTTCCATGAAGCACAAAAGGTAATAGGGGTCTCTACCACTTTCGTGTTCACTTCGAAGCTACTAGCTTATCCGCATATTTATTCTCTTTTTTTATCTTGAAGGGAAGAGAGAGGGAAACTGTACTCAGACATATTTACTGGTCTTTCAGGACTGAAGGAGGAATCCAATCCAAAGTATACCAAGCCCCTGGGTGAGAAAATTCAAGTCAAATTATGGGTGAAGACAGTAATGGATCCTCTGACTACCTGAGGTGATATGGGTGTCCTTGGTAGGTTGACCAGTGTGTGGTTTTCTAATAGTCATAGATCTGCTACAAGTCTTTCCAATGGTCACTTATGTTACTGTGAATGCAAAAAAGTTCTTCGAAAAATCATAGTTTCATACTAGTTTTGACTTAATAAAATGACACAAAACAATGGACTGACTCTAAGAAAACAAAAACGGTGGTGCGTCAGTAAACTACCTCCCCTACACTTAAACAACCCTGTCCGCAGTGTTATAGAAGCTTGGGCTCCTAAGGTATAAATAAGTGAACTTCAGAAAATAAGAAACTTTACCTGCTACCATAGGAATTTCCTTGGTTCATAAAAATAAACACAAGATAAGTAAAAGATCAAAAAAGCAGGGTGGATGTCGACCGACACACAACCAGTGTCAGGCGATACTAGGCGTAGGTCGACATATTATGATCCACGTTGAGCGTCCTCGATTATGGTCCATTCCGAGTTGAGTGTCGACAGACATTGAATGTCTGTGACCTGTTCTTCACGCTTTTGACACACTGAAGACAAAAATCTAATAAGCAAAACCAAAAACCAAAAATAAAAGAAAGACATACTTGATGGAACTTGTGCCATTCTATCATCAGATCGAATCCTAACTAGTTCCAGATAGCCTAGGATCTAGGGTTTAGTTAATTGAATCATCAGGAATGATCTCGTGTTTACCTGGAGATTTGCAGCGGAATGATGAACAAGTAATTGAGATCAAGAGCGCCTCAGATGCTGCGCCTCTACTGCAGTCCACACGCACACAAGCTGGAATCCGCCGGGATGCTAGTGCCGGGAATCGGATCTCCTGGGAATCCTTGTGTTTAGAGAGGTGGCTGCCAAAATCAACCACTAGGGTTCCAGGTCGTTCATATAAACCTATATATATATACCTGGAATGACTAAACCGATCATTGGACTAATTCCAATTCGTTTAAGTCATCAAATCGAAACATCAGTTTCGAAACCCGGCTTGTGTCGATCGACACACTACTGTGTCGATCGACACACCTCTTAAAACTCGATATCAATGTGTATCCAATACACATTGACCAGACCATATGCCAATGATCAATCCCATACAAAGTGTATCCAGCTTGCTTAGGTGTGTGACCCTGTAGGTTCACATAATACTAGCAATGAGTTACAACTCATTTGACATAAGCGGCTTCTAGCAAAACATTATGACCACCTAGTATCACATGAATTGTCCGATCTCGACTATACAACTATCATCAGAGTAAGTACAATATGATTTTAGGACATAATCCCAACAATCTCCCACTTGTACTGGAATCATCTATTCCCCTAATCCCTTTGTCACTATATCTTGATATGGCATAAGGAAAGAAACCGTGTCATCCTTGTTATAGCCAACATCATGTTCATCGAACTCCTGATCTATACTGATAAAACAAACGACTGACAATCACCTCGTTTGAGCACGGCCATGCATTTTGTCAGTATCAAATCTTCGATGCGCCCTGAGATATTTATCTCCTGTTATATAGGAGGGACAAATTCCTTCTTGTTCCATCCCTGTTTCTACACACACTTCATGATGCGCCTAAGCAATGCCGTTATAGCCGCCAGTTACGGAACGACGTTTGACAAGGTCAAAGCGTACCAATTCACATGCTAGAAAGCATGATGAACTCAGGTCTAAGGACTATACTCTATAGTCATAATGAGAACCTCTCATGACACTGATATAACTATCCTGTAGAGTTCTCATTTAGCGGGTCATGTCCGATCATATGTTCACCAACATATATCTATGTCATTGACGTTGATACTCATATCAATGACTCCATAAAACTTAGTCATACATCACCTCACATACCAGTCTTAACGGTTGTTAGTGTCCCACTTTAACAACCTACGACCAGGGACAAACATAATTTTATGTCATCTTTCACTTATAGGGTTTCATGATCAAGTCCTCAACTTGATGACCTATAAAATGAACATAAATACTTTGGGACCATTATTTAATTATCCAATAATCAAATAATGCTGATGTCAGTTTTCATAAACATGACCATAGCATGTCTATGTGAACATCATAACTAACATAACTCCCACTAGAATCAAGACCACGTATTTAGATATCTAGTACCTACAGCAACAGTTAAAACTCGTGCTTAGGTAGTGAGAGAGGCTGCGGTGTTCTTGCTTGGAACCATTCCAACAAACCACACCGCTATTCTTTAATAAGCCCTATTCTACGGTCCCTTGCTTGGAGCCCTTCCAACAGATAGCACCGCAACACAGACAAAGAGACATAACAAGGTGGGAACCGGGAATCGTCTTTGTCCGTCTAACTACCCATAACTGATTCGTCACTCTCTCAGCTGAACAAGAACCTATCCTTGGTGTTTCTCAAACACTTGGGGATATTCCTTACAACTGTCCAGTGACTTTTACCGGAACTTATTGGTATCTTCTCGTCATGCTTTATGCGTAAGCTGCATCTAGACGAGCGCCAAATATGACATTCATGGTGGATTCTATTGCAGAAGCATAAGGAATCATACTCATGGATACTAGCTCAGCCAGTGTCCAGGACACTTCTTCTTGCTAAGATAATTGCCATAAGACCTTTGGTGTGAAGTCATTCTTGGAATCATGCATATTAGAACTGTCCAATACCTTATCAACATAAGGATTCTGACACGATCCAATTAGCCTGCCCAATCCATTTCAATAGATCCTTATTCCAAGAACTTACGCGGCTTCTCCCATGTCTTTCGTTAAAATGACTTCCGACCCAAGTCCTGAGAAGACTTAAGCGACGGAACGTCATTTATGAGATTAAGTATGTTATATACATACAGTGTGAGAAATGCAACTACGCTCCCACTAGTCTACTTGTAAACGCACGGTTCCTATTCGTTCCTGATCAAGTCAAAACTTTTGACCGTTTTAACCGAACGTAGATTCCAACTCCAAGATGTTTGCTTCAATCCAGAAATAGATCGGTGAAGATAACATGCATACCTAGAAATTTTTTGGAGTTGGGGCTCACCATCGCTTCTTTGAATTTCGCAGGCTCGTCACTTTTCTATGATCAACAGATCACGGAAATTGGTCACGAGAAATCACTCTCGGGTTAGTGACGGATCCATTCGGATCTGCGAACTTCAGGCTCCACAGGTGTAGGTCCTACAGCACTTTGTAGATCCAACCGCTGCTCTCCCTCAACAGGTTGAGCAGCCTCTTGTGTTTCTCGAATTTCTTCGAGCTGTACTTCTACTCTTACTGTTTTTCTTGGAAAGAAACTTTCTATCTAGTAAAACAGAGTTCCGAACAACAAAAAATTTGTTTTCGGATTGGTTGTAAAAGTAATAAGCCTCGGTTTCCCTAGGACAACCAGCGAAGTAGCACTTATCAGATTTGGGTTCAAGGTTGTCTGTTGACAACTGCTTTGCATAAACCTTGCAATCCCAATTAATCATGAAAACATACTTGGAAAACTCCCAGTCCACATCCAATGTGGTGTCTTTCAACTGATTCTGATAGAAAACTATTTGGCGTAAATACAAACATTTCTAGAGCGTATTACTAAAAGGATAATTGAAGATTCGTGTGACTCATCATTAATCGGATCAAATCCAATAAGGTCTGATTCTTTCTCTCTCTAACACCATTTGGGTTTTCCAGGAGAAATGAGCTGTGAGACGACTTCACACTCACTTAGATGATCACTTAATTCTTGACTCAAGTATGCTCCTCCGCGATCTAATCGAGGATCTTTGATACTTCTGTCATATCGGTTCTATACTCCATTCTGGAACTCCTTTGACCATTTCAAAGGATTCCGACTCGTGTCTCATCAAATAAACATAACCATACTTACTGAAGTCATCAATAAAGGTAATGAAGTACTGAAGATTTCCTCTGGCACTAATGCTCATCGGGCCACCTACATCAGTATGAGCAAGGCCCAATAAGCCTCTGGCCCTTTTCTTTAGCTCTGCTAAAGAAGCCTTAGTCATTTGGCCCAGTAAGCAGAATTCATATCTCATATGATTTATAATCAAATGAGCCCAAAAGCCCATAACTATGGAACTTCTGAATTCGCTTCACTCTATGTGGTTGAAATGACTATGCTAAGGAAAAATCGAGTTCGAGTCATCAGACTTAAACCGTTTGGTATTTATGTTATATACAGGCGTACATTGGTTTAAGATATAAAACCCATTTTTCAAAAGGGGTGCTACCATAGAATATTTCATCAAGATCAAAAGAGCAAAACTTGTCTTTTATCAAAATGAAAAACATCCAAATTCTTACAAGAAATTGAAAGACATTTCTGCTTGAAGCAGGTACATAGTAGCAATTACTTAATTCAAAAACCAAGCTTGAAAGGCTCCTACAAGTGGAGAATCTCTACGGCTAATGCAGCAACCATTGCTCCATTCCAGACGCGCAGTTCCACTTGTCCTTTCTTCAACGTTCTACCGTTGCTTAGGCCCTGCATATTTCAAAAATATCAGTTCCACAACTAGTATCCAATACCTACGTAGAACTTGAAGTAATAACACAATACCTGAAGAAGAAGTCCTGTACATCTCCTTCATCTCTTGTGAATCTTCCAAGAATTTAATGCAATTTCTCTTCCAATGCCCAAACTCTTCACAATAGCAGCACTTACCAACATCAGATGGGCCAGGCTTGGGCTTATAAGATGACACAGGCTTATCCTGATTCCAAATCTGGACGGCCCTGCCTCTACCCTTGTCTAGACAAGATTTCTCAAACCTTTTACCCTTTATGATGTTTTTCTCAACTGTCTTGAGCATGCCATGCAGCTCAGTCAACGTCTTCGTCAAGCCATTCTTGATATAGCTCTTAATAAACTTATCATAGCTTGACGGCAGTGACTGCGGAATGATCTCAGTAGCCAACTCTAGGCTAACAGGACAATCCAGTTTCCCCAGGTTATCAATGTAACCCATCATTTTAATGACATGAGGACTCACTGGAGCATCCTTTGGTAGCTTGCACCCAATGAGAGACTTAACCATCTGGTATCTCTCAACTCGTGCCTGTTCTTGAAATATCAGTTTCAGGATGGTGATCATCTCTATTGGCGACTCCATGTTCTCGTGTTGATTCTTTAAGTCCGAGTTTATGGTAGCCAACATCATACCACACACATATACCACATCAATATAATGCTTATTCCAAGCATCATATACTGCATGCGAGGCATTGGTCCCAAGCCTCTCGGGGAGAGCTTTCTCAAGGACATAGTCCTTACTCTCTTGCTTGAGAATAAACCTCAAGTTCCGATACCAATCCAGGAAATTTGATCCATTTAACTTGTCCTTCTCAAGGACGGATCACAACGAGAAAGTAGTTTAGACATAGGCTGAAATCTAAGAAAAGAAAATTTTAGTTATGAAGTTCAGGAAATGAGAAATCTTATTTAATAAGAAAACTCGCATGATATTCGAAGAGTGTTTCCTCTATGAATATAATGATCCAAGACCCATACTTCACTAAAATCTGAGCGGACGACTCGCCATCACCCAGAGTTTAGTTATCTAGGTAAGCAAATCATTGCTAATTGTACCCAGTACAACTCTTGGTCGCAGATAAGACAATCCATGCCTCATCCACTCTGACGTCTCTGGGCCCATAACTTCTGATAGCCCAGTCAAGTTAAACCAATCTCTTCAGTCTTGTGATCATTGACAGTCGCACTGCAACTCTGTCAATGATCACCTGCCTTACTCATGTAATTGTAGATACCAAGGACTCCAAGACTATCCAACAACGAAACGAGTCTTGACAGTAGACAAGATTGGGCAAGACATCAAGGTCACTTGATATTTAGTTGAGGAAACGAAACTATAAAAGGTTAGTAAATCAATCTCTTAGGTCATGTAATTTTTTTTTTTTGATGTCAAGCACTGCAAGTCCATCAACACTACTACCTGCCTTACTCATGTAATTGTGGACACCAAGCTCTTGGCAAGACTGTCACAACAACGAAATGAGTCTTGACAGTTGACCATATTGAAAACAAAGCTTTGATCTAATACACATCCAATGTGTATCCAAATAGATTTAGAAATTTTTTAACTTTTAATTTTAATTGAGTTTTAATTGTTCTAAGAAGTGGGTTAGGTCATTTGGTTCGGTTTCTCAATCATTTGGTTCAATAACCAAACGATTGGCGTCAATCGACACTGTATGAATATCGATCGACCGACACGACATTTGTGTCGATCGATATACTGTTTGCATCGACACAACATGTGTCGACCGACACACTTGGTCGACACTTGATATTCATTCTAAACCAACCCGATAACCGGTCAATCCAATTTAACCGGAAATTGACCAAATAAAACGTTTTAGACTAATTGAGATACCGGTCAAATCCAATTCAACCGGTTCATCCAATTGAACCGATTCAACCAGTTTTGACTAATCGCGATAACCGGTCCAATCCAATTGAACCGACTTATCCAATCAAACTGATCTTAACCAATCAAATCGGTTTATACTAATTGAGATAACCAGTTCAATCCAAATGAATCAATTCATCCAATTTAAACCGATCTGATCTAACTTAACCAAGCATGATAACCAGTTCAATCCAATTGAACCGATCAACCAATCGCAAGGCCTGTGTCGACCGACACTCAAACTGTGTCGATCGACACAGTAGGGCAACAAGAAATTTTCGATCCATTGATCGAACCCTAAAATTTTAATCAGGTTTTCTTCATGTGTCGATCGACACCAGCTTGGTGTCGGTCGACACTTCGCGAAAAACCCTAGCCGCCGATTTCAAATTAAACCCTAATTCTTTACGATTTTCTACGCCGTATCGACCGACACATTTTCTGTGTCGATCGACATAAACGAAAAACACGAAATTCGTTTTCATAGAAATCGATCTAACATGCTCCTTTTTTTCATACAACTCATATGTGCGAATTTAATTCATCAAATTCAATCAGCATGTGTGATTCAATGGAAAAACCCTAAGGCTCTGATACCACTGATGGAACTTGTGCCATTCATTCATCAGATCGAATCCTAACTAGTTCCAGATAGCCTAGGATCTAGGGTTTAGTTAATTGAATCATCAGGAATGATCTCGTGTTTACCTGGAGATTTGCAGCGGAATGATGAACAAGTAATTGAGATCAAGAGCGCCTCAGATGCTGCGCCTCTACTGCAGTCCACACGCACACAAGTTGGAATCCGCCGGGATGCTAGTGCCAGGAATCAGATCTCCCGGGAATCCCTGTGTTTAGAGAGGTGGCTGCCAAAATCAACCACTAGGGTTCCAGGTCGTTCATATAAACCTATATATATAGACCTGGAATGACTAAACCGATCATTAGACTAATTCCAATTCGTTTAAGTCATCAAATCGAAACATCAGTTTCAAAACCCGGCTTGTGTCGATCGACACACTACTGTGTCGATCGACACACCTCTTAAAACTCGATATCAATGTGTATCCAATACACATTGACCAGACCATATGCCAATGATCAATCCCATACAAAGTGTATCCAGCTTGCTTAGGTGTGTGACCCTGTAGGTTCACATAATACTAGCAATGAGTTACAGCTCATTTGTCATAAGCGGCTTCTAGCAAAACATTATGACCACCTAGTATCACATGAATTGTCCGATCTCGACTATACAACTATCATCAGAGTAAGTACAATATGATTTCAGGACATAATCCCAACAATACTCACCAGTAGGTTGCCTCCCACTCAGTGCTTAATTTTAGTCATTAACTTGACTATGAGTAGGATATCTGGCTCTTGGGGGCTCGACAAAGGCAAAGAGTGCCTCTGCAAAAGTCTTCTCATCCATGGAGGTATGTAAGTAGTATCAGCATGAGATCGTCCGAGGAATGGAGGTATAGATCCAGGGTGGGAACGAAGCTTGTGTGGGATAGAGCGTTTTACTGCATTCACAACAATGAAGTTAGGACGTGAAAGTTGAGAAGCTTCATACCTTTGCTTTGGAGGATGTGTGATGTCTAGATCTTTCTGCTTATGAGCACTTGCATGCTCTGAAGATATTAGAGTAGATTCATGACGAACCACCATCTTCTCTTCTCCAATATCCGACATTGTAACCTCACCAATCTGAACTTCTTGCTCTACCAACTTTGAATGTCTGACCATCAATGGTAGAAATTCGCAGCTTGTCCATCTTGAAATGCAAAGGCTTATCTCCTAGATGGAGATCAAACAGATTGCATCTCACATCAATAATTTCTCCAGCTGTAGCCAAGAAGGATCTACCAAGTAGCGGAGGATAATCCGGTTCTACATCATATTTTAGCACCACAAAGTCAGTTGGAATCAAGTAGTTTCCAAATATGATAGGGATGTCCTCTAGACTCCTTTTGGAATCCTCTTTGGTCGACCAGGTAGGATTAGAGAGCTAATCGGCTGGAAGTCTATCAATCCCAATCTCATAGCCACAGAGTATGACATGAGATTTACACTAGTTCCCAAGTCACACAGAGAACGCTTGAAGATGTCCTTGAAGATGAAACAATATAGCACAAAGCCTCATGGGTCTCAGCTTCTCTAGAATCTGATTCAACAACATCGAACTGATTTTCTTAGAGGCCATCACAACCCCTTCTTTAAATTCTACATCCGTGGAGATCATCTTCTTCGCATACCTCTGTAGAGAAGGGTGAATTCGCAAAGCATCACTTATGGAATCTCAATCAACTTCTTGTCCATCATTTCCATGCAGTTAACCTCTTCCATCTCTTTTTAGACTTCTTAGGAGCTCTAGGGAAGGGTATGGGAGGCTTGTAGACCTTTTCTTTGACTGCAATCTGATAATTCGAAGGACTTGTCTCTACTCGACCATGCTATCGATTGACACTGAAGTGGTGTCGGTTGACACTGCCTGGATTTGTCGACTCGTTCGCTAATGTTCCAATAATGTCGAACTTAGAATCAGGCTGAGTCGATTTCTATTCGTCATGAGGACTCGAAATCGTCTCTAAAGCTTGGTGTCGACCGACACTAAGTGGATATCAATCGACGCTGAGGGCTGAAACTAGAGGTTTAATGTCGATCTCGGTCGATTTTGGTCCATCAAAACTCGAGAAATGAGAATTTTCAAGGAGTGTTGACCGACACTAAATATGCAGCTTTGGCTTCATTACTGATTTCCACATTTTTCATAGCCTGTAACCCAAATTTTTGTTCTTGTTGCAGCTCATCTTCAAGCTGAACTGAGATGGCATTGACATGTGTATTCTGATGAAGGTGCTTGGTAAGAAGAAGCACCATAGTTCCTTGAGAAGGATATGTTCTGCTGCTGAAAAGGCTTCTGAAATGCAGATTTTTGAATTTAAACAGAAGGGTTTTGGCTTCCCTGCAGATTACCATATTTCTGATTATGAAATCCAGTTCCAGCAATGTAGTTGACAGTCTCGTGCACACACTTATTGACTCGATGAATGGTCTCAACATCTGCTGTAAACTGAACCTGCTTATTACCCACCAAAAGATTGTGCATAGAGTCCAACTTCTTCTGCATCTCAACAATTCAAGCTCCATCAACGCTTCCTACGAGTTGCTTCCTCTCAAAGTGAGCATTCTTGGTACTATTGCTAGTTACAAAGTTCTCAATTAGATCACAATCTTGCTCAAGAGACCTTGTATTGAAGTTCCCATTGCTCGAGGCATCCAATGCCATCTGATACCTCAAGTCCACACCACTAAAGAAGATGTTCAGCAGCTGAACTTGTGAAAAGCCATGGTGTAGGAAGTGACGTTGATAGGATTTAAAACGCACCCAAGCAGTCTTAAAGGTTTCAGTAGGACCTTGTTTGAACTGGGTAATCCGATTCCTCATCTGGTCTGATCTGCATCAACATAGAAGTTGCGCAGAAAAGCCTTCTTGGTAGCATCATAAGTAGTAAGATTACCTGCTGGTACCTGCTTGAACCAGTCAGCACCCTCCCCACTAAGAAAGTGCCGGAAGAGCTTGTAGTGTAGGAAGTCATAGCTGGCACCATTGTGCTTCATGCTGATTACAACATACTTGAATCTCTCAATGTGGTATATTGGGTGCTCATTGGGAAGACCATGGAACATATGCTGTCCTACAATAGTGTAGCAGGAAGTCTTCAGCTCAAAATCGCTCCTCTGAATCGGAGGAGGTCTGATCGCAGACCTATTTGCATATAACTCACCAGGTTTTTTGTAATCAAAAAGATTCATTCTTGCTTGTGCTACAGTAACTTGTGCAGCAGTTTTTGCATCACCACCTCCCAGTGGAATAAGCCATGCACCCGCAACGACTTCAATGACATGTGCATGAATAATGTTTCCTGCAGAATCCAATTTATGTCCGTGTTCATTGTACGATTGATCCTTCTAGCACGAAGAACACCTTGCTCATCCCGAGCCATGATCACTGGTTGAAGCATTGTCATTGGTTTCCTCGCTTTTTGGTTCATGCGTTCCAACTTAGCAAGCTCATGATTTTAGAAAAACAAAAACTCGTCGTCTGGGTTGTCTCTGGTGTGACGATTAGGCATGATCCCATATTTTTTCGAACAAAAGCTCATGATCCCATATATTTCGGTTCGTGCGTTCCAAAGTCACGCGTCCTGTCTCTTCGTGCTCGCATTTGGTGTCGACCAATTACATATTGGGGTCGGTCGACACTGAGTTCCTGAGAAGGCAAAGAAGATGAGAAACATGAGTAAACAATGAAAACGAAAAGCCTATTCGAAATTCTAAACTTAAATCTATTGGTAAACACATAAGATCAGAGCAACATCAACAAAAAAATTGATAGGTCTAAGCTTTCCCTAAGATATAACTGCAATTGTACATCTAATCGATTGTAGCTCTTAGGGTATCGAACAAAGGACTTCAGGTCTACATAATAGATTGTTTTGTATCGAATTAAGATGTGAATGAATGAAATTGCAGTGAAATAAAGTAAACTGGAGTAAAATCAATCAGAGAAAGCGTTAGGTCAAGGGAATTTCTCAGAAAATCAAGAATATAAATCAACCAATTAACCAATATTCAGATATCGATTTTCTAGAACTAGAATCACTAACATATAACAAACCAATCTCGTTGTTAATATTAACTATGTCTAAAAACTTAGAAAACCAAATCTCTTTGCGAGTTGTAGAGTTCTAAACATGCATTAAATTCAGGTTCGTTCGTTCAAGATTTCTCTAAACCAAATCTCTTTGCGAATAGAAAAATTGCTCACCTGGGTTTTTTTCTAGCTAATTAACCAACTCTCGCTGCGCTAATCAACCTGATATCAATAATCTAAGTAGCTAATTAGGATTAAGCATTAAGGACAACCTAGATTAAGAACTAGAAGTTATGAATCCTAATTAATCAATTATCCTATAATCAATTATGAATCCCAACCTAGATGAAGAACTAGAAATTATGAATCTCAATTAATCAATTAACCTATAATTCTATGAAATCCCTAATGTGAATCTCTTAATGTAACTAGTAAAATACTAAGACATGGCAATCATAACAACAAACATGATGAATAGAAAACTCAATAACATAAAAGGGCAAAAGAAACAGGGGTTTGAAATCTCTTCTTTCTCGAGTACAAAACCAACCCCAAAATCTCCTAATCTCTGATAAAATAAAGCTTAGCCTAAACAGTGGCTGAAAACCATAATAAATAGACTAAAACACGATTTGGGTCTTTTGTAAATATAGAAAACTTATGGGTAAATTTTGCAAATCTCCAAAATCTCTTATTTTAACGCGCAGGAATTTCGTCTTCTAGTGGTGTCAATATGACACCAAAGTAGTGTCGACCAACACTAAATGCAGATGCAACCAGTGAACTCTCTGAAATCCATGAATGTCACATAATCACTCCAAAGCTCCATGAATCTCCAAATAAGTTCCAAACGAACCTAGACCTGCAAAGGACACAAAATACTTCAAAAACAACTAAAACACTCTATATAAAAACTTATATCATAGTTTGAAAACCTGTAAAAACCATGATATATCAAAATTCAGTGTCGATAATATCAAATCTCTCATCTTACATGTGGCTCTGTCTAATTGGAAGTAACCAGCTCCTCACCGTTGTAATGAAAGTTGAGCAGAAAGTAGAGCCAACCGAGAGATGCCGAAAGGGCCATTTGTGTTCTTTTTTTCTTTTTTTCTTTTTTGAACATAATTTGTGTTCTTTTGAATTCGGTATTTTAGAAAAAATGCAAAGATATTCATCAGAAATAAAATTATGAAATACATAATAAAAGTCTACGTTAATGTTATTTTTTGTTTTCTAAATGGAATATACTTATCGAACCAGTTTCCGACCGTCGGTTGAGCTTTTGGCTCTGCCGACGGCTCGGGTTACTTTTGTAGGTTTTCTACGTCTTCTTGCCGTCTCTGTTTGCTGCGGTTGTTTCCGCCAATAAACTCTCGGTGTCTTGCCGGGTCGGCTTTCCGACCTCCTGCCGCACTCTTCTCCATCTCGTATTCCGATTTTGTATCTTATCCTTTTAACCAGTTCACGATTTGGTCTTCCGATTCCTTTGTGGAATCGTTTCGATCTCCATCCCTGGTACGATGTCCCTGTCCAGACCCGACGATTTAGTTCTTTCTCCACCACTCATGGCCGTTGCTTTGGCCGGTTGGTTCGCAGCCCGATTGTGTTGAACGGGTCCGGCGGTTTTATCCTTCCGGGTATGAATCAGAGTTCGATTTCGCAGCTATGAAGCACATCTCAACGGTAGCAGTCGTGTTGACTGAACTAGCTCCTTCCTTATGCGGTGTTCTTCCGATGGATTGAGGGATTAGGGATCGGCAGGATGCTCAAGCTGAAGCGACGAAAGCACCTCCAACGACCGACCTTCATCGAAGGTGATCTGCATGCCGATTTCCTTCTCGGCAAGACGCGTGGCATCTGGGATGACACGTATCTCATCGTGTCGATCTGCAAGAAGTTTCTCGGTTTTGGTTGATTTTGGGCCTGTCTCTAGCCCACTTTGCTTTGTTTTAGTTGGGTTTTGTTCTAGCCCATTTACTCTTCGGACTTGAACTCCTGTAATTGTACTTTGAGCCCAATGTGCCTTTAATCAATGAAGCCGACAAAAATATATGGAATATACTTTTTATTTTTATTTTTAGTATGTAGCTTCGATATCTAAAATATGTATTAGTTTTCCTTCCATTTTCTTTGTATGTTCTAGAGCCCATGATTTAATTTCTTACAAAAATATAGAACATTGGATATCTTATAAATTATATTATTTATCTACAATTTTATAAAAGCAATGTTAAAAATATTAATCAATATCTGAGCAACCGAGTCTAGCTCGATGCCGTTATTTGGTTTGTGTTGGTCCAAATCTTTGGGATATTTGCTCAGTGGGTTCATTTGCATAGGCTGCATGATCTCGCCCAAGAACTGAGAGATCGATTTGCAGAAATATAGCTCGGAGATATGCGTCGCGGAAAGAACCTGCTCAACATCTTCAAATTACACGAGCAGCTTTACTTTCTCTGTCGCGATCTTTACCCGAGTTCCTCAATCAGGTCGAGGGTTTACATGGATCTAATGAATGGCAATTTAGGTGTTCGTCTCCAGATTTTTTCGGTCCCACTTAACCTTCATGGAATATGGCACCTCTTGGTATCGACCATGAGCTTGAAGCAAGTCTTATTCACCGCGTCCTTAACAGCATTGTTGCGACCAACAACCATCTTTCGTTTCTCCTCGGAGAGCTTGTGATTTTCCGCGACGATCATGTCATGCTCACTTTCAGCCAATCTTGAGCTTGTTCCCCTATGCCATATCGCCATCCCACTCCCCCTCATCTGAGCCTCGGCCTCTTGGAGTACTTCCACATGAGCCCTCAGATCGGCTACCCTTTCTGCCATAACATCCACAATGACTTTCTGGGTAAACAGTCGTTCGCCGTTATCTCCTCGGGTTTGTCCATGAGAGGCACATCCTTTAACCTTTTCTCAAGCAGAGCGATGTGGAAATGGTTTGCCTCTTTTGCCTACAAAATCAAAAGGTTGTTCGAACCCGACACTTACATAATCTCTATACATACATAATAAAAAAGCATACCCTCCAAGGAGGCTTGGTACTCAGTCATATGCATGATAGCTGGGAGCTAACATCATGCTCAATGTCTCAAGAGTTGAGTCATACCTTCCGGATCTTCTGTGATTTGAGTCTTTCGAGTGCTCGAACCTCCAGAGAAATGGAGACTTCCCTTGGATCTGCATAGGAGTTTGAAATTGCCCCAACCTTGGTAAGATCCCCGCGCTTTGCTCTGGTCGTCATCTGCCTTTGAGGCGAGGACCTTCGCTATCTCAGGGTGAGAAGAGAGCTCACATGTGCAGCATCTACATCAGAAGTGAACTCCTCAATCCGCTGAACATCATCCCCCGCAGCAGGAGCAGCAGCATATGTCCCACTTCTACCAACAGCTGGCGGAGGATCGGAAGTCACCTCACCAGTCTAAGGAGAAAGGAGTGCGTTCATCGCCTGGTTGACCGTAGAGATCATGTTGCCGAAACGAATTCTATATGCGCCTACAACGAGCTGTCACATGTTTCTTATTCGAAAGGTCGACCTGATCTAACTATAAGGGGAATGCTAGCTGAAGATCTCGAATCATGTAGTTCAAAGACATGAGCTGCATACAAACATCACGAACTCAAATCAAGCTACTCCGCAAACAAAAAATTGTTAGCATGTACCTTTATCTCAACACGGAGCCTTGCACATTTTGCAACAGTGTGTTGCTAACGAGATTGGTCTGGATGAGCTGAGGAGCTTGAAATCTGGACCACGTGGACATGAACTCTAAATGCTTCTCTAATGCGAGCTACAGTAAACGACGCCCAAAGAATGTCACCGCTCCGAAGAGTGGCAATAAGGTCTTATAGTTTGTCGGTGAAAGGGTACTTTCCGGTAGAGACCGCGAAAAGAAAAGAAAACAAGACAAATCAAATTCATGGATATAACCTACATATCCTAAGAATCGAGCTATTGTTAACGCCTCGGCTGGCTAACCAGAGCATACGACCCAAGCATCCAGAATTCTCCTCAAATTGGAACCCTCCGGTCATGGCAGGACTGACTCGGAAGATATAATATTTATTATGCTAGTCGGTTTCCGTCATAGAATCGCCTTTAGAACTCGGTGACCCGGCCGTGGCGAGGTGTAGAAGGTCCCATCATGCTTGTGTTCTGCTTCACCAAAATCAGATGGTGAAGCTCCGCGATTGAGAGATTGTGACCTACCTCGAGAGCTCTGACCTTGAACCCAATGACATCCCTCACTAAGTTAGGCACATTTGAGGGAAGACAATTAAAAGTCCATCTACTACCTCCAACAGGAAGCCTGAAGTAGGGAAAGTGAGCCTGAACGACTCGAAGAAGTTCGTATCGCACTCAGTGTCATCGTTCTAGTGATCACCTTCAGGCACAACAACAATCGGGACTCACTGACTATAGTCTCCCACTGAGAGGGGATGTCGAGATGTATCTATTCCTTAACCTATGCGCCTTTCGCATGTCGCACATATCTTCATGTGTCGCCTGGGAAGGTCCATACATACCAAACATTGGCTCCCCCACCGAGCCAAAAGCACTTGCATCATGTCGTCTCTCTTGATTGGACATTTCAGATAAAAAAGGATTTATTAACATCAGAAAACAAAGATAGACACTACAAGAAATATGGGCATTGGTAGCAGTTCATTGTAGCACTAATTCACTAGCTGCTACTAAAAGTACCAAAATCAAATTTCAATTCTATCGTAGCATTAAATTCGTGCTGGAAAAAAATTTCAATAAGCGGGAACCCAAAAATATTTTTTGTAGCTGAAAATTTATTTTAGAGCCAACACTTACCAAAATTTATCCTTTGAGCGGAATTACATTTTTTTTTTTGCTAAGTCATTTTCACTATAAACAACTCAATTCATTCATAGCCACCAAAAAAAATCCTCTCTCTCGTCTTTGTTTTCTTTCCTCCTCTCCTCGTATCTTCCTCCTCCGTTTGGCATAGAAAAGGGGAAGGTGTTTCAGTGTACTTCTTAGATCCTATTACTATTTGATCACCAAAGATAAAATCCACTTTCTTCAGAGATGAAGCTAGTGGAGAAGACGACGTCTGACAAATTTACCACCACGGAGGAGGATGGAGAAGATGTCTGCCGCGCGATCGAGGTTGCGGCGGTTGAGAGAAACGGGTTTCATGTTCCGGACGATGAAGCCGATGGGTTTCCAGTAGTCTCCAGCGATGAACTTAACCTAATACTGCCGCTCAACTTCTCTATGGTAGATAACGTTATCTTTCGGTCTGGATTCCCTGATTCCGCTAACTTCTCCTTTCTCCAGACTCTCAGACTTCGCTCAATCATGTAAAACTTCTTCTACATTTGACATTTGTGTGTATCCCTAAACATTTGAATTGCTGATTTTGGGTATTTCGAACTCTTTAAAGATATTTGTGTCCGGAGCCCTACCCGGAGAGTAACATCCAATTCCTCAAATCTAATGGAATTAGTCTTTTCCAGATTGGCATGGAAAAGTGGAAGGCGTTTCAGTTTACTTCTTAGCTCCGCAAAATGAGTTAGCTTTATGCATTTCTCACTAAGTTATTTCCGAAATTCATTCATCATCTCTTAGTGCTTGAAGAAGTTGTTGTTGCAGTTGCAAATTGTTTCAGCGAGAATGTGTTTACGGTTGAGCAGATGATGCTTGAAGGTTTGGTTTTCTGTTACGCAGCTCTTGAATTTCTTCTCCAAAGGGGGTTTCATCTAGTACGGCTACTCATTCTACTCTTGTAAAAATTATCTCAATATAAAGTCTTTATACGGTGTTCTAACAAGTAGCTCTAACCCTTGGCCTCAACATCTGCAAGACTTTCTTCACTGTCACGACTGGTCCAGTGCTCCACTTCTATATAAGTTTTATGGAATAGTAAATGGTATCGACCCAGATATATGGGATCCATACAACGATAGCTTCATTCCTCTTAGTTTCATCGCATCCTCCTCTATTTTCTCTTCTTTAGATTACTTGCTGCATCTTGTGATGTTTAACTATGTTGTGTGGTTCTTAGATACCGTATACGTATCAGCAATTTCTGCTCTCTCTTTTGACCAGGTCAAAATCCAGAACAATGTAATGAGATTAATCCGTTGTTGCTTTCTTTCTGGTCTAGACATAAAAATTGTCTGATTTGTCCAAAAGGCCTTCATCATCATATACTTGTTGCTGGTTATTAGAGTTGCTCTCTATAGTTAATGACTATGTAAACATCAGCTTGAACTAAACGTTTTATTGGTATCATTTAAAGGGTCAACTGTTTACGATGCCATTGTCAAGAATTTCCTTGCCACTGGACAACATCTTGGTAAGGCACATTCAAACTTCTTGTCTTCATTTGTATGCCACTGGACATTGTAGTATATATACTTATACTCTATTTCGTTCTCTAGACTCTCATTACTTCCCTTTTTTTGCACTCTCCATACTCTCATTACTGTTTGTTTGTATTACAAATGCATGTGTATAGTTGGCTAACTAATGCAGTTGTTACTGAGTATGAAACTTTGTATGCGAGAAGATGGTAGACAACAAGTTTGCATTGTTGGCCTGCAAGAGTACGAAGTTTCGGATGTTCAAATGGTGAAGGATTTTATCGATAAAGGTAGAGTGTGGGAAGATAACAACAGCCAAAGTAGAGAGCATCAAGAAAGGAAGTCGATAGGAAGACATCAATCTATATATAAGTTTTTTTTAATTTTGGTTTGGTGTGTAAATAGATTATACATTTAATTTAGTGGAGAAAGGTATTCTACAAAGAATTTATACGCCTCCTAAAAAGTCCAATTTGCTTAAAAACTACTGAGTAAATCAACTACACTAATCGAAATTTCATTGATACACGAGATATAATTAACTATCAAATTTAACAATCGTTTATAAAAAAAAGTTAGAACAAACGAATTCTTCAGTTTTGGTTTAGGGTATAAATGGGGTTTAGGGTTTAAAATGCTATTATTTTGTTTAGAGTTTAGAGCATTGTGATATAAAAGGTACAAGGAAGAAAAACCACAATACATAAGGTTTGGGGTTGAACTCTAACTTTATACTTCAAACCCTAACCCTAACCCTATACCCCAAAACCATAAATCATACTTTAAACCTTAAATTATTAATCATGAAATATTATTCAAATATAACCACTAATTGTATATACATAAAATTAACATTTTCAAATATTAATCTCAAACTTTAAACACTTATTAAATATCTTCTAACCCTAAACCCCATATTCCATTAAATTTTTAATATAGAGTAGTGACAGTATGTTAGTAGTGTGAACAACATTCTTGGATTCAAAAAAAAAAAATTATACAAATAAATTGTGAACAATAATACAAAAATTTTAAAATAATTTAATATTCGAAAACTGCACAAAATATTGTGAACGATATTACCAATTAAATTCAAAAAAAAATACAACAAATTCTTCAATTTTAGTTTAGGATATATATATATAGGGTTTAGAGTTTGAAATACTATTAATTTATTGTAATTTTCTAATTAATATCAAGGGTTTAGAATTCACATTTGATTTAGGGTTTAGGGTAATTTAGGGTTAGGATACTGGAATGTAAGAGTTGTTAGCTTACCTTTGAAAATTTTTACTGACAAACTAATATAAATTTAGGATATAAATAGAATTTAGGGTTAGATATTAACTATAAACTAATATAAAAGCTAAAGTCCCACAAACATTTTGTTTAGAGTTTAAGGTATTAGAGGGTTAGGATTAAAGTATTGAAAGGTAAAAGTTTTGGATTAACACTTGCAAATTATACTTGTCATTATATTGAAAGGTTAAAGTATTTGCATGTTTAGGGTTTAGGGTAATCGCAAATCTCAATTTCATTTTAAGTAGAAACTTACATAAATTTGTATTTTTCTAAAGTTTATAGTCACAATATCTTTTTTTTTTGGTCGAACATAGCCACAAATATCTTTCTTTTCTTTTTGTGGGCCAAAAGTCTAAAATTTAGACTTCTCCGCTTAAATTTCAAGGGTGAAATGTTTTTCCCTCTAATTATTTTTGACAGCTATTTTAACCACAAACCTTTTCTCTCTCTCCGCTGAAACCCCTAAGGCAGTTCTTTTCTTCTTCCTTCGATCTTTTCTTTTTTGAATTGTTCTGTTGTTTTTTTTATCTTCATTTGGTCTCTTCTATATGTAATTCCTTTTTTGTTTTGCTTATGGGTGTCAATTGGGTTAATCTCGTGGTTCTATTTTTTGGTTGGATTCGTAAGCGTAGGAGACCAAACGGAGATGAAGAAACTTTGAAATCGATGGCGATGAAGTTTGTAACACGAAAATCTACTTGAGGATTTTGATTGGAGAGATCATGGAGCAGTTAACTAGGTATTGTACTCTCGATCATTGATGCCTTATCGATTCGATTACTGTGGGTGGGGGTTTTCTTATCCATGATAAAATAGATCGACTTCAACTTTTATAAACTTATCAAATTGATTTCTTATTTGCTCCATCAATCTGACGGTTGTATCGATGAATATTCCTCTGATTGGTGTACTAATCTTCGTGATCCACTAGGGTTCTTGCGGCTCATGCTGGAGTTTCAGCGCTACCGGAGCTTTGGAAGGTGCCAACTTCCCCGCAACCGGCAAACTCGTGGTTTCTGGGTTTGTAACTATGAAATCTCGTAGGTTCAGTGAAGTTAGAGTCTGATTTATGTTTTTCTTACTGCCCATGTTATGTTTGCTGAATTGTCTATGAAAACTTTGAGCTTAACTCTTCAGGGCAGAATCAATTCCAATGGGGAAGAACAACGTGTGTCTTGGTACACATCAACTTTAGTGGATCGATCTTTCTTGCTCGTGTCTCGTTCCTTGCTACTTTAACCTCTTTCATGTTCTTGTTTACAAGGTTAGTTTTCCAAGTCCTATTTGATCTCAAAATGTTCCCCAATGATGGGGTTTTCGCTTTTGGTTTATTGTGGTCCATTCTCAGCAAAATTATGTCATTTTGGGGGATAATAATAGTTTTGAATATCGGTGGTTGACTTACTTTGCTCTGCTAAAAATAGAAAGAATTGGAGCAATTAGATCACACATTTTGATCTACTCAAGAATTCAATTTTTATCTTAGTTGTTGGTGCTAACCTTTTCGATCCATCATTGTATACACTAATTTGTGGTTTGAAAGGATTCAAATCTGATGCTGTTGATCTTTCGATCTGAGTTTGGTTATGTTTTTCTTACTATCTGGACTTCTTTTTTGATGAAACTTTTCTTTTCTTCTGACATTAACACTACAAAAATTATGAGTATTAATAGCAGAATATAATAGCACGGTTTTCCAAACTGCTATTGAAACAAAATTTCTGATTTTTTTAACTTATAGTAGCATTTAAATAACGCTATTATAGTAATTTATTAAGCGGGAAACGAAAAAACGTAATCCGCCAAAACTAAGCTAAATTTTTATTAGACCGCCAACACTTAAAAATTTCCCTCTTCTATTCGGCTAAAACAAAATCTTTTTTTGCTCTATCGAAGCAATAAACACACACAAAACCTAACCCAACACAAATCTATACCCAATTTTTTTTTTGTCTCATCGAGCTTCAAAAGAAATCTCTTTGGTTAATCAATTTGTCTTCCACTCCCAAAATCGATCCGTTCTTGCTCGATACAGCTGCGAGATCTTGGGATTCTAATCTCGTTCACGGCGGTATGGTTCGTGCCTTTTAAACTGGTCAACGGATTCGATCTCAGATCCGGTTTCCGATCCACTGAGTCTTCATCACTACTTTCATCCGCTGCATCCAATAGGCTTCAGAAGTCATGGCTGCTCTCTCCGCCGTCGATTTTGACCCTAACACAACCTCGTCTAAACTCGTCCTTCCCATCGACAAATATAAGCTCAAGGTCAGATTCAGGTCATCTTGTGCATATATCTGTTGAAGAATTGATAGGTTTCTACATTTTTCTAGCTACTCTCTTAGGTCTGAAACTTTGAAATTTGTCTTGTTCATGAAGAATTTCTTATGTTTGCTATTGCTTATAAATTTGTTTCGTAAAATTATCTTATGTTAATAGAAGAATATCTGGTTTCTTTTCTTGTTCACAAGTTCCTTGGTTTCTTGGCAAGGACCCCTCGGTGGAAACTAATTTCCTGCCTTACAGGTGATCTCGTGCTCTCTCTTGTTTACATGTATCTTCATTGTCTGCTTTTGCAGCAAGTCTTAACTTAAGATGGTGTGTTTTGAGGTTGTTATTTCTGTGAGCAGGAGGCGGAGGAACCAGCTGAACGTGAAGGGCTACAGAAACAGTGGCTTCGTGAAGAGCATATTAAATTTAGAAGTTGTCCAATTTACAGGTTGCTTCTAATTTCAGTAGTGATATTGTATTCAAAAAAGATTGTCTAACAAGTTTTTTTGTGTGTTTTCAGACAAGCCTCTTGAAATTACTTACAATTACTGGGATGGGACCGGGCATAGAAGAGTTATCCGGGAAAGCACAAGCTACATCTATGTCGTGATGTTTGAGCTTAGGTCATATACTCACCTTTATGGTATACCCTATTACAGGTGCGCAAGGGTGATGCAATTGGGAATTTTGTACAGGGCCGTTTAACAGCAGCTTGCCCCTTCAGACTAAGTTCATTGTTTTTGCTAGCGATAGTATTTGGAAGGTAAGTCTAATGACTCATGCTTTGATTTAAACCATGAGTTTAGCCCATTTCTCCGGACGTGATGATGGTTTATGTTTAACTGCAGGTAATGTCCAACCAAGAAGTGGTTGATGCGATCAGGAGTATCAAAGATCCACAAGAAGCAGCAAAGCACTTGATAGAGGAAGCTATATCTCATGTATTGTTGTTGTTTTATTTTTTTGTTGATCTTACATGTCGTTGTCCATATGCATCTGTGATGACAACCTTATATTTATTCCTTTGTTTAGGGATTTGGATCTCAGAAACTCAAGTTTGACAGATCTTGTAAGAAACTGAAGCCGAGAGCAGTAAGTATGGAACTCACAATCACACAACCTGATGACTGGCATCTTCATCTCCGTGACGGGATCTTCTTCAGGCTGTTGTTCCCCACAAGTCATATAAATGACTCGTGTAGTTGTGTGTTGTGTCTTTTCACTTCACTGCTTTTGTTATGGTGCTTGAGGTCCTTCTACTGTGTTATGTCGTTCAGTTAGGCTAAGATACTGTCTTAATAAGTGCCGAGGACCAAGTTGATGCACATATCTTAAAGAACTTACTCCTGAAGAACTTACAATGATATTACAACGCGCTTCAGTTGATGTAAGCCACTAATATGTTATTTGATTCATTTTTTCGTTTTCTATCTTAAAGAACTTACTCCTGAAGAACTTACAATGATATCACAACATTTGCTTCTTTCATTTGATTTTGTGTAATCTAGCCTCTTTAGGTTTGTTTATGTTTCTCTTGTTTTGTTTTTGCAGAATCAGAGATTGCTATCTGCAGCTATGAAGATCATATCCTTGAGAGTGTGTCTCTGTGTATAAAGAGGTTACTTTGCTTGGTGTTTGAAGTCATATAGTTTTGTCTCTTTCTGAATCTCAACACAGTTTTGTTTCAGGTCATAGCAACACAGACTGGAGCCATGGGGACTATATTGCACGCAAGGAAGAAGGGATGTCTGTTGAACCAACATTTAGTGTCTCAGTGATATTCCGAAATCCAGATGAGGTAAAAATCTTATCGTATTGTTGTAGTACGTTTAAATTCTTAGGTAAATATTCCAAACGCCATTTCCTCAAGCAAGTGTGTGAATAATGCTAACCGGTTATGAGTTTTCTTATTTGTATATGACTAAAAGAACATAATGTTTTGGTAATCTATGATCGGTTTGTAGGGCACAGGTTGTTGCTTGGCCTCCAATCAGATCCTACCGGAAGAATACAATGGAATACAATGGCTTCTTCTACTTCGAAGAATACTAATGAGGTTGATGGGAAACTTGATCAGAGAAAAGTTGATTTGAGAAACTACACTTCCTATAAACAGTTGTCTTCTGCACTTGAGAAATTGTTCAGCTGCTTCACTCTTGGTGAGAATCTTCTGCACTTTAAAACTACTTAACATATCTTTTTCATTGTTCTCTTATAACTTCTGAGTTAAAGTTTCTGTGTTTTGGCAGGGAGATGAGGAGCAACATAAAGAGTATAAAGGACATAAAGTGGACAGAATCAAAAAAGAGTTTGTGATTAAGCAGTCGTTTGCTACTTTTATTTTGACTTTGGTTTCATTGTATTGGATTGAAGATAATGATGAAACAAATGTAGATATCATACTTTGTGTAAACATATTTTGTTTTATTAATAAAATTGTTTCAAATATTCTTTTTAAAATAAATTCAATTGATACAAAATATATATATATATATATATATAATAATTTAATACGGCTTGGCTCGGCTCGGCTACTGAATGTATAGCTATTATAGGTACATTCAATTATAGCAATGTTAACTATCGCTATCATACATGCAAGATATTATAGCACGGCGAGAATGCTATCACATATGGTCGACCTATTATAGCTGGGGCAGACATAGCCATTTCAAAAACGCTATTATAGAGAACAATATTATAGCACAGACAAAAAACGCTATCGTATCTGGCCTACCTATTATAGCTGGGGCAGACATAGCATTTTCAAAAACGCCATCATATACATACCATGGCGTTTTTCGTGTGCTAAGAATAGAGATTTTTCTTGTAGTGATTTCAGTACCGAAATGCAACAGAGCAGAGATAGCATTGTCTAGAGATGGACTTCCATATAGTAATCAGCGATGTTCATATGCCTGACATGGACGGCTTCAAGCTCCTTATCATGTTGGTATAGAGATGGACTTACCTATTATCAGTACGTTATATCTTTATATCTATCTCTGATTTGTTTAAATGAGAAAGTTTGAATCTTATTTTCTGATTATTATTTTCAGTCAATGATGTCTGCCGATGATTCAAAGAGTGTGGTTCTAAAGGGAGTGACGCACAGTGCAGTTGATTATCTGATCAAACCAATGCGTATGGAGGCACTTAAGAACATATGGCGGCATGTGGTTCGGAAGAGAAAGAGCGAATGGAGCGTACCAGAACATTCTGGGGAGACCGGCGAGAGGCAACAACAGCAACAAAGAGGATGTAGTGCAGCTGTTTCTGGAGAGGATGCAGCAGATGATAACTCTTCATCGGTTAATGAAGGGAACAACTGGAGGAGCAGCTCACGGAAGCCATTATAGGACTTAGAATGATCTTTATGTCTGTTAGTATAGAATTTGGAATAATCTTTATGTAAAGACTTGTTTTGGTTAATGTAATAGTATTTTATGTATATTTGGATAATCTATTATATAATGAAAGCCTTTTCTCTCATGTGGTGAAGCCACGTCACCCTTTTTTAAAAACAACTTGGGCCTCAACTGTTATGTAAAAAGCCCAAACTCTATGTTATCATACAACTCTAACGTGGACCCACTTACTTAAAGTCCATCAAGCTCACAAATAAATTACACTAGGCTGTGTCTATTGCCCAAAAGAATCCCCACCTTCTCCGAGTCATCCTTCTCACATCCGTCTTCAGACCTCGGTCCTCCATAACGCCCGTCATTAATTCCCATGTTCTTCAATATCCCTTTAATAGCCCTTATTATCCTCTGTTTATGATTAACTCTCTTTCAGTTTCACAAACCCCTGGCCTCCAGCCGTAACGTCTCCACATCATGTCCTCCTATAAATTCCCAGCCACTTCCCAAAAAACCCTATCCCACCACCACAGATACCTTCCTAAACTCACCCGCCTCCTTCCCCTGTTTTCCGGTAAACGGAGATGGTGGTTGGTTATCGTATAAACGAAGACGAGTTCCATAAAAATCAGCTTGCTCGACTGCGATTTCTTTATCAGGAAACCATGTTTATGATTTCAAAGAGGTATAAACAAGTTATCTGGTTATCTTTAATTCCTCAATTGCTTCTATTTCAATTATACGCGGCGTTTTCTTGTGGCTGCAGATGTATGGTACTCCTCCAGATACATATATTTACTTAATTCCGAGAGTTCTTGCTTCAATGCCTCAAAAGGTCAGCCATATATCATTGCTTCTCAAACGTCACTCTACCTGTTAATTGTATCAAATATGATATCTTTCCTTAATAGTTTGCTATTGTTTGAAACTGAGATTACCACTGGGAACTGAAATTTTGAACAGATATAATTTAAGCTATGTTCATGTTAATAGCTTTTTCAAACCCCCTTAGTATGATCTGAAACTCAGAATGTGTGAGCTGGATGTTGTTTACTCATTTCCCCCTTCCATTCTAGCTAATTTTATACACTTTTTCTTTTGATGTTTGTGCATGTTTTACATCCGAGTTTTGTTTATTAGAATTTTGGTATGGTTCTGATAAATGGCTTGCTTAATGTTGTTACAGGTGCAGTATATTCAATGTGCAATGAGTGACTATGGATGTTACAATGTCACTGAACCACCTATGCCGAGATCCCCATGCCGAGATCCACTCTACTAACCTGAAAGGGAGATACCCAAGGTACATATGTGAACAATGTCACATACATTGATGTTAAATTATTAGGTAGTTGATGCACATATTCTTTGATTCCAACATTTCTGGAAAATGCAAAATATGTTATCCAAGTCATCAATAATTACTTGGTTTGGTTTAGTAGAGAGAACGTTTTTGTTACAAATATCTTCATCATGATTATTCATTATGCAGGTTTTCTTGACAAAGCATTATCGGAACAGAAGGTCAAACGACCCAGAATTTGTGCTAGACCTTGAAAAGAACTATGTTATTGACTCCGCCAAGTCAATCACCAGAGCCAGAGTTCTGGTATGTTCGCTTGATACCTTCCATTTTATTTTGGCACTCTTTTTTATTCAGAGTCTGAGCACAAACCTCAGCCGAATGTGTTTCATGCTATGACAGTTAGACAATTATGGTTTATATTAGTGTACATCTGGCCTCCGACAAACATGCCAACTCTGCCATGTTGGTGATAACAGTCAACCCAAAACTCTTTGGGGGTAAGCAACGTTACATACTGGGATAAAAATGCCCCACCTGTCATCTTCATGTTCTCACTTCGTTTTTAAAACCATAGGGGCTAATGTTTATGGTGCTCTATTGCAGGTAGATCGAAGACACTAAACAGGTAAGTCAATGTTTACAGAATATGTATCTCGATTGTTTCTCTTTTACAACGGGTCATCGTCCTTCTCTAATCAACTACTCCAAATTATATTAGCTTGGCAAGCTTTTTTTTCACCACTATTGAGGTTTCTCATGTAGATATCAGCAATCCTTAGTTTTCTTAAAGATTAACTTGCATCTTACCATCCAAACAGGTTCATCATGAAGAGTTAGAACCTTTGCTTAATGTGTTGAAGAGTGGAATGGTCACTGGAATCTCTATGCATCAATACATGCTTCATTTTGAAGGTAGATGTGATAATTGGAACTCCATCTATTTGCGCAGCGTCAACAAATGGAAATGGAATACCTTCACCTGTTGCTCTATCTTTTATATCTTTTTTTTTATCTTCTTATTATATGATTTACTGTTATCAGATCATTTTAATTTATTAGAGAGTGAGCTTTCCTACTCGATGTAAATAAATTTCCTATTTATATATTATAATTCTTAAAAGATAAAAACAATGAGATTCATTACTCAAACCAAATTATAAATTTATAAAACAGAAATTTAAATTTAGAGTGAAAAAATTTAAAAAAATCTAAAAAATAAAAATAAAAAGAAATAACACATTATTCATAAATAAATTATGATAAGGAAACGTCTTAGCAAACAAATAACTATATAAGTGAATATTAAAAAACGATCTATTGAAAAGATACAAATTTTAGATGAGGTATAAAAAATAAAAAATAAAAATATTTGACGTTACAAATAAAAGATAATAAATTTAGTAAATGTGTCAAAAAAATAAAACGGTTCAAACAAAAAAAATTCCGAAAAATAGAATCGGGTCCATATAACAAAAATTAATATTTACTTATGTTATATTACAGAGGAATATCAAGTGCGAATATACCACAAAAGTCTAAAACATGGCAGGTGTATGGAACAATAGAGAGAAAGTTTAGATGTAGAATCGAAAATACAATTCAAAACCACGACACAAATAAATAATGATTAACCTACTAATTGAGCCAAAAGAATAAATATAAAAAGGCGCAGACAAAAAAAAATTTCCTAAAAAAAAATCAAGCCCATATAGCAACAACTAACCTTTACTTAATTTATACCCAAAAAAATAGTCAAGAGTTTCTCGACAAAAAAAATAAACGAAAGGAATAGTATTATATTACTAAAGAAAAAAACACAAAGAATAAGAGTTTCTGGATCAAATGATGGAAAACGAACAATTTTAAACTACTGAATAAAAATACACAAAAGTATAATCTAAAATAATTATAAACAAAATATAAACTCAGAATTACAAACAAACAACAAAATGATATTTACTTAAGTTACATTAAAAAAGAATATCAACTAAAAAATAAACCACATAAAAATCTTAAAATTGTAATTTCTATATAAAAATCAAAATAGATACACATAGAATAGTTAAGCATTTCTTAACAAATAGGTGAAAAAACGAAATGAACAATATTATATTATTGAAAAAAACACACAAATAATATTGTCTAAAATGAAATAATTATAAAAAAAATATGCAACTCATAATACAAAACAAACAAAACAAACAAAATAATAATATTTATGAGTAATATCAAGTATGAATAAACAACAAAAACATAAAATGTGTATATTCTCTATGCAAAAAAAAAGGTTAGAAATAAAATAGTTAAATGATCTCTACAGAGAGGTGGAAAAAATGAAGAAAAAAAATACTATATTGCTAAATAAAAAACATAAAATATAGTATAAAAATAATATAAAAATAAAATAAAATTTACAAATACAAGATATTCATAGATGTCTGTTTCAATTCGTTATCTATTCCGATTTGTTTTCAATTATCTATTCCCACCCCGTCTCGACATTTTTAATTAACATATGGAGCAGAATTTAAGAAAGTGTAAAATCTAATACCCGTTTGGAATTATAAGAATCACAAATACTGATTTCAAAAGTCCATAATTCATAATATGGAAATGTATTATTAACGATTTTAGCTCACACCCAAAAATTAATTAATAAATGAAAATTGTCACATAATTACATATTAGTATACAAATCTTTCAAATTTTGATTACCTCCAGCTTCCAACAATCACATTCGTGTACATGATCAATTATATTCTCTTTTGCGACTCGGTGGTCACGAGAACATGTGGAAATATCACTTTGTTACTAAAGTTATGTCCACAACACAAACCAATAACAAAAGCACCACTACTGAACTTTTATAAAATATAAAGTTAAACAGAAAAATTGGTGTATGAGAAAGTAAGGAAGCAACTACCATGATACATTTTCCAATTACCCAACACGATAACGAAACATAAATGTACGAAATAGCTCTAATTAAAAAGACATGTCATATAAGGGAAAATACACTAATAGAATAAGAATAGACCGACTCTATGTTTACAAAACATGCAGATGAAGCTGAGACAAGACTGAGCAAATCAAACCATAAGAAGGTTAGTTATGCAGCGGGTAGAAGTGGAACTTAGATACCTACCTAAATACACCTTTCAAGCTATGCTTGAGGGAATAATTTCTATACGCCTTATGTTTACTGGGACTACTTCAGCACATGATAAACTCATTAACATTACAAAATTTTGCATTTCAACTATGTGATGAATAGTTGTGGTCCATGAGATTATAAACTTACGAAAAACGCAGAGGACAAAGTCACATGAGAACACTTCTAATCATATCTCAAAAGGAAAACGCAGAGGTAACGTCTTTAAGCGCGTTTGAGACAACCACTTCTAACTCTAATAAGTATTAAATATTCAACATTACACTCTGTATGCAATAGATTATTTAAGTCGGATAACAAAAATGGAACTCAGCAAACATATTCCATAACCAAACCCCCGCACGTGCGCGGGGGCTCGAAGATCACTAGATTATGCAATAAAAGAAATAAAAAAGCACAAAGAGTCTTCTTATATTACTGGTTATAGGGCACAAAAAAAGCCATGAAAACTAACAGCCTAGCATATGATATAAGCTATAATAGATGCTCAATTCGACAGAAAAACGTCACGAAAACATATTCATTGGCACTAAAAATGTGTTAACATAATTTATACTATAACACAGATATAGCACCATGGAAAACTGCATTATAGCACTACAAATGTGTTATTAAATAATTAATGATAACGGTTATATAATGTTACAATATGTCAATTTATTATAGCATTAAAAAAACGCTATGGTATGGGGGGTCTATTATAGCTGCGGCTGAGATAGCATTCAAAACGCTACTAAAACCCTTTGGTAGCGTTTTCAGTGTGTTACGAATGCTCATATTTCTTGTAGTGAGAGAAACGAGAGAAGAGAAAACTTTTTGAAAACCTAGAAATTACTATGAACTCTCTCGAAAACTGATTGCGAAGTGAAAAGTTAAGAGAAAGTTGAAAAGTAATTAAAGTGAAGAAAGTGAAGTTACCTTGATGAAAGTGGTGTGCATGGTTAAAACGAGGGCGATATGGGCAGTTCTTTTAAAGTTACTATTGACGACAGTTCTCAAGATCACGCAGATCTCTCTGCCACTTCAATCTCAACCATTGTATTCGAAATATCATAATAATTTCGAACCTCAGCATTCCTCGGGGTCATGAAGATCTTTCACTTCCGCGGATCTTAATCGTTGGATTCTTAATCTTGTAATGATTTCGAATCTTGATTGTTGCAAGCTGACGTTAACAAACTCGAGTTTTGCATTAGATTGTTCGGATTTCTTTCTGCCCATTTTTAAAATACTTAATGATCAATTGTTGATACTAAAATCTAAATCTAAATCAACCCGATAAGACCCACTAAAACTGTAAAGAGTTCAGCGCAATTACCCATGCCCCAATTTCATATACTAGTGATCTATCCCCCGCGCAAACTTTATTTGAGATTGAGGTGGGTTCGTCATATGTGTGTTTTAGACGTCTCTTTTGAAAAGAAAATATATGGTCGGAGATGTTCGCATGTGTCCTTGTCCCTCACACAAATATGTGGAGTTCAAGGCGGTGTTATATCGTTGATGAACCCTTCTTACGGTTTGTGATGCTACTTGCGGTTCTATCTTGTACTGCAAATTTTGCAAACATATAGTCTGTTGTTGACATTGGTCTTAAACGTATATCTGCTATTGGACTTCTGAACAATCGTCCTTTGTTAATCTCGGCTGACAGCTCATCTAGCTTTATCTTAAAAGAATATGCATTCTAAGTCGGGTCTATTCTTTACCGTATGTGTCTAAGTGGTTAGAAACCAAAACGAACAATGGAATTTGACCGTCTCTCTCCTCTCTCTGGTTTGCTGCAACAATAATGATGAGCTTAGCGTTTCTTTCTCTTGTGGGTCTTCAGAATCTTCCATGTCCAACCCAGCAAGAAGGCCACAGGCCGAAGTCCCACACAAGAACTTGATGTATTCACTGAACATTTAAATGATTTATTCAAAGACGACAACATTCAGGTACTTGTTCTTGACTTTTTCGCTGAGAAATTAACTAATTTTTTTTTTTTTTTTGTCTTTTAAAAAGTTAGTTTTGTAACTGTTTTGTATTGCAAGAAAAAATCATAAACATCCTCTTTGGATCCCCGGATGCCTGTTTCAACCATTTGGTGTTCACGATATCTTCAGGTATATGAAAAAAACGCATGCCTGGTTCATCAGATAAGGACTAAATTCGTCACACTTTCAATTCAAGGTATTTGTGGCTTTGGTTATAGTTAATTATGTTGTTACCTGTTACATTACTGAGTTACAAATTTTGCTCTAAAATGGACTCTAGTGACGATCATTATTCTCGTTATTCTCGTTCTTTCCAAATCAAGCTTGATTATGACACATATTATTATTATTATTATTATTATTATTATTATTTTGGTATGAAGTAATTAATTTCAACCATGATATATCAAATAATATATATTTTAAATCAAAGAGAAAATAAAGAGTGTATATATGCAAGATCGTAGTATATATATAGTTATATAGTTTTTTTTTTTTGGGTTTTAATGTTAAGATTTAATACCAAAAGTGAAAGGTTTACGAGCTAAATTACTAGTTACAAAAAAAAAATAAGGCAGGAGAAAACAATTCTTACCGTAACAACTTACCTAATAGGAACAAGGCTTATAGATATACTTTCATAGCGGATGAGTAATACAACCAAAATAAGATTGAAGAAGAGAAGGGGTGCCATCCTTCGACGGAAAGGAGATGAGCCTGTCACGCATGAGGCGGTCTACTTGAAGCTTGAGCACAGGCAGAGGAGTTGTTGTTGGCGTGAATATACGAGCATTCCTTTCACGCCAAATAGTGGAGGCGATAACCTGGAGCATCAGCTTGAAAATGGTGCAATTGTTCCTTGAAACATTCTATCATGGCAGGAGATAAGAGTCAGCTATCATGGGTATCTGAGGGTGAGCATAATCCGGCATGATCTGAGTTGCGAAGGCTTGCCACAGAGCATTTGAGAAAGTGCAGGAGAAGAAGAGATGGTCATGAGTCTCATCCTCGACAGTGCAGAGCGGGCAGATTTGAGGAACATTCATATCCCACCTCCTAAGTCTATCCCTAGTTGAGAGACGACCCAAGAAAACCAGCCAAAGATTAAAGGAGGATCGCGGAATAGCTTCTCTAAACCACACTAGCTTTGACCACCTAACCTTTGGAGTTGCGACCCTAAGCTGTTCCCAAGTTCTTTTTGAGGAGAAATTGGTAGAGAATGTACCTGTTGGCGTGATTGTCTTTTGAGTCTGCCGGAATTGGAGTAGTGGTTAAAGCAATCTGGAGGTTTTAAATTTCCTCAGATCTCGCACTCGGCATGTGCCACTGTCCATTTTGCACATAATCAACCACCCTTGCGCTTGCACTGATCCGAAGAGCTGAAGTACCAGCAGCTCCAATATAAGCTCTTAACGAGCCAACATCTAACCAATTATCCCACCAGAACATAGCAGTCATTCCATCCCTAACATCGCACTGTAGGAAAGAAGAAAGGATATGCTTAAGCTTGAGCATACTTCTTACAGCCTTGGAAAATCGCGGAGAGTCATCAGTTTCCCAATAACTCTTTCGGTGGAAAACATTACCTTTCAACCAAGCAACCTACAGACTTCCTGATGTGGCAAAAAAATTCCATACTTGATTCAGTCTTTAAAAAACTTCAAAATCAGCCAGTAAACGGATGCCTAAACCTCCCTCACTCTTAGGCTTACAAATTTCAACCCAAGACACCTTTGATACCCCAACCCATTGTGTCTTGTTCTTCCATAGGTAGGATGCACACAGGGAGTCTACTTTCGCATAAAACCCTTTGGGAGAATGAAGACTTGAGTTCAAAAATTCACCATTCCGTAAATTTCCGAAGCTACCAATCTGATTTTTCCTGCGTGAGATAGATACTTTGATGTCCAAGAGTGAAGCTTCTTAGTGATTTTTTTCCAAGAAAGGCTGAAGGGAAGAGAACCTCAGCCTTTGATTATTCAGTGGAAGGCCCAAGTATCTTGTAGGGAATGATCCTAGATTGATCCGCATCTCTTGACTAAGAGCCTGAGCATCCAAGTCCGAAACGCCGCTGAAGAAAATCTCTGATTTGGACGGGTTCATATCCAAGCCAGACATACTCCTGAAAACCTCAAGAACTCCCCTGATACCTACCATTGACTCTCGTGAGCCATTTGAGAATACCAGAAGATCAGCAGCAAACAACATATGGGTAAGGAGAGGGTTTTCACATTTTGGTTGCAGACCAAATTTACCCTCAGTAGCAACTTTATCCAGCAGGCGCGTAAGAGCTTCCATAACCATTATGAACAGATATGGAGAGACCGGATCGCCATGCCTTAACCCTTTCTTTCCTTCGAAAAACCCTGCAGGTTATCCATTGACCATAATCGAGAATCTTGGAGTAGATTAGCTGATATGAGCTTGGCTAAAAGTCTTGAGCCAAATAAGGGTTGAGCCGTTGGCTAATCTAAGGACTTCTCCAACTTAGCTCGGATAAGATGGATGGTGAAGGATGGATCGTGTAGAACCACTATAGGTGTGAAAGCCTACATATACTTCTAGGAACACTCTAGCAATTTGGAACACTCACAAATTGAAAGAGAAGAGAGAGTTTTTGTTTCACACACAAATTGATATTTTATTGATCAAAAGGTGAAAAAGGGATTACAATTCAAGACATTATATAGCCAGGTTTATGACTTATTCTAAGGAAAAACACATAAATCTTGTAAAGAAAAACAAAGAAAAATGTAGCAAAATCAAAGCAAAACAATTAATTCAAAGAGAGAGTATCTAGGGTGCTAAATAAGACAAGTTTGATCTCTTGTTATTCAAACTTGATTCTTTAAGTTCTTGAGATCCTTTAGCTATTTCAGAGTCTTCTTAGGAACCTTATTGTACTATAGAACACATGCTTAGGTGGACTTCATCTTTTGATAAGAATAGGGCCCATTTGACTTTATCGGTTATGAGAGGGTCCACCGGATATGTCTTCACTGTTCGGCTTGTATCTCGAGTTTTATAACTGATCTCCGGGAGTTCTTTGGTGGCCTGGAAACTAGACTCATAGAGATTCAATTTAGTGTGTGGATTATCTCCTGGGTCTTCCTGAGTCGTTATGGAGACTTGATTAAAGATGGATTTAAGTTGGGAGCTCTCGGATGGAGTTATGCGGATTGCTTCAAACTGATCAAGTGGGATCAGTCCTGCATGTTCCAGATGCTCTAGGAAGATGTTGAACTTTTTCTCTATGCCTTTTCTCCTGCTCCTGGTCACTGGTCCACTTGGCACATTAGGAGCTTGAATGGTTTGGCTTGGTGGCTCGATGTCCTCATCACTCCCCTCCTTTTCATGAGGTTTTGACCCCCAAACTTCATTTACTGCATCAAAACGAGCCAAGTCAGAGACATTGAAGGTATTAGATACTTTAAACTCACCTGGAAGATCCATATTGTAGGCACTGTCATTTATTTTCTCCAAAATCTTGAATGGTCCATCTCCACGTGGTGAAAGCTTGGAGCTCCTTTGGTTGGGAAACCTCTCCGGTCTCATGTGCAGCCACACCCATTCTCAAACTTCAAAAATAACTTGTTTCTTGCCTTTGTTGGCTGATCTAACACGTTTCTCATTGGTCTTCTCAAGCTTTTCCTTAAATTTCAAGTGGAGCTTCTTTATTTGATCAACCTTTTTCTCTCCATCCAAATCCAAGAAGTCTTTTTGTGGAAGTGGTGAAAGATCAAAAGGAGTGTTGGGATTGAACCCATAAACCACCTGAAAAGGAGAAATTAGTGTTGCACTATGGATAGCTCTATTATAAGCAAATTCAATAAAGGGTAAGGCCTCAAGCCAAGTTTTAAGATTTCTCCCTATTGTTGCTCTTAGAAGTCTTCCAAGAGTGCGGTTGACCACTTTGGTTTGACCATCAGTTTGTGGGTGGCACGTGGTTGAGAACAGTATTTTAGTGCCTAGTTTCTTCCATAAGGTCCTCCAAAAATGGCATAGAAACTTGGTGTCCCTATCCGAGACAATAGTCCTTGGCACTCCATGCAATCTAACAACTTCTCTAAAGAAGAGATCCGCGGTTTGAGTTGCATCATTGGTCTTGGCACAAGGTATAAAGTGAGTCATCATGGAAAAGCGATCTACTACCACAAATATTGAATCCTTGTGTCTGATCTTGGGTAAACCTAGCACAAAATCCATGGAAATATCAACCCAAGGAGAAGTAGGAATTGGTAAAGGAAAATACAAACCGTGGGGTTGGACTCTCGACTTGGCTTTCTTGCAAGTGATACACCTTACAATGAAAGTTTCTACTGATTTCTTATGGTAAGGCCAGAAGAAATGTTCTTTAAGCATTGCCAAAGTCTTCTCCACTCCAAAGTGACCCATTAATCCTCCTCCGTGAGCCTCTCGAACTATAAGATCCCTTAAAGAGCATTGTGGAATGCATAACCGTTTGTCCTTGAAAAGATAGCTATTGTGGATTGATATGCTCAGAGTTTACTTCTCTAAGTTTAACTGCAAGTGCATATGCAAATGTAGTATATAGGGGTCGAATCCACAGAGACTCAAGAAATCTTACGATAGACTATAGAATGTCAAATTAAGCTAGACTATTCTAATCAGAAAATAAATGACTAAGCAGAAAGTAAATCAATATCAAGAACGGTTGTTGTGAAGAAAGTACTAAAAGCGTCAAGTCTAGGGAGTTCTCAGGAAATCAGACAAGCAGATAAATTATCAGTCAGGATCAAATTAAGTTCGGTTCTAGAACTCAAACACAAGATAGAACTAACCAACTTTCGTTGCGAGAATTCTCTAAGTCTAATTAGAAGAAACCCAAATTTCTTTGCAATTCCTAACAGATTAAACTAGCCTCAAGTGCAAGTTTGATTTGTTCACAATTCAATTAAACCAAATTTATTTGCAGATAATTAAATTGCTCAACCTAAATAGATCATATTCTAAATTACACTTTCGTGTCAATTTATAAACCTAAAGTCTAGATTCTAAGTGATCAGGTTAGAACCTAGTATTAAGCACAATTCAGGTTGAAGAACAAATAAGATTATGAATCCTTAACTGATAAATTAATCTAACAAGTCATGAAAATCCTTAAGAGAATCCCTAAACCTAACTATGAATCTACTCAGACATGATTAATGAAACACAAATCAATGAATAAATATATATCATAAAATCAAAGAGTAAAGAGTAAAAGAGGTTCGAAATATTCTGTCTGGAGTACAAGAACGATCAATCTACCGGTCTCTCTCTCTAAAAAGCTAATAGTATGAAAGCGTCCCTAAAACAAAACACCAAAAACCTAATTATAAAGCCTTAATCACGTCTTGGGTCTTTTCGCAAATACTGGAACTTCTTGGGGCAAAACTGCAAATCTTCATTAATGTGCTGGCGCTGAGGTGCATCGATCGATGCCAGTGATGCATCGATCGATGCATGGGTCGTCCAGACTTGGTGAAATTAACTCTCTCGGCTTAAGCTCCAAAAATTTCCCAAAATGCTCCAATATCTCTAATAATCCTCCAAACGTGCATGTACCTAATAAACACCTGAAATGACTCTAAAGACACGAAAAAGACTCTAAAGCATACTTATATCATGACTTAAAACAAGTAAAAACCATGTTATATCAACTCCCCCACACTTAGCTTTTGCTTGTCCTCAAGCAAAACAGAGAACTAGAATGTGGTGAAGAAGTTTGAAAACTTTAAGAAACTCTTTTCATCTTAGAAGCACAACACTCAGATTCCCCTTAGTAAGCCACATGAAAGATTCACCTGCAAGACATCAAGACCAACATATACTTCCCCCACACTTAGCAACTGTCCTGAGTAAACTCCACAATCAATCCAAAGCATTCAAATTCACCCTACTGACTTCTATAAGCTATTAAGTGCGGTCTCACCTAAGGATTATCGATCAAAGGGCACATGGATTCTTACTCTGTTAGCTCTAGACCACCATACTCTCTTTTTCTGGTTCCTTTCTTCTCTTTTCCCTTACTTAGCAACTGATTTTTCCCCATTGGGTATCATTTTTTTTTTTTATCAGTGCTCTTCCCGATATGGGGTGTACTTTGGACACATTCCATGGATGCACAAGAGGTAATAGGGGTCTCTACCACTCCCGCGACCACTTCGGAGCTACTAGCTCATCCTCAGTTTATTATTCTCTTTTTTTTTTACTTTAGGGAAGGGGAGAAGTGAACCTTACTTGGACATGTTTACAAGCTGTGTCAGAACTAACAGAGGAATCCGACTCAAGGTATACCAAGCCCTTAGGTGAGAAAAGTAAGTCAAAATTAGGGGTGAAGTCAATAAAGGATCCTCTGATACCTGAAGTGATATGGGTGTCCTCAGTAGGCTGATCTGCGTTGGGTTTTCTAATAGTCATAGATTGATCTGCAAGCTCATCCCAATGGTTAATTAAGTTCCTGCAAGTGTTGTTGGCTTCTCAAAAATTCATTGTTTCTTACTTAAACTGTTTTGACTCGATAAAACAGATTTGGACTGAATCTAAGAAAACAAAAAGCGTGCGTCAGTAGCTACCTCCCCCACACTTAAAACACACTGTCCCCAGTGGTCGCAAGCTTAGACTTGGTGAGAAAGAAAACGGAATGAAAACAAACCGAAAAAGGGTCAGAACACTTACCTATCGCCGGCCTGTGTCGATCGATGCCACTTGGGTATCGATTGATGCAAGGCGATTATTCCCGCGGTTTTCTGAACCGCAATTGAATCAGCAAACCGTAAATCGCAACTGTATCGACCGATGCACTATGTGTGTCGATCGATGCAGTGCGATTCTGCCTGTTTCTCACGCTTTTGAACACACCAAAACAGAAAATCAAAAACACCAAATCAAAACGAAAAAATGAAAAGAAAAACGAACCTAATAGTGGGTTGCCTCCAACTCAGCGCTCTTTTAACGTCATTAGCTTGACGTTTCATCTGAATCAGGCAGAGGGTGAATCATCCATAGGAAGAATCGAATCTGACCTCTCGGAATCTCGGCCTTAGCCCAATAATGCTTCACCCTCTGTCCATTTACAGTGAATTCCTTACCTTCCTGGCTGATTAGAACGACAGCTCCATAAGGACGTACCTCCTTGATCGTGAAAGGACCAGACCACCTCGATCCCAGCTTACCTGGAAACAATTGCAAACGAGAGTTATACAAAAGTACCTGTTCATTAGGCTCAAATTGTCTAGAGACAATCTTCTTGTCATGATAAGCTTTAGTCCTCTCCTTGTACATCTTTGAGTTCCCGTAAGCAAAATGCCTAATCTCATCCAACTCATTAAGCTGCACCAACCTCCTTTCTGTAGCAGACTTAAGATCGAAATTCATCTGCTTCACAGCCCATGCTGCTTTGTGCTCAAGCTCTACTGGCAGATGCCATGCTTTTCCATACAGCATATGAAATAGAGTAGTCCCAAGTGGCGTCTTGAATGCAGTCCGGTAAGCCCATAGTGCATCATCCAGCTTTGCTGCCCAATCCTTCCTTGTCTTCCCAACTGTCTTCTCCAAGATCTCCTTGATCTGTCTGTTAGAGACCTCGACCTGCCCACTAGTCTGAGGGTGATAAGGAGTAGCAACTCGGTGATGAACTCCATGCTTCTGTAGCAGCTTCTCGAAGACCTTAGTAATGAAATGAGATCCTCCATCACTAATCACTATCCGAGGTACTCCAAATCTAGGGAAAATGATGGTCTTAAACAGCTTAAGAACCACCGAAGAGTCATTGGTTGGACTAGCTATCGCTTCCACCCACTTAGACACATAGTCCACAACAACCAAAATGAACTTATTCCCATGATATGAGGGAAAGGACCCATGAAATCAATGCCCCAGCAATCGAAAACCTCAACCTCGAGAATGAAGTTCTGAGGCATCTCATGCTTCTTACTGATTTTCCCTCTCCTCTGACAGGCATCACACTGAGAGACAAGAGAATGAGCGTCTCTAAACATTGTAGGCCACCAGAAACCTGCTTGCAGAACCTTAGACACAGTCTTAAAAGTAGCAAAATGTCCAGCATAATCTGATCCATGACACTGGAATAAGATATCTGGAACCTCTGATTCAGCAATGCATCTCCTGTAAAGACCATCCGAACAGTGCTTGTAGAGATTAGGTTCATCCCAATAGTATCTTCTGAGCTCTCAGAAGAACTTCTTCTTAGCATATCCCTTCAACTCATCTGGTTCAGTCTCTGTAGCCAGGTAATTGGCAATATCCGCAAACCAGGGTGTAACCGTCATCGCAACAGCACAAAGTTTGAGATTCAAGTACTCAATTTGACCCTTAAAGGAATCTGGGTTCGTAGGCGATCTGCATAGACCGACGCACAGGTCCGCGTCGATCGTTGCATTCCCGATACTTGCATCGATCGCTGCCGAAGTGGCATCGATCGACGCACTGCGATAAATCCGACAGTTCTGGTTCTTCCTGTCCAAATCCGACATAAATGTTGTCTCGATCATATTAACGTTCTCCTCAGGCAAGAAATCATTAATGGGGACGTCTTCTTCAACTATAATCCTTGACAGATGGTCAGCAACTCCGTTTTCTACTCCCTTCTTGTCTTTCACCTCAATATCATACTCTTGAAGCAACAAAATCCATCTCAACAATCTCGGTTTAGCATCTTTCTTCTGCATTAGATACTTCAGAGCTGAATGATCAGTGTGTACAATCACTTTAGAACCAACAAGATAGGACCGAAACTTTTCAAAAGCAAAGACAACTGCCAACAACTCCTTCTCCGTGGTGGCATGAAGCTTCTTATCCTTCTTCTGCCCCAGAACCGCTCCTACAACATAATTACTCGCATCGCACATTACCTCAAAAGGTAGATCCCAATCTGGTGGCTGAACTATAGGAGCAGTCACTAATGCTTGCTTGATCTGTTCAAATGCAGTCTGACAATCTGCAGTGAACTCAAACTTGGTATCCTTACACAGCAAAGCAGTTAGTGGTCTAGCAATCTTACTGAAATACTTGATGAACCGTCTATAGAAACCAGCATGTCCAAGAAAGCTCCTCACAGACTTCACAGAATCAGGCGCCTGAAGGCTGGTCATAACCTCAATCTTAGCGCGGTCTACTTCAATTCCTAATTCAGACACTCTATGTCCAAGAACAATGCCATCTCTGACCATGAAATGGCACTTCTCCCAATTAAGAACCAAGTGCTTCTCCTCACATCTAGCTAGCACTTTGCACAGATTATCCAAGCACTCATGATAGGATGACCCTAGACTGAAAAGTCATCCATAAACACCTCCATAAAGTACTCAATCATGTCAGTGAAGATGGACATCATGCATCTCTGGAAGGTGGCTGGTGCATTACAAAGTCCAAAAGGCATCATGCGGTATGCAAATGTGCCGTATGGCAAGTAAAAGTAGTCTTTCCCTGATCCTCGGGATGGATGGGAATCTAGAAGAAGCATGAGTACCCATCAAGGAAGCAATAGTAAGGGTGATTTGCTAACCTCTCCAGCATCTGATCGATAAAAGGCAAAGGGAAATGATCCTTCCTTGTCGCAGCATTGAGCTTCCTGTAATCTATGCACATCCGGTGTCCAGTCACAGTCCTTGTAGGAATCAGCTCGCTCTTCTCATTCTTCACTACTATAACTCCACCTTTCTTAGGCACTACATGGACTGGACTAACCCAATCGCTGTCTGAAATAGGATAGATGATCCCAGCATCTAGGAGCTTCATGATCTCCTTCTCTACCACATCCTTAAGATTAGGATCCAGCCTCCTATGATGCTCAACAAATGTCTTTGATTCGTCCTCAAGATGTATCCGATGCATACACATCTCCGGAGAAATACCTGAAATGTCATCAAGAGAATAGCCAAGAGCCTTGCGATGCATGCGCAGCTTGCTTAGCAGTAAATGTTAGAATATGAGATTTAAATTGAGAGAATAAGGTAGAATTGAGTAGAATTGTGAAGAATACACCAAGAACCAAATTAGGGTTCTTGTGCACTAGAGAGTAAGAGAAGCGGCTGTAAGAGAAGAATAATTCTCTATATTTATTAAACAGGTTACAACACAAATATATATACTAGCTATTCTAGGTTATACAAGGAATTGAATACGAGAGAGTTTCAACGGTCATAAAGGTGTGACTGTTTTTGTCTTCTTATGAATATAGTTCACTATATTCAATATAGCTCACGTCCAGTATAGTTCACTATACTCAATATAGTTCACGTCCAGTATAGTTCACTATGTGATCTCCACTTCAATATGATCTTCATTTCAATACTCCCCCTCAAGCTTGAATTCAAGGATTGAATCAAGCTTGGAGTGACAATGAAGATCTACCTCATTAAAAACCTTCATGAAGAAAACCACTTGGGATAAAACTTCATGAAGGGAAAAAGAGTGTAGATTTCATAGCCTTAGGGAATTCCGGAAGCTCCATGAGTCCAAGCTTGTTGTGAATCGATTCACACACTTTCCAACTAGCTGCCTTGGTGAACACATCAGCTAGTTGTTCTTCACTCCTTGTGAAGCACGGTAACACAACTCCTTGTTCAATCATCTGCCTCACTTTGTGACAATCCACCTCTATATGTTTGGTCCTCTCATGGAAGACTGAGTTTGAAGCAATGTGAATGGCTGCTTGGTTATCACAATGCATTGTGATTGGCTTTGAAGTCTCAATCCCCAAATCCTCAAGAAGAGCTTTGATCCACGCCAATTCTGTTGCTAGCTTCCTCATTGCTCTATACTCAGCTTCAGCACTTGAACATGACACTATCTTCTGCTTCTTGCTCTTCCAAGTAACAAGGTTGCCTCCAATGAATGTACAATATCCAGTAGTAGACCTCCTGTCCACCCTATCTCCTGCCCAATCAGCATCACAATACCCAACTATCTCTGTACTTTGATTGCAACCCATCCAAATGCCTTGACCCGGAGTGCCACTTAGATATCTGAGTATCCTTTCAACCATGTTCCAATGGTGCATCTTTGGTGCTTGCATATGTTGACTTATCTGGTTCACAGCAAAGCACAAATCAGGTCTGGTTATTGTTAAGTAGATTAGCTTACCAACCATCCTTCTATAGTGAGTGATGTCCTCAAATAGTCTGTCTTCAAGCTCCCCCTCTCTTATGACTTTGTAACCTTCTTCCAATGGTGTCTTAGCTGGTTTTGATCCAATCTTTCCTGCTTCAGACAACAAATCAAGTGTGTACTTCCTTTGAGATAAGAAGAGTCCTTTATCGGACCGACAAACTTCTATCCCAAGGAAGTACTTTAGAGTACCAAGATCCTTAATGTCAAACACAGATTTAAGATATGCTTTAGTTTCTTGAATACCTGACTTGTTATTCCCTGAAATGATAATGTCATCCACATAAACAAGGATGACAATAATACCTTCCTGATCTTGTAGAGTAAATAAAGTATGATCTCCTTCAGACCTCTTAAATCCTCTTTGCATAAGGGTTGAGCTCAACTTATGGTACCAAGCTCTAGGTGATTGCTTGAGTCCATAGATAGCTTTCTTGAGCCTTAGAACCTTCCCTGGTTTCACAATGCTCTCAAGACCAGAAGGTGGTCTCATGTATACCTCATCTTCAAGCTCTCCTTGAAGGAATGCATTCTTGACATCCATTTGCCAAAGTTCCCAATCAAGGTTTGTTGCCAAAGATAAGATGATCCTAACTGTGTGAAGCTTAGCTACTGGTGCAAATGTATCCAAGTAATCATTTCCATAAGTTTGAGTGAAGCCTCTTGCAACCAGCCTTGCTTTGTATCTCTCCACTTCTCCATTGCTTCTATACTTGATGGTGAAGACCCATTTAGACGTCACTGCCTTCTTTCCTCTAGGAAGTTCAGCTTCATACCAAGTCTCATTGTTCTCCATTGCTTTGGTCTCTTCATCCACAGCTTGCATCCACCTCTTATCTCCCTTTGCTTCTTCATAGGTTGTTGGTACATGTTCTTGATCCAACTTCCCAATGAACACTTGATGCTCCAAAGGTACATGAGCTAAACTACAAACAGCTTGAATGGGATGAGCTACTGCATTGCTGTTGAAGTAAACCCTAGTCTTTTTCCATTCTGATGGATCCTTTTTCTCCCTTGTGCTTCTCCTTAGAGTCTGAACTTGCTGCTGAACAACTTGCTGCTGAACTGGTTGTTGCTCATCCATAACCTCATTCATAACCGGCTCCTCTTCATTTTGATGATCCAATTCCTCAGGTTCTTCCTCGTGTTCCATATGCTCCTCAACTCCAGCTTGATCATGTGTAGAAGAATCAGATTCTTGTGGTTCCTGTTCTGATTCTTGAGTTTCTGATTCTTGAGTGTCCCCCTCATGATCAAGATGGGCAGGTTGTGGAACTTCTGACGGCAAGACGTGTACTGAAGGAGCAGGACTTGTTGCAGCTGGTTGTTGAGGTAGACTAATCCCCAGGCTTTCCATAATCCTCCTTAGGTTAGCAGCCCGGTCTGATTGAGATGTTGGAAGATCCTTCAAACTATCCCAATTCTTTTCATCATAGAAACTTCTTGTCTCCATAAATTTCACATCTCTTGAAATCAAAACCTTCCTTGTTTCAGGTACATAACACTTGTATCCCCTTTGTGTTGTAGAATATCCAATGAACATGGCTTTGGTGCTTTTAACATCCAATTTATCCCTTTGTTCTCCTGGTATTAACACAAAGCAAAGGCACCCAAACACACGTAAGTGATCAATTAATGGATTGGTTTTGTTTAATACCTGAAATGGAGATTTATCCTTGAGAACTTTTGTAGGAGTTCTATTGATCAAGTAACAAGCAGTCATGACTGCATCTCCCCAAAACCTCTTAGGCACATTCTTGTAGAACATCATGGACCTTGCTACTTCCATTAGGTGTCTGTTCTTCCTCTCAGCCACTCCATTTTGTTGTGGAGTGTAGGGACAGCTTGTTTGATGAAGGATCCCATGCTTGGATAAGTGTTGTTTGAAGGCATTACTCGTATATTCACCACCATTATCTGATCTAAAAATTTTGATCTTAGCATTGAAATGGTTAGTAACATGGCTTTGAAAGTTCATAAACGCTTCTAACACTCTATCCTTAGTTTGCATCAATGTTATCCAAGTATACTTAGATTTTTCATCAATGAAAGTGACAAAATACTTATGATTTTCTCTAGACAAACAAGGAGCAGTCCAGACATCTGAGTGAACAAGATCAAAGCAACTTTCATAAGTAGTTATGGAGTTTGGGAAAACAGATTTGCAATGTTTACCAAGAATACAAGCCTCACAATCATCATTCTTAAACGAAACAGAAGGTAATAGAAGTCCTAACGCCCTAGAGTGTGGATGTCCTAGTCTAGCATGCCAAATGGAATCATCCACACCAACACAAGTAGATAAAGCAGTAGATAAAGCAACAGATAATTCAGAAGAGGAATTGATGTCTTCAACCATGTAGAGCTCATCCTTTGTCACACCTTTCCCAATCAACTTACTTGTTTTAATATCCTGAAACACAACATCATTAGGACTAAAAACAACATTGCAATTCAAGTCAGTGGCTATCCTTTTTACGGAAACTAAGTTTGAGGTGAAACTAGGCATAAAGAAAGCTTTAGATTCTTTGTTAAACAATTTCAGATTTCCTATGCCTTGTATTGGAATTTTATCACCATTTGCAATCACCACATTTCCTAAGGCAGGTTCAACATTGTTTATTAATCTAGAATCACTTATCATATGATGAGAAGCTCCTGAATCAATGATCAAATGTTTCAGTTTGTTTGATGCAGAGAGTGAAGAACCAAGAGCCATACCAGAGTTCTCCTTGAGAACTTTGATGAGAGCCTCAAGGTCTGACCTCCTTACCACATCATTCTGAGCAGTCACAGCTGGTGTTTGATGAACCACCATTGCTCTCCCTTCTTCACATTGCTGCATTGAAGAGGAACCTGGTCCAGCTGCACCACTTGAGTAGTTTGCCCTTTGATCTTTGACCCGGCTGTTGGTGAATGAGGGTCTGAGATTAGGGTGAAGACGCCAGCATCTATCCTTCAAATGCCCACTCTTCTTGCAAAAATCACACATCAAGACTCCTCTCTGGTCACCTCCATAGTTCTTCCTCTCATCAGCTTTGTACAGCCCCTTGTTTGCGGTCACCAGCTCTCCTTTTCCTTTGAACAACCCAAATGAGCCTTGTTCCTTCTGAATTTGCCCACACACATCATCAATGTCAGGTAGAGTGTCTGCCCTTAGGATATGCTTGATCAAGGAATTATAAGATGAGTTCAAGGTGAGCAGAAGAGCAAAGACTTTATCTTGCTCTCTCCTTTCTTGCAACACCAAAGGATCACTGCTTGGTGGCCTCAGCATCTCCAGCTCTGACCACAGTGAGCTAAACTTCCCAAAATGAGCTTTAAACTCCATATCTTCTTGCTGGAGATTGTTAATAGCCAGCTTAACTTCAAAGACTCTTGTTAAGTTTGATTTATTCCCATAAACCTTCTCAAGAGTATCCCACAGCTGCTTAGCAGTCACACAATAAGAGTAGGCTTCCAATAGGTGCTGGTCCAGTGAGCTTTGGAGTATAGAGAGCACATTCTGGTCCCCTTGCATCCAAGCTTCTTCTTCAGCTTCAACCGCCTCTTTAAGAGACTCATCACTGCCTTTAGTCTCTGCCTCAGCTCCTTCCTTGGCTTCAGCTTCAGACCTGGCCTTAAACACTTTCTGTGGAGCAGTGTCACTCAGGATATACTTCCACAGACCTCTGCCTCCAAGTGCAGATTTCACCATCCTAGCCCAAACAATGTAGTTTGAGCCTTTCAAAGTTACAGGAATAACAACTCTTGAGTTCTCCATTGCTAAGACTGATATGAAGCAAGGAGGGAGTATTCAAGATGAAAGGAAGAGTTCTCAACTCACAGAGAACACAACAGTAGATAAAGAAGCAAAAGAAATGAACTTAAGAGCTTAAGAGCTTGTAAGAACCAAGAGAACTTTTAACAGCTTAAAAACAGAGTTTTGTGAGAATCAGCGGAAGTAAAAGAGGTACAGAAGCTTATCGCTCTGATACCATGTTAGAATATGAGATTTAAATTGAGAGAATAAGGTAGAATTGAGTAGAATTGTGAAGAATACACCAAGAACCAAATTAGGGTTCTTGTGCACTAGAGAGTAAGAGAAGCGGCTGTAAGAGAAGAATAATTCTCTATATTTATTAAACAGGTTACAACACAAATATATATACTAGCTATTCTAGGTTATACAAGGAATTGAATACGAGAGAGTTTCAACGGTCATAAAGGTGTGACTGTTTTTGTCTTCTTATGAATATAGTTCACTATATTCAATATAGCTCACGTCCAGTATAGTTCACTATACTCAATATAGTTCACGTCCAGTATAGTTCACTATGTGATCTCCACTTCAATATGATCTTCATTTCAATAGTAAAGTGAGCTCTGCATTGTTCACACTAGCATTAACAATCACTGGATATGTCGAATTAGGTCCAAGAAATGCGTACCTTAGCCCGGATGGGAGTTGTTTCAGCTCAATTTTTGAGGCTTTCTCTTCTGCCCAGTCACTGGCGACTTGCAACGATCGTTGCACTATAGGTGTCGATCGATGCAAGCTTGCGTCAGACATATCCAACTGCATCACTTCCTCAGCGGAATCCATTAGCCTCGCATAGCAAATTGCAGGCTCGTCTTGCAGATGTTACAGCTCCATACTAGAGCTAAGTAGGGCTCTTTCTAGTGGATCCTCAACATGTGTCTTATGAAAGTAATCCGCAGCCAAATCACTGAGTGTATCCACATAAAATGTCTGTCCGTCGATGGTTGGTCTCTTCATTAGTTTGTCCATATCAAAGCTCATTTTCAGATCACCCACATTCAGAATTATCTTACCTCTCTTGCAGTCAATTATCGCACCAGCAGTAGCCAAGAAAGGCCTACCCAAAATCAGTGGATCCTTTGGTTCCTCTCCATACTGCAGAAGCACATAATCAGTAGGAATCACACATTGGCCAATCATTATAGGCACATCTTCCAATATTCCTTCAGGAATTCTGACTATTCTATCCGCTAAGACTAATGAGATCCTAGTAGGCAGAAAGTCAGTCATCCCAAGTCTCTTAGCAACAGAGAAGGGCATAAGGTTCAGACTAGAAACAAGATCACACAGAGATCTCTCAAATCTGTCCTTGTAGATACCACAATCCAACACAAAGCTCCCTGGATCTTTCAAATTCTCAGGAATTCTACCCTGAATCACTGCACTACATACTTCTGAGATCATAAGTACACTCTCCTCATCAGTCAAGTTACCAGCAAGAATATCTTTAAGACACCTTCTCATCACAGGAGTATTCCTTAGAGAATCAATCAAAGGCACTTCAATCAACACCTTCTGCAACATTGCTTTGCATTTAGCTAGCTATTTCTCATTCTTAGACTTCCCGGGGTTCTTGGGAAAGGGAACCTTAGGCTTGTAGATCCTCTCGTCAGCTTTTTACAACTTTTCTGTGTTTGAACTCTCAGCTGTCGCTTTGCGTCGATCGACATCAGACGTGTGTCGATCGATGCTAGGAGATTTCTTCACGACCTCTGTGTTGAGCTTAGGATCAGCATCTTCATTTTTGCCTTGCGTCGATCGCTGCATGGGTGCGTCGGTCGATGCATTGCGAAATCCGCGGATCTCATCTTCCATCTCTTCAATTTCCATGATTTCTTCTAAGCTTAACTGCCTTTTCTGAGCAAGAAACAACTCCTTACTGTTGGTACTGGAAATACGGCCCATTAACAAATAAAACAAAGGCCCATAGTTATGAGCCCGCTTCAATATCAAGACAGAGAGAGATCGACCGTTGTCCTCTGTTGGGCCTATACGATTGACTTCTTGACAAGGCCCAAGCAATGCCGAAGTGGGAAGCGATCAAGCTCGAGCTCGGCAGGAGACGACGTGGAGATAGGGCAACCCGGTCTTCATCAGTTCAACTGATCCACGCAAATCTCGGAGATCGTTATGACGGCGAGGCCAAAATATCGGAACAAGAAGATCAAAGTCGAGATTATTTAAAGAGAAGTGGCGATTCGTTCAAGACATTCCAACCCTATCTAAGAACACTTCGACTAGATAGCTCGATCATCATACATTGTACTCTCTTTTCGACTGTGTTTGTTCTATCTCGACGATCAATCTCAATAAAGTCTTTGATTCATAGGAAATCTATACCATTTCTGTATAAAAAAGTCCAAATCCACGAATACAAATTCTTAGTGTGAATCCCAAATCTCACATTTGGCGCCGACTGTGGGGACTATCTATAGTTTTTCCTGTCTTAAGAATCAGATCTTAGATCCGATAGATCGAGATGAATCCCGACCAATATGGCTCTCCCAGCGCCACACCACCAGTCGACCACCCTCAAACGGTTGACAACGTTCCTCAGAACACCACCGGGGTAAGAATCATGGGTCAGACCGATGGCGTGTTGACGAGCTCTGCCTCAGTCTCCGCGACTTCGGCACCAGCCGGCTCAGTCGCCCAAACGGTCGCGATGAGCCAGACTTCGACAAATGTTTTGTCAGGAACTAACGATCTGAGAAGAAATTGGGTGTGGATGAGGAATGATTCCATTTCCGCCCCACCTCAGGAGGTGGATCTGGAATAACCAGACCTAATTCGCCACTGCCTTCTGCTCCGCAGCGACATGGCTCAGATGACCTCGCTGAAATCCGTTCGATGTTAAGCCTGTTGGTAAACCGAACGAGAAACAACGAGGCAAGGGCACGGGCCCAAGAGATCGCAAACCGTTCTCTGGCCGCGCAGCTTGATGAACAGGAACGGCGCATTAACGCCCGTCTTGAAGAGCTCGCCAGCCAAAACCAGGGGGTAGATCAACACGTGATCCACTAACCCCCATAAGTCCTCCACCATGTACACGCTTGGATCCCAAAAATCGATCTCCTCGATCCCGTTTTCCCGGAACAACCATCCAATCAGGCACAAGCCCAGTTCACGCCTGCAGTAGGCGATGAACACGATATGCTTAGACAGTACATTGAACAAGCTAAGGCCCAGTTCGTCAGTCTGAGCTCCAAAGTTCACACGGCAACAAGCGCGGCGCCCGACATCGATCAAGTGATCGAAGAAACGCGACAAACGCCGTTCACAGACCGGATCACCTTTGCAAAAATCCGGGAAATCAAGAAAACAAAATTTCCGGAGTTCTCTGGAAAATCGGACCCGAAAGCCTATATCAGGGCATTCCGACTAGCAATGGCAAGGGTATACCTTACCGATGAGGAGAGAGAGCCGGCTTTCTGCAGACTCTTCGCCGAAAACCTATCGGGCTCCGCCCTAGAATGGTTTGCCGGACTGGAAGAAAGGTCCATTGACAACTTCACCCAGTTCATGACGGCTGTCCTCAAACAATATTCTGTCTTTATCGAGGAAAAGACTAATGAGGCAGCCCTATTTGGCGTCTCCCAGAAACCCGACGAGATACTTCGCTCGTACATCGACCGATTTAAGGAAATAAAATCGCGAACCCACGAGACGAAGTAGCAATAGAAGCACTGAGACGCGGACTATGGTATTCCACCAGATTCCGCGAGGAAATAACAGTCTGCGAACCTCAAACGCTCAATGACGCCCTTCATCGCGCATCAGCCTTCGCTCGCCTCGAGGACGAAACTACGGCCCTCAGAGAGAAGCATCGAAAAGAAAAGAACCCGTCGGGCTCACTGAACTCGAACTCAAAAAAGGATTCCCGTAAATCAGGAAACGTCAATGCGGTCGAGAGCCCGAAGGGCTCGAAGAAATTCGAGTTCGACAAGGAAAAATTCTGTGATTTTCACAACAAAAGAGGTCATGCGACTGAAGAGTGCTACACTCGAGCTAAACCCGAGGCTCAAAAGCGAGAGTCCGAAAACAAACAAGAGTCAGAAGTCGAGGAGGAAACTCCATCTGACAAAAAGGAAAGTCGAGACCGACAAAAGGGGGAAAATCCCAATGTTAGGTCCAGACCACGAAATCACCTTCCACGAGAGCGAAACAAGCAATCTCGACAAACCAAACGACGACGCTCTCCCCGTTTGTCTAGTAGTGAGAGATGTCGAACTCTCGAGGATAATGATCGACACAGGGATTTCGGTGGATGTCCTCTTTTACGATGCGTTCAAAAAGATGGAGTTCAACGACTCCGAAATCATCGAGGAAAAGACACCACTGGTAGGGTTCGCTGGCGAAACAACATACTCAATGGGCTCTATATTTGCCCCAGTAATAGCTGGAGGAGTTCGAAGAATGACAGAGTTCGTCGTAGTAGATCGGCCGGCTCCCTACAACGCAATTCTAGGTCGACCATGGATATATGACATGAAAGCGGTACCGTCGACCTACCATCAATGCGTAAAATTTCCAACTCCCAAAGGAGTAAAAACCGTTTACGGAAGTCAAAAGATTTCTCGCCATTGCCTCATGAACGGATACAAGCAAATTGAGAAATCCCCCGCGTAGCAATTACGGAAAGAGGAGGAGCTCGCCACCATGCAGACCAAAAGGTCGAACGACCCAAGTTAAATAGGACCCCTAAAGGACCTCACGACCCAAGTTTGCATAGACGATGCTCATCTCGAAAGACTTGTTGGCATTGGAATCGACCTATCGGAGCCAGTCAAAAATGAATTGGTCTCTTTTCTTAAACAGAACGTCGACTCCTTTTCCTGGTCTTCAGCAGATATGAAAGGGATCAACATCGACGTAACCAGCCACGAGCTGAATGTCGACCCAACCTAAAAACCGGTAAGACAAAAGCGTCGGAAACTAGGCCCAGAACGAGCTCAAGCCGTCAACGACGAGGTCGATCGGTTATTAAAAATCGGATCAATCAGAGAGGTTAAGTACCTCGACTGGCTTGCGAATCCCATAGTGGTCAAGAAAATGAACGGGAAGTGGAGAGTCTGTGTAGATTTCACAGATCTCAACAAAGCATGTCCGAAGGACAGCTTCCCACTCCCGCACATCGACCGATTGGTCGAAGCTACCGCTGGACACCAACTATTATCCTTCATGGATGCCTTCTCGGGGTACAACCAAATACTAATGAACCCTGAGGACCAGGAAAAGACTTCGTTCATAACTGATCGAGGAACATACTGCTATAAAGTCATGCCCTTCGGATTGAAAAAAGCAGGAGCAACTTACCAACGCCTCGTCAACAAAATGTTTTCAGGACTCCTGGGTAAAACCATGGAAGTCTACATCGACGATATGCTAGTCAAATCTTCCAGGTATGAGGACCATATCCCCCAGCTAGTGGAATGCTTTATTATTCTCAATAAATACGGGATGAAACTCAACCCAGCGAAGTGCACATTCGGGGTCCCCTCAGGAGAATTCCTTGGTTACCTAGTGACCGAAAGATAGATCGAAGCGAACCCCAAACATATCGCAACATTTATAGAGATGAAATCACCCAGAACAACGCGAGACTTCCAGCGCCTGACTGGCAAAATAGCTGCTTTGAACCGCTTCATCTCGAGGTCGACTGATAAATGTCTACCCTTCTATCACTTGCTCAAAGCGAACAAGAAGTTCCTCTGGGACGAAAAGTGCGAAGAAGCATTCACCCAGCTCAAGTCTTACCTAAGCGAACCACCTATACTGGCGAAACCAGTAGAAGGGGAGCCCCTCTACCTCTACCTAGCTGTTTCCACGGCAGTAGTAAGTGGAGTCCTGGTTCGCGAAGTACAAAACGAACAACGGCCGGTGTACTACATCAGTAAGACCTTAATCGATACTGAAACCAGGTACCCCGCCATGGAAAAACTCGCTTTAGTGCTAGTCACATCGGCTCGGAAACTCCGACCATACTTCCAATCACACTCAATCATAGTGATGACCTCTCAGCCACTGAGAACCATCCTTCACGGTCCAAGCCAGTCAGGTCGACTGGTCAAATGGGCTATCGAACTTAGCAAGTGCTGGCAGATTTCATAATCAAGCTCCCCCCGACCATAGAACTCGACCCGACCTCCGCCAAGAAATGAAAACTCTACGTCGATGGAGCTTCCTCGAGGCAAGGATCTGGAGTCGGAGTAAAACTGGTCTCCCCCACTGGTGAAGTATTAGAACAGTCATTCAGACTGGGCTTCGCCGCATCAAATAACGAAGCATAATACGAAGTGTTAATAGCCGGGCTCAGACTAGCAATAGCGATAGGAGCCCGAGAAGTAGACGCCTTCAGTGATTCCCAATTGGTCAGGAGCCAATATCATGGCGACTACGAGGACAAAGACGAACGCATGGAAGCATACCTACAGGTAGTCCATACGCTCGCCGAACAGATCGAATTCTTTGATCTAACACGGATCCCGCGAGGGGAAAACACCGTAGCCGATGCCTTGGCCGCTCTAGACTCGACATCAGATCCTAATCTCAAAAGGATCATACCAGTCGAGGGGATCGAAAAACCAAGTATCGACATAGCCCTGAAAGCTCTATCCTTGAAAGAGGACGAGCCCACCATAAAGGATGGGGTCGAACACAAGGAACGTCCCAAGGACACCAGTCGCGACATCATCGAGATTGATGATGATCTCGATCCAAGAAACGCCATGTACGTCGCGAACGTCCCCAATGGACCAATCCAAGCCGCATCCACTAGTCTAGGACCTGAGCCTAACGATGACGAAGATTGGAAAACTCCGATCATTCGATACATTACAAATGGCGAAGTCCCCGGCGACAAATGGGAGGCGCGGAAACTCAAGACGCAGAGTGCAAGGTACTGCGTCACGCAAGGAGAGCTCTTCAAAAGAAGTCTCTCCGGACCTTACCTCAAATGCCTCGATAAAAAGCAAGCTCTAGCCGTGGTCACACAGGCCCACGACGGATCCTGCGGAAGCCATTCCGGAGGACGAGCCCACGCCGTACGAATCAAAAGGCAAGGCTATTTCTGGCCAACAATGGCCACCGAATGCGAATCTTTTTCCAGCAAATGTGACAAATGCCAAAAGCATGCCCCGATTATCCATCAAGCATCGGAGAAACTCTCCTCTATCTCGTCGCCATACCCATTCATGCGATGGGGAATGGACATCGTGGGACCTTTAGTCGCATCCGACAAAAAGAAAGCTACACACTTATTAGTGATGACAGACTACTTCACTAAGTGGATTGAAGCGGAATCATACCAAAAGGTTAAAGACGTTCACGTTAAGGAGTTCGTCTGGCGAAACATCGTGTGCCGACATGGACTACCCCACGAGATCGTCACCGATAACGGACCACAATTCATATCAAACATGTTCAAAGAGTTCTGTAGAACCTGGAACATAAAGCTGACCTACTCTACGCCTCGTTATCCTCAAAGAAACGGACTAGCAGAGGCAGATAATAAAGCGATCATGAACAGCCTTAAGAAAAGACTCAATGAGTGCAAAACGAGCTGGAGCGACGAGCTCCCAGCCGTACTCTGGCCTCACCGGACGACTCCTCCCAAGTCCACCGGCGAAACTCCCTTCTCGCTGGCTTACGGAATCGAGGCGGTAGTACCAGCCGAAATCCTCGTGTCAAGCATCCGAAAAGAAGAATGCCCACGTCAAGAGGAACTTAACAACAAGATGATAACATACGAGCTTGATCTCGTTGACGAAAGGAGAAATCTCGCACTAGCTCGAATCCAGAACTACCAACAAGCCGCAGCTCGCTACTATGATTCCAAAATTAGAACTCGAAGGTTTCAGGTAGGGGAGCTCGTCTTACGGAAAATGTTCGACCATAAAAAGGAAGAACACGCTGGAAAGTTAAGAGCAAAGTGGGAAGGTCCTTACCAGGTCACCGACGTTGTGAAGGACAGGGTCTACCGACTCAAGTCGGTGGAAACCCACAAGCCTGAACTATGACCTTGGAACATCATCAACCTCAAAAAGTACTTTCACTAAAGTACGCAACACAATCGAACTACGAAATGGCTACGAAATCGTACCAGACCACCACGATCTCAGCTTACCTGGAAACAATTGCAAACGAGAGTTATACAAAAGTGTTGGATTATGGTGTTTTTCAAGGTTCAATTCCCAAATTACAACCTAACACATAATCTTAAACAGATCTAGGTTCTTGCAAAACGAATCATAAACCAAACCTGATCATTACCTTTCAGATTGCAGCGGATGATGGATGGTAATGATGAGATCAGCTAGAACAGATGGTAACACCTATTCCTCCTTGAGTATCCACACTCTTACAAGCAAGGGACGGCTGCTAGACCAAAGAGATGGATCAGATCAGAGAGAGAGGTTAGAGAGACAAAGAGACTCGCGGCCACCAAAGGAAAAATCGCAAAGGATAGCTGATCCCTTAGGGTTTTCTGATTCACTTATATCTCATTAATGGGCCCAAGTCATTAGACTAATGGCTCATTAATCTTTTGGGCCCAAAACACAAATCAGACAAAAAGCCTGTATTTTGTCTGGCCCAAAACTCTGATCCAATACAGTAAATGCCATTGCATCTTACCGTATTATTTCCATTTAACTTTCCCGTTAGCTATGGTGTGTGACCCTTCGGGATCATACAATACTGGTAATAAGTCCTAAACTTATAGATCATGAGCGGACTCTAGCAAGCCATCATGATCACCCAGTATTTATGACTTATGTCTGATCTCGACACTTATCATACTTTCTAGAGATAGTACGGTAGATTTCAGGACATTCCCAACAATCTCCCACTTGTACTGGAATTCTACACAGGACATTCCCAACAATCTTCCGATTGTACTGGAATCCTACATTCCCTAGTCCTTTTGTCTTAATATCTCGATCTGGCATAAGGCAAGATGCGTGTCATCCTTATATAGCCAGACCATGTTTATCGGACCAGATTTGATACTGACAATGCAAACGACTTGGGCAAGTCCGTTTGGGAATGGCCATTCTCTTACCAGCTATCAAATCTCCGATTGGCCTAGAGATATTACCTCCGTTAAACGGCAGGGACAAATCCCATCTTGTTCCATCACTATGAACCACACAATTCATAATACACCCAACCAAGGTCCGTATAGCTCCCAGTTACGAAACAGCGTTAGACAATGATCAAAGCGCATTACTCCATGTGCAGCCACATGCATGCGAACTCAGGTCTAAGGACTATACTCTATAGTCATATATGAGAACCTCTTATGACACAGATATTAATATCTTGTAGAGTTCTCATAAGCGGGCCATGTCCGGTCATATGTTCCCCTACATATACCTATGTGTCGACTTTGATGCCGCGCATCTATGACCCCTCGAAACTTGGTCATAAGTCTCAACACAATCTAGTCTCAACAGGTTGTTGGTGTTCCAATTTCAACAACCTTCGACTATGAACACTATGATTTATGTCACTTCGTTAAATATGGGGTTTCAGGATCAAGTCAACTCATGTACTTCGATGACCCATATATATAATGACATGAATCATTTTGGAACAATTATTTTATATCACAGTTAAAAAATAATCCAGAAATAAAATTTCATTAACATTAAAAAATGTTTACATGAACCAATCAAAATAACTAAAACAAAAGCCCTCACAACTCCCACTCAAAAAGAGATTACATTTGAATATCTCTAATTCCTACAGCAGCAGTATGCAACTCGTGCTTAGGTCTCGGGAGTGGCTTTGTCAACGGGTCAGCCACGTTCTCATCAGTGGGAACTCTGCTGACCATCACTTCACCTCTATTCACTATATCACGAATCAGGTGATACCTTCTCATAATGTGTTTGGATTTCTGATGATGTCTCGGTTCCTTGGCTTGAGCAATTGCACCATTGTTGTCACAATACAGTGCTAGAGGCTCAGTGGCATTTGGGAATACACCGAGTTCAATCAAGAAGTTCCTTATCCAAACTCCTTCCTTCGCAGCTTCCGAAGCAGCGATGTATTCAGCTTCAGTTGTGGAATCTGCCACGGTGCTCTGCTTGGAACTCTTCCAACTTACTGCACCGCCATTCAGACAGAAGATGTAGCCAGACTGTGACCGGAAATCATCCTTATCTGTCTGAAAACTTGCATCCGTGAATCCACTGATTTCAAGCACTTCACTTCCTCCGTAAACCAAGAACTTATCCTTAGTATTTCTCAAATACTTCAGGATATTCTTTACGGCAATCCAGTGACTCTCACCTGGACTTGACTGGTACCTACTCGTCATGCTTAGTGCATAAGCAACATCAGGACGAGTACAGATCATGGCATACATGATATATCCTATAGCCGAAGCATAAGGAATCCTACTCATGCGCTTAAGCTCATCAGGTGTCTTAGGACACTGATCCTTGCTTAGCGAAGCACCATGTATCATTGGCGTGAACCCCTTCTTGGATTTATCCATTCCGAATCGATGCAGGACTTTATCTATATAAGCATCTTGACAAAGTCCAATCAGCTTTTTAGATCTGTCTCTAAAGATTCGGATTCCAAGAACATACGCGGCTTCACCCATGTCCTTCATGGAAAAACAACTTCCCAGCCAGTCTTTAACAGACTTCAGCATTGGAATATCATTTCCAAGAAGCAATATGTCATCGACATATAAGATAAGAAACGCCACTTTTCTCCCACTAGTTTTCTTATACACACATTGTTCCTCTTGGTTTCTGATGAAGTCAAAGTTCTTTATTGCTTCATCAAAACGAAGATTCCAACTCCTCGATGCTTGCTTCAATCCATAAATGGATTTGTGAAGTTTGCATACTTTCCCAGCATTCTTAGGATCAATGTAACCGTCAGGTTGTGTCATATACACATCCTCCTCCAAGATTCCATTCAGGAAGGCGGTTTTCACATCCATCTGCCAAATCTCATAGTCATAATAAGCGGCAGTCGCTAGGAGAATCCGAATTGATTTCATCATTGCCACTGGTGAATAGGTTTCATCATAGTCTATACCATGAATTTGCTTGAAACCTTTTGCCACCAACCTGGCCTTGTAAATCTGGACATTTCCATCCATGTCAATCTTCTTCTTGAAGATCCATTTACACTCGATGGCTTTTGCACCAGCAGGTAAATCAACCAGTGAAAACACTCGGTTAGTAGACATGGAGTCCATCTCGGATTCTGTGGCTTCACGCCACTTTAAGGAGTCAGGGCCCATCATGGCTTCTGCAAAGTTTGAGGGTTCATCACCGTCAATGATCAAAAGATCATGGCAATTAGTCACGAGAAATCCCTGATATCTATCAGGTTCGTGACGGATCCTTCCGGATCTTCGAACTTCAGGTACTGCAGGTTCAGGTTCTATTACAACTTCATGTAATTCATCCTGCTGTTCTTCCTCATTAGGTTGAACAAGTTCCTGTCCTTCTTGAATTTCATCAAGTTGTACCTTACTCCCACTATCTTTTCTAGAGAGAAACTCCCTTTCAAGAAAAGTGCAATCCCGAGCAACAAAGATTTTGTTCTCGGATCGCAGATAGAAGTAATAAGCCTTGGTATCCCTAGGATATCCAATGAAGTAGCATTTGTCAGATTTTGGTGTAAACTTGTCTGAGATTAATCTTTTGACATAGGCTTCACAACCCCAAATTCTGAGAAAAGACATTGCTGGAGCTTTTCCAGTCCATATCTCATATGGTGTCTTTGCTACTGCTTTTGATGGCACTCTGTTCAGTGTGAACGTTGCGGTGAGCAAAGCATATCCCCAAAGGGATATAGGAAGGTCTGTGTGTGATACCCCGTATCAAAAATACGGTCAACGGGCAGCAGAAAGTCAACCAGGGGTAAAATTGTCATTTTACCTAAGTCAGGGGTAAAATGGTAATTTTACCAAAAGTCGAGACGGAAGCCGAGACGGGCCGAATATTCTTATATTTCAATATAAAGAATGTTCACAAGACCAGAATTGGAGAAATCGGAGCAGAAACATGTTTTTCGGTGAGTCGGGAATGGAAACCGATAAAACCGACGAAACTTTGGAAATTCATAACCGGAGCTACGTAAACCCGAACGGAGTGATTCAAAATGCTAAATTCATAAAATAGCATGGAGAATCTTTTTATGGAGGTTTCAGAATTTATGGGATCATCCAGAGACTTTCTAAAATATTAAACCCGAAAACCGTCAAAACCAAGCTTTGGAGAGAAGAAGGATTAAGGAAGGTTTAAGGCTGGTTTAAGAGAAGTTTTGGCAACAAAAATGTCTCAGATGGACAGGTGTCACTACCCCAGGGGCGCCACTTCTAAGCTGCTGGTGCATTGCATGGTTTCAAGTGCATGAACTTGGTTTTTGTTTGGCATTCACCCAAGTTAGATTCATTTCACCCACAAAAACCTCTCTCTAAAACACACCCACAACCACTACTCTCTCCTCTCTCTCCAGATTCATCCAATTTACCCAGAAAAACCCAGAAATCTTTGAAGATTCAAAGAAAAACCAAGAACACCTTCATAGTGTTCTTAATACCTTCAAACACCAAAAATCTCATATCTCTCTCAATATAAACCCAAATCAACTTCTGCAAAGTGCTATAGCTTCCTCTCTCCCTCCTCTACAACCGCCATCCGGCCAGTCATGACCGCCGTCGCCGGAGCTGGCCGGAAACTGGCCGGAAAGAATCCGCGGATTAGGGTTTGGTGGATATCTCTCTTCCTTCACCAGATCTGAATGTTTTTAAGCCATGGGTGGCTAGATCTCTTCTTTGCGGTCAGTTTGATAGGTGGATCGTCTTCTGGTTCACCGGAAAAAGGGGTGAACCGGCCGGTCAACGCCGGACCACCGCCGGTCAACGCCGGAGAAGTCGCCGGAGCCGGTCACCGGAGAAGCCTCGCCGCCGTCAGATTGAAGCCGGTTCTTCAAGGAGTGGGATGGTCTGGTTTGGTTCAAGATTTGGTTTGGTTTAGGGCTGGTTTAGCCTTGGTCAACGGTTAGGTCAAACCGGTCAATGTTTGACCAAACCGGTTTAACCTAACCGGTTCTTATTAGACCGGTTCAGATGGTTCAGTGGTTCAACCGGGTTGGGTTGGGTGGTCAACCGGTTCAGTCAAAGTCAACGGTCAACCCTTGGTCAACAGTCAAAGTCAACGGTCAACGCCGGTCAAAGTCAACGCCGGTCAACGCCGGTCAACGCGTTGACTCCGGCCATTCATAGGTTGTGGTTTATGTCAGGGTGTTCGAGAAGCCTCGGGGTTCGTGTTCATGCGTGCGGGAAGTTCGGGTTTCAGTTCGGAGGTCTCGGGATTCATACCGCGTCAGACCGTCATTCCGCGCCTATCTCACTGTGAGTCGGCTCACAAACCCTTAGTTACATATAGACCGAGAATTACTAAACCGTAGTGCTAGGATTGCATACCCGTTAATGAACTTGATTGATAATTAATAATTAATTGGACTTTTAATGATAAACCGGTTAGGATAAGATAAGCATGATTCGGTCAAAGAATTAAAAGGTTAATCAATTGTGTGCCGCTAGGTTGTTAGTATCGATTGGGTGATGCATTCATATAGACCTTTTGTTTAGGACCGTATATGCATCTATATATGTATAAGAACGATAATTAATGAATCTATGTACGGGAATTAAGACGACACTAAAATACGAGTTAAACCTAAACAAACTTATAGAATATTGTATCGGGATCGGGGTTTAGGTTTAATAGCGGGTTTGGGTAATGGATCAAATTAAGTTAATAATGAGACGTCGGGGAGTTAGTAAGTTTACTAACTCTAAACCGACGGATCGGAGAATTAATGAATGATGATTAGGTTGGGTTAAGAAATAAGAAGTGTGATGATTGGTGAACCGTCTACGGGTTAACAAGCGGTTAACCCAAGGTAGCGGACGTGAAATGGATTAAAAGACTTAGAAACCCTAATAAGCCTGCTTGTGTGTGATTGTGTGATTGTTGTGTGATTGTGTGATTGATTGTGATTACGTGATTGTATTGCTGTTGTTGTGAGCTTTGTGTGCAGGCTTGTTAGACTGCTCGGTGTTGGGCCGAGCAGTTATTGCGGACACTTACTCCGGTCACGGGACCGGGTAAGTTAGTGGTGCTGACTAGGTATCTTACCTAGTCAGAGCGGTGGTAGTGTAGAGGCTTGCGGAATGGTTGTGGATTTATTATTGATATTGATTGTGTGATCTGTGCTAGAGTCCCAGTGAGTCTGCGTGTTTACATTTCTGCACTAGGACTCTAGGGTGCGTTAGATTCCGCAAGCCTAGGTTATTTTGTTACGTTCCGGTACTTCCGACCCGATTGGATCCTCGGGTTTGACCTAACCAGGCCATAGTGGTTCTGGTTATGGTGTTAACCTATTGGGTGACGCCGGTAGGTGTGCGGTCCGGAGAATACGGGGTCATGTCCTAGGGCCGGACTGCATGGAAACTCGGGCTATCTAGGGGTAGTCAGAGTCACCGCGTATCGATGGACAGAGAACGGTGTCCTATGCGTGGGTCCTCGTGAGCACGTATAGGAGTCGAGGGTTAGTTGCCACATAGGCGACGGTGTGAACCCGTGGAAGTTACCGAGTTCGTAGGGCCCAGCGTTGTTTTGTTATTTCTCTTGTTGCGCGATAGATAGATCGAGTCCAATCGAGGACATGTGCCGCAGTGCCTTCGATTCCCTTAATTCTCTTTATCTTTGGCATTGATTGTGTGTGTGGGTTTATCACGACATGGTAGTGCGTGATAGACCATTTATTCCTATTGATTGTTATTTTGGGTTTTGGGGCGGGAATCTGTAGTTCTAGATAGACTAGAAGCCTTTAGTGGGGAGCCGATTCACTGGGTGATCTTAGATCGCTCATTAGACTCTTTTTGTGTTTTTCAGGTTTAGCAGTGACGGACGCGGGAGGTCTCGGTGTGGTTTCGGGATTGCTTGTGGCTGGATTTGATTCGGGGTTTTGGATTGTTTTATTTCGGTTCGGCTTTGGCGCCATTTTATGTGTTTGATTTACTTTTGTATATTTGACTTGACGATTGTTTGTAAAAACCTTTAAACGTTGTGCTTAACGTTTGATTACTCAGAAATGAAATTGTTTCCCTGATATGAGGTTTCGTCCGAACCGACACAACTCACCGAAGTGGTACAAGGTGTACAACTTGTATTACGGAAGTGAGGATAGCGGAGTCGAAGATAGGTTGGTGCGAGCCTTTTGTCTCAAACCAAACTGTCTTTGGCTTCGTCCTGTGGCGAACTTTTCCCGTTCGACTTGCTCGGGTTCGATCGGTCATGTTCTTGTTTGATTGTTGACCGGTCAGCTCGACGGTCAGCGGAGAATGGGAAAGGGGCGTTACAGAAAGGTGGTATCAGAGCATGGTTCTGCATGGGTTTCGAAACATTTCATTTTTGGGTGTTTTCCGTGTTTTATCGAGTCCAATGTGTCACACAAGCATCCATTAGGAAACCGAGCCGCGTCCGTTAAACCCGGGGTTGGGATGGGAAAGTAGAAATTTTTGTATCGTTGTTCTAACTTATCTTTGAGTGTTTGGTTGCAGTCTTACAGCAGTGTGTCCTGGGTGGAGTGGAGGTGCATGTGTGTGTGTGCGTGGATTAGTTACTGTGAGCAGCATGAGTCAGCAGGGATCGCTCGGTTCGCAGCAGGGTCAATTGGTTCAGTTTCAGGGATGATGGGATTCTTGGGAGGAGCAGATGTTGAGTCACAGTTACCACCGCAGTGGCTAGAGCCGGATGTACCACAGGCACTTGCAGCATTAGACGTACCACCGATGTATCAGGCACCGCTTATGGAGGCACCTGAGTTCCCCCACCGCTTTGTGTGGAGGATTATCCGATGAGTCCGCTACCATTTGATTTTGACTTGGATATGGAGCATGTAGACCCGGAGCAGCGTTAGCAGTGGGAGCAGCAGGTGGATGAGCAGGTAGCTATGCTTGAGGATGTTTTAGAGCAGCAGGTAGGACCTCATCACCAGCCGGACCTACGACATGGATCACCTCGTACACCGTTGGATATGGTTACGTCGCCAGCATCTACAGAGTCAGAGTTCGAGTCAGTTTCGCCACCAGCCGAGATTGTGGAGGAGCCGCCAGTAGTACCAGAGCGCAGGACATGCAGTGCATGTGGAGTACAAGAGTTTCACTTGCAGTGGTGTCCCCGAGCAGTAGACCCGTATCTTCGAGAGCCGTACCATCCAGTATCGGGACCCGACCAGTATCCATGATGTGGTCACGAGGGTCACGGAGTATCGACTTGCCCGATTTCCGGATCAGGACCGTGTATACCGATGGAGAGCCGTACCGAGCACCAGTACCAGAGGCTTACCGAGCGGGACCCAGTCGCAGAGATTCCGAGCCCGGTCGGCCGCCCGTTGTGTCAGTTACCGGTTGTCCCATCATCTAGACTCGAGCCAGTGAGGACTTGCCAGTGGTGCCCGATTGTTTCATCGATCCCCCGCCAGAGTCGACTTCTTTTTATTAGTTGTGTGAAGGTTATGGACATCAAGCGCCCGTGTGTTATTGTGGACCACGTTCAGCGTCCACTCCAGTCTGTCAGTTATGTGGCCCCGCAGGTCACGTTGCTCATCTTTGCCGATTGCCGAGCCATAGCATGTCGGAGCACCATCTCGAGACACACACTCACCACACCCTTCCGGCGCACCTGCCAATGGATACTTCAGCAAGCCGTTTTGCCAGTGGTGTTGGGCATTTCGGTCTTGCTGGAGGCGTTAGGTTATGATAGGAGTAGTTAAGCCAGGTAAGTGGGGGCACTAACTTCTTTTTGTCTTGTAGATAGATCGGCGGATAGGCGACTTTGTGTGTCGTCTTTGACTTTTCGGATGTATAGCGGAGTCGTAGGGGTTTTTGGACATGATGGCGGTCATGTGTGTAGGGACTCTGATTGGGACCATGTACTGAAAACCTTATGATGTATGATATATCGTTTTATGTACGTGGTGGATGCAGAGTGTTCAGCTGATCGTTTTGAGTAGCATAGTAACTGTTTGCATGATTGAGATGGTTCTGAAAGCAAACAGATTACTGTGTGAAACTAAATGTTGAGCGGAACTGACGACCGTTCATCATGACCTGAACCTGGACTGATGACACATCCGACCGATCATTAGATTGCGTGATTTTGCGTTTGGTGATTGCTTGTTTTTATTTCCTGCTTGATTGATTGATTGCTTGATTCGTTATTGCGATAGATTGTGTTGTATTTGCGTGTGTGGTTGTGGTAGATTGATGGTTGTAGGTCTTAGAGACCTTTGGATGATTAGTTGGTAGAAAGCTTGATTAGTGATTAGTAGCTTTCCTCGGTTTCGTTAAGAAGGTAAAACATTGATTTTATTTTAATTTTATCTCAAGTTCGAGCCGACTTGAGGACGGTTGTGTTTAACCGTCGATTCACGAGGGAGCAGACTCATAGTGTATTGTTATTTAATCACGAGTAACCGTCGGGTACGTGATTAAGTAACCATATTTCTATGGGAAAGTGATATCGGGGATAGATCGGGATGGAACTGACTGTTTCAGTGAGTTGTTGAATTGATTGTAGGACGGAATGGCGACGCGATGTGAATCCGAGACCGAACCCGAACCCGAAAGCGAGATGAAGCGACAAGACGTCGTGAGACAAGTGTACCGGGCCGTGAATCAGTGGTAAACATCGTCAGTGGAAATGTATCAGCTTATCGAGTGACCGACAGAAAGAAGTTGAGAGGTATGATGAGTCAGCAAGGAGATTTGGGAAGAAGATCAGTGTTGATGTTGGAAGCAATCAGAAGGAAGCAGATGATCAGATTCTTGAAGAGTGACCCAGAAGGGAAGGAAGATGTTATAACCTGGAGGACGTGGAGGTCGAAGCAAAGTGGGGAAGCCAAAGTGTGAATCAGAGTAGAGAAGCCAACCGGAGTTCAGTTAAAGATCGAGACCGATGGAGACAGTTAAGAGTGAAGTGAAGCAAAATGGATGAAACGGAGAACCTTGGAAACGGTATGATCAGTGAGGAATCAGTGTAAAGATTAGTGAGATGAAAGGATTTCGAAGGAACGCATAAGTGTCGAAGTCAGTTGGGTAGAAAGGAGCGAGTCAGAAGGATCGCAGTAACGATGGGTGTCAGCAGAATGCAGCAGTGATCGAGTATAGAAGCATCAGAGTGAAGTGATGAAGAACTTGCAGGGTTCGGAACCGATTTGAAGTCTGTTAGTGACGGAGAATTCGGGGACCGAATTCCTGTAAGTGGGGAAGAATGTGATACCCCGTATCAAAAATACGGTCAACGGGCAGCAGAAAGTCAACCATGGGTAAAATTGTCATTTTACCTAAGTCAGGGGTAAAATGGTAATTTTACCAAAAGTCGAGACGGAAGCCGAGACGGGCCGAATATTCTTATATTTCAATATAAAGAATGTTCACAAGACCAGAATTGGAGAAATCGGAGCAGAAACATGTTTTTCGGTGAGTCGGGAATGGAAACCGATAAAACCGACGAAACTTTGGAAATTCATAACCGGAGCTACGTAAACCCGAACGGAGTGATTCAAAATGCTAAATTCATAAAATAGCATGGAGAATCTTTTTATGGAGGTTTCAGAATTTATGGGATCATCCAGAGACTTTCTAAAATATTAAACCCGAAAACCGTCAAAACCAAGCTTTGGAGAGAAGAAGGATTAAGGAAGGTTTAAGGCTGGTTTAAGAGAAGTTTTGGCAACAAAAATGTCTCAGATGGACAGGTGTCACTACCCCAGGGGCGCCACTTCTCAGCTGCTGGTGCATTGCATGGTTTCAAGTGCATGAACTTGGTTTTTGTTTGGCATTCACCCAAGTTAGATTCATTTCACCCACAAAAACCTCTCTCTAAAACACACCCACGACCACTACTCTCTCCTCTCTCTCCAGATTCATCCAATTTACCCAGAAAAACCCAGAAATCTTTGAAGATTCAAAGAAAAACAAAGAACACCTTCATAGTGTTCTTAATACCTTCAAATACCAAAAATCTCATATCTCTCTCAATATAAACCCAAATCAACTTCTGCAAAGCGATATAGCTTCCTCTCTCCCTCCTCTACAACCGCCATCCGGCCAGTCATGACCGCCGTCGCCGGAGCTGGCCGGAAACTGGCCGGAAAGAATCCGCGGATTAGGGTTTGGTGGATATCTCTCTTCCTTCACCAGATCTGAATGTTTTTAAGCCATGGGTGGCTAGATCTCTTCTTTGCGGTCAGTTTGATAGGTGGATCGTCTTCTGGTTCACCGGAAAAAGGGGTGAACCGGCCGGTCAACGCCGGACCACCGCCGGTCAACGCCGGAGAAGTCGCCGGAGCCGGTCACCGGAGAAGCCTCGCCGCCGTCAGATTGAAGCCGGTTCTTCAAGGAGTGGGATGGTCTGGTTTGGTTCAAGATTTGGTTTGGTTTAGGGTTGGTTTAGCCTTGGTCAACGGTTAGGTCAAACCGGTCAATGTTTGACCAAACCGGTTTAACCTAACCGGTTCTAATTAGACCGGTTCATATGGTTCAGTGGTTCAACCGGGTTGGGTTGAGTGGTCAACCGGTTCAGTCAAAGTCAATGGTCAACCCTTGGTCAACAGTCAAAGTCAACGGTCAACGCCGGTCAACGCCGGTCAACGCGTTGACTCCGGCCATTCATAGGTTGTGGTTTATGTCAGGGTGTTCGAGAAGCCTCGGGGTTCGTGTTCGTGCGTGCGGGAAGTTCGGGTTTTAGTTCGGAGGTCTCGGGATTCATACCGCGTCAGACCGTCATTCCGCGCCTATCTCACTGTGAGTCGGCTCACAAACCCTTAGTTACATATAGACCGAGAATTACTAAACCGTAGTGCTAGGATTGCATACCCGTTAATGAACTTGATTGATAATTAATAATTAATTGGACTTTTAATGATAAACCGGTTAGGATAAGATAAGCATGATTCGGTCAAAGAATTAAAAGGTTAATCAATTGTGTGCCGCTAGGTTGTTAGTATCGATTGGGTGATGCATTCATATAGACCTTTTGTTTATGACCGTATATGCATCTATATATGTATAAGAACGATAATTAATGAATCTATGTACGGGAATTAAGACGACACTAAAATACGAGTTAAACCTAAACAAACTTATAGAATATTGTATCGGGATCGGGGTTTAGGTTTAATAGCGGGTTTGGGTAATGGATCAAATTAAGTTAATAATGAGACGTCGGGGAGTTAGTAAGTTTACTAACTCTAAACCGACGGATCGGAGAATTAATGAATGATGATTAGGTTGGGTTAAGAAATAAGAAGTGTGATGATTGGTGAACCGTCTACGGGTTAACAAGCGGTTAACCCAAGGTAGCGGACGTGAAATGGATTAAAAGACTTAGAAACCCTAATAAGCCTGCTTGTGTGTGATTGTGTGATTGTTGTGTGATTGATTGTGATTGCGTGACTGTATTGCTGTTGTTGTGAGCTTTGTGTGCAGGCTTGTTAGACTGCTCGGTGTTGGGCCGAGCAGTTATTGCGGACACTTACTCCGGTCACGGGACCGGGTAAGTTAGTGGTGCTGACTAGGTATCTTACCTAGTCAGAGCGGTGGTAGTGTAGAGGCTTGCGGAATGGTTGTGGATTTATTATTGATATTGATTGTGTGATCTGTGCTAGAGTCCCAGTGAGTCTGCGTGTTTACATTTCTGCACTAGGACTCTAGGGTGCGTTAGATTCCGCAAGCCTAGGTTATTTTGTTACGTTCCGGTACTTCCGACCCGATTGGATCCTCGGGTTTGACCTAACCAGGCCATAGTGGTTCTGGTTATGGTGTTAACCTATTGGGTGACGCCGGTAGGTGTGCGGTCCGGAGAATACGGGGTCATGTCCTAGGGCCGGACTGCATGGAAACTCGGGCTATCTAGGGGTAGTCAGAGTCACCGCGTATCGATGGACAGAGAACGGTGTCCTATGCGTGGGTCCTCGTGAGCACGTATAGGAGTCGAGGGTTAGTTGCCACATAGGCGACGGTGTGAACCCGTGGAAGTTACCGAGTTCGTAGGGCCCAGCGTTGTTTTGTTATTTCTCTTGTTGCGCGATAGATAGATCGAGTCCAATCGAGGACATGTGCCGCAGTGCCTTCGATTCCCTTAATTCTCTTTATCTTTGGCATTGATTGTGTGTGTGGGTTTATCACGACATGGTAGTGCGTGATAGACCATTTATTCCTATTGATTGTTATTTTGGGTTTTGGGGCGGGAATCTGTAGTTCTAGATAGACTAGAAGCCTTTAGTGGGGAGCCGATTCACTGGGTGATCTTAGATCGCTCATTAGACTCTTTTTGTGTTTTTCAGGTTTAGCAGTGACGGACGCGGGAGGTCTCGGTGTGGTTTCGGGATTGCTTGTGGCTGGATTTGATTCGGGGTTTTGGATTGTTTTATTTCGGTTCGGCTTTGGCGCCATTTTATGTGTTTGATTTACTTTTGTATATTTGACTTGACGATTGTTTGTAAAAACCTTTAAACGTTGTGCTTAACGTTTGATTACTCAGAAATGAAATTGTTTCCCTGATATGAGGTTTCGTCCGAACCGACACAACTCACCGAAGTGGTACAAGGTGTACAACTTGTATTACGGAAGTGAGGATAGCGGAGTCGAAGATAGGTTGGTGCGAGCCTTTTGTCTCAAACCAAACTGTCTTTGGCTTCGTCCTGTGGCGAACTTTTCCCGTTCGACTTGCTCGGGTTCGATCGGTCATGTTCTTGTTTGATTGTTGACCGGTCAGCTCGACGGTCAGCGGAGAATGGGAAAGGGGCGTTACACTGTGTGACTCATCATGGATCGGACCATATCTAACAATGTCCGATTCCTTCTCTCAGACACACCATTCCACTGAGGTGTTCCAGGAGGTGTGAGTTGGGAGATAATCCCACACTCACTCAGATGATCACGAAATTCCTGGCTCAAGTATTCTCCTCCTCGGTCCGACCGAAGAGCCTTAATACTTTTACCAAGCTGGTTCTGTACTTCATTCTGGAATTCTTTGAACTTTTCAAAGGTTTCCGACTTATGTTTCATCAAGTAGACATATCCATATCTACTGAAATCATCAGTGAATGTAATGAAGTACTGAAAGTTTCCTCTAGCACTTGTGGACATTGGGCCACACACGTCAGTATGTATCAGGCCCAATAGTTCACTGGCCCTTTCTGTGGGTTTATTGAAAGGGGCCCGTGTCATTTTGCCCATTAGGCAAGATTCGCATTGCTCACAAGACTCAAAGTCAAATGAGCCCAAGAGTCCATTTGAATGGAGCCTCTTGACGCGTTTCTCACTAATGTGCCCTAAACGACAATGCCAGAGAAACGTTTCATTTTCTTCGTTAGATTTGAACCGTTTTGTATTTATGTTATATACTGGAGCAGATTGATCCAGCATGTACAGCCCATTTATAAGAGGGGCACAGCCATAGAACATATCATTGAGATTAAAGGAACACAATTTATTCTTAATAGAAAAATCAAATACTTGCAAATCCAACAATGAAACTGAAATGATATTTCTGCTTATAGCAGGTACAAAATAACAATTCTCAAGTTCTAAAATCAATCCAGAAGGTAAAGACAACAAGTAAGTGCCAACGGCCAGTGCTGGAACCTTCGCTCCATTGCCAACCCGCAACTCTACTTGCCCTTGCTTCAACCTTCTACTGTTGCTGAGCGCCTGCATATTAGTACAAATATGAGCCCCACATCCAGTATCTAATACCCAAGTGGTATTATCAGAAGTAGTAGTATTTACTTCAATAACAAAAATACCTGAAGATTTAGTCTCCAAGGACTTCTTCTTCTTCAGACTTTCCTGGTATTTCTTACAGTCCCTGCGGTAATGCCCTGCCTCTTTACAAAAGTGACAGATGTCAGAAGGCCCAGCTTTGGACACGGGCTTGGGCTTGGCGTTTTCATTGCCAACTACTTTGCCCTTTCCCTTGTCTGCAGCGGATTTCTTGAAACCCTTGCCCTTCTGCACCATGAGTACAGACGACTCCTTGGTTTTCTTCAGATTCGGTTCTGCAGTCTTGAGCATACCATGTAGCTCAGGCAAAGTCTTTATCAACCCATGCATATTATAGTTCAAAATGAACTGGTCATATGCAGGAGTAAGAGACTGCAGAACGATATCACAAGCAAGCTCTTGGCTTATAGGACAGTCGAGCCTAGTCAAATGATCGAGATAACCCATCATTTTCAGAACATGTGGACTCACTGCTGCATCCTTAGCCATTTTACAGTCCAAGAGATTCTTAACAGTTTGGAATCTCTCTGTACGAGCCTGCTCCTGAAACAACGCTTTCAGATTTGCCATCAGCTCCATGGGACAAGTCAGGCCTTCCCACTGCATCTGCAGTTCGGGAGCCATTGTCGCCAACATCAGGCAAATCACGTCATTAGCATCTGAAGAATGCGTATCCCAAGCATTTTTCACAGCTTGAGCGGCATTATTCGCAGGTCTAGGAGAGAGACCTCTTTCAAGGACATAAGCCTTCTTCTCCTGCCTGAGCACAAGTCTCAGGTTCCTGGACCAGTTCAGGAAGTTTGATCCGTTCAGTTTGTCCTTCTCAAGGGCAGACCGGATCGAGAAAGTGTTTTGAGTTGTTGTGCTTGACATAGCTGAAAATATGAGACAATAGAGATTTTTTTAGTTATTATGTTCATAAAAGAGCAATCTTAACAACTTATAAGAAAACTCGCATTGTATTCAAAATTTCTTTGTTTAACCTCATAAGAATACAATGATTCCGAGACCCATGTTCAGCTAAATCCAAAGTGGGCCACTGGCCGTCACCCGGAATTAGCTTTACTTGGTAAGCATACACACAGCTAGTTATATCTCATATAACTCTCGGTTGTGAATTGGACCCGAGGCCCAAATTCACCAGATGTCTCAAGGCCCGGGACTCCCGATGGCCCAGTCAAGGAAACCAATCTCTTACAGCCAAATAATCACTAAAATCTGGGACTCCCAATGAAATTAGTGACTATATACTACTTTACTTACGCGAAAACAGACACCTCACACTGTAAGCCATATCTGTAATCGAATAAGCGTTAAGTAGCTGACAAGATTGGAAAGACATCCAAGCTTGATATTGTTCTTGAGGATTTTAAGTTTTATTTCCAAAAACAGAAGATTACTATTTTGGGAAACTTTCTTATTTTAGAAACTTTCTAAATTTAGTAACTTACTAAAATAGAAATTTCTAATTTAATATTTTATTAAATATTTTGGGTTGGGTCACAAATTATAGGCCCAATTCTTGGCCCAAGACCATAGAATTCCAGTTGGCCCAATAATTTGACATAACCGATTCGGTTTATTAATTCTGGTCCAAGACCAAATTAACTATCAAAACCATCGGTTATTTACTAAACCAGACCAGCTCTAAATTATTTGGTCCAACCAAATCAAACTTAGACCAGCCTTCGGTTTAGGTTAAAATTCAATTTTATGAATTTTAAATCCGGTTTAACCAGAAATAAAATTATTTCCAGCAAACCGCGATTTGGGTTAACGCCTTAACCATACATTAATTAAATAATTAATGATTTATATAATCACATATTGTTACGATCATGCGATCATGTTCAAGTGATCATGCGATCATGTTCAAGCGATCATGTGATCATGTTCAAGCGATCATGTGATCATGTTCAAGCGATCATGTTCCATCGCTTAAAGACAAAATTGAATATGACAATTTCCAAATCGCATTATACTTAAGATTCTTTATAACAAACGATAATGATCATTCAATTCAATAATTCAATTCGCTTGAATGATCCAACCCAAACTAAACGTTTCTATATCGATTATTAATGATCAAAACAATAAGCGATCGTGATTCTTATTCAAAGATCCAAATTACAAGATACCTAACAACCTGGCTCTGATACCACTGTTGGATTATGGTGTTTTTCAAGGTTCAATTCCCAAATTACAACCTAACACATAATCTTAAACAGATCTAGGTTCTTGCAAAACGAATCATAAACCAAACCTGATCATTACCTTTCAGATTGCAGCGGATGATGGATGGTAATGATGAGATCAGCTAGAACAGATGGTAACACCTATTCCTCCTTGAGTATCCACACTCTTACAAGCAAGGGACGGCTGCTAGACCAAAGAGATGGATCATATCAGAGAGAGAGGTTAGAGAGACAAAGAGACTCGCGGCCACCAAAGGAAAAATCGCAAAGGATAGCTGATCCCTTAGGGTTTTCTGATTCACTTATATCTCATTAATGGGCCCAAGTCATTAGACTAATGGCTCATTAATCTTTTGGGCCCAAAACACAAATCAGACAAAAAGCATGTATTTTGTCTGGCCCAAAACTCTGATCCAATACAGTAAATGCCATTGCATCTTACCGTATTATTTCCATTTAACTTTCCTGTTAGCTATGGTGTGTGACCCTTCGGGATCATACAATACTGGTAATAAGTCCTAAACTTATAGATCATGAGCGGACTCTAGCAAGCCATCATGATCACCCAGTATTTATGACTTATGTCTGATCTCGACACTTATCATACTTTCTAGAGATAGTACGGTAGATTTCAGGACATTCCCAACAAAAAGTACCTGATCATTAGGCTCAAATTGTCTAGAGACAATCTTCTTGTCATGATAAGCTTTAGTCCTCTCCTTGTACAGCTTTGAGTTCTCGTAAGCAAAATGCCTAATCTCTTCCAACTCATTAAGCTGCACTAACCTCCTTTCTGCAACAGACTTAAGATCGAAATTCATCTGCTTCACAGCCCATGCTGCTTTGTGCTCAAGCTCTACTGGCAGATGCCATGCTTTTCCATACAGCAGATGAAATAGAGTAGTCCCAAGTGGCGTCTTGAATGCAGTCCGGTAAGCCCATAGTGCATCATCCAGCTTTGCTGCCCAATCCTTCCTTGTCTTCCCAACTGTCTTCTCCAAGATCTCCTTGATCTGTCTGTTAGAGACCTCGACCTGCCCACTAGTCTGAGGGTGATAAGGAGTAGCAACTCGGTGATGAACTCCATGCTTCTGTAGCAGCTTCTCGAAGACCTTAGTAATGAAATGAGATCCTCCATCACTAATCACTATCCGAGGTACTCCAAATCTAGGGAAAATGATGGTCTTAAACAGCTTAAGAACCACCGAAGAGTCATTGGTTGGACTAGCTATCGCTTCTACCCACTTAGACACATAGTCCACAACAACCAAAATGAACTTATTCCCATGATATGAGGGAAAAGGACCCATGAAATCAATGCCCCAGCAATCGAAAACCTCAACCTCGAGAATGAAGTTCTGAGGCATCTCATGCTTCTTACTGATTTTCCCTCTCCTCTGACAGGCATCACAATGAGCGTCTCTAAACATTGTAGGCCACCAGAAACCTGCTTGCAGAACCTTAGACACAGTCTTAAAAGTAGCAAAATGTCCAGCATAATCTGATCCATGACAGTGGAATAAGATATCTGGAACCTCTGATTCAGCAATGCATCTCCTGTAAAGACCATCCGAACAGTGCTTGTAGAGATTAGGTTCATCCCAATAGTATCTTCTGAGCTCTCAGAAGAACTTCTTCTTAGCATATCCCTTCAACTCATCTGGTTCAGTCTCTGCAGCCAGGTAATTGGCAATATCCGCAAACCAGGGTGTAACCGTCATCGCAACAGCACAAAGTTTGAGATTCAAGTACTCAATTTGACCCTTAAAGGAATTTGGGTTCGTAGGCGATCTGCATAGACCGACGCACAGGTCCGCGTCGATCGTTGCATTCCCGATACTTGCATCGATCGCTGCCGAAGTGGCATCGATCGACGCACTGCGATAAATCCGACAGTTCTGGTTCTTCCTGTCCAAATCCGACATAAATGTTGTCTCGATCATATTGACGTCCTCCTCAGGCAAGAAATCATTAATGGGGACGTCTTCTTCAACTATAATCCTTGACAGATGGTCAGCAACTCCGTTTTCTACTCCCTTCTTATATTTCACCTCAATATTATACTCTTGAAGCAACATAATCCATCTCAACAATCTCGGTTTAGCATCTTTCTTCTGCATCAGATACTTCAGAGCTGAATGATCAGTGTGTACAATCACTTTAGAACCAACAAGATAGGACCGAAACTTTTAAAAAGCAAAGACAACTGCCAACAACTCCTTCTCGGTGGTGGCATAGTTTCTCTGTGCGTCATCTAATGTCCTGCTGGCATAATAAATTGTATGAAGCTTCTAATCCTTCTTCTGCCCCAGAACCGCTCCTACAGCATAATCACTCGCATCGCACATTACCTCAAAAGGTAGATCCCAATCTGGTGGCTGAACTATAGGAGCAGTCACTAAGGCTTGCTTGATCTATTCAAATGCAGTCTGACAATCTGCAGTGAACTCAAACTTGGTATCCTTACACAGCAAAGCAGTTAGTGGTCTAGCAATCTTACTGAAATACTTGATGAACCGTCTATAGAAACCAGCATGTCCAAGAAAGCTCCTCACAGACTTCACAGAATCAGGCGCCTGAAGGCTGGTCATAACCTCAATCTTAGCGCGGTCTACTTCAATTCCTGATTCAGACACTCTATGTCCAAGAACAATGCCATCTCTGACCATGAAACGGCACTTCTCCCAATTAATAACCAAGTGCTTCTCCTCACATCTAGCTAGCACTTTGCACAGATTATCCAAGCACTCATGATAGGATGACCCATAGACTGAAAAGTCATCCATAAACACCTCCATAAAGTCCTCAATCATGTCAGTGAAGATGGACATCATGCATCTCTGGAAGGTGGCTGGTGCATTACAAAGTCCAAAAGGCATAATGCGGTATGCAAATGTGCCGTATGGAAAGTAAAAGTAGTCTTTCCCTGATCCTCGGGATGGATGGGAATCTGGAAGAAGCATGAGTACCCATCAAGGAAGCAATAGTAAGGGTGATTTGCTAACCTCTCCAGCATCTGATCGATAAAAGGCAAAGGGAAATGATCCTTCCTTGTCGCAGCATTGAGCTTCCTGTAATCTATGCACATCCGGTGTCCAGTCACAGTCCTTGTAGGAATCAGCTCGTTCTTCTCATTCTTCACTACTGTAACTCCACCTTTCTTAGGCACTACATGGACTGGACTAACCCAATCGCTGTCTGAAATAGGATAGATGATCCCAGCATCTAGGAGCTTCATGATCTCCTTCTTTACCACATCCTTAAAGATTAGGATCCAGCCTCCTATGATGCTCAACAAATGTCTTAGATTCGTCCTCAAGATGTATCCGATGCATACACATCTCCGGAGAAATACCTGAAATGTCATCAAGAGAATAGCCAAGAGCCTTGCGATGCATGCGCAGCTTGCTTAGCAGTAAAGTGAGCTCTGCATTGTTCAAACTAGCATTAACAATCACTGGATATGTCGAATTAGGTCCAAGAAATGCGTACCTTAGCCCGGATGGGAGTTGTTTCAGTTCAATTTTCGAGGCTTTCTCTTCTGCCCAGTCACTGGCGACTTGCAACGATCGTTGCACTATAGGTGTCGATCGATGCAAGCTCGCGTCAGACACATCCAACTGCATCACTTCCTCAGCGGAATCCATTAGCCTCGCATAGCAAATTGCAGGCTCGTCTTGCAGATGTTCCAGCTCCATAATAGAGCTATGTATGGCTCTTTCTAGTGGATCCTCAGCATGTGTCTTATGAAAGTAATCCGCAGCCAAATCACTGAGTGTATCCACATAAAACGTCTGTCCGTCGATGGCTGGTCTCTTCACCAGTTTGTCCATATCAAAGCTCATCTTTAGATCACCCACATTCAGAATTATCTTACCTCTCTTGCAGTCAATCATCGCACCAGCAGTAGCCAAGAAAGGCCTACCCAAAATCAGTGGATCCTTTGGTTCCTCTCCATACTGCAGAAGCACATAATCAGTAGGAATCACACATTGGCCAATCATTATAGGCACATCTTCCAATATTCCTTCAGGAATTCTGACTGTTCTTCCGCTAAGACTAATGAGATCCTAGTAGGCAGAAAGTCGGTCATCCCAAGGCTCTTAGCAACAGAGAAGGGCATAAGGTTCACACTAGAACCAAGATCACACAGAGATCTCTCAAATCTGTCCTTGTAGATACCACAATCCAACACAAAGCTCCCTGGATCTTTCAACTTCTCAGGAATTCTACCCTGAATCACTGTGCTACATACTTCTGAGATCATAAGTACACTCTCCTCATCAGTCAAGTTACCATCAAGAAGATCTTTAAGACACCTTCTCATCACAGGAGTATTCCTTAGAGAATCAATCAAAGACACTTCAATCAACACCTTCTGCAACATTGCTTTGCATTTAGCTAGCTGTTTCTCATTCTTAGACTTCCTGGGGTTCTTGGGAAAGGGAACCTTAGGCTTGTAGATCCTCTCGTCAGCTTTCTACAACTTTTCTGTGTTTGAACTCTCGGCTGTCGCTTTGCGTCGATCGACATCAGACGCGTGTCGATCGATGCTAGGAGATTTCTTCACGACCTCTATGTTGAGCTTAGGATCAGCATCTTCATTTTCGCCTTGCGTCGATCGCTGCATGGGTGCGTCGGTCGATGCATTGCGAAATCCACAGATCTCTTCTTCCATCTCTTCAATTTCCACGATTTCTTCTAAGCTCAACTGCCTTTTCTGAGCAGGAAACAACTCCTTACTGTTGGTACTGGATTTACCTCTAGGAAATCCGGCCCATTAACAAATAAAACAAAGGCCCATAGTTATGAGCCCGCTTCAATACCAAGACAGAGAGAGATCGACCGTTGTCCTCTGTTGGGCCTATACGATTGACTTCTCGACAAGGCCCAAGCAATGCCGAAGTGGGAAGCGATCAAGCTCGAGCTCGGCAGGAGACGACGTGGAGATAGAGCAACCCGGTCTTCGTCAGTTCAACTGATCCACGCAAATCTCGGAGATCGTTATGACGGCGAGGCCAAAATATTGGAACAAGAAGATCAAAGTCGAGAGTATTTAAAGAGAAGTGGCGATTCGTTCAAGACATTCCAACCCTAGCTAAGAACACTTCGACTAGATAGCTCGATCATCATACATTGTACTCTCTTTTCGACTGTGTTTGTTCTATCTCGACGATCGATCTCAATAAAGTATTTGATTCATAGGATATCTATACCATTTCTGTATACAAAAGTTCAAATCCACGAATACAAATTCTTAGTGTGAATCCCAGATCTCACACTTACCACTTCTCAGTGTCACTGCATTGCACTGGTACTTAGGATTAGCATCAGTTCGCCCCGGAAGAGATCCATCTGGCTTCTTAGCAGACCCAACAGTCTGCGCAACCTGAGCATCAAGCTTCTTCACATGTGTGCTCAAGGATTCAAACTTCCCATTCAGATCTTCATACACAACATCCAACTTCTTGTTGAAGTCTACAGCAGTCTTATTTTGATTCTCCAGCAACCGCTCCATCATGGCTTCCATCTTGCTCTCATGAGCGCTAGAAGCAGGAGGTGTCTGATATGAGGATGATCCATAAGTCCTCTGATAAGAATTACCTTGCTGAAAAGGTGTCTGATAACCATCAGTCTGTCCATATCTAGAAGAGTTCTGGTTGCTTGTGAAAGCACTCTTCTGTCCACCATTAAAGAACTTGTTGCCTTGCTGATTTCCAAACCTGTTTCCTTGAAATCCAGAGCCACTGATGTAGTTCACATCCTCTTCCTGGTGATCTCCTTCAGCCTCAAATACCTCAACATCCTGAGCAAAGTGGACAACCTTTTTTGCAGCCAACAAACTGTGAACAGTGTCCAGCTTATTCCTGATATCAGCAATCTCCAGATTATCGATCTTTCCACCGAACTCTTTCCTTCTTATGTCAGCAGTCTTGGTGCTTTTACTGCTCACCAAGTTATCAATTAGTGTCCTAGCCTGTTCAGGAGTCCTTGTATTGAAATTGCCATTGCTGGCATTATCCAATGCAGACTGGTAATGGAGATCAATTCCTCTGAAGAATATGCCTAGCAGAGTCACTTCAGAGAATCCATGACGAGGACAGTCACATTGGTACTTCTTAAACCTCATCCAAACAGACTTAAGAGGCTCTGTAGGACCTTGGGTAAAGGTGAGAATATTCTGTCTCGACTGATCAGAGCGAGCATCATCATAAAAGTGCCTCAAAAACTCCCTCTTCACAGCATCCCAAGTAGTAAACTTCCCAGTTGGAAGTTGTTTCAGCCAAGTTGCAGCCTCTCCAGCGAGAGAATAGGGGAAAAGTTTGAGATACAGGTAGTCATAGTTTACCCCATTGTACTTCATTTCAGTGATGAAGTCTTCAAAATCATCAATATGATCCATGGGTTGCTCATGTGGGAGACTATGGAAAGGATTCTGCCTCAGAAGAGAGTAGTAGACAGTCTTGATCTCAAAGTAATTTCTCTCAAAGCCAGGAGGTACTATTGCTGACCGGTTAGCATAAAACTCATCCGGACGGTTGTAGTCAGCAAGAGTCCTCGCATCAGCAGGAGGATTAATCATCTGCCCCTGACCTTGGGGCTGTTCAGGCTCAGGTTCAGGGATCACACATCCCTCAGCATCAATCCTTAGCCAGTCATTATTGTACCGGTTGTTCTACTGGTCTCTCAGAACACCCTCAACATCAGGTCTCAAAATCAAGCGATTGTTCATCATCCTTGCTCGTTGACCTTTTCTGTTTGTTCTCTCTAGTCTAGCAAGTTCCTCAAGCCTGAGAATCACGAGATTCACGTTCGGATCACTTCTGGTCTCACGCTTCTGCATAAACCGTCGGTAATCGTACTGCAACGATCGATGCTAAGTATGCAACGATCGATTCAACTCGAGATATGCCTTGCGTCGATCGATTCAAAAGATGCGTCGATCGATGCTAAGCGATATCAGACCTGAAACACACGGAGAAAAACAGAGAAATTAGTAACAAAAACAAAAAACAAAAAACCTAGTCTAAACTTTAAATTCAAATCTATCAAAGACTCAAAAGAGTCCCCGGCAACGTCGCCAAAAACTTGATATGCTCAGAGTTTACTTCCCTAAGTTTAACTGCAAGTGCACATGCAAATGTAGTATATATGGGTCGAATCCACAAAGACTCAAGAAATCTTACGATAGACTATAGAATGTCAAATTAAGCTAGGCGATACTAATCAGAAAATAAATGACTAAGCAGAAAGTAAATCAGTAGCAAGAACGGTTGTTGTGAAGCAAGTACTAAAAGCGTCAAGTCTAGGGAGTTCTCAGGAAATCAGACAAGCAGATCAATTATCAGTCAAGATCAAATTAAGTTCGGTTCTAGAACTCAAACACAAGATAGAACTAACCAAATTTCGGTGCGAGAATTCTCTAAGTCTAATTAGCATAAACCCAAATTTCTTTGCAATTCCTAACAGATTAAACTAGCCTTAAGTGCAAGTTTGATTTGTTCACAATTCAATTAAACCAAATTTCTTTGCAGATAATTAAATTGCTCAACCTAAATAGATCAGATTCTAAATTACACTTTCATGTCAATTTATAAACCTAAAGTCTAGATTCTAAGTGATCAGGTTAGAAACTAGTATTACGCACAATTTAGGTTGAAGAACAAATAAGATTATGAATCCGTAACTGATAAATTAATCTAACAAGTCATGAAAACCCTTAAGAGAATCCTTAAACCTAACTATGAATCTACTCAGACATGATCAATGAAACACAAATCAATGAATAAATAGATATCATAAAATCAAAGAGTAAAGAGTAAAAGAGGTTCGAAATCTTCTCTCTGGATTACAAGAACGATCAACCTCTCGGTCTCTCTCTCTAAAAAGCTAATAGTATGAAAGCGTCCCTAAAACAAAACACCAAAAACCTAATTATAAAGCCTTAATCACGTCTTGGGTCTTTTTGCAAATACTGGAACTTCTTGGGGCAAAACTGAAAATCTTCATTAATGTGATGGCGCTGAGGTGTGTTGATCGATGCCAGTGATGCATCGATCGATGCATGGGTCGTCCAGACTTGGTAAAATTAACTCTCTCGGCTTAAGCTCCAAAACTTGCCCAAAATGCTCCAATATCTCCAATAATCCTCCAAACGTGCATGTACCTAATAAACACCTGAAATGACTCTAAAGGTACGACAAAAGACTCGAAAACATACTTATATCATGGCTTAAAACAGGTAAAAACCATGATATATCATGGTTGTAGAAAGACACGTGGTCTCCCTTTCCTGGACTCTTATAGCTCTTTGAAAAGTCAGGATCAGATTCATATAATGGTAATTCAAAACCAAGAACCTTAGCATCCATTGAAGAAATAAGGGCATGTCTCCTTGAGAGTGTATCAACTACAACATTGTCTTTTCCCTTCTTGTATTTGATGACATAAGGGAATGTTTCTATGAACTCAAGCCACTTAGCATGCCTTCTCTTCAGGTTAGTTTGACCTCTTAAATGCTTCAGGGTCTCATGATCCATGTGAATCACACACTCCTTAGCAAGTAGATAGTGTTGCCAAGTCTCCATTGCGCGAACTAAGGCATACAAATCCTTGTCATACGTGGGATAGTTGAGGGTTGCACCACTGATTTTCTCACTAAAATAAGCTATTGGTTTGCCTCCTTGAGTAAGCACAGCTCCAATGCCTAAACCTGATGCATCACACTCAATCTCAAAAGTTTTATTAAAATCGGGTAAAGCTAAAACAGGGGCATTTGATAACCGATCCTTTAGTGATTTAAAGGCCTGCTCCTGAGCTTCTCCCCACTTGAACCCCACGTCCTTTTTAATCACATCAGTGAGTGGTGCATCAAAAGTACTGAAATCCTTCACAAATCTCCTATAAAAGCTAGCCAATCCGTGGAAGCTTCTAACTTGGTTAGTGTTGGTTGGAGATGGCCATTCTTGTATGGCTTTTACTTTCTCTTGGTCCACTCTTAGTCCCTGTGTAAAGCCTAAAAAGACAAGTTCAAAAGTGAAAAGGTGTACTTCTTAAGGTTGGCATAAAAGCCTTTCTTTTGAAGTGTTTTAATGACATTTTCTAAATGAACTAAGTGCTCATCAATGTTGGGCTATAAATGAGTATATCATCAAAGTATACTACTACAAACTTACTGATGTAAGGCCTTAGATTTTGGTTCATAAGCCTCATGAAGGTGCTTGGTGCATTGGTGAGTCCAAATGGCATGACTAGCCATTCGTAGAGACCTTGTTTGGTCTTGAAAGCCATTTTCCACTCATCACCTTCCTTCATCCTTACTTTATGATATCCACTCCTAAGATCAATATTGGAAAATACATTAGACCCAAATAGTTCATCAAGCATATCATCTAACCTTGGTATTGGATGTCGGTATTTGATGGTTATATTGTCGATAGCTCGACAATCCACACACATCCTCCAAGTCCCATCTTTCTTTGGCACCAAGAGGACTGGTACAACACAAGGACTAAGGCTCTCACGCACATAGCCTTTATCCAAAAGATCCTTTACTTGCTTCTCTAATTCCTTAGCTTCCTCCGGGTTTACTCGATAAGCGGCTCTATTGGGAAATGGTGCACCAAGAACCAGATCTATTTGATGCTCAATTCCTCTTATAGGAGGTAGTCCAGAAGGTATTTCGTCAGGGAATGTCTCAGCAAACCGGTCCAAAAGGTCCTTGACTTCTTGAGGAAGATCTTGCTCCAAAGCACTAGAACCTGCACTCAAAACTTCCTAAAAGATCATTAGCAATACCGGTTCTTTACAAGCGATTGCCTTAGCTATATAGCTAGGCTTGATCAGTAGATTACTTTTTGAAGAAGAACTCTTTTCTTTAAGCATCTTAACTTGAATTTCATGCACTTGAGTTGGTGTAAGAGGAGTTAAGTTGTATTTCTTTTTGTCATGGACAAAAGAATACATGTTGCTACGTCCATGATGCATGGTATCCTTATCAAATTTACATGGTCTACCAAGTAGAAAATGACAAGCTTGCATAGGGACCACATCACACAATACTTGATCTATATACTTTTTCACTTTGAATGGTACTTGTACTTGATCCGTGATTTTCATCTCAGCCTTGTCATTAAGACATATTAGTTTATATGGATGAGGATGTTTAGTCCTTCCAAGGCTGAGTTTGGAAACCATATACTCACTAGCAACATTAGCACATGACCCGTCATCAATGATAAGATTACATACTTTGTCTTCGATGGTGCAACGGGTATGGAAGATGTTTTCTCTTTGAGCTAACTCATCAGGATGAACCGTGAGGTTCAAGACTCTCCTTATGACCAGGGACTCTCCATATTCAGGTTCACATTCAACCTCCTAAAATTCAGCATCATCCATGATATCATCTTCTTCATCTTGTGACTCGTATTCTCCCGTATCCGTGAGAATCATCACTCTTGGGTTGTGGCAATCCTTAGCCATAGGTCCCCTGCCCTTACACTTGAAACAAGTTATATCATGAGTTCTAGAAGTGTTAGGATTAGAAAACTTACCTTGGTTAGGCTCACTTGCTTTAGACTTAAATCGATTGTCGATAGCTATGGTTTTGCCTTGGTCCAAAGGCTTGTTTTGAGAAGTTGATTGGACTTGTGTCTTGGCACGTCTATGATCCCAAATTTGAGTGTTTCTAGGCCTGCCATATGTCTTCCTCTTGATATGTTGCTCTGCTTGTGTGGCGTTGTGTAGAATATCTTTCAAATCATGGTAAGGAAGCCTTTCTACTTTGCGACAAATACGCTCTTGTAGCCCATCAAGGAACTGAGCTATGATTGTCTCAGCATCATCTTTATGTTCTAATCTGTTCCTTAAGTGCTCAAACTCTTCAAAATATTCTTCCACACTCCTTGTTCCTTGAGACATATTTCAGAACTTCCTTTGAAGATCTCTATGATAGTAAGTGGGAACATATCTCTTCTTCATCAACTTCTTCATCTCCCTCCATGTGGTCATTTGAAGAGTATCACTTCTTCTCCTATCACTGACCTCACGATCCCACCAAGATAAGGCGTGATCAGTGAGTTGAGCTAACGATAAGGCTAGCCTTCTTTGCTCGGTGTACTTGTAGTAGGAAAAAATATGCTCCATTCTCTGCTCCCACACTAGATAAGCTTCAGGATCTACTCTTCCAGCAAGGTAGGAGCCTTGAGCTTCATGTCCGTGGGCTTATACCTCGAATGGTCTTCTTCTTCTTCCTCTAAATCTTGATTCCTTGGAGCTATCCTTCTTCTACGTTCATTAGGCTGTGGTTCTTCATCGCTCACATCGGTATCTTAACCATCTACTTGCCTACGACCATGCTCTTGAATTTGGTTGTTGTTTACTCGAGGTTGCTCCACTCGATCTAACCGTTGACCCATGGTTTGGAGTTGTTTTTGTATGGCTTGAAGCATTTGCATCATGGCTGCGTTTCCCTCACCAGTATTCTCACCCATGGTTCCTGAAAAAAATCAAAATAAGAGTATCAAATCCTTTTTAGCAAGAGATAGCAAATTTCAAGCAAGTTTCACTATGAATCATACAACAATTTCTATGCAAGCAAAACCTATGAGATTCAATCCTATACTTCTAATAAGTTTATTAAAATACTAGAAACACAGGAAAAAAATCAGAAAAGAAGGATTCTAAAAGAGAAAGAACAAATTGGCCCAAACGAATAGTGACTGGTCGGGTTGTTCCGGTAGTAAGGTCCGGTGAGCGTCTTTGGTGGCCAAGGTGAGCTATAGGTCGTGTAGTTTAGGTTCCTTTTGAAGTTATTTGTTCAAAACCTTCCAAAACCTGTAAGAATGTCGTGAAAATTGAAGAGAATAGAGAAAAGGCAATAGACAATCAAGTTTTCAAAATTTGTCTTATTTGGATGCGGCCGGTTAAGGAAAATGCACAATTCAATGGGATTCTCTTTTTGAATTCGGTTTTCTTCCAATTTTTCTTGATAAAAACTAAAAATATATGTTATAATATTAGCACATAAAAGAGAGGTTGAAGAAATTGATCAATACTTGAAGCAAACGTAACTAGCCGCGACACAGATCCTTGCCGGTAAGGGCTATCCGATACAAAGACAACCAAACTATTTTTTTTATCTAATTTTTTTAGGGATTTTCTTGAAATAAAAATATGAAAAGATAAAAAACTACTAGAAAACAATTGTATGAAAATATTTTTTATGCTTTTTTTGTTGAAGAAAAAAAAAATATGCAAGAACAACGATATAACAAAACTATGAAGAACAACGATATAAAAAACTAGCAAGAACTAAGCAATAAAAGTAAATCAATCAAACAACCTTGTTTGATCCATGACTTTTAAAGCTCTGATACCAAAATGATATGAGCTTGGCTAAAAGTCTTGAGCCAAATAAGGGTTGAGCCGTTGGCTAGTCTAAGGACTTCTCCAACTTAGCTCGGATAAGATGGATGGTGAAGGATGGATCGTGTAGAACCACTATAGGTGTGAAAGCCTACATATACTTCTAGGAATACTCTAGCAATTTGTAACACTCACAAATTGAAAGAGAAGAGAGAGTTTTTTTGTTTAACACAAAAATCGATATTTTATTGATCAAAAGGTGAAAAAAGTGATTACAACTCAAGGCATTACAGAGCCAGGTTCATGACTTATTCTAAGGAAAAACACATAAATCCTAAAAAGAAAAACAAGGAAAAATGTAGCAAAATCAAAAGGAAAAATGGTCAAAAAAATCCTGAACTTTCAAATTTCGGCCATTTAAAACTTGTACTATCGATTAGGCCATTTTAAACATAAAGTTTTTGTTGACCGTCTGAAATAATACTAAACTTTCGTTGACCATGCCAAATTAGACACGACGTTAAGTCATTTAACGGAGAGACTTTACGGTGTTAATCAAACGTTAATGAGGTTCCGTTAGTCACAAAACGACACCGTTTTGACTAATATAAAAATGGTAAAATGTCATAATAATCATGAACTTTCAAATTTCGGCCATTTAAAGCTCCAACTTTCGAATTTTGGCTATTTAAAGCCCCAACTTTCGAATTTCGACCACTGAAAGCATTTAACTCTTTAATTTCAAAAGCTCATACCTTGGTTCAACTCTTAAACCCTTTTTAATCTCTTTATAACATATGCATATATGTCTCTCACTTGCAAATCTTGAAGCCCTTCAACTTTCAGCCTCATCACTAAAAGCTTGCTGCCTTGGCATTGAAAGTACGGCCACACTCGAGTGAGTTCTTGACCGCGTGCTCTACGGTTAAAGCTATTGTCACTACTCTCCCATTGTTTATGTCGATTACGTTTGTTGTTATGCACTTAATCGACATGAACAACCTTAGGACATATCTTTTTAGAACTGTCATTGTTTCTACAAACAAACTATTTTATTTAAAAATTCAAAGAAACCTCAAGATATTGTTAACATTGAAACAAATTTAAACCTCAAAACAAAGTATTCAAGAAAACTAAGAAAACACAATCAGAGCATGAAATATCCATATTCACTTCTTTTATGACATTTTCAGTGTTTACAATATCTTGAGGTTTCTTTGAACTTTCAAATAAAACAGTTTGTTTGTGGACAATGACAATTCTAAAAAGGTATGTCCTATGACTGTTCATGTCGATCATGTTGGGAATGTCCTGAAATCACACTTGTAAGCACTCTAGAGATAGTTGTATTGTCGAGATTGGACATTCATACAATACTAGATGGTCATAATGTTTTGCTAGAAACCACTTGTGATATGTGAGTTGTGAACTCATTACTGGTCATAATCTCCCGGCACTAGCATCCCGGCGGATTCCAGTTTGTGTGCGTGTGGATACCAGTAGAGGCGCAGCACTTGAGGCACTTGAGAATCTCGAATACTCACTAATTTTCGCTGCTAAACTCCAGGTAATTCGAGATCTGATGTAGATTCAATATACCTAGACCCTGGATCCTAGGCTTGGAATTATACCTAGGGTTGCTAATTGGGATTAGAACTGCTAGAAATTCCTACAGATCAAGTACACAACAACAAACGTAATCGACAGAAATAATAGGAGAGTAGTGACAACAGCTTCAACCGTAGAACACGCGGTCAAGAACTCACTAGAGTGTGGCCGTACTTGCAATGCAAGGCATCAACTACTATAGGATAGGTTTTAGCGAAAAGGCTGAAAGTGGAAGGGCTTCAAGGTGTGCAATGGAGAGGCATACATGCCGATTTTATGAAAAAGATTAAAAATAAAAGGTTTAAGAGTCGAACCAAAGTATGAGCTTTTGAAAGTAAAGAGTTAAATGCTTCCAGTGGCCGAAATTCGAAAGTTGGGGCTTTAAATGGCCAAAATTCGAAAGTTGGAGCTTTAAATGGCCGAAATTTGAAAGTTCATGATTAATATGAAATTTTTTCCATTTTTATATTAGTCAAAACGGTGTCGTTTTGTGACTAACGAAACCCCATTAACGTTTGATTAACACCGTAAAGTCTCTCCGTTAAACGACTTAACGTTGTGTCTAATATGGCCTGGTCAACGAAAGTTTAGTATTATTTCAGATAGTCAACAAAAACTTTATGCTTAAAATGGCCTACTCGATAGTTCAAGTTTTAAATGGCCGAAATTTGAAAGTCGAGGATTTTTCTGACCATTTTCCCAAAATCAAAACAAAACAATCAATTGGAAGAGAGAGTATCTAGGGTGCTAAATAAGGCAAGTTTGATCTCTTGTTATTCAATTTTGATTCTTTAAGTTCTTGAGATCCTTTAGCTGCTTCAGAGTCTTCTTAGGCACCTTATTGGACTATAGAACATGTGCTTAGGTGGACTTCATCTTTGGAGAAGAATAGAGCCCATTTGACTTTATCGGTTATGAGAGGGTCCACCGGATATATCTTTACTGTGTGGCTTGTATCTGGAATTTTATAACTGATCTCCGGGATTTCTTTAGTGGCCTGGAAACTAGACTCATAAAAATTCAATTTGGTGTGTGGATCATCTCCTGGGTCGTTCTGAGTCGTTATGGAGACTTGATTAAAGATGTCTTTCAGTTGGGAGCTCTCGGATGGAGTTATGCGGATTGCTTCAAACTGATCAAGTGGGATCAGTCCTTCATGTTCCAGCTGCTCCAGGAAGATGTTGAACTTTTTCTCTATGCCTTTGCTCATGCTCCTGGTCACTGGTACACTTGGCACATTAGGAGCTTGAATGGTTTGGCTTGGTGGCTCGATGTCCTCATCAGTAGCATTGCCTCAGCCATTCACGATAGAGAGGAGGAAAGTTTTGATCTTCGAGGATCTTATTGAAAAATTCCCAGCATACAGTGTCGAAGGCTTTCCTTATGTCCACCTTGAGCATGGATGCCTTAGGACAGTTCGATTTTTGATATTTCTGGATCAGCTCAGTGGCCAGCAACACATTTTCTCCCAAGCTCCTGCCCTTTTGGAAAGCTGCTTGGTTAGGCGAGATACACTGCCGGAGAACATGCTTCAGGCGATTTGCGGTTATTTTGGAAATGAGCTTATAAACCAGGTTGCAGCAGCTGATCGGCTTGAAATCACCAAGAGAGCAAGCGTCCGGTGTCTTAGGAATGAGGGCGATAAAGGTCGTGTTCAGGTCCTTTAGTAGCCTACCATTACTGAAGAACTCCTGCACAGCAGAGTTCACATCCTAGACGATAGTACTCCACGATGCCTTAAAGAACTCGACGGAGTAACCATCAGGGCCAGGGCATTTATCCAAAGTCATTACCATTAAAGTCGTTAAAATTTTTGCCTCTGAGACTTGCTTCTGCAGAGCTGAGATTTGAGAGTCTGAGCATCTGAAAGGAAGAAGGTTTCCACAGAAATAGGAGATAGAGGCATATCTATGTTCCCAAAGATAGACTTGAAGTAGGAAGCAGCATGCTCTTTGAGGCATCCGGCGACATAAGCTTTGCACCACTCTCATCAGTCAGATAATATATGTGATTTTGAGAGAGCCTAAGAGTGATAGACTTATGGAAGAAAGCTGTGTTCCTGTCGCCTAGAAAGAGCCACTTCACACGAGATTTTTATCTGAAGAACTTTTCCTCTGCCTTTAGAAGAGCATTCCATCTTTGTCGATCTTGGTGCTCTTCTTGGGCAAGAATGGAGGTAGGAGCTGTTAAGAGCTGCCGTTGCAAAGCCGTGGTGATACTCTCATGCTGCTTGACTCGTTGAGTTATGCCACGGAAATGATTTCTTTTAATCTGGCGCAATTCTGGGTTTAGCAGTTTTAGGCTTCTTAGAAGCTTGAACTAAGCAGAGCCTGTAGTCAAAGCTGGTTTCCAACTTTCTTCAACAACAATTGGATATTCTGTATGGTCAACCACATGAGTGAAGAACCGAAATGGTTTGCAAACACCGCGTTTCAGAGACGGCATTGTAAACATGATCGGCGAGTGGTCAGACTGAAGAGGATCAATCAACTCTGAAAAAGCATTCGGATTAGCTGTAGCCCAGAACTCATTTATAAGCGCGTGGTCAATCCTTTTGGAGATTGGGTCTTTATCTTGTTTATTCCACCACGAGAAGATAAGTCCCTTTATAGGGGCCTCAAACATATTTGCGTCCTGAATTGCAAGGTTAAAATCTTCAATACCAGTAGTATCAACATCCTCAACCAGATGCTTAGAGTGCTGCGATGTGCGTAAAATCTGATTAAAATCTCCCGTTACCGCCCAAGGATGAGAGGAAAGTGGCGTGGAAGAACTCAAGTCTAGCAACTCTGACCAAAGCGATAGTCTTTGTTCCGGCAGATTAAACCCGTTAGCAAAGGAGACAGTGAGGTTAATATTTTCCGCTGCTAAGAAAATTCCACAAGTTACAAGCTGTGCATACTCCTTGTAAATCAACATCGTCACCTGCGGATCCCAAACATCAACAATCTGCGCCGTGTAATGTGAATCAAAATTCCCATGATACTTCCACCTTTTGGGATTGCATCCTCAATTCTTCTAGATTTTGATGGTGGTATATGCGTCTCCGTAAACGCACCAAAAATGGCTTAACATTGATCCAAGCCTTCATCATATCTTGCCTAGAATGGCTGTTAAGCCCTCGTATGTTCCACACAAAAACATATATAATGGATAGTTATTGAGATTTCGTGACCTTGCGGTCACTCCTCCTGCGTGAAACGAAGAAGGAAGGGTTTTTCTGACATATTGCTAATAATGCCGCAGATGATTCAGCTGGCTGATCCTGCCTTATGGAGGTGCGGTGATGAAGAAGAATAACCACAGGCCCATTCGATTGATCCCTTTGATTCAATTTAGCCTCAGAATCGGCAAGCAAGGGCGGTTGTTTCCTTTGCCATCGTGAAGAACCCCTTGGTTTGGATCGCGATCTTTCTTGTCTAGGATCAGGATCCTTTTCTTTGCTTTTGTTAGTACGCAACCTACTGCGAGAAAGTGACTGGTTTTTCCTCTTTGTCTTCCTCATAGGGGGTGGCCTTTGCGGACAAAAAGAAGATGTATGACCAAATTCCCGACAATCAGGGTATTTCGGAGGAAGCCACGGATAAGAAACAGTCACTTCGAATTATTTTCCATTGCTAGGACCCGAGATTAGTTTTGTTGGCATTTCCTTTTGGAGGTCAACTTCTACTAGAATTTTTGCGACTTCAAAAGTCACCTTCCTGGCTGTTTCTGGCGACAAGGCTTTTGGTTCACCAACCCTAGAAGCAATACGACCCAAACTTTCTTGTGAAACAAAAGGTAGGAGAAACTTCTGAACTCGACCATGACTTGAGCTGATGTAATCGGAGCTTGTTCTGGAGTGAAGTCTGGGCTCCAAGGCGATACAGACATTGGATGTCCAGCAATATTCCATAGGTTTCTACTGAGGAGGATGGTTCTGGTTCGTGGGTTTGAGACACGCAGAAGGAACCTTCCCAATCCTATCTTGTAGACAAAAATTCTTGGCCCCGTGCGAGCCCAAATGGCGTTGATGACTCCAATAATTCTACCCATCTCCGGCGGATGACCATGAAACTGAGCATAGATGTAGTCTTTAAACTCTTCCTTTGCAGCCTCTATATTTTCATCAGGGATTAGAATGAAAGGAACACCAAAGGCGTGCATAGTAGGGTTACCAATACTCTCAAGAGAAGTAGTGTCTTCAAAAAAACTCGACCATTTCCTAGCTGGAGGAGGAGCCGAATCATTAGTGAGCGGAGATCTAATAGGGGGCAGAGAACTTGCTGAGTACGTATTACAAGGTATTTCGATCCTCGAAGAAGGAACATGCGGTAACAATCCGAGTTGCAGAAGAGCAGATCGGAGAGAGATCCGTTAAAGGAGACCCAGGAGTAGCCGATTTGAACACATGAGGGCAAGAGGAGGAGGATCTAGAAGGTCCAGAAGAGTGGGCTCTGAGGCACCTCTCTAAGAGCTTCCCAGACGCAGATGCAAACCACCAAAGGCTGAGAGTAGCGAGGAACCAGGTCAGGAGCGAGGGATGGTTTCCTTTTCTTTTTTGTCATCGCCGGATTTCTCGTCCGATGGCGAGAGGCCGACCTAGGGGGGGGGGGGGAAGGAAAGAGAAAAAAGGGGGGGGGTTTAGAGAGAGGTTTTTAAAGAAAATTTGCTTCATATAGTTATATAGTTATCACTAGTTAAAATAATCTGACGTTGAAATGTTGTTTAAGTTTACGACAGTAGTAAAGTCTTCGGATGAACACTACAAGAAAACAACGATTTAGCGACTGCAAAAAGAGTCGCTATTTAGTCGCAAAATTAGATTTTGCGACTAAATAGCGACTAAAGTAGTTAGTCGCTAATCTCTGGTCGCTAAAAGTATTAGTCGCTATATTAGTCGCTATTTTGCGACTATTTAGCGACTAATGTTATTTTATTAATATTAGTCGCGCATTAGTCGCTAATATTTAGCGACTCAAGTGCGACTAAGTAGCTACTAATATAGCGACTAATAAACAGTCGCTATATAGTCGCTAAATGTGTAGTCGCTATATAGTCGCTATATTAGCAACCGTTTAGTGACTATCTTGCGACTATTTTAGCGACCGTTTAGAGACTGTTTAGCGACTATTTTAGCGACTGTTTAGAGACTGTTTAGCGACTAAATTAGCGACTGGTTAGAGACTGTTTAGCGACTAATTTAGGTTTTGGATCATATTTTTTTGGCCATATTGCGACGAATTAGCGACTGTTTTGTGACTCTATATTCGCAATATGGCCAAAATTTTTTTTGTAATTCAATTTTAATTTGGTTTTGGTTTTGGTTTCTATTTTTAGATTCCTGTTTTTTTATTGTTTTATTTTTTTAGGACTCTAAAACTCTTACACATAACAAAGAACATACATTAAAGTTGATTACATTGTCTTAACCAAAACAAACATAATATTCAAACACTTATAAACATAAACAAGTTTATACATCATACAGATCAGTCTTGTGAAGTAGGAGAAGACTGAGGTGCTGGTGCATCAGTCTGACTTTTGCAAAAGTCTAGGTATGATGGGTCTGTTTCCTGAAGATACCTTTGCACCATGCTCAACTCCCACTAGTAAAAATATACCGTATAGCCACGTTTTTGTCACGACCAAATCGTGGCTATTTTATAATCAGTCACGAATTAGTCACGATTGGTCACGTGACAAACAAACGTGGCTAAATCGTGTCCAAAACGTGGCAATTAGTCACGTTTTGGTCACGATATATAACGTGACTTAGTATAGCCACGTTTTGTCACGAACTAATCGTGGCAAACCTATACACGTAAAATATCGTGGCTAAATCGTGTCTAATTAGTCACGATTTAGACACGTTTATTTCGTGGCCAAGGTCTATGCAATCAAAATTTTACAAACCTTACCCTCTAAACCCTAAACCCTAAACCCTAAAACATTATCATATTATAAACCATACTCTTAATCATAAACTATTAAATAAAATATAGGCATTAATTATAAAAAAATAATAAAAATATAAGCATTAGTTATAAAAAAATAATAAAAATATAAGCATTAATTATAAAAAAAATTATTATTTCTAAATCTAAAATTTTCAAACTATACCCTTCAAACTCTAAACCCTAAATCATTATCATACTATAAAACATATTCTTAATCATAAACTATTAAATCAAAATATAAACATTAATTATAAAAAGAATTATTGTTTCTAAATCTAAAATTTCCAAACCTTACCCTCCAAACCCTAAACCCTAAACCCTAAACCATTATCATACTATAAATCATATTCTTAATCATAAACTATTAAATAAAAATATAAACATTATTTATAAAAAGATTTATTATTTCTAAATCTAAAATTTCCAAACTTTACCTTCCAAACCCTAAACCCTAAACCATTATTATATTATAAACCATATTCTTAATCATAAACTATTAAATCAAAATATAAACACTAATTATAAAAAGAATTATTGTTTCTAAATCTAAAATTTCCAAACCTTACCCTCCAAACCCTTAACCCTAAACCCTAAACCATTATCATACTATAAATCATACTCTTAATCATAAACTATTAAATCAAAATTTAAACATTAATTTTTAAAAATTATTATTTCTAAATCTAAAATTTCTAAACTTTACCCTCAAAACCTTAAACCCTAAATCATTATCATACTATAAACCATACTCTTAATCATAAACTATTAAATCAAAATATAAACATTAATTATAAAAATAATTATTGTTTCTAAATCTAAAATTTCCAAACCTTACCCTCCAAACCCTTAACCCTAAACCCTAAACCATTATCATATTATAAATCATACTCATAATCTAAAATTTTCAAACTATACCCTCCAAACCCTAAACCCTAACCCTAAACCCTAAACAAACCATAATCATACTATAACATTAATCTCAATCATAACCTATAAGATTACAATATGAAACCATATATATATATATCCTAAACCCTAAACAAACCCTAAAACTCAAATTAATAACATTTTAATTACTGTAACATATCCAAAACTAATATTCAACACTTATAAAAGAAAAATATTTTCCAAATATAATTATTATATACTCATAAATAATATTTAACACTTTAAAATAAAAATTATGTAAATAGAATTTAAAATCCATTTTAATCATTTTTATTTATTATATATATTCATTTTTATTATTTTTAAATCATTTATAAAATTTAATACTTTTAAAATCTCTGTCTATTATAATTTTAAATTTTTGATTTTTAAAATTTTTTTAAAACCATTTTTACTATTTTTAAATCATTTTCTAATTAATATATATTAAATATACTTAAAATTATATGATTGGTTAATAGGTATCCCACAAGGATCACCAATGACAACCATTGATTACAAATATCAATGGTTCAGATTTATTATAGTAAACACACATATTGCATTCTCATCCGTCAGATCTTAGTCTCGTTTAATCTGAGCCATTGATAAATTTTAACCTAATAAGTGTCTCACCCTCTTCTCATTACTTCTCATTAGCGCCGTAACCCATCTTCTTCATTTTTTTAACGAATCTTCTTCATTTTTTTTAACGATTCTTCTTCATTTTTTTTGGTATCATAAACACAAAAGTCAGTCTCGTTATGAAATCAGAGGAAGCATGAGTGTGTTATCATTTAGCACGAAGAAGATCTGATAAGAGGACAAATGGGGTTTGTCAATTGAAGATGAAAGTCCTTGAAGAGCCATCGCCATAGCCATTGTCGTGAAGACGAAGGCGAATCCGTTGGGGGAAGAAGACGAGTCTCGACCAGCCTCCAGTCTCCTCTTCGATCTTCTCTCGCCGGAGCTGGGAAGAAGACGAAGACGCAGACGAGAGGCGCATGCGAATCCTCACCGATCTTCGCCGGATCTGGGAAGAAGACGCAGACGCAGACCAGAAGAGCCGCGGAAGAACCCCTTCTCTCATCACCGGAGCCGCCGTGTCTTCGCCGGAGCCATCGTCGGTGGTCGTCACTGTCACGCATTCCTGATTTTTTTTTTAATTTATTTTACATTTATTATTTAATGTTTTTGTTTTATTATAATATAATTATAAATAAAATACAATTTCTTTATATTTTTTTTTAAAACTATTGTTATATCATTTTATTTTTTTGTATTTTTTTTTAAAAAACTTTTGACTTTAGCCACGTTTAATTATGTGACTAAACGTGACAAAAGCATAAGTCACGAAATATAACGTGACAGAACGTGACTAATTTTGTCACGAACTATTCGTGACAAAAACGTGGCTTTTAGTCACGATTTGGACACGAAAAAAATTAGTCACGATCGTATAGCCACGTTTTTTTTTCGTGACTTTTCGTGACTAAAACTACCTATAGCCACGAAATATTAGCCATAGTCACGAAATAAAACGTGGCTATACGCAATTTTTTTACTAGTGTCCTTATGCTCCTTAGCTTGTCTAGCTAGCTCAGCAGCTTGTGTCTCAAGTTGGCGTTGGGCTTCTTGTAGCTGATCTTGTAGTGAGTTGTAAGTCGAATAGGTACCCGGGTACTTGCGCTTTTGAGAGGCGTGATACTCTCCTAGACTTCCAATACCATAAGCATGGCCTCTATCATCGACAATTGTTGACTAGGAAACATGAAAGTTATATACACTGTTAGAAAATTGGTTTGGGAATGACAAATGACTTAAATAACAGAAACACTAACACATTTGAGCAATAAACAAATCATCAACACAACTATCTCAATACCAATAACTCAAGAGATTCATAGCAGTAACAGATTCTCATATGTACTCTCATAAACATTAAAACATAGATGGTTAGGATTTCACAGAAGCTTAGTTACCTGAAGGAACAGTTCATCGATTTCGTCAGTTATCAGCTGCCTTGGTCGCGAAGTCCCATCAGATGTTTCTGCCTCAAGCTCAGCCTTCCTTGCCTCGACCTTCTCCTTATACTTCTCTCCCACCTGTTGCGCCTTCAAGTCTATGTAGGTTCCATCTGATTTGGTGTGGGTCTTCAGGAAGACTTCACCAAAACTTACTTCTCTGCCCAGGTCTTGTTCCTGAAAATGCAACAGAAGATAAATTGGTTAAATAAAAGTAAATATACTAAGAGAAGAAATATATAGAGGTAGTCTGAGTCTTACCATTTCTTGTTTAACTTGCAGAAAAGACTTCTGCCCGCTGTAGTTCCTGTGAGGACCGAGACCGCCACGATCAGAATTCCGAGATGCAGAAGCGGTCCCACTCCTCTGTTTACCCTCATCAGAGTTCCAATAGGCCACCATTGGCGTCCAGAATTCACCTGGGATCCACGAAGGTCGCACACCTGAAACATGAGCTTTGCTGACCATATCCTTCATCCTTCTCTGACAAATCGCCTCAAAATGTGCTTGCACGGTCCCTGTTATTAGGAAATCCCAGTGGTGCTCTTTCTACAAGAAGCAGCAGATGGAAGTTAGTAAGATATTGATGACAAGTAAAACAAAAGACTATACTAATGTACTACACTGACCGCAAACTCAAGGAAGTATCTCTCTGCTCGCGGCCGTGGCACATGGCTCCAGCTGTAGAATGGTCCATCAAACTTGTTTTGGTATATCTTAGTAATCTTCCTGACCAAACTAGACTTGTCACGTCCAAACCTACAAAGGGAGCAAAAATCAGTACATATCATGACTTAATTAAACAGAGCAAAACACAATCTAACTGGAGAGAGAGAGAGAGAGAGAGAGAGATGGTTATACCAAGTAGTGTTTGGCGGCTGAGGAAGTATTGGAGAGAGCACGGTCGTCCACTGCTCACGGACTGGCATGGACAGAAGCCTCTGAAGATAGCGGAGACGGCTTTGCTCGAGATTTGGTTGATTATCAGCATTGTCATCAACTCCGTCGATGTCATCTTCACTCATTTGGTTGGACTGCTGAGTTTCAGGCGCATGAGTGCTGTTAGCTTCGGAGTTCTGATTCTGAGAAGCCCTCGGTTGTTGAGACACTTGAACTGAACGAGCAGGAGAAGGTTGTGGAGGAGTCATCTGACCTGAAATAGTGGCCAACGCATCATATACTCTTATAAAGCAACATGAGCTAGTAGCACTAATATACCAAAACAGAGAGTTAATACCAACAACGTGTCATATAAACAGAGAGATAATACAAACAACGCATCATACAATCTCAAGTAAGCACAAGCATTAAGAGGTATGAGCTAATACCTTATGATACTAAAAACCAAAGCAACATGAGCTAATAATACCAAGTCCTAATAAATTCTAAAGCAAGCACAAGTCATTTAACTCACAGATAGTCTTATAAGACCAACATTCAAGCAACCAACATGAGCTAATACCAAAATATAGAGTTAAGGTCAACAACGCATCATATAATCTTATAAAGCAACATGAGCTAATACCTTATGATACCAAAACAGAGAGTTAATACCAACAACGCATCATATAAACAGAGAGTTAATACCAACAACGCATCATATAAAGGCGAGAGTTAATACCAACAACGCATCATACAATCTCATGTAAGCACAAGCATTAAGAGGTATGAGCTAATACCAAAATATAAAGCAACATGAGCTAATACCTTATGATACCAAAACAGAGAGTTAATACCAACAACGCATCATATAGAGTCCTACACTAAATCACACACACAGTCCTACACTAAATCGCATCATACAATCTCAAGTAAGCACAAGCATTAAGCAAGATGAGCTAATAATACCAAAACTCAAGCAAGAACAAACAAGCATAAGTCCTACACTAAATCGCACACACAGACAGAGAGCGAAGTTACTTGACCTTGACTGTTCTGCCTCGGAGTTACATGCAAAGGGTCTCTTCTCTGAGACTCGGGATTCGGAGAGTGGCCTTGAGACGCCTGTCTCGGACTGGTCGAGTTGTTCTGAAAAAGAACCTGCGGCGGTGGATAGTTACGAACATGCAGCTGAGTTTGCGTCAGAGATGGGCGCGGTGTGGGAGAACCCTCGTTCGCCGGAGTGAAAGCATATTGTTGAGGTAGATTCGCTGGCCGACTTTGCGTGGAAGAGGAAGGCTGAGCGTCGACGGCGACTGGACCTCTTCCTCTCCCTCGACCTTTTCCTCTCCCTCGACCTCTTCCTCTACCTTTTGCTGGAGCCATCGGAGTTTAAACGGAGAGGAGATATCAGACAAAGACAAAGATCGAGAGAAGACAAAGAAAGAGAGATCGACTTAAAGCGACTTAGGGTTTCTGGAAAATAAAAGGTTGACCACAGAGAGTGAGATCTAAGAGAGGAAGATTAAGAGAGGAGAGGGACAAAGAGATGGATCGAAAACTAGTTATCGATCGAGAACCAGAGAAGAGAGGAGGAAGAACACTCGAGAGAACGAGAGAGAGAACGAGAGTCGGCGCAAGAAAGGAGAGAAATGAAATTAGGTTTGAGAAAGGGTTCGACCCCTTAGATTCGGTGAAAAAAAAATTAGAGGGAAATGTTCCCGGTTCAACCAAAATTTGGTGGGAAATGTTCCCGGTTTAGTGAAATCGGGCTTAAAAATTTTGGGCCGAAAACATTGTTTTGCGCGGTATAAGGGCTAATGGGCTGAAATTTTTTGGAGGGGCTATATATTTTTGGCGCCAAAATTCTGAAACCCCTTTTAGTCACTAGTTAGTCGCTAAACAGTCGCTAATTTTAATTATAATTTTTGGATTTTAAACGTTAACAATCCTTATTAAATCTAATTTATACAAATTAAACATTACAAATTGATAATAAACCATAATCCTTATCAATTTTTCACAAATAGTATCCATTCATCTTATAACTAAAACAAGAGTAAGATGCATAAACATTAAAGGTAAACACTAAGCATATGAAATCACTAATCATGTCCAATTGAAAGTATTTGAAATCTGAAATACATTAAGCATATGAAAACACTAAAGATAGACAAAAAGCATATCAAATCACTCGTCCTCTTCTGCATCATTGTCTTCCGCTTCTTCATCTTCGTCGTCGTCATCATCATCAGGAGAAAATAGAAATTCGTCTTCTGGTTCTTCATCTCCTACTTCGTAGTCAAGATTGATTGGGTTTTCATTCTGCACAAAATTCTCGGGAACGAGATCTTCGACCGTAGTCATCATTACCGGATCATCATTTTCCTGTTGGAGAAGAGTAATTTCTGTGTTGACATATTCCCCCGAAATATTCCCTCTAGGGTTGACTTTGACAACATTGAGCCACAATTGCTTCGGTCTCTTCGTGTACGGATACGGGATATAACAAACTTGCTCCGCTTGAGAGGCTGTGTAAATTAAAGATTGAAATTAAACTTAGAGTATTTATGATATCCATACAATAGTTACGAAGATAGAGATAGATATATATATTACGTACCTAGTATAAATGGTTCGTATTTATTGTACTTTCTTGATGCACGAACATCTACCACGCCAGCATTGCTCCTTCGAGTGCCTCTACCGAGAACAGGGTCATACCAGCTACACTTAAAGAGTGTTATCCTCAAATTAACAATCCCCTCGTACTGAAGTTGTATTATGTCAGTTAAGATCCCGTTGAAATCAGCTGCATCAGACGCATCACTATAATTCTCTCCTTTAACACATACACCGTAGTTACATGTCTTTCGTCCCTCGCCATGGCTTTTTGTATGAAACAGATATCCTCTTGTATAGAAGATAGGCCAAGTTTTAGCCTTGTTGACGGGTCCATGCACAATATCTTGAACCCAAGGAGGAAATTTATAGGTTTCGTTCCAGTAAATGACCTGAATATTGTTAAACACACAATGTCAAATATGTAGATAAAACCACAATACATATATAATGTGTTCATAAGAAATATTTCACGAACATACATAATCTCGCACCCATGTGTCATATTCCTCGGCCCTTTTCACAGAGAGTTGATTCTCGGAGAGATCTGGATATTTACCAGAAATATAGTCTTCGAACATACTGTTTATAAGATCAACATGTATATATATGAGACCAACACAATATATAAATTAACTTAAGTTGTGTTATACCTCTCAAATGGTCGAAAGTAAGCGCAATTTCGCAAAACATAAGCATGTGCAATTTTATAATCTTCTAGTGAAAGCCATACTTCATGCATTTCGCCACTTGGACGACCAACCTGAGTAAATATATCAGGAACGTCGTCATCATATTCGGGGACACCGCCTTCGTTGTATCTTGTTAACCTGACAAAAAGAGTTAATAAATATAACTTTAGAATAGATAGCATACATGTCTCCATATACTAGATATAAATTTACCTTGAATTCGTGACTATATTCGAGGCGAAGTAATGCTCTGTGAAATAAGCAATCTCTTCATTAAGATATGATTGAACAATAGATCCAGCTGCATATCTTTTGTTCTTCGCTTTCCCTTTCAGCTTTTTGAAAAATCTTTCAAAAGGGTACATCCACCGGTATTGAACAGGGCCTCCTAATTCAGCTTCGTAGGGGAGATGTATAGGAAGGTGCTCCATCACGTCGAAAAATGATGGTGGAAAGATCTTCTCCAAATTGCAAAGAATCATAACTATGTTTTGCTTTAGAATTTGGACGCGACTCTTCTGCAAAGTTCTTGAACACAAGTCACGGAAAAATCCTCCAATCCCTACAACATATATAAAGAGATTTAAACAGCAAATGGTTAATACAATAAACAAACCCGAAACTACATATCCAAATACTATAACCGGTACCTGCTAAGGCAAGGTGGACATTCTTGTCTAGGAGTTCTGCAAAGATAAATGGAAGTAGTCGCTGCATAAAGACATGGCAATCATGACTCTTCATCCCAGAAAACTGTGCATTACCCAAATCAGCACAACTTGCTAAGTCTGAAGCATAACCATCTGGGAATTTGACCTCATGCTTCACACATTCCAGTAACTTTTTCCTGGCTTCGTTTGTCAAAGCGTAAACTGGGAATGGAGCTCTACCAGCACTATCAACATGCAAGTGTGGCCGAGAACAGAAGTTAACTAAATCCAATCTCGATGGGATGTTGTCTTTGGATTTACCCTTCACACGCATAAGAGTTTTTATAATGTTGTCAAAAACATTCTTCTCTATATGCATCAAATCGAGATTATGTCGAAGATTAAGGTCCCTCCAGTATGGTAACTCCCAAAATATGCTTTCTTTGTGCCAGTTATGCTTCTTGCCATAGCCGGGCATCTTATCTTCATGACCATTTCCACCAACATCCTTAGTTTTTGGTGGATTTACACGACGCAAATGGTAGGAATAAACTTGCTCACCGGTTAAAGAATCAGGAGGATACTCATTCCTAGCATCCTTTCCCTTCAAGAAGTCTTTCTTATTTTTCCTCATGGGACTATTTAGCGACTATTTAGCGACTAAATTCGGCGGGTCGCTAAACGGTTTCTTAATCAGTCGCAAAAAGTCGGTATATATCACGTTTATATTGTGCCCACGCGTGTAGTACCTAATTTTGTAACTAATTTTTTATACAGTCGCTAAATAGTCGCTATATAGTCGCTAAAATTTATATATATACAAACTTGTAGTTGGCTTCTCCTCAGCCACACAACAAGAAGATAAACGATTTCTAAGAAAAAATTCAGAGAAAAACGGAGGAAATCGTTTTTTGAGTAAAAAAATGTCGGGAGATTATAACTACACTAATGGTCGGGAATGGATGTATAACCGGATCGATCCATCAACGGGAAATTTCACGGCAGAATTCATGGCGGGGTCGATAATCATTTCATCCCGTTTGCAAATAACCAGCCCTTTGCGCAGAGCAACGCCGGTAGGTTTCTCTGTCCTTGTGGTACTTGCATGAATGATAAACCTGTTATGTCGGGGAGATTAATACAAAAGCATTTGTATAAGAATGGATTTATGCCTGATTATTATGTTTGGTATAAACATGGCGAAGAAGTCGATATGGGTTTAGGAACGAGTTATGCTGATACGACTTGGGTTAGTGGGAGTGAAGGAATGGGTAATGTAGTAGAAGATAGATATGTGGATATGGTGAATGATGCATTTCGTGATAACGTACAATTTGATAACTATCATCAATATGGTAGTTATCAGAATGTGGAGGAACATGGTAGTTATCAGAATGCGGAGGAACCTGTACATAATCATTCGAAAAAATTCTACGACTTGTTAGAAGGAGCGCAAAATCCATTGTACAGTGGTTGTCGTGAAGGTCAATCGCAGTTATCCTTAGCTGCTCGAGTCATGCAAAGGAAGGCAGAGCATAACATGAGTGAAAGGGCAGTGGATTCGATATGTGAAATGTTTACGGAGTTTCTACCAGAAGGAAATCAGGCAACCGGTTCACATTACGCGACAGAGAAATTGATGCGCAATTTAGGCCTCCCATGTCAATCGTTTGATGTTTGCTACAACAACTGTATGATATATTGGAAAGATGACGAAAGGTTAGATACATGTCGGTTTTGTAACTCACCTAGATGGAAGCCTAACGAGCAACACCGTAGGACCAATATACCATACAGCCGTATGTGGTATATGCCTATTGCTGACAGATTAAAGAGAATGTATCAGAGCGAGAAGACTGCAGCAGCAATGAGATGGCATGCCGAGCACCAGGCCAAAGAGGGAGAAATGTGTCATCCGTCTGATGCGGCAGAGTGGAAATACTTTCAAGATAAGTATCCCCTGTTTGCACAAGAACCCCGCAATGTTTATCTTGGACTATGTACAGATGGGTTCAATCCATTTGGCATGTCTAATAATCATTCCTTGTGGCCTGTGATCTTGACTCCATATAATTTACCCCCTCATATGTGCATGAGTACGGAGTACTTGTTTCTTACAGTAATGAATTCTGGGCCAAAGCATCCACGAGGTAGTCTCGATATATTCCTCCAGCCTCTTGTTGAGGAGTTGAAAGACCTGTGGTGTAATGGAGTCGATGCATACGATGTGTCCTTGAATCAAAATTTCAATCTAAAAGCAGTTCTCCTGTGGACGATAAGTGACTTTCCGGCGTATAGCATGCTATCGGGATGGACTACCCATGGCAAATTATCTTGTCCATGGTGCATGGATGATACAAAGTCTTTTTATCTGCCGAATGGAAGAAAGACGTGTTGGTTCGATTGTCACAGAAGATTTCTTCCTCAAGATCATCCCATGAGGAAAAATAAGAAAGACTTCTTGAAGGGAAAGGATGCTAGGAATGAGTATCCTCCTGATTCTTTAACCGGTGAGCAAGTTTATTCCTACCATTTGCGTCGTGTAAATCCACCAAAAACTAAGGATGTTGGTGGAAATGGTCATGAAGATAAGATGCCCGGCTATGGCAAGAAGCATAACTGGCACAAAGAAAGCATATTTTGGGAGTTACCATACTGGAGGGACCTTAATCTTCGACATAATCTCGATTTGATGCATATAGAGAAGAATGTTTTTGACAACATTATAAAAACTCTTATGCGTGTGAAGGGTAAATCCAAAGACAACATCCCATCGAGATTGGATTTAGTTAACTTCTATTCTCGGCCACACTTGCATGTTGATAGTGCTGGTAGAGCTCCATTCCCAGTTTACGCTTTGACAAACGAAGCCAGGAAAAAGTTACTGGAATGTGTGAAGCATGAGGTCAAATTCCCAGATGGTTATGCTTCAGACTTAGCAAGTTGTGCTGATTTGGGTAATGCACAGTTTTCTGGGATGAAGAGTCATGATTGCCATGTCTTTATGCAGCGACAACTTCCATTTATCTTTGCAGAACTCCTAGACAAGAATGTCCACCTTGCCTTAGCAGGTACCGGTTATAGTATTTGGATATGTAGTTTCGGGTTTGTTTATTGTATTAACCATTTGCTGTTTAAATCTCTTTATATATGTTGTAGGGATTGGAGGATTTTTCCGTGACTTGTGTTCAAGAACTTTGCAGAAGAGTCGCGTCCAAATTCTAAAGCAAAACATAGTTATGATTCTTTGCAATTTGGAGAAGATCTTTCCACCATCATTTTTCGACGTGATGGAGCACCTTCCTATACATCTCCCCTACGAAGCTGAATTAGGAGGCCCTGTTCAATACCGGTGGATGTACCCTTTTGAAAGATTTTTCAAAAAGCTGAAAGGGAAAGCGAAGAACAAAAGATATGCAGCTGGATCTATTGTTCAATCATATCTTAATGAAGAGATTGCTTATTTCACAGAGCATTACTTCGCCTCGAATATAGTCACGAATTCAAGGTAAATTTATATCTAGTATATGGAGACATGTATGCTATCTATTCTAAAGTTATATTTATTAACTCTTTTTGTCAGGTTAACAAGATACAACGAAGGCGGTGTCCCCGAATATGATGACGACGTTCCTGATATATTTACTCAGGTTGGTCGTCCAAGTGGCGAAATGCATGAAGTATGGCTTTCACCAGAAGATTATAAAATTGCACATGCTTATGTTTTGCGAAATTGCACTTACTTTCGACCATTTGAGAGGTATAACACAACTTAAGTTAATTTATATATTGTGTTGGTCTCATATATATACATGTTGATCTTATAAACAGTATGTTCGAAGACTATATTTCTGGTAAATATCCAGATCTCTCCGAGAATCAACTCTCTGTGAAAAGGGCCGAGGAATATGACACATGGGTGCGAGATTATGTATGTTCGTGAAATATTTCTTATGAACACATTATATATGTATTGTGGTTTTATCTACATATTTGACATTGTGTGTTTAACAATATTCAGGTCATTTACTGGAACGAAACCTATAAATTTCCTCCTTGGGTTCAAGATATTGTGCATGGACCCGTCAACAAGGCTAAAACTTGGCCTATCTTCTATACAAGAGGATATCTGTTTCATACAAAAAGCCATGGCGAGGGACGAAAGACATGTAACTACGGTGTATGTGTTAAAGGAGAGAATTATAGTGATGCGTCTGATGCAGCTGATTTCAACGGGATCTTAACTGACATAATACAACTTCAGTACGAGGGGATTGTTAATTTGAGGATAACACTCTTTAAGTGTAGCTGGTATGACCCTGTTCTCGGTAGAGGCACTCGAAGGAGCAATGCTGGCGTGGTAGATGTTCGTGCATCAAGAAAGTACAATAAATACGAACCATTTATACTAGGTACGTAATATATATATCTATCTCTATCTTCGTAACTATTGTATGGATATCATAAATACTCTAAGTTTAATTTCAATCTTTAATTTACACAGCCTCTCAAGCGGAGCAAGTTTGTTATATCCCGTATCCGTACACGAAGAGACCGAAGCAATTGTGGCTCAATGTTGTCAAAGTCAACCCTAGAGGGAATATTTCGGGGGAATATGTCAACACAGAAATTACTCTTCTCCAACAGGAAAATGATGATCCGGTAATGATGACTACGGTCGAAGATCTCGTTCCCGAGAATTTTGTGCAGAATGAAAACCCAATCAATCTTGACTACGAAGTAGGAGATGAAGAACCAGAAGACGAATTTCTATTTTCTCCTGATGATGATGACGACGACGAAGATGAAGAAGCGGAAGACAATGATGCAGAAGAGGACGAGTGATTTGATATGCTTTTTGTCTATCTTTAGTGTTTTCATATGCTTAATGTATTTCAGATTTCAAATACTTTCAATTGGACATGATTAGTGATTTATATGCTTAGTGTTTACCTTTAATGTTTATGCATCTTACTCTTGTTTTAGTTATAAGATGAATGGATACTATTTGTGAAAAATTGATAAGGATTATGGTTTATTATCAATTTGTAATGTTTAATTTGTATAAATTAGATTTAATAAGGATTGTTAACGTTTAAAATCCAAAAATTATAATTAAAATTAGCGACTGTTTAGCGACTAACTAGTGACTAAAAGGGGTTTCAGAATTTTGGCGCCAAAAATATATAGCCCCTCCAAAAATTTTCAGCCCATTAGCCCTTATACCGCGCAAAACAATGTTTTCGGCCCAAAATTTTTAAGCCCGATTTCACTAAACCGGGAACATTTCCCACCAAATTTTGGTTGAACCGGGAACATTTCCCTCTAATTTTTTTTTCACCGAATCTAAGGGGTCGAACCCTTTCTCAAACCTAATTTCATTTCTCTCCTTTCTTGCGCCGACTCTCGTTCTCTCTCTCGTTCTCTCGAGTGTTCTTCCTCCTCTCTTCTCTGGTTCTCGATCGATAACTAGTTTTCGATCCATCTCTTTGTCCCTCTCCTCTCTTAATCTTCCTCTCTTAGATCTCTCTCTCTCTCTGTGGTCAACCTTTTATTTTCCAGAAACCCTAAGTCGCTTTAAGTCGATCTCTCTTTCTTTGTCTTCTCTCGATCTTTGTCTTTGTCTGATATCTCCTCTCCGTTTAAACTCCGATGGCTCCAGCAAAAGGTAGAGGAAGAGGTCGAGGGAGAGGAAAAGGTCGAGGGAGAGGAAGAGGTCCAGTCGCCGTCGACGCTCAGCCTTCCTCTTCCACGCAAAGTCGGCCAGCGAATCTACCTCAACAATATGCTTTCACTCCGGCGAACGAGGGTTCTCCCACACCGCGCCCATCTCTGACGCAAACTCAGCTGCATGTTCGTAACTATCCACCGCCGCAGGTTCTTTTTCAGAACAACTCGACCAGTCCGAGACAGGCGTCTCAAGGCCACTCTCCGAATCCCGAGTCTCAGAGAAGAGACCCTTTGCATGTAACTCCGAGGCAGAACAGTCAAGGTCAAGTAACTTCGCTCTCTGTCTGTGTGTGCGATTTAGTGTAGGACTTATGCTTGTTTGTTCTTGCTTGAGTTTTGGTATTATTAGCTCATCTTGCTTAATGCTTGTGCTTACTTGAGATTGTATGATGCGATTTAGTGTAGGACTGTGTGTGTGATTTAGTGTAGGACTCTATATGATGCGTTGTTGGTATTAACTCTCTGTTTTGGTATCATAAGGTATTAGCTCATGTTGCTTTATATTTTGGTATTAGCTCATACCTCTTAATGCTTGTGCTTACTTGAGATTGTATGATGCGTTGTTGGTATTAACTCTCGCCTTTATATGATGCGTTGTTGGTATTAACTCTCTGTTTATATGATGCGTTGTTGGTATTAACTCTCTGTTTTGGTATCATAAGGTATTAGCTCATGTTGCTTTATAAGATTATATGATGCGTTGTTGACCTTAACTCTATATTTTGGTATTAGCTCATGTTGGTTGCTTGAATGTTGGTCTTATAAGACTATCTGTGAGTTAAATGACTTGTGCTTGCTTTAGAATTTATTAGGACTTGGTATTATTAGCTCATGTTGCTTTGGTTTTTAGTATCATAAGGTATTAGCTCATACCTCTTAATGCTTGTGCTTACTTGAGATTGTATGATGCGTTGTTTGTATTATCTCTCTGTTTATATGACACGTTGTTGGTATTAACTCTCTGTTTTGGTATATTAGTGCTACTAGCTCATGTTGCTTTATAAGAGTATATGATGCGTTGGCCACTATTTCAGGTCAGATGACTCCTCCACAACCTTCTCCTGCTCGTTCAGTTCAAGTGTCTCAACAACCGAGGGCTTCTCAGAATCAGAACTCCGAAGCTAACAGCACTCATGCGCCTGAAACTCAGCAGTCCAACCAAATGAGTGAAGATGACATCGACGGAGTTGATGACAATGCTGATAATCAACCAAATCTCGAGGAAAGCCGTCTCCGCTATCTTCAGAGGCTTCTGTCCATGCCAGGCCGTGAGCAGTGGACGACCGTGCTCTCTCCAATACTTCCTCAGCCGCCAAACACTACTTGGTATAACCATCTCTCTCTCTCTCTCTCTCTCTCCAGTTAGATTGTGTTTTGCTCTGTTTAATTAAGTCATGATATGTACTGATTTTTGCTCCCTTTGTAGGTTTGGACGTGACAAGTCTAGTTTGGTCAGGAAGATTACTAAGATATACCAAAACAAGTTTGATGGACCATTCTACAGCTGGAGCCATGTGCCACGGCCGCGAGCAGAGAGATACTTCCTTGAGTTTGCGGTCAGTGTAGTACATTAGTCTAGTCTTTTGTTTTACTTGTCATCAATATCTTACTAACTTCCATCTGCTGCTTCTTGTAGAAAGAGCACCACTGGGATTTCCTAATAACAGGGACCGTGCAAGCACATTTTGAGGCGATTTGTCAGAGAAGGATGAAGGATATGGTCAGCAAAGCTCATGTTTCAGGTGTGCGACCTTCGTGGATCCCAGGTGAATTCTGGACGCCAATGGTGGCCTATTGGAACTCTGATGAGGGTAAACAGAGGAGTGGGACCGCTTCTGCATCTCGGAATTCTGATCGTGGCGGTCTCGGTCCTCACAGGAACTACAGCGGGCAGAAGTCTTTTCTGCAAGTTAAACAAGAAATGGTAAGACTCAGACTTCCTCTATATATTTCTTCTCTTAGTATATTTACTTTTATTTAACCAATTTATCTTCTGTTGCATTTTCAGGAACAAGACCTGGGCAGAGAAGTAAGTTTTGGTGAAGTCTTCCTGAAGACCCACACCAAATCAGATGGAACCTACATAGACTTGAAGGCGCAACAGGTGGGAGAGAAGTATAAGGAGAAGGTCGAGGCAAGGAAGGCTGAGCTTGAGGCAGAAACATCTGATGGGACTTCGCGACCAAGGCAGCTGACAACTGACGAAATCGATGAACTGTTCCTTCAGGTAACTAAGCTTCTGTGAAATCCTAACCATCTATGTTTTAATGTTTATGAGAGTACATATGAGAATCTGTTACTGCTATGAATCTCTTGAGTTATTGGTATTGAGATAGTTGTGTTGATGATTTGTTTATTGCTCAAATGTGTTAGTGTTTCTGTTATTTAAGTCATTTGTCATTCCCAAACCAATTTTCTAACAGTGTATATAACTTTCATGTTTCCTAGTCAACAATTGTCGATGATAGAGGCCATGCTTATGGTATTGGAAGTCTAGGAGAGTATCACGCCTCTCAAAAGCGCAAGTACCCGGGTACCTATTCGACTTACAACTCACTACAAGATCAGCTACAAGAAGCCCAACGCCAACTTGAGACACAAGCTGCTGAGCTAGCTAGACAAGCTAAGGAGCATAAGGAGTTGAGCATGGTGCAAAGGTATCTTCAGGAAACAGACCCATCATACCTAGACTTTTGCAAAAGTCAGACTGATGCACCAGCACCTCAGTCTTCTCCTACTTCACAAGACTGATCTGTATGATGTATAAACTTGTTTATGTTTATAAGTGTTTGAATATTATGTTTGTTTTGGTTAAGACAATGTAATCAACTTTAATGTATGTTCTTTGTTATGTGTAAGAGTTTTAGAGTCCTAAAAAAATAAAACAATAAAAAAACAGGAATCTAAAAATAGAAACCAAAACCAAAACCAAATTAAAATTGAATTACAAAAAAAATTTTGGCCATATTGCGAATATAGAGTCACAAAACAGTCGCTAATTCGTCGCAATATGGCCAAAAAAATATGATCCAAAACCTAAATTAGTCGCTAAACAGTCTCTAACCAGTCGCTAATTTAGTCGCTAAACAGTCTCTAAACAGTCGCTAAAATAGTCGCTAAACAGTCTCTAAACGGTCGCTAAAATAGTCGCAAGATAGTCACTAAACGGTTGCTAATATAGCGACTATATAGCGACTACACATTTAGCGACTATATAGCGACTGTTTATTAGTCGCTATATTAGTAGCTACTTAGTCGCACTTGAGTCGCTAAATATTAGCGACTAATGCGCGACTAATATTAATAAAATAACATTAGTCGCTAAATAGTCGCAAAATAGCGACTAATATAGCGACTAATACTTTTAGCGACCAGAGATTAGCGACTAACTACTTTAGTCGCTATTTAGTCGCAAAATCTAATTTTGCGACTAAATAGCGACTCTTTTTGCAGTCGCTAAATCGCTGTTTTCTTGTAGTGGAAGAAGAAGAAGACAGACAAGGAAAAAGACATGAACAAAATTATAACACTGGTCACCATACAAGTAATTATTCTATCCGTACGTACAGATTGTCGTGAAAAAAGTAACTAAAACCAGTTGTAAACAATCATACAAGCTTTTCCCAGAAGAACGTTTCTTTGATCTAAAAAAACAGATATAGTTACTTGGTTGTGACTTGTAATGCAAGTAACTTGTTTTTTTCCCTCTTACAATCATATGATTTATATCCATTGTTCTTGTTTTACGTTACCTTTAGTTGTAAGTTACGTCGCTGTTGATGAAGAAACCCCCAAAGTAATAAGTTACATACTCATGATCAGGCTGCTGAAACGCTGTAACTGAACCTGCTAGGTACAAACCTGTTTACGTGTAACACCACAAGGAAGTTTTACATTCTCACACTATGTAACCATTAGTATTACCACTTCCAAACTTGATGCAGATGAGAAGTTCCACATTGCATATCCCTAGTGACAGCCTATAGAATGATCCCATGTTTTTCACAAGCTTCATGTGAACAACCAAATTGCCAGTAATATATAAAAACTAACACAAATCAACAACACAACGGCTAAAAGCTATAACGGTCCTGGAGATGTGAATTGTATTCCCGATTTATTGGTATCGTTATGAGCCACCAGTAGATCAATCCACATGCTAAACTTGAGAAATAATGTGTTTAGCTCCACTGTCAAAAAGACGATACCAAGAGTTAGTCAACTGAGCTCTTTATCAACATTTATAAAAACGTGTTTCTTTCGCGGTTGAGTCGTTACTGTGAGAATGAAATTTAAAGTCAGTTAAAAGAGGAGGCTAACCATTTCTTAAACTCGTCAATCGCGTGAATGGTGGGGTCGAAGTAAACCTGGTCGCAGATATAGAGTTCAGGAAAAGATTACCTACAGGTTTTATGAGTTGAAAGACGTTATCTGCTTTCTGTTTTAGACCTGAGTATTAATTAAGGTAAGATGATAGTCTGTTGAACTTGAGCTAAGTAGATAAGTGATGCAGCCCATCATCTAATGGATCACGGCTCACTTGACGTGTCCGTGATCAAGAAGGCGTTGAAGTTATCTTTTACTTATCTTCGAGATATTGCATATCTTATTTCAGTTAGAAATTATCTTCTATTTTAATTCTCTTTAGGATGGTGTTATTGTTTTATAAACAGCTTGACCTAGACTTTGTAAAGGTCACGTTATTCTTGATTCTCTTCAATACAATTTAAGAGCTTTACGGCACTTCGAGGAGTACTCGAGAAACCTGTTCTTAAGCGCTTTACCCAAACGTTTAAGACTGTCGAAATCGCTTGCTTCTTCCACAAGAAAGCTTGATTTCAAATCCTTACTTCCGCTCTCTCTATCAGTTGGTATCAGAGCCACTTTCTGATCCTGAGAAAAAATTTTCGATTGTTTCCATGGCTAAACCCAAAAACAATCGACAACAAATGTCCGGCGTTACGGGCAATCAATCGCAGTCGACGGTGGGCAATTTGCAACACCATCAACAACCTGTTGATGGTACCAGTCCACAACCTGTACAACCGGCGGCTGATTGGTCGGAGCTACGCACGGCTCTGTTGGCTATGCAAGAAAATATGCAGGCCACGATCCATGTTTCGATTGCTGAGATGGGCGGCATGCTGGTCACTCGTCTTACGGACTTCGAACAGGCGAGGGAGCAGCGCCGGTTGAGGCGTGATCATGAACGCGGCAACGATTTATCGGATGAAGAAGATGACGGTGATGATCTGTTACGTAGACGTGACCATCAGATACGACACCAACACCAACGTAATGATGGGGATCGTAGTGATTTATGGGAGCGATCTTTTAGAGTTGATATCCCGGAATTTAAAGGCGGCGTCCGTGGCGATGAGTTTCTGGACTGGATCGTTACGGTGGATGAAATCTTAGAGTTCAAATGAGTTCCAGAAGATCGCCGGGTTCCATTGGTGGCGATGCGTTTTCGGGGACACGCTGCGTCATGGTGGAAACAATTGAAATCCACGCGGGCACGGACAGGTAAAGAACCGATTGATTCTTGGCATAAGCTCAAGAAGCATCTCCGCAAGACATTCCTGCCGCATAACTACGAACGAACAATTTACAACCGCTTACAAAACCTGCGTCAAGGTTCTCGCACCGTTGATGAATACGCCGAGGAATTTTCTGTGCTATTAACAAGGAATGAGCTGTACGACAGTCCCATTCAACTTGTTTCACGGTTCATAGGGGGTCTGCGCCCTTCCCTTCAAGCTGCGATGCAACAATTTGATCCATCTTCTGTGAGCGAGGCGCATCGTCGCGCATCGTCGCGCATCGTCGCGCAGCCTCTTTTGAGCAACAAACACGCAGTTCAAACAGTTGGTCGGGTCAATCATCGAAGCACCGTCTTTCGGACTCTGTTCCCCAGACGCAGTCAACGAAGGACTCAGACAAACAGGATTCCAAATCCCGTCAGGATGAAATGACCGAGGAGCAACAATTGCGCCGATCCACACGTCCTAATGCATTGCGTTGCTATAGTTGTGGGGAGCCAGGACATCGTCAAACGGCTTGTCCGCTTCAAAGAAAGCGCGGTCTGGTCATTGATGACACTAAGCATGGGGAGGAGGACGTGTACGATTCCTGCGGTGATGATGAAGTTACTGATGACGTACCAACACATGAGGTTTCGGGTGATGTTGGCCACTTACTTGTTTTACGCAGGTCATGTATGCTACCAAGACGGCAAGATGAGCAGTGGCTTCGAACGAACATATTTCGTTCGACGTGTACAATACGAGATCGGGTTTGCAGCTTTATCATTGATTCCGGAAGCAGCCTTAATGTCATATCTGATTATGCAGTGAGTAAGCTTGGCATTACTCGAGAGCCACATCCCACACCGTATAACCTCGGTTGGTTGGATGAGAATGTTAACATGCGCATCACACATAGAGCTCTGGTGGCTTTCTCGATTGGACCACATTATAAAGATCGTACCTACTGTGATATCGCACCCATGGACATTTCCCATTTGCTTCTTGGCAGGCCCTGGGAGTTCGACAGAAAAATCATTCACGATGGGGCCAAGAACACGTATAGTTTTATATGGGAAACTCATCAAATTGTCTTGCTGCCTACTCGCGATTCACATGCTGTTTCTCAGTCTCCGTCGAAAACATCCCCAACGCCGAACTTCATTCCTACGCAGCCTCAACGGATGGTGCAGCAACCGTCTTTGCTCTGCTCATACTCGGATTTTCTGTCTGAGTTTCAAAATGAGGGTCTTGCTTTTGCTTTGGTCCAGTCCCCGGCAGTTCGACCTCAACAACACACGCCTACGAATGCTATATCCAAGTTACTTGATGACTATTGCGATGTCTTTCCGGATGAGTTGCCCGAGAGCTTACCGCCTCTTCGTAGCATCCAACATCAGATCGATTTGGTGCCGGGAGCAACGTTACCCAACCGTCCACACTATAGGATGATGAGTCCTCGTGAGCATGAAGAACTGCGATGCCAAGTAGAGGACCTTCTCCGCAAAGGACACATCCGCGAAAGCTTGTCGCCATGTGCAGTTCCGGCTCTTCTTATTCCAAAGAAGGATGGGACGTGGCGTATGTGCGTTGACATTCGCGCCATCAATAAGATAACAGTAAGATATCGTTTTCCCATTCCTCGTTTGGATGATTTACTCGATCAAATTGGTTCAGCTGCTATTTTTATAAAGATCGACTTGAAAAGCGGTTATCATCAGATTCGCATTCGCCAAGGCGACGAATGGAAGACGGCTATTAAGACACGAGAAGGCTTATTCGAATGGCTCGTCATGCCTTTTGGCCTTTCGAATGCTCCGAGCACATTTATGAGAATAATGAATCAGACTTTACGCCCATTTATTGGGAGGTTCGTCGTTGTCTATTTTGACGACATTCTCATATTTAGTTCATCATCTTCCGAACACTTAGACCAATTGCGACAGGTCCTTACCGTGCTACGTAAGGAGAGCTTCTTCGCAGCTCGTCACAAATGTGAATTTGGTACATCTCAGGTCCTGTTTTTGGGGTTCGTGGTTTCTGCCGCAGGGTTGGCTATGGACGCATCTAAAGTTGAGGCTGTGAAATCTTGGCATGTACCCACGACGATCACAGAAGTAAGAAGCTTCCATGGCTAAGCCTTCTTCTATAGACGTTTCATACACCACTTTAGCTCTATCATGGCTTCTATCACTAGCTGTATGAAAGAAGGAACGTTTAGATGGACTCCCGAGGCAGCTAAGGCATTCGATATCATTAAAGAGAGGTTGACCTCCGCTCCCATCTTGGTTCTCCCTGACTTTGAAGTTGCTTTTGAATTACATAGTGACGCCTCGAAGCTTGGGATAGGCGCAGTCCTTAGCCAAAAGGGACGACCCGTTGCATACTATAGTGAGAAACTCGCAGGCGCTAGATGTCGTTACAGTACTTATGACATCGAGTTTTATGTTGTGGTTCAAGCCATTAAACACTGGCAACATTACCTCATTCACCGCGAGTTCATTCTTTTCACCGACCATGACGCTTTACGCCATCTAGATAGCCAAGCTAAAGTGTCATCTCGGCATGCATCCTGGATTGCGTTTCTTCAGCAATTCACATTCTCTATCCGACATTTGGCAAGGAAAACCAACCGAGTCGCGGATGCTTTGAGTAGGAAGCACAAACTGCTCGCGGTAATGTCCACGACTGTCCCGGGGTTCGCGTCGTTTGCTGATTTATGTGATACCGACCCGTTCTTTTCAGCTATATTCGCGGATACCTCCTTGACGGTTTTCTATTTCGGGGCAATAGGTTATGCGTTCCTGATTCTAGCTTACGCCTGCAAATCATCCAGGAAATTCATACGGAGGGGCATGTCGGACGAGATAGAACACTCCAGCTTGTTACCGACTCGTATTTTTGGCCTACGCTGCGCCGAGACGTGGCTCGTTTTGTTGAACGTTGCCGTACCTGTCAACAAGCCAAAGACAAGGCTTCTAATGCAGGCTTGTATCTTCCATTACCGATCCCTACGCAGCCTTGGTCTCATCTCAGTATGGACTTTGTCTTGGGTTTGCCTCGCACACAAAGAGGTAATGATTCGATCTTTGTCATTGTCGATCGTTTCTCGAAGATGGCTCATTTTGTGGCATGTAAAAAGACTACTGATGCTATCAGTGTGGCCGGCTTGTTCTTTAAGGAGATTTATCGTCTTCCTTTGTCTATTGTCTCGGACCGAGATACTCGTTTCCTCAGCCACTTTTGGAGGTCTTTGCGGAAGCTTTTGGGTACCAGTCTGGACATGAGTACGTCGTACCATCCTCAGACGGATGGCCAGACGGAAGTCACTAATCGTTCATTAGGGAGCCTGTTACGTTGCCTTGTAGGTGACAATCTCAAAGCATGGGACACTAAGCCTTGCCAAGCCGAGTTTGCTCACAATCACGCCTTCAATCACAGTTTAGGCTTTTCACCTTTTCGTGTGGTATATGGTCTTGTTCCTCGGTGCCCTCTTGATCTTATGACACTGCCTGATAAATTGCGTCTTCATGGGGATGCTATTGACTTTGTTACTGAGCTCCAACAACTTCATCAGACCGCACACTCGAACTTGGAAGCATCAACATCTAAGTATAAAGAGGCAGCTGACGTTAAACGGCGTGAGTTACTCTTTAGTCCGGGTGATTTAGTGTGGGTATATTTAACTAAAGACAGGCTGCCACTTCATGAGTACAACAAACTGAAATCCCGTAAATTTGGCCCCGTGGAGATAGTAGAGTGCATCAACCCGAACGCATATCGGGTCAAACTTCCTGACCACATCCGTACGTCCGACGTCTTCAACATTAAGCACTTGTTTCGGTTTCATGGTGATAACCCGGCCTTGACTTCGTGGACGAAGCCTCTCTCACCCGGGGAGTCCTGATGCAGCCCATCATCTAATGGATCACGGCTCACTTGACGTGTCCGTGATCAAGAAGGCGTTGAAGTTATCTTTTACTTATCTTCGAGATATTGCATATCTTATTTCAGTTAGGAATTATCTTCTATTTTGATTCTCTTTAGGATGGTGTTATTGTTTTATAAATAGCTTTACCTAGACTTTGTAAAGGTCACATTATTCTTGATTCTTTTCAATACAATTTAAGAGCTTTACGGCACTTCGAGGAGTACTCGAAAAACCTGTTCTTAAGCGCTTTACCCAAACGTTTAAGACTGTCGAAATCGCTTGCTTCTTCCACAAGAAAGCTTGATTTCAAACCCTTACTTCCGCTCTCTCTATCAATAAGTGAACAAACCTCCAAGTAGCTTTGGATTCACGGTGGTAACCAACAAAACCGAGTTGGCATGGTTGTCTGATGCGAGGTTGGCTCTGAAAGTCGCAGTTGCGTTGTCCCAGTGAGAGAGAGGCATGCACTTACTTATATGGACTACCATTTGCAAAGTTTTCGAGGTACTCTGATAAGGAATGAGGATGACGATTTGATAAAGTTATCCAAAGGTGTCCATGCTCTTGTAGTCCGACAGGCTTGCTGGCTGAGATGACGTTCAATGAAGGAGTTCACAGGTGCCCAAATGATGTTATTATAGTAAAAGACATTTTAGGTAGTGCAGCACCCTGTGATATATATCTGAAAAATAATAAGAGTATATCCCACACACCAGCCCAACTGGCGTCCTTGTAAAGACTTAACAGCAAATCACATGTTCAGATCACTTTGATTTCGCATTTGGATTATTTTACAGTCCAAAAAGGTGAATAGAAAAATAGTCACCACTTTGTACCCACTGGAAAAGTTGGTGTTAGAATTATGAGAGTAGAAGAAGAATCAAGAGAAGAACACTCAAAAACCTGATTAGGGTTCTTGAGAGAAAGAGTTTGTTTAAGAGAGATAGAGAGAGTAATAAAGGGAAAAGAATCCCAAAAAAGTGTGTTAATCAATTGTGTGGCTACAAGACTTAAGTAGACAACCCATTAGGGTTTACATTTCAAAATAAGCTTTTGGGGAGAAGAGAAAACTATTTGAATTTGAATTAGGCTTCTAAGGAAAGCTTTGACAAGGATACTTTACGGTTCATCCCCGGCTATTGTGTCGGTGTCTGTGTCGGTGACACAGGATTTTCCTGAACACTTTGTGTCGGTGTTTGTGTCGGTGACACAGGATTTTCCTGAACACTATGTGTCGGTGTTTGTGTCGGTGACACAAGATTTGATCATCTCAATACATGACATCGACGCTGAATCGTCGATGACACATCCACTTCAGCATCCATGTCGCCGACATCGTCGATGACAGATATAGTTCAGACTTCACTTCAGCATCCATGTCGCCGACATCGTCGATGACACATATAGTTCAGACTTTGCATAGTGATACATCATGATCAATACCGAACACATAAGGTGTTCATCTCAATACTCCCCCTCAAGCTTAACCATGGAGAAAATGGTTAAGCTTGGAACCGTGGATATCCACCTCATTAAAAACCTTGATACAGAAAAACCTCATGGGATAAAAACTGTATCAAAAAAATAAGTATGGGATCCACAGCCTAGGGACTTATGCTTGAGAGAGGTCAATGAGTCCAAGCTTAGGATGAATGAACTCACAAACCTTCAAGCTAGCATCCTTGGTGAATATGTCTGCCAACTGATCTGAACTTCTTGTGTAACAAGGCAAGATCACTCCTTCTTGCACCTTCTACCTCACCTTATGACAGTCCACCTCTATGTGCTTTGTCCTCTCATGAAAGACAGAGTTGGATGCTATGTGAATGGCCGCCTGATTATCACAATTTATTGTGATATGATTTGGTGATTCAATGCCCAAGTCTTGGAGTAGAGCCTTCAGCCAAGTCAGTTCATTTGTCAGCTTCCTCATTGCCCTATACTCTGCTTCAGCACTTGAACATGAAACCACATTCTGATTCTTAGTTTTCCAAGTGACCAGATTGCCTCCTATGAAAATGCAGTAGCCTGTAGTAGATCTCATATCCACTCGGTCACCAGCCCAATCTGCATCACAATAGCCTACAATTTCTGTACTTTGATTGCCTCCCACCCTTATTCCTTGACTAGGAGCTCCATTGAGGTATCTCATGATGCGATCCACCATGCTCCAATGGTGAATTTTAGGAGCTTGCATATGCTGACTCACCTGATTCACAACAAAACACAAATCAGGTCTTGTAATGGTGAGATAGATCAACTTATCAACCATCCTTTTGTATAAGGTGATGTCATCAAACAGTTGATCTTCAATCTCCCCCTCTCTTATGACTTTGTAACCTTCTTCAATTGGTGTCTTATCTTCCTTTACTTCGAGCTAACCTGATTCACTCAACAAATCAAGAGTATACTTCCTTTGTGATAAGAAGAGACCTTCCTTAGAACGGCACACTTATATCCCTAGGAAGTATTTTAGTTCTCTAAGATCCTTAATATCAAACACAGACTTTAAATAATCTTTAGTAGATTGGATTCCTACCTTGTCATTCCTTGAGATGATAATATCATCAACATAAATGAGAATGACTACAATACCTTCCTGGTTTGATTAAGTGAAGAGTGTATGGTCAGCTTCTGATCTCTTGAAGCCTCTCTCCATAAGAGTAGTGCTCAGCGATACCAAGCTCTAGGGGATTGCTTCAGCCCATATATAGTTTTCTTAAGTCTCAATACTTTCCCTGGTGTAACCATGTCTTCAAGACCAGGTGGTGGAGTCATGTACACGTCATCATCTAGCTAACCTTTAAGGAAGGCATTCCTGACGTCCATCTGCCATAATTCCCATTCCAAGTTTGTTGCCAAGGATAAGATGACTCTAACTGTGTGGAGCTTGGCTACAGGTGAAAATGTATCACGGTAATTCTCTCCAAATGTTTGTGTGAATCCTCTTGCAACCAATCGAGCCTTGTACCGCTCTATCTCTCCATTGCTTTTGTATTTGATAGTAAACACCCATTTGGAGCTCATTGCCTTCTTCTTCCTAGGCAAGTCTGTCTCATACCAAGTGTTGTTATTCTCCATTGCTTTAATTTCATCTCCCACTGCATCTCTCCACCTCTTATGCTCCTTGGCTTCTTCATAGGTTTTGAGAACCAATTCAGCATCAAGAGCACCAATGAAGGCTTGATGTTCAGTAAGGAAGTGAGAAATTGTGCAAACATCTTGGTTTGGATGAGCAACCGCCTGACTGTTATAATAAATGAATTCCTTCTTCCTCCATTCAGATGGGTCCTTCTTAACCCTTGTACTTCTTCTCAAGGTTTGAACTGGTTGATCATCCTCTCTTTCCTCATAATCAACCTCTCTTTCCTCATGATCAGACTCCATTTCTTGTACTTCTTGTTCCTCTTCTCCTCCTTGATCATGAATGGCAGATTAATTTGCATTGTCCCCCTCATGATCAAGGTGGATATCATCAGCAACAACTGAAGGTTCCTCAGGCGTGTTGGCCTTTTGCTCTTATTCCTTCTTCCTTAGTTGACTGATTCCAATATTTTCCAAAATGATCCTCAAGTTTGTGGCACGATCATATGGATTATTGGATAGATCCTTCAGACTATCCCAACTCTCCTCAACATAATATCCCTTTGACTCCATAAACTTAACATCTCTAGAGATCAACACCTTCCTGGTTTCAAGTACATAACACTTGTACCCTCTCTGATTAGCCAATGAACATTGCCTTGACACTCTTTGCATCAAGCTTATCTCTCTGTTCTCATGGGATAAGGACAAAGCACAAAACCCAACACACGTAAGTGATGAATTGAAGGTGTGGTTTTGTTTAATACCTGATAGGGTGATGCATCTTGAAATACTTTGGTGGGAGTTCTATTGATTAAGTAGCAAGCAGACATCACAGCATCACTCCAAAAACATTTGGGACGTTTGTATGGAACATCATTGATCTAGCCACCTCCATCAAGTTCCTATTCTTTCTTTCAGCAACACCATTCTGTTGTGGTGTGTGTGGACAGCTTGTTTGATGGATGATTCCATGCTTAGCCAAATGTTGTTTGAATGCATTGCTTGTGTATTCCCCACCATTATCTGATCTAAATTTTTTGATCTTGGCATTGAAATTGTTAGATACATAGTTCTGAAAGTTTGTGAATGCTTCTAACACCCTATCTTTAGTCTGAATCAATGTCAACCAAGTAAATTTGGATTTCTCATCAACGAATGTCACAAAATATTTATGGTTTTCTCTAGAAACACAAGAGCAGTCCAAACATTAGAATGAACAAGATCAAAGCAGTTTGCATAAACGGTTTTAGAGATAGGAAAGACAGACTTGCAATGTTTTCCAAGGATACAAGCTTCACAATCATCATTCTTAAATGAAACATAAGGTAACATAAGTCCTAAGGCACGAGGGTGAGAATGACCAAGTCTAGCATGCCAAACAAAATCATTAACTGAAGTAGAGCTAAAAACAGGAGCAGATAATTCAGATGCAAGGTTGTTGTCTTCAAGCATGTATAACTCATCCTTTGTCACACTTTTCCCAAGCAACTTACTAGTCTCAATATTCTGAAAAACCAAATCATTAGGGCTGAAGATAACATTGCAATTAAGATCAGTAGCAACTCTTTTCACAGACAACAAGTGTGATGTAAAAGGCTTTTGATTCTCTATCAAAGCTAGGCATGTAAAAGGCTTTTGATTCTCTATCAAACAACCTAACATTTCCTACACCCTTAATAGGAATTCTTTCTCCATTTGAAATCACCACATTACCTAAGGCCGGTTTCACATTCTTTATCAAGTTTGAATCACTAATCATATGATGTGATGCACCAGAATCAACAATCAATGGCCTAGGATTAATGGATGCATGAAGAGAGTTACCAATAACTTTACCAGAACTTTCTTTGATGGCTTTGATGAGAGCATCAAGGTCTGACCTCCTCACCAGTGGACACCACCATTGCTCTGCCTTCTTCTCCAAAGCGTGTTGAAGTAGAGCCATGTTCAGCTGCTCCATTTTAGAAATGAGCTCTTTACTCCCTGAACTTGTTGATGTGGTTAGGCCTGAGGTGGGGATGAAGCAGATAGCACTTGACCTTGAAGTGTCCCCTTCTCTTGAAATGGTGACAAAAAGGGGTGCTTCTCTCTTCTTGCTTGTACACACCATTATTTGCGGTTACAAGCTCCCCTTTGCCTCCAAACAAACCAAATGAACCTTGCTCCTTCTGAATTTGTGCACACCCATCAGACAAACACTAGCTGGTCTTAGCATCTCCATATCTGCCATAAGGACCTAAACTTCTCAGAGTGAGTCTTGAGCTCCATGTCTTCCTGTTGGAGATTATTGATAGCTGGCTTCACTTCAAACACTTTGCTCAGGTTAGACTGATTTCCATAGACCTTGTAAAGAGTGTCCCAATTCTCCTTGGAAGTTGCACAGTAGGAATAAGCTTCCAAAAGTGAGAGTTCAAGAGAGCTTTGCAGAATAGAAAACACATTCTGGTCTCTTTGATTCCAAGCATCTTCATCTGCAGGAACCATCTCCATGCCTTCATTTTGAGCCTGTTGGGGGTGGAGCTTCACTGCTCAAGATATACTTCCAAAGCCCACGGACTCCAAGGGCAGACTTTGCCATTCTTGCACACACCAAGTAGTTAATCCCCTTTAGGGTAACTAGTATAACCACTCTTGAGTTCTCCATGTCTGAGAAAGGAGGGATTTTTCAAGAGCAAAACGATTTTAAAAGATTTGAAGAAGAACATAACAAGTAGAACAAGAACAGACCGCTTTGAACAAGAACAAGATCTGGAAACAGATTTAAGAACCAGAGATTATGAAGATTTGCGGAGTAAAGACTAGGTTCAGGAGCTTTAAAGCTCTGATGCCATGTTAGAATTATGAGAGTAGAAGAAGAATCAAGAGAAGAACACTCAAAAACCTGATTAGGGTTCTTGAGAGAAAGATTTTGTTGAAGAGAGATAGAGAGAATAACAAAGGGAAAATAATCCCCAAAGAGTGTATTAATCAATTGTGTGGCTACATGACTTAAGTAGACAACCCATTAGGGTTTACATTTCAAAATAAGCTTTTTTTTTGGGGGGGGGGGGAAGAGAAAACTATTTGAATTTGATTTAGGCTTCTAAGGGAAGCTTTGACTAGGCTACTTTACTGTTCATCTGCGGCTATGGTGTCGGTGTCGGTGTCGGTGACACACGATTTTCCTGAACACTTTGTGTCGATGTCTGTGTCGGTGACACATGATTTTCCTGAACACTCTATGTCGGTGTCGGTGTCTGTGTCGGTAACTCGGGATTTGTTCATCTCAATACATGACATCGACGCTGAATCGTCGATGACACATCCACTTCAGCATCCATGTCACCAACATCGTCGATGACACATATAGTTCAGACTTCACTTAAGCATCCATGTCGCTGACATCGTCGATGAAACATATAGTTCAGAATTTTCATAGTGATACACCATGATCAATACTGAACACATAAGTGTTCATCTCAATAGTTGGCACAAGTTTAGGTTGCTTCCCAGTAACGTCGAGTCCATTAAGTTCACCAATAGCAACTTACTCGAATGTAAACAATTCTATGTATATATGTGAGTTATCATTCACGGTTCAACAAATCTGCAAACCACGGAAACAACATTAGCATCTACCTCGAAAAATAAAATATAAGAAGGACCCCAATATATCAACCTCTTTAATTTCTCCATATGATTTGTCATTCGATTGAGCCTTACGGTAACAGCCTTGCAATCATAAATGGTGAATTGGAGCGTCAGGTTTTTGGTGTAGATTAATAATAGCTGAGGTTTGAGTTGTTTACGAATCCATGAGCAGCCTAACAACCACACACTGTTTTGAAGTGGCATATGATAAGTTTGCGCACTATACAAACCGTATATGGCCGACCGCATCTGTGAAGAGATCGAGTCGATTCATAGAAGGGATGTAAAATTGGAGGGCAAAAAAGATGGTTAATATTAGATTTTTTCGATAATAAGGTTGGGATGTTTGAGGCCGTTTGGCGATGATTATAGTGATGTTTGTTTGCTTTCCTCCGGCGGCAGCGGCTGGTGGCAGACGGCAAATTCTTATTTCTTTGTCTGCCGCTGTCGCCAGCTGCCAGCATGAGGCGGCAGACAAACGAAAATGACTTTTATATAAGGACACGAAGTAGCGGAGATCGGGAGATGAAACGCCTGTAGATGGTAAATAGGGTAGTTGAACGGCATGTAGTGGAATTGGTACGAGGAAAATGTAACGGTTGGGGTCAAAATCCCCCTCGATGAAAATAATAGCCGAAAACGTGAGCAAGTGTTCTGACACGGACGTTCACCACACTTCGTATAAACGGAGTTTCGTGAGCAAGTGAACGAAACCAATCAATTGAACATCCGAACGGATCAATCGGACAAACACATCACTCGACAAGATCTACGGATAGGCACAAGCAACTGAACGATCTGATTCTGAGCTGAACCAGCTTGGATCTGAACATCGCCTTTCTTGTTTTTCGCGCACAATTCACTCCTTCGGAAGTTCCGAGCTGAATGCATTCCTTAGGAACTTCTGAGCCAAACATACTCCTTAAACTTTCCGAACGGATATTCCGCTTAGATCAGAAGCTCGGACATTTTCTGATATCTTCCTCCCCGGACGTGCAACTAGACGCAACCCATCTTCGGAACAACAACTTATGCGTCCCTAGCCGTTAGCAAGAACTGACGAATAAATTTATGAGACTTTGGGCCGAATCATGAAGTCTACACTCAAACAGACTCAGATCGTCTGTTTTTGGCCCATTCGGAAAAATAGGTTAAGCCGCAGAAAGATTATCATAAAAATGAGAAGATAAACTCGAAGAAGGAAAAGAGAACACATCTCCGAGCAGAAGAGGAAAATTCGAGCTGGAAAAGTAAATCCCAACGGAAATGGAATATGGCGACAACGGACGAAGATCCTCAAAGCCGACTCGCCGCGACTATATAAGAAGACGGACTTCCTAAGATTTAGATATCTCGAAAAACACTAGCATCTAGACTTAAAACTTATAAATTTTTAAAGCCTTTTTCTCTTTGTAATTCGTTTTCCAATTCGATCTATCAATAAAAATATCCTCCGAGTCTCTAGTCTATGTGTTTACTCTTGAAATTTATGTTCCCTAAAAAGTTAGCTCTACAAATATCGACAGTGTGAGATTCGACTCTCACAGTTTGGCGCCTTGTGTGGGGAATAAAAGTTTCTTACACCTAAAAACCCTCAACTAGTGGATCCGAAGACAAGACCATCAACAGAGACAAAAACGGAGACATAACAAATCATCAACTAAGCGTTGTAACTAACAACATGATCATTGGAGGGTCACAATATTGCCGAGATACAGTATCCTCGATAAAAACTTACCAAGAACGAGCGGGAATAAGTGTCCACTGGTCCGCTCCCGTTCAATTCCAAAATGACATGATAACATTCGAAGAGTGCGAGACCGCGAGAATCGATCGACCACACAACGACCCGCTCGTCATCGAACTAATCATAAAGGATCATGACGTGGCAAGGTCCTGATCGACACTGAGAGTACTGTGGATGTAATCTTCCGTGACACCCTAATAAGGATGAACATCGGTTTATCCGAAGTATCTCCAGTCCCAAAACCCTTGACGGGATTCACCGGAGACACAACGATGACTCTCGGAACAATCAGGCTACCAGTACAAGCAGGAGGAGTAACCAAAGTTGTTGTGTTCTCAGTAGCAGACGCTGCGGAAATTTACAACGTGATCATGGGGACTCCTTGGATAAATTCCATGAGAGTTGTTCCGTCGACATATCACCTATGTTTGAAATTTCTGACGCCTGGCGAGGTCACAACGATATGGGGAAACAGAGAACAATCCCGATCTTGTTTCATGACCGAACACAAGCTCATAAAACCGACGATCGAAGTCCCTTGAAAAGAAAAGCGATCGCAGACGGAAGCAATTCAAGGGGTTGCAGAAAAAACAAAAAGAGCCGAGAAGTAGCAAGAAGAAGAAGAAGGCGACGAACCTTTCAAACTTATGGTATTGGTCTGCATAGACGAAGATCATCCAGAACGATGCGTAGACATAGGAGCGAACCTTGACGACTCGATCAAAAAGGACATAGTCTTGTCTAAGAAAAAACGTGAACAGCTTCGCCTGGTCCGCGGAGGACATGCCAGGGATCAGTATAGACATCGCGTGTCACGAGCTAAACGTGAATATTACAATAAGAAAAAAAAGAAGGAAGCTAGGATCTGAATGAGCCAAAGCAGTCAACGACGAAGTTGAGCGATTACTCAAAGTCGGCTCAATCATTGAAGTCAAGTATCCGGACTAGCTCGCGACTCCCGTTATAGAAAAAAAGAAGAATGTAAAATGGAGAGTCTACGTCAACTTCACAGACTTGAACGCATGCCCCAAAGACAGTTCCCCGCTTCCGTGTATTGACTGGCTAATGGAAGCAACAACATGAAACAAACTACTGACTTTCATGGATGATTTTTCGGGATACAATCAGATCATGATGAACCCAGACGATCGCGAAAAAACCACTTTCGTCACATACAGAGGGATCTACTGCTACAAGGTTATGCCCTTCGGCTTAAAGAATGCTGGGGCGACGTATCAACGTCTAGTGAATAAGATGTTCGCTGAACAACTCGGAAGAACCATGGAAGTATACATAGACGACATGCTAGTCAAATCTCTGGAAGAAAAAGATGATGTGGAGCATTTGCGTGAGTGCTTCGAACAGCTGAACAAGCATAATATGAACCGCAACCCGGCCGATTGCAGATTTGGAGTAGCATCCGACGAATTTCTCGGATACCTTATCACCCAACGAGGCATCGAAGCGAAACCGAAATAGATTAATGCCCTAATTCAAATGTCTTTACCAAGGATGAAACTAGAGGTCCAGCGGCTGATAGGACGCGTAGCAGCGTTAAACAGATTTATCTCACGATCAACAGACAAGTCTCTGCCGTTCTACGGCACTCTAAGGGGAACAAAACGTTTGTATGGTCAGAGAAATGCAAAGAAGCTTTCCAACAGCTGAAGAAGAAGTATATGGCGAATCCGCCAGTGCTAGCGAACCCAGTCGAAGGAGAACCATTGTTCTTATACACTGCGATATCGGCTACTGCATTGAGCGGAGTGCTTATCAGAGAATATCGAGGAGAACAAAATCTGATCTTCTATGTTAGTCAAACGCTAACAGACGCGGAAAATCGCTATCCGCAAATCGAGAAGTTTTCACTCGCGCTAATGATGTCAGCTCGGAAATTAAGGCCATATTTCCAATCTCACTCGATCGTGGTCCTAACGACTTTTTAGTTGCGTAAAATCCTTCATAGCCCAAGCCAATCTGGAAGACTAGCAAAGTGGGCAATAAAGCTCAACGAATTCAATATCGAATATTGATCTAGAACATGCGTAAAATCGCAAATACTCGCAGATTTCTTGGTCGAGATACCACAAGAAGGAGAAGAAGAACTGGCAGAAGACTAGGACTGGTTGCTCCATGTTGACGGCTCCTCGTCAAAACAAGGCTCCGGAGTAGGAATTCTCCTAACATCGCCAACCATTGAATTTTGGAACAATCCTTTCGGTTAACTTTTATCGCTTCCAACAACGAAGCAGAATACGAAGCTATAATCGTGGGGCTGAGGTTAGTCCACACTCTCAAAATTCAAAACATACAAGCGTTTGCGATTCACAACTGGTCGCAAGCCAGTACAGCACATAATACAAGACAAGAGATGAAAGGATGGAAGCGTACCTAAAGATCGTATGGGACCTGGCAAAGCCACTTAAAACCTTCAAACTAAGATGAATCCCTCGGGGAGAAAACGCACCACTCGACGCATTAGCAGCTCTCGCCTTAACCTCCAAACCAGGCTTGAGACGGATCATTCCAATGGAGTTCATCGAACATCGAAGAGGACGACGACAACGAAGAAAATTCTCCGCCGAAAGAAAACAATGCGGAAACAGATGTAGGAGCCGAAGGACAGTATGGCTGCGATAGAAGATGGATGGAAGCAATTCGGCTATACATCATGAGCGGCGAACTTCCCGAAGATAAGTGGGTGGCCTGCAAAGTTAAAGTACAGGCCGCTCGTTACGTCTTGATTGAGCGGAACATTTACAAGTCGAGACTATCCGGTCCTCTATTGTCATGCGTCGAAGGCAAAGAAGCAACACAAATCATGGAAGAAGTCCACAACGGCTCATGAGGAAACCATTCTGGAGGAAGAGCATTGGCATTCAAGATCAAGCGTCACAGATACTTTTGTCCGACGATGGTGAAAGACTGCGAGAAGTTTTCTCGGAAATGCGAAAAATGCCGGAGACACGCTCCGAATATCCGCCAACCGGCTGAACTACTGTCGTCAATCTCAGCATCATACCCTTTCATGCGTTGGTCGATGGACATAGTCGGCCCACATCACCAATCTAAATAGAAGCGATTCCTCCTCGTCATAACCGACTATTTCTCAAAGTGGATTGAAGCCGAATCTTATGCCAGCATCAAAGACGCCCAAGTCGAACATTTTGTATGGAAGAACATTATATGTAGACATGGAGAGCCATACGAGATCGTCACAGACAACGTTTCACTATTCATCTCAACGCATTTCGAAGCTTTTTCGTAAAGTAGAAGATACGTTTACAAAAGCCGACACCACGATACTCCCAAGGAAACGAGCAAGCCGAAACCGCCAACAAAACGGCCCTCAACGGATTGAAAAGAAGGGACGATGGGCAGAAGAGCTGGAAGGAGTCCTCTGGTAACACCGAACAACTCCCCTGCAGGCAACTGACGAAACACCATTCGCGCTCGTGTACGAATCAGAATGCGTGATCCCAACCAAAGTCAAATTTCCAGGAATACGCCGCATATTGCTCCATGGACAAGAAGATTTGAGTCATACAATGCTTCTTGACGAGCTGGACTTGATCAACGACGACGCGACCAAGCTTTAATCCGCATTCAAAACTACCAGCAAGCGACCACCAGGTATCACAACTCGAACCTCTGCAGCAGAAGGTTCCGTGAAGGAGATTTGATCCTACAGAAAGTATTTCAAAACACTTAGGAACGAAATGAAGGCAATTTGGGAGCCAACTGGGGAGGACCATAGTACGAAAGTCGTTCGACCAGGGGAATACGAGTTAATTAACATGGACAATGTCAAAGTCCCAAGGAGTTGGAACGCAATGCACCTAAAGAGATACTACCATTAAGTCAAAACTTCAGACATTTTGAACTAAGGGGTGGCTTGATCCTCAGAAGGGGTACGTATGCAGTCGGTCTTTTGATCGGTTCAGCTGTCCCCATCTCAAAAAGGGGGGAGTGGGTCCGTATATATCTACTTCCACATCAGAATTTGGAAATTTTTAAAACAATTTCCGGACTCGAATGCAACTTTTTAGGATACTTTTCGGATAAAGTTACTCGGAACATTCAGAAATACAGAACCATCCGCACAAATCAGCTCGGAAATTCCGAACAAAACAGCTCGGAAATTCGAGTAGACCAGCTCGGAAATATGATTAGCAAGACAGCTCCGATATCTGAGTGGACCAGCTCGAAAATTCTGAGCAAACCAGCTCGGAAACCTGATGAGCAAGACAACTCGGAAATCCGATCTGGTCAGCTCTGGAATTCTGAACAACCCGAGTAAGTCATCTCTGAAATCCGAGCAGGTCATCTTGAAAGTTCCGAGCAATTCGAGCAAATCATCTCGGAGCTCCGAGCAGATCAACTCGGAAGTCATGGGTAAACCAGCTCGAAAATCCGAGAAAACTTGCTCGAAAATCCAACCGCAAACGATCGCTTGGAAAATCCGAGCGAAGCACTCTTCTCAACACCAAAAATCGTCCAACCAATTTTGAAACCCATTCAGACACCCACTTCAAAACATTCAGGTCACGGAGCATTTCTCTTGACGCTTTTTCAAAATACACAAGACACTAGACCACGATCGCACGGAATCAACGTATCTGCAAAAGTTCAACTCCCCAATCATATGCTTTAATTTGTCTGGTAATGATAAATAAACTCATTCTTTCTTTTGTTTAATTTACTTGTCTTAGAATTGAAATTAGGATCTGAACCTCGTACTTTAGCGAACTAGTCCAAATTCATTAGCTATCATATCATCCCTAGTCGATTCTAGCATTTTTCGTGCCATCTTAAGAGTACTTTATCTTGTTTGTTGCTGGCCACGACAGACAAACAAACGCATCCTTTACGGATCTTAACCAATATATCCTATATGGATTGAGGTTCTATACATCCAATAAACGGATAAAAGAGCGATATACAAATTTTAAATAACGCTAGGTATGTTGGAGTCGAAGTAAACCCACAATCCAGTAAAACGCTGCTCAGCACACTGGTAAATGACGTTAAACGACCAAGTATATCTTGTTCTGGTATGCGTTAGGCACACCACCTGCGTGATATCAGCTTACTACCGACGACGGAAATGTAAGATAAGAAGTCTCGCAAAAGCACTGAACTCGAAGTACACCTCTAAACACAGCAGACGCTGCTTAGCACCCTGGCCTAAACGACATCCCGGACAAGTACACCTTGGTCTGATATCTCTTGATATCAGTTTACTATCGATGAAGGGAACATAAGTCGAAGGAAATTCCCCGCACCAGTACTGGATTCGAACTTAACACCCCAAAAACCCCACTCAGACACCTCTGAGCACACTAATCTCAATCATCACAGGTTCTCAAGTAGAGTCTATCTCATTAACCTTCGAACTTAATGATATACCATGGATTTTAGGGATTTTAACCATGGTATATGTCTTATTTATTGAGTCTTATGTTATGTTTTGGAGTCTTTTAGTTATGTTTACAGGTTTAGACACGTTTGGAGCAGAATTGGACATTATGAAGCATTCTGGAGCATTTTGGGGATTAAACCCGAGAGGAAGAGTTCATTGCCCATTTCACAGACCTGTGTCGATCGACACAGAGGGTGCAACGATCGACACAAGGTCGACACAGACTTCTCGCGAGCGTTTAATGAAGAGAATTGGAAATTGCAACTTTGCCCAGAAGTTCCTCATAATTACAAAGAAGCCCTAGCCGACTTTAGACCATTATATTAGGGTTTTTAAGCCATTGTTTAGGCTACGCTTTCATAACTAAGTTTTATTTGATTAGAGAGAGTTAGGGGCTGATCCTGTTCTCGAAAGAGAGAGGATTTTGAACCCCAGTTCTTTGTTTTATTATATGCTATTTGGTTTTCTATTCAAGATGTTTTCTGTTCGATGATTATGTCTGAGTAGATTACCTGTTAAGTTTAGAGATTCTCATTAGGGATTTCATGGAATTATAGGTTAATAGATCTGTATGGATTCATACTTGTTAGTTATTTATCTAAGTTGTTCTTAATGCTTAATCTGAAGTAGCTATCCAGATTTATGATGTTAGGTTGATTTCCGCAACGACAGTTGGTTGATTAGCTAGAAAGAACCTAGATAAGCAATTTAATTACTCGCAAAGGAATTTGGTTTAATTAGATTGTGAACATATCGAACTTGGAATTAAAGCTGGTTTAATCTGTTAGTAATTGCAAAGGAATTTGGATTGCTGCACTTAGACTTAGAGAATTCTCGCAACGACAGTTGGTTAATTCTATATCTGTGTTTGAGTTCTAGAATAGTTCTTAATTAGATCCCGATTGATTGATTTGCCTGTGTTCCTGATTTCCTGAGAATTCCCTAGACTTAACGCTTCGCCTTCCTTGCTTACAAACTCGCCTGGTTTACTTTCCTGCTTCGCTTTTTAGTTTCTCATTACATTTATTTGCTTTCTCCTAGTTTAATCTTTTCTGTTCTAAATCTATCGTTGACCGGAGTCCCTGTGGATTCGATACCCTAAGTACTACATTGACATCACTGTGCACTTGCAGTTAGTATAGGGATTAAAACTCGACCTATCAAGTTTTTGGCGCCGTTGCCGGGGACTCTTTTGAGTCTTCGATAGATTTGAACTTAGGGTTTAGACTAGGTTTTTCGTTTTTCCTTTTTGTTACTAATTTTTTTTTTCTTTTTCTGTTTTTGCGTTTCAGGTACGCCTGTAATCGCCCTGCAACGATCGACACGGTCATGTGTGTCGATCGTCACATCTTTGAACTTGCATCGATCGACGCTCCCTTTGCATCGATCGACACAAGGCAAAATCATAGATACCGAGAGCTTGAGCACTTAACAGGTTTCAGTCTAATGGAGCCTGTGATTTGATTCGCAGTGAAGACGGAATTTTACGAGACCAAGAGGGTCATATATGCAACGCGAAGGGTCAGAAACTGGATGGGGAAGGAAACCCCATCATACCATATGCATTGGTGGAGCAGATAGCTGAGATGAGAGACAAAATTGATTCTATCCACAGCATCCTACTTAGGAAGGGACAAATCCGAGCAGATGCAGAAGCTGAAAAGTTTGCAGAGGTGAATTATATAGCTGGAGCTGATTATTATGGACAGGCATGTGGAAATTAGCAGAGACTAAGTTCTAGTTACGCTCTGAGATCGAGAGACTATGGTTATTCATCTCACCAAGCACTTCCTGCACCCACACATAAGAGCAGATTTGAAGTCATGATGGAGCAGTGTCTTGAAGGACAACAACAGACCACTGTGTCTTTCAATTCGAGGATTGAGACCATGTACACTGATTTGAATGGTAAGTTTGAGTCCTTGAACACTCATATGAGGCTGCTGGATACACAAGTGCATCAAATCTCAAATTGTGCCAAAGGTAAGAATGCTCAGAAAGCTCATGTCAACGCCACCCCAGTTCAGGTTGACCATAGGCTGAATCAGGGATCATATCTTGAAGTTAAGGCTATGGAAATTGTGGAAAACAGAGAAGAATCCGAGATTGAAACCCCTGAGTTTGAGAGTTTCGACGGACCAGACTCAACCGAGATTGACATGGATCTCTTGGTAAAATCCATCAGTGTCAATCAACATCCGTTCACTGTTATAGACACCCACGTCAGAGCTTTAAAGGTTCAGATTGATAATGGACAAAGCCAAGGAGATATTTGAGTTTAAGGTTGCTGAACTTGTGGAACAAGCCGAAAAACCCGAAACTGAAGCTGGAACTCGAGATGAACTATTTGCGTTGATTGTTGCACCACATGCATCGATCGTTGCACACCGTAAAGAATCAGCCTCGCTTATTTCTCGTGGAATTGCTAAGGAACGGGTCTACAAACCTCCAAATCAATTCCCAAAAGTTCCTATAAGGTCTAAACATGGGCATAGTGTAGAAAAGTGCATGGTAGTGGTGGATAATAAGATGATCTCAACTTATGGTCATTTGAAAGATGAAGTTCAGATTGGTGGAACTACAGTATCTGATAGTAGAGAAAAGAAGATGGTGGTTCCTAAAGAATCTACTCTAACATCTTCAGAGCCTACAACTGCTCATAAGCAGAAAGCTCCAGACATCAGATCTGCACCAAAGGTAAGGTACAAATCACCTAAGCTTAAACCTCCTGACCACATTGTTTTGAATGCAGGAAAACGCAGTGTCCCACCCAAGCTTCGCTCCCGCCCTGGTTCTACTCCTTCATTCCTTGGAAAACCTCATGATCTGAAAGCCTATACACCTCCTTGGATGAAGAGATATTCACAGCGACACTCAAAGTCTCTGTTGAACCCGCCCTGAATCTGATCTCTTCCCATAGTCAAGCTATGACTAAAAACAAGGGCTGAGTGGGAGGCAACCCACTATAGAGTCAGTTTTCGTTTTTATTTTTCATTTTTAGGTTTTTGCTATTTTGATTTTTCTTTTTAGTGTTTTCAGCCGGGAGAACAGTCAAAAATCGGCTAGCATCGATCGATACAACATGTGTGTCGATCGACACGGTGCGATTACACGAATGAATCGAGCAAATGCGCCTTGCGTCGATCGTTGCAGTCCTGAGCATCGATCGACACAGTGCGATGAGAGGTACGTAACTCTGGATTTTTCAGACTCTTTTCAATTTGATTATCTGTTTTTCCCGAGCTCATGCTTTGATTACACTGGGGACAGTGTAGTTTAAGTGTGGGGGAGGTAGCTACTGACGCACGCTTCTGTTTTCTTAGAGTCAGTCCAATTTTCAAAAAAATTTGTTTTATTGAGTCAAAACCAGTTTAAGTAGGAACAGTGAATTTTGAGAAGATTAACAGCACTTGCAGGAACTTAAGTAACCATTGGGATGAAGTTGCAGGATCTATCTATGACTATTAGAAAACCCCAACACAGATCAACCTACTGAGGACACCCACATCACTTCAGGTATCAGAGGATCCTTTTACTGACTTCACCTTAATACTGGCTTAATATTCTCACCTAAGGGCTTGGAATACCTTGAGTCGGATTCCTTTGTTAGTTCTGACACAACCTGTAAACCTGTCCTATTTGGTTCCCTTCTCCCCTTCCATAAAGTAAAAAAAAAAGAGAATAATAAACTGAGGATGAGCTAGTAGCTCCGAAGTGGTCTCTGGGAGTGGTAGCTACAACTATCATATCCTGTGCATCCATGGAATGTGTCCAAAGTACACCCCAAAACGGGAAGAACACTGATAAAAATAAAATAAAATGATACCCAGTGGGGGAAAATCAGTTGTTAAGGAAGGGAAAAGAGAAGAAAGAGACTAGAGAAAGATAGTATGGTGGCTAGAGCTGGCAAGGTAAGAGTCCATGTGCCCTTTGATCGATACTCCTTAGGTGAGACCGCACTTAAATACTTGCAGAAGTCAGTAGGGTGAATTTGAATGCGTGAATGTGATTGTGGAGTTTACTTAGGACAGTTGCTAAGTGTGGGGGAAGTATATGTTGGTCTTGATGTCTTGTAGGTGATTCTTTCAGTGGCTTACTAAGGGGAATCCGAGTGTTGTTGTTTTTATGACGAAAAGAGTTTCTGAAAGTTTTCAAACCTCTTCACCATGTTTGGTTCTTTACCTTCTTGAGGGCAAGCAAGAGCTAAGTGTGGGGGAGTTGATATACCATAGATTTTAGGGATTTTAACCATGGTATATGTCTTATTTATTGAGTCTTATGTTATGTTTTGGAGTCTTTTAGTTATGTTTACAGGTTTAGACACGTTTGGAGCAGAATTGGACATTATGAAGCATTCTGGAGCATTTTGGGGATTAAACCCGAGAGGAAGAGTTCACTGCCCGTTTCACATACCTGTGTCGATCGACACAGAGGGTGCAACGATCGACACAAGGTCGACACAGACTTCTCGCGAGCGTTTAATGAAGAGAATTGGAAATTGCAACTTTGCCCAGAAGTTCCTCATAATTACAAAGAAGCCCCAGCCGACTTTAGACCATTATATTAGGGTTTTTAAGCCATTGTTTAGGCTACGCTTTCATAACTAAGTTTTATTTTATTAGAGAGAGTTAGGGGCTGATCCTGTTCTCGAAAGAGAGAGGATTTCGAACCCCAGTTCTTTGTTTTATTATATGCTATTTGGTTTTCTATTCAAGATGTTTTCTGTTTCGATGATTATGTCTGAGTAGATTACCTGTTAAGTTTAGGGATTCTCATTAGGGATTTCATGGAATTATAGGTTAATAGATCTGTATGGATTCATACTGGTTAGTTCTTTATCTAAGTTGTTCTTAATGCTTAATCTGAAGTAGCTATCCATATTTATGATGTTAGGTTGATTTCCGCAACGACAGTTGGTTGATTAGCTAGAAAGAACCTAGATAAGCAATTTAATTACTCGCAAAGGAATTTGGTTTAATTAGATTGTGAACATATCGAACTTGGAATTAAAGCTGGTTTAATCTGTTAGTAATTGCAAAGGAATTTGGATTGTTGCACTTAGACTTAGAGAATTCTCGCAACGACAGTTGGTTAATTCTATATCTGTGTTTGAGTTCTAGAATAGTTCTTAATTAGATCCCGACTGATTGATTTGTTTGTGTACCTGATTTCCTGAGAATTCCTTAGACTTAACGCTTCGCCTTCCTTGCTTACAAACTCGCCTGGTTTACTTTCATGCTTCGCTTTTTAGTTTCTCATTACATTTATTTGCTTTCTCCTAGTTTAATATTTTCTGTTCGAAATCTATCGTTGACCGGAGTCCCTGTGGATTCGATACCCTAAGTACTACATTGACATCACTGTGCACTTGCAGTTAGTATAGGGATTAAAACTCGACCTATCACTTAAATCAAAACCCATTCGGACGCTTCCGAGCACACTGGTCTCAATCACCTCATGTTCGTAAGCATATTCTATCTCATTGACCTTCGAGCTTTAGTCGAAACCCAATTAGATGCTTCCTAGCACATTGGTATCAATCATTACGGAACAAAAAGCCGAACAAAATTCACTAAACTTTAAACTTGGCTCACAATCCATCCAAAAGCTTCCAACGGGTCGCGAGCCGAATGCATCTCGCCAACGCTTGAACCCAAGCATGACCCAAAATATGGAGCCACACTCCAATACTAACTCGTCAGTGGAATGCAACCGTACACGCGTCCGAATGCATTGTACCAAGAATCAAGGCTATGTCCTGGAAGGACTACACAAAGCCAAAGCCGTAACCAAAATTTTAGAGTCGAGCCAAAAGGAAAAGTCCACCACGGAAGAAAACTGTCAACTCCCCATAACTTTTCAATACAATAACAACGCGACTGCTTGGAAGTACAACTCTCCCAACGGACCCAACATGTTCGAGCAGTCTAGCTCGGAAACTCCAAGCTAACCATCCCGTAATCCAAGCTGGCCAGCTTAGAAATTCCGAGCTAACCACCTCAAAAATTCCGAGCTCATCCCATCTTGTTCTTTGGGCAAGATTTCTGAATATCTCAGAGATTCCAAGCAAACGTGATTAAATGGTTTGGATGATTGTCGCAACCCTATCATATTCAGTATACGCTGCAACGCGCCTCTCGATCACTATACTTGCTCGAAACTATAAATGATAACCAAGAAACGGATTTTTGAAACATCTAGAAATAGTCTTGTAGTTTAGAATGAAAGCATTTTATTGAAAACAAATAGTTCATACGACGGAACAACCAACCGTTCCAGAAGAAAGATCATAGACATTCAAAAAGATAACACGAACAAGTTTGACATTCAAAGATAGGAGCCGTATACATTGGATACACTGGCCGACGCCGCGTCACCGAGAAGAGAAGTCTCCCATTGCCATGGTCTACCAGAATCACCCGAAAAGGGAGAAAGAATGAAGCCGTTTTCCGCTTCGGCCATCAGTTTGTCGTACTCGGGGACATCGTTCATGATAAGATCCGCCTTCGTCTTCTCCAGATGCTCTCCCTCGACTTCAGACGCCGGAGGATCCTGCGCCTTCAGCCCAACGATCATTTCAAAGTTTCTATTCGTTTCGATAAAGTCGCAATGCTTCTTCTTGGCTGCAGGCAGCTTGGAGAAAATACCGCAAAGCTTCTTGAAATGGGAAGAGACTTTATCAAACATCCCCTTCCTCTCCTTCTTAGTTACCTTTTTCAAGGCAACTTCGCGGGAAGAACTTTCTTCCGCGAGCTGCAATTTCGGAGGTTCGGCTTCAGCAAGGGCTTCCGCCTTTTCGCCGTCAAGAGAACGTCGCACTGCCTCGAACTCGGCTGCCTACCCGTCAAACGTGGCTCTTAACTCAGAAAGAGATTTTCCATTTTTTGATTGCCAGCGAGATGTTTGTGAAACGAAGCATGTGCTTCACGGATTTCTTTCTCAGACTCGGCAGCATGTCTATTTATCGACGCACACGCCTGAGACAAGAAATTAATCAATGAACGAATCATCTAAATCGAAAGAGGAAGATCTCTAAATGAGTAACTAACCTTTAATAAATCCTGGCCCGCGCAAGTAAATGAACTGCCACGTGTCATGTCCTCATACTGGAAATGGATGTCGCCCGCATAACTCATTCCCTAGCAAAACTTTGCAACCTCTGAAACATTGTCGTAAATGGGACCTCCGGTACTTGTACCACTATGGGTAAGTTTCGGCACGGACCTAGGGACTTCGGCATCATGTGCCTTCCTGATCCGCTTCTTTCTCATCGTAGCCGTAGCGCTCTGGACCTCCATTCCCAAGACTACTCCCAAAGGCGCATGGGAAGAAACCAAACTCTGACCTGTCTCCATTCCATCTACGGCCATAGGGACGCCCTGGTCAAGCGCCATGTCTTGCACATCCTCTTGTCCATTTTCGGCAGTCCCGACCGTCTTCTCTTCACTACTCCGTTTCTTTTCTTTTGCCGCCATCTCCCTTCGAGCTTTCACAAGTTCATGTTCGGACAACGAAAGGTGTAACGCCCCCTTACCGTTTTCTGCTGACCGACGAGCTGACCGGTCAACAATCAAAAACGAACATGACCGATCGAACCCGAGCAGACCATACGAGAAGAGTTTGTCACAATACGAAGCCATAGACGGTCCGGTTTGATTCAAAGACTAGAACCAAACCATCCTTGAATCTGTTTACCTCGTTTCCACGATACAAGGCTTTCAACCCATACCGCTTCCACAAGTTGTGTTCGGTTCGGACTAAACCGTATATCAGGGAATTATTCCGTTTTAATACAAAATTATAAATCTTATTTATAACAATTTACAGTCTCATAAAAATCATTTAGCAGGATCCAAACAAAATCCGAAGCCGAAAATAAGTCAAAATGATTAACAAACCAAAGCTAAATGTGAACCCAAGACTACTTCGAGCACCCTACACGTCCGCCGAGATATGCCAAACCTGAAAACACACATAAAGAGTCTAATGGGTAATCTAAGATTACCCAGTGAGACGACTCCCAACTAACATGCTTCTAACAATCTAATAATCCCGCCCAAAAATAACAAATATACAAGAATAAGATAGCTAATCATGTGCTACCAAGACGTGATAAGCTCCATAACACACAAGCATTAAATTAACAACACACAACAACAAAAGGTAACCACGAAAATCGAGAACACTGCGGCACATGCTCTCGATTAGACTTGATCTAACAAACAGGGCACTAACACAACTCCACACCAACTGGGCCTACTATGCGAACTCAGTAACTTCCACGGGAACACTTAGCTACCCCCATGGTAACTAAAACCTCCCACGACTCCTAGACGTAAACAAAAAGTCCTACGACCTAGGACACCGTTCTCTGTTTAACGATACGCGGTGACTCGGACTATCCCTAGATAACCTAAGCTTCCATGCAGTCCGGCCCTAGGACGTGACCCCCTATTCTCTGGAATACACACCTACAAACGTCACTCCATAGGTTAACACATTCCAGAACCACTACCAAAGGTATGTGAACTGACCAAGAACTCAACTCTCGAGGATCCAACCAGGCAGGAAGTACCGGAACGCCATCAGTAGACTTACGGGATCTAACGCACCCTATAGAGTCCTAATAACAGTAAAGCAGACTCATTGGGACTCTATCACGCAAGACCAATAAGGTCAAATAGAAACACTATCTCAATCCTCGATCTATCCCTCAAGTTCTATCACCAACCTACACATCACTCGACCTTATCCGGTTTCGTACCGGATTAGGCATCTCACCACAAAAGGGGCATTGATAGCAGACCACTATAGCACGGTTTTAAGAAGTGTTATAAAAGATAATTTTTTAATATTGGTAACTGTATAATAGCGATGTTTAAACGCTAAGATAGACTTTCAGTAAGCGGGAAACTAAAAATGACTAATTCCGCCAAGTCTTAGCAAAAGTAGCATTAACCGGCAATTTTTTTGGCCAAAATCTCAGTAGTGCCAATACTTAGCCAAAACCGAGGAAACTATCATTTCCCACTTCTAAGCATAGCTAAAAAAAATTGAGAGAGAGAGTATTCCGACCTGAACTCACCGTCACCGTCGTCGAATCTAAGCAAATCCACCGTTCCAACAACGAATTCGTCCTCCGTCACAATATTCATCCTCCGTCAAAGGTATTTCTATGGCTTCTCGAGCTTAAAAAGAGTTTTACTGTTTGTTTGGCATATGTATGTAAATTCTCGAGCTAAAACAAGATTTTTAGGGTTTTCTGGGCATAAATTTGTGATTCGACGAGTTTCAATTCCTGACATTAGTTTTCACAATTCTTTGTGATTTTTAGGGTTTTTTCGTTTCGATTTGAAGTGCATGTTTAGATTCAATGTGTCTATGATTTCAATACTCTCAATGATTCATGTTTAGATTAAATTCATATTGAGTCTCTTTTTTCTTTTGCAAATATTGGTGATTGCAACATTCTGGGACTCAACTCAAGCTTCAATTTCGTACCACAGACACGACATGTTAGTTTCATCCATTCTATTTTTTAGTTTATTGTTTCATTCCTTTTCAAGTTGAATTATGATTGTTGTTTTGTTGTTTCATTCTGGCTTGATTCGTGTTGCTTTTCATGTTGCTTTTGTTGTTTCATTCTGACTTAGTTCGTGTTGCTTTTCATTTCTTTTCATGTTGCTTTTGTTGTTTCATTCTGGCTTGATTCGTTTATGTGTTTGATATAGTATACTTTGACAACGTTAAATGAAATGCTAAGCTGGTTATTTCTCTGAAATTCAGTAATTTGTGGTCATTTTTAAACTCATTGCTTCACAGTACCTATTTGATGTTAAGCTTATGAGTTTGAGCTATTGTTTTAAAGGTTTTAAGTAAAGTTATATCTTATAATGTTGGACAAGGCATGGGCCCATCTTTCCAGGTATTGAATTTACTAATATAGCTTAGGTAAATGTTGGGGATTGGAGTGTTTAAAAATTTTGTTGTCTTAAAATAAAGACTTGGTCCTGATTATGAGCAAGGTGCTTGAAAGTTTATTCGGGCTGTGACTGGGGATTTAGGAGACAGAAAGATGATTATATGCCCTTGCATAGACTGTCAAAATGTGGATCGACACAGAGGCAGTGATGTAGTTGGTCATCTAGTTACTAGGGGAATGGATGAAGTCTACAATCTGTGTAATGAATGGTATCATCATGGGGAATTTAACTCATAGGGTGATGGTGAAAGCAAAGTTAATCAGCTGAATGAAGAAATCTTTGGGTTATACAGAGCTGCAGAGTGTTTAGATGAGGAGTTAGCTGCTTCGGGTGACTTGTGTATGGCAGAGGGAGAGGATAAAGAAGAGGATGAGTTCTTGGCCAAACATGCAGATGCTGAAACACTTTTATATCCTAGTTGTGCAAACCATAGTAAGCTTTCAGCTATTGTGTCATTATTCAAACTGAAGACTCAGAATGGCTGGTCTGACAAGACCTTCAATGATCTACTAGAGACATTGTTGAAGATGTTACCAGAGGACAACGTGCTTCATACTTCATTTTACAATGTGAAGAAGTTTATGAAGTCTTTTGATATGGGCTATCAAAAGATTCATGCGTGTGTCAATGATTGCTGCCTGTTCAGAAAAAAGTTCAAGAATCTCGATAAATGTCCTAAATGCAATGCTTCTAGGTGGAAGGTTAACATGCACAATGGTGAGATCAAGAAAGGTGTCCCATGATATATCATGGTTTTTACCGGTTTTAGACCATGATATAAGTGTGTTTTAGAGTCTTTTAGTGTTTCTTTAGAGTCTTTTACAGGTGTTATTAGATATATGCACGTTTGGAGCGGAATTGGAGTTTATGGAGCTTTTTGGAGCATTTTGGTGCTTTGACCCGAGAGATAGAGTTCACTGTCCAAAACAGAGTAATGCATCGATCGACACACATCGGGCATCGATCGACACACAAGAATTAAGAAATTACAGTTTTGCCCAGAAGTTCCTGATAATTACAAAGAAGCCCCAAGACGTGATTAGCTTATATAATTGGGTTTTTACATCAGTTTTGAGATACGCTTTCATACTTAGAGCATAGAGTTTTTAGAGCTTGGGGCTGATCTAATCATGTACTACTTTCTGCTTTTTGGAGAAGATTTCGAACCCCTTTACTTCTTTATTCTCTTTTATGCAATCTATTATTTCATTGATTATGTTTTCATTATCTATGTCTGAGTAGATTCATAGTTAGGTTTAGGGATTCTCATTAAGGATTTTATGACTTGCTAGATTTAATTAATTCAGTTAAATTCATATCATAATTGTTCTTCGATCTAAATTGTGCTTAACACTAGTTTCTAACCTGATCACTTAGAATCTAGATCTTAGGTTGTTAAATTGACACGAAAGTGTGGTTTAGAATCTGAACTATTTAGGTTGAGCAATTGAATTACTCACAAAGAAATTTGGTTTAATTGAATTGTGAACATATCGAACTTAATCTTAAAGCTGGTTTAATCTATTAGGAATTACAAAGACATTTGCATTTCTGCAATTAGGCTTAGAGAATTCTCACAACGAAAGTTGGTTAATTCTATATATGTGTTTGAGTTCTAGAACCGTACTTAATTTGATCATGACTGAATAATTTATCTGCTTGTCTGATTTTCTGAGAACTCCCTAGACTTAGCGCTTTCAGTTAATTGCCTACAACAAATCTTGCTATTGATTTACTTTCCTGTTTTGTTTTTAGTTTCTCACTACATTGCTTTCTCCTAGTTTTCACTTGACTGTTCTAAATCTATCGTTACCCAGAGTCCTTGTGGATTCGATACCCTAAGTACTACATTCACATTACTGTGCACTTGCAGTTAGTATAGGGATTAAAACCTGACCTATCATCCCACGGAAAGTACTAAGATTCTTTCCAATAATCCCAAGGCTCAAGAGGATGTTTAGGGCTGAGGACATGGCCAAAACTTAAGGTGGCACTTTAGTAACAAGAGCAGTGATGGGAAACTAAGACATCCTGTAAATTTTGTGACTTGGAATCAAATCAATGACATATATCCATCTTTTGCTGCTGAAGAAAGGAATTTGCGGCTTGGATTATCCACATATGGAGTTAATCCATTCAACATGAAGAATAGTAAGTATAGTTACTGGCCTGTCTTATTAGTTAGTTACAATTTGCAGCCTGGCCTATGCATGAAGAAGAAGAATAGTATGCTAACCTTGTTGATTCCTGGTCCACATCAGCCTGGTAACAGCATTGACGTGTACTTAAAGCCCCTAATAGATGATCTAAACCAGCTGTGGAGTGAAGGTGAGTTGACATATGATGTGAGCAGTAAATCTATTTTTACTCTCAAAGCAATCCTTCTCTAGACTATCAGTGATTTTCTTGCTTATGGAAATCTACATGGATGTAAGGTGAAGGGAAAGATGGGGTGTCCTATATGTGGGAAAAACACATATAGTAAGTGGCTAAAATTTAGTAGAAAGAATGTGTATATGGCTCATAGGAAGGGTCTCTCACCAACGCATACGTATAGGGCAAAGAAGTCTTTGTTTGATGGACACGCTGAGCATGGGAGAAATGGTAGGATCTTATCTGGTTACAACATTTTAAAGCAGTTGAGAAACTTCAAAAAAAAATTTGGGAATGTTAAAGCATCTGGAAGGAAGAGAAAAATAACAAAATTTGTAGAAGAAGAAAATGATAGTGCGGATGTTTCAAGTGAATCTGAGGAAGAGGAAGAAGCATAAGTAGACGAGGAGGAGTTGTCCAAATTGAAGAAAAGGTCAATATTCTTCAATCTGCCTTATTGGGAGGTATATTCATGTCTTACATTAATCTAAAATAACATCAATCAAATTATATTTCTCTGACCTTGATTTTGTTTACTATGTTTGTATTACTCAGGAGCTCCCTATTAGGCACAATTTAGATATGATGCACATAGAGCTAAATGTTGCTACAAGTATTGTCTCGACATTACTTCACTGTGGGAAATCAAAATATGGGCTCAATGCTCGTAAAGATCTTGAAGTGCTTGGAATTAGAAAGGATCTGCATCCTACCACCAAAGGCAAAAGAGCATATCTTCCAGTAGCTCCATGGTCTTTGAGCAAGGCTGAGAAGAAAGTCTTCTGCAAGCGGCTGTACGACTGTAAAGGTCATGATGGTTGCTAGTCAGATATATCAAGAGGCGTATCACTAGAAGACAGTAAGGTTTCTGGGCTGAAGTCACATGATTATCATGTGTTAATGCAGCACTTCCTGCCAGTTTCTCTCAGAGGTCTATTACGTAAAGGTCCTAGGTATGCAATTCTATGCTTATGCGCATTCTTCAATCACCTTTGCCATAGAGTTATTGATAAGGAGCAGATTTCAGTAATGGAAACTGAAATCGTTGAGATTCTATGCATGTTTGAGAGATACTTCCCTCCTAGCTTCTTCAATAGTATGGTCACTTGACAGCTCATCTAGGAAGGGAAGCTAGGCTTAGTGGACCAGTCCATTTTCGTTGGATGTATCCATTTGAGAGGTAAAACTTGCCTTTCTATTATTTTTAAAGTTTTATGTCTTAGAAACCATGCAAGACCTGAAGGTTGTATCGTTGAGTCCTACCTGCAGAAGAATGTATGCGGTTCTGTAGTGACTTCCTTAGAAAGACAACTAATGTTGAGGAAAAACTAGATAGGAATACAAAGTATGAGAGTGAGTCTATACTGATATGGAGAAGATAATTTCCCATCTTGTTGTCATTCAGAATACGGCATGCGTGGATCCTTATGTAGAGTAAGTTATTGCTTATTATTTGTTTAACTATTCATGTCTCTGATGTAAATAACCATCTGATATCTTTTTTTGGTGTATCAAGCATGCACTTACAATATTTGCAAGATAAAAATTCAAGGTGTAGACGCGATGCAACTGTTTTATGGAGCACTCATACACAGAATTTTATTTCTTGGCTGAGGAACAAGTAAGTATTACATAACTATTTTAAATTTCAGAGTGTTAGTTAATTCAGAGACATGTTGTTGACTTTCTTTGTATTGGTTAGGTACCAATTGATTCAGAGAGTCATTAAAAGACTCTCAAATGGCTAGCATATGGTCCCAGGAGTACTGCAAGGACGTATATTGGATACATAGTGAATAGACAGAGGTTTCACACAAACTCAGATGACATGAAGAGTCAGAATAGTGGAGTTTTTATGAGGCAACTGCAATGTGCAGAGTGAGTGCTAAAGACACTGCACAAGTTGTTGATTTAATTTCATACTATGGGAGAGTAACAAAGATCCTATTTTGGATTATCCTGTCTTTTATGTGCCTATATTCCGGTGTTAATGGGCAGTAAGAGGGAACGGGGTTAAGATAGAGGATGGATACACTCTAGTTAACATGAATCAATGCCAAGTTTCTTTTTCGAGGGACCCTTACATCTTAGTTTCTCAGGCAAAGCAAGTTTTTTACTCAAGGAGAATAACACATCGAATTGGTATGTGGTGTTAAAAGATCCTTCAAGAAGATACATCGAGGAAGAGGAACCCGATGTGAATGCAGAGATAGAACCATTGCCATCTCATATTGAGATGGATGTAGAAATAGAAGAAGATCACAATGCCCGAGCTGATTGTGAAGGCACTTATGTGTGATATGATTTCCCGTTGTGTGATTTCTTGTTGTGTGTTTTCGTGTCTTGTGATTTCTTGTTTATTTATTTTTGTTTCTGCTTGAGCAATGTGTGTTTGACTAGGAACTTTATTGATGTGTTGTGTAACCGTCTTTAGCTTCTACTAATATAAATGTTTTATGTTTCAGGTGACTTAATATGGGGCGCAAGAAGACAAGAAGAGTCCAAAACACTGCAAAGAAGACTCCAAAAAAAACTGAAACTAAGAAGAAGGCCAAAGAAAACAAAGACAAAGAGGGAGTGGAATATATGGGTCGTGTGGGAAAGAGTACACATGAAGAAGAACAACAACCCAATGAAGAGTCTGAAAAGGATGTAAACGCTGAAGAGTCAAGAGAGAATGAAGAGGAAAGAGAAGCATTAGATGCTACTGCGACAGTAGATGGAGTAAGTAGAAATGAGAATGGAGGAGAGAATGATGAGGATAGAGAAGCAGCAGATGCTACTAAGAAAGAAAGAGAGAATGAAGAGGATAGAGAAGCAGATGGTACTGAGACAGCAAATGAACTAAGACAGAATGAGAATGAAAAAGCTATTGAGGATGAGCCTACAGGTGAAGTTGAAATGAATGAATAGCATGACCATCCAGAGGAACCTAGTCGTAAGAGACAACGAGAACCTACAAAAATGAAACACATTGCAAAAGATCCAAATACAAGAGTAAAAGTTGAATTTAATGACGTGGGAGAACCTGTTGGGCCAGGATCAGTTTTGCTATCATCATACCTAGGTCCACTGGTGAGGGAACATGTCCCTGTGACGATTGATGATTGGAGAAAAATCACTAAAGAAATAAAAACAGTTCTCTGGAAGTCCATTCAGGTAATCTTCTCCTTTACGTTTTCATCTGTTAATCTAAGTTAGACATATGAGTTGATTTATCATTTATGTGTATGAAGGCAAGGTTTGAGGTTGATGAGGAGTATCAAAAGGCTGTTGTGATGAAGCAAATGGGCTGTCTGTGGAGATCTTCAAAATCATGCCTAGTCACGCAGATAAGGAATGTAGTTAGTACTAATCAAGAGAGGATGAATTTGCGACCGAAGAATGTTTCACCAACCGAATGTTGTAAATTTGTCAAAGAGAAGACTAGCTAAGCATTTAAGGTCATGTATTTTGTTTTCACTTGGCCTTTTGCATTGGGATGTGTATAACTAACACTCATTTCTTAGGTTGTGAGTTATTCTTACAAAGAGAGAAGGAGGTTACAGATTCCTCACACGTCTAGCCGTAGGGGAATGGTCAGGCTGGCAGAAGAAATAGTACGGCATTTTAACTTAATGCTGATAAGACTTTCATAGAATACTACCTCATTTGATGATTGATGTTTTGTTTTTCAACAGAAAAAAAGAGAGTGGAGAACCATCTCAAGTGACTAGGCTAAAGGTTTGGGTCAAGTCACGTACAAAAAAGGATGGTACTCCATTTAATACAAAAGAGGCTGAGAAGTTTGTAAGTCACTGAATTAGTATTGGATGTTACTGAAGACTATCTTCATTAATTGTTATATCATGTTTTGCATAGAAAGGCAGCTAAGATTGTTTGATAGTGAAGGTCCATCCGATTCAACAAACCCAAGAGAAGATCACCTTACACAGCTCTTAGGACCTGATAATCCTGGTCGGATTAGGAAAATGGGTAGAAGCATGAATATGACCAAGTTAGCTTATTTTCAAGTAAAGAAACATTTTATGGCTCAAATGGAAGAGAAGCAGTTTCATTTGATGGACAAGGTGTCTTATTTAGAAGATGAACTTGCCAAATTCAGGAAAATGGCAAGCTATAATTCAGCAGAGGTAAACTCTAACATTAATCAGCTAATTTTTACATGGATTTTGACCATTCAAACATTTATGTTACAGAGACAGGAACCTGAAGTAAGTGCAAGAGTGAGTGAATTAGTTCAGCTAAAATTTTCGTTATCTTTTATTTTACAGTCTAACACGTTCAACTCACAAATTTGTAGAGTGTTAAGTCAATAACTGGACCTAAATGTGTGTTAGTTGATTGGGATCTTACTGAAGACAATGTTGTTGAGGGATGTTTTGTTTCTTCTGGCCCGAATGACCATGTAAAATAAATCTCATTAGGCCCTAATGCCGTTAAAGTTCTGGTTGAAACTGCAATTAAATCAGATGCCTTTCTTTGGAGACCTGCTCCTGAGATATATACTGTTTACCAAGCTGTTTGAGAAATGATTGCATGGCCGGCCAGTAAGTGTGTTATTGATGACCATAGGCTCAACAGTGAAGACATTACTCTTACGGTAAAGTCTCTTATTCATAACCTGATATGAAACTTTAATTTTGTTCTGCTTGTTTTATGTGTGCTTAGCATAATCGTATTCTTTTCTATATGTATGATAGAGCCCAAGGACTGATTCTTTCAACAAATGCAAGCTTTTGGATTGGGCTCAAAGTGATGATGTTCTTGTTGCTGAAGGATGTTGGCATTGTCGAGAAGCAAAATCTATGGTAATGGTCTTCCGCTTGGACCAAATGCAGTTAAGGTATTTGTTGATGTGGTCCATGAACCTGAAATATTTCTATGGAGGCCTACTAAAGATAAGCCATACCTCGGACAATCGGTGAAGTCGTTTGTTGCATAGCTTGCAAAGAAGTTGGTGTTTGAAGATTTTCCACACCTGTAACATATCAAAGAACTCCTACACAGAATCCTACAATATCTAATAAAGCTACAAGTTCAAAAGTCTCATTTTCTGCATCACCAAAAGGTTCAGTTTCTGAATCCCCAAAAGGTTCAGTTTTTGCATCACCAAGTTCTAAATCTCCTACGCAGGAAAACTCAACTGTCATGTCCAAAAGCTCCAATCGTAAAGAAACTAAACCAGCTCCACAATCACCTACACGAAGATCTCTGGTAATTATCTTTCATGTCTTATTAACAAATTTGATGTTATTGCGTTCAATCCATAAAACTAAACAGTGTTTGAAACATTACAGCGTCACGGTCCAACTACAGTTCCAAAAGAAAATCAGAAGTGGAAGTTCTTGGATATTGCAGGAAAGTAGCTGATTTTTGCTGAAGGTAGATGGGCTTCAAACAACCCATAAGACACTTGCCATTTGGTTCCCTTGAGCCTGATGCATAAAAGTTTGGATTGATGTAGTGAAGGTGACAAATGCAGAAGTTTGGCGCTCATCAACTGAAATAGAGTGTATGGTAGATGCTATTGGATCAGCCATTGCATGGCCAAAAGACAAAGTGTCCTTGTGTTAGATCAGGTTAATTATAAACTTGATTGAGCTCTGTGTTGGTTTGATAATGGTTTCTGGTACTGTAGTAGTAAACTTATGTGTTGGTTTGATAATGGTTTCTGGTACTGTAGTATTGTTGGATTGATATTTTCTGTTTAAGTTTATGAAATATTTATGAAATCAGATGTCATTGGATATGGGTTATATGTATCTTTCGTAGCAGGCTAGACAGACATTAATTAATGTCATCATAGCATATATTATCGCATATAAAAAACTGCTATGAAGGCATATATCATGGCAAAATTAACGAGCTGTAATAGATAGTACTATAGCATATTGAGGTGCGCTACCAATACATATTAGAGCATTATGTCTATGCTATTATATACAAATATATCACGTACATATAACGCTATGATAGATTGCACCAAAAATAGTAAGCTAAAATTAATGCTATTACATTGCAATAATAACATAGCATGAACGAAAATGCTATGGTAGGGCGGTCTATTATAGCTCCCGCTGTCAGAGCGTTTGTGGAAACACTATCTATTACATACCATAGCTTGTATCGTGTGCTATGAATGTTGATTTTTCTTGTAGTGTCTATCTAAACTTACCCGGTCCCGTACCGAGGTAAGTATCAACGATACGGTCTATCTGGCCCAACACCAGAATAGACTAAACACCACACAAACAACGGTCTACTCGGCCCAACACCAGAGTAGAATAAACACCATACAAACAACAGTCTACCCGGCCCAAAACCGGAGTAAACAAAACAACACACAATCAATGGTCTACCCGGCCCAACACCGGAGTAGAAAAATATCCACACAACAATAATCACGACATCAATCAACAATTATTTAGGTTTCAATAGTCTTTTAGTCTTAACGTTAACTCATTCAATCTGCTACATTGGGATTAGTAAACTTAGTAATCATGTAGACGGCTTAATACATATTCTAATTATTAATTCTTATTTCCTTAAACTATCATCCTATTAACCCGCCACGTTATTATATTCTAGGTGTGTTAAGTGTTTTAAATCCATATTTTAATTCACTCTTAATTTCTCGTATATGGATTCATTAACTACGTTTTTACTATCATATATATGCACATACGTCCTATCATGCCATTCTAAATGAATGCATCAATCAATCAACAATTAACGGCACAATCAGTCAATCATAGTAAGAATAATCAATCACCAGTAATAGTTATCTAACATGCCGTCTAATCATTCTTAACCGTTTAATTCATTCTCTGAGTTATTTAGTTAACCTAACCGTTTTATCAATTTCCTATTACGGGTATGCAAACCTAATATTACGGTTTACTGATTCTGGGTCTATATGATCATAGTCTAAATGCATTATACAAAGCTTAGCCGACTCACAGTGTTTTATGATGGATGGACGGACTGACGGAAACTCTGAATCCCCAAGATCGAACCAAAGCTTCCCCGAACCCATTCCTGAACCGATCCAACTGAAAAGCACCTTGACTCGAGCTTAACCGATCTTGGACTTTTCCGCTACTAACGAACCTAACTCCGTCTACCCTTTTCTAAATAACAAAAAATCCGGTTTATCGGAAAAAAAGTTTACGTCGGAAAAATTCCTTTTCCGAAGAATATTCTTGAGAATATTCCAGCGTAATAATTTTCTTTTTCCTATCTTTATTTTATTTTATTTTCTTATTTTTCTTTTATTTCTCTCTCTCTCTCTCTCTCTCTCTCTCTCTCTCTCTCTCTCTCTCTCTCTCTCTCTCTCTCTCTCTCTCTCTCTCTCTCTCTCTCTCTCTCTCTCTCTCTCTCTCTCTCTCTCTCTCTCTTCTCTTCTTCTAATTCCCTCTCTTTCTCTCTTCACTCTTCTTCTTCTCTTCTTCTCCTTCCCTCTCTTTCTCTCTTCTCTCTCGTTGAATGATGTAAAATTAAGGATATTTAGTCTCCTTTTATAGTTAAACATGGTGCATAAGATAATGACAAATGTCACTCATCACCACCTTTTGTTGCCACGATTTTAAGAGCAAGGTTCAATGCACTCTTTGTATTCATTTCCCCACGTGAAACTTATGAGAAGACTCAATGAATTAACATAAATTGGAGAACAAGCCTCCTCTCTCCATTCCACGTGATACATTGAAAGATTCTTTGCTTCTCATCTCTTTCTTTCTAATAAGCCACATACTCAGCAATTTGGAGAGATTCCAAGAATCTTCTTACTTCTTTTCTCCATGTGAAGAAATAGCTTAAGTAAGGTTCATTGTATAGTTTCTTATTCTTTCACCATTGGTCCACGTCTCCTTCTCCTTTTATTCAGCATAATTGAATCTTGATTAAGTGAATCTTTCTGTCCAAGTCTCCTCTCTTCATTGGTCACATTTTGAAAATACATCATATCTTTAGCTTAATTATTCAATTAAGCTTTTAATTCTCCAAATCCCCTCGAAGCTTCAGAATAAATTCCCTAAAACTTATTTTTAAATTATTAGACTCCATAAGAAATGTTTTGCAATTTGTTTCATCCAATTTAGCTTCCCGTAGCTCCCGTACCAATTTTTAAAAGTTTTATCGGTTTTCATCCTCACAATCCGTAAAATTGTTTTAAAAGTCAAATTCCACCACTTCTAGTCTTCTAAATGATTTCTTTAATTAAAAAGAGAATCATTTGGTCCGTCTAAGCTTCCGTCTCTCATTTTGGTAAAATTACCAAAATGACATAGTCTTGGAAATTACAAAAATGCTCTTGTTGACTTTTCAAACTGTCTGTTGACCCATTTTTGTAAAACAGGGTATTACATAAGGGGTTCACTCTGAGACGACAAAAGAGGCATCGTTCAAGCTGTCGCAACTTTCCTGAAAAGCGAACGTTGACAGATATTGGCACGAACCTACAAAATTTCAAAAGTCGTAATCTGAATAGTATTTAAAAGCGTTTAGAGAAAAATCAGAGGAAGGCTAGAGAGAGAAGCTTACTCAAAATCTATAGAAAAGGGGATGAGTGAAGAAATGAATGGAGAAAGAAGAATACTTATAGATTTCCTCCAAGGTGTGGAGGATAGAATCACAATTTCGCATGATTATTCAAAACGTAATCATATTTTTGGCCAAATCATGCATTAGACTGATCATGATAGAGTTGATCATGATTAAGCATAGCATCGGAGTCGGCCAAACGTTGCACGAGTAAATCGATTACGGCCGAAAATCCCGAAAGGGTCCTCATACGCACACTAATGGACGCAAATCGCCTTACTTGGGAGCTCGGAACAAATTATGCTCAGGAATATTACCTCCAAAAAGTTTGTCTTACTCGAGATGCAAGACAACGGCCGAAATACGACAAACAATTCAGATAATTCTTTGTCGTCAATAAATCGGCGTAGAAACGGAAAACGGCTGAGTCGAATCTTTCAGACAATTGGTTTCGTCTCGAATACTAAAAAATAACTCGCCATCATCGCACTAGAGTTTGGAGAGCTGGGGGTTAAATGTTGGGGTCAAAATCCCTCTCGACGAAAACAATAACCGAAAGCGTGAGCAAGTCATGGGGCATGGACGTTCACCACACTTCGTATAAACAGAGCTTCATATTATTAACGAAATGCTTTGTATCAATGACATTTCGTATGAATGACCTTTTATACGAAATTCTTCGTATGGATAACGTTTTAGACGAAATGAACAAAACCATTCAATCAAACATCTGAACGTATCATTCGGACAAACACATCAGTCGACAGGATCTACGTATATGCACAAGCATCCGAGTGAGCTGATTCCAAGCTGAACCAGCTCGGAAACCAGCTCAGATCCGAACATATCCTTTCTTGTTTTTCGAGCACAATTCACTTCTTCAGAAGTTCCAAGCTGAACGCATTCCTTAGGAACTTCCGATCTGAACATACTCCTTAATTAATCTTTCTGGTTCTGCTTAGATTAGACACTCGGACATTTGCCGATATCTTCCTCTCCGGACGCGCAAGTAGTCGGAACCCATCTTCGGAACAATAACTTATATGTCCCTATCCTTTAACAATAACTGCCGAATAAAGTTATGCGAAATACGAGCTTGGGCCTAACCCACAAGACTCGTATTTCCAAGACTTTGGGCCAAATCAAGAAGTATACGCTCAAACGGACTCGGATCGTCCGTTTTTGGCCCATTCAGCAAAATAGGTTAAGCCGCGGAAAGATAATCATAAAAATGAGAAGATAAACTCGAATAAGGAAAGGAGAAGATATCTCCAAGTAGAAGAGGAAAATCTGAGCTGGAAAGTAAATCCCAACAGAAATGGAATATGGCGATAACAAGAAGATTTTCGGGAATCTTGCGGACGAAGATCTTTGAAGCCGACTCGCCGTGATTATATAAGAAGTCGGACTTCCTACGATTTAGATATCTCAAAAAACTCTAACATCTAGACTTACAACTTAGAACTTTTCTAAGCCTTTTTGCTCTTTGTAATTCGTTTTATGATTCGATCTATCAATAAAAATATCCTTCGGGTCTCTAGTCTGTGTACTCTTGAAATTATTGTTCCCTAAAAAGTTAGCTCTACAAATATTGACAGTGTAAGTTTTGACTCTCACAGTAACTGTAAGGGAGGCAATAGGGTACTGGAGATTTTTTTCCTCGAAAGAAAAGGTATGTCGCCATCAGAAACCGATTCCGGTGTCCCATGAGAAGCATGAGGACGAATATAAGAAGATGAAGGGTTAGAGGTGTAACACCCCCGGTTCAATCATGACCAGGTGAAACAAAGATGTCACAGTTGCCGAATACCGCCAATGGTCTAGCCGTGCCCATTGTAATGACCCTACCAAAAGCTAAGTACGACCAAAAAGTCAAAAATCGAGGAAACAAGGGAGGAACGTTGTTAAACGTCCTTGGGAGTTTTGGTCGAGATAAAAACCAGAACGAACGTGCATTTTTGAAGACGGTTCACAAGCACCTCCAAGAGACCGATGTGGACAGCCAAGGAAGTTAAAATTCTAAAACGACCCCGGGCTAATACAAGACTCAAATAGACCATGTTATCAAATTCAGTCGCAAGAAAATTCAGTTGGTCCGAGAAGATACGACGATCGACCAAAATGGCCTTAAAACGGTCCGTACGGCCAAATTACGGGAATCGGTAAGGACCGATGTGCATAATAATGCTCCAGCAGATCATCCACGTTAATCTAGTCATCTTGGGAAGAGGATCATCTCAATTTCTTACATATCTGAACCAGGAGGAATGTTCAGTTATTCTCCTACAAAAACAACCGGTTATTTTTCTACAAAAACCAAGCAGCTGAAGATGTCTCACCCTGATTGGACCAAACTTCTAATGATCGGACCAGCAGCTGAATACCCACTTTTGATTGTCCAAAGTTCCCATATCAGGTGTAGAAATTATTAGCTCCCATTGGACAACGGACCACATGGCCAGACCTTGAATGAAGCACTTAATTCTCATTGGTTGAATTATTTATCTGTTTAAGTGACGAAAAATGGCACCTTCCTATTGGACCAAGAAAACCACGAACCTAAGCTGGAGTAAAGTGTCTCATTACCATTGGCTGACCTTACCAAGAACCAAGGTTGGTGAAGGAGTGTCCAACTCCCATTGGTTGGAAGTAAAATGACGAATATCGGGTCAGAACGGGATTACCGACACAGTTTGGAACGCTCGGGATAAGACACCAACAAGTACACAAGCAGGACGGGTTTTATAAACGCAAGCACAAGCCAATACAAGTCTAGAAAAACGTCCTTTGATAAGATTTTCACCGGAACATAAGATTTGACGGTGCAACGTGTTGGGAATGTCCTGAAATCTACCGTACTATCTCTAGAAAGTATGATAAGTGTCGAGATCAGACATAAGTCATAAATACTGTGTGATCATGATGACTTGCTAGAGTCCGCTCTTGATCTATAAGTTTAGGACTTATTACCAGTATTGTATGATCCCTAAGGGTCACACACCATAGCTAACGGGAAAGTTAACAAGGAATTAATACGGTAAGATGCAAGGCATTTACTGTATTTGTACAGAGAATTGGGCCAGACAAAATACAGGCTTTTGTCTGATTTGTGTCTTGGGCCCAAAATCCTAATAGGCCATTAGTTTAATAACTTGGGCCCATATAAGGAAGAGGAATGGCGCCTAGGGCATAGACAACACCCCATCTGCGATTTTGAGTCCCGGCCGTCCTCTCTCTCTCTCTGTTGATTCCAGCTTGGTCTAGCAGCCTGATCCAGTAGCTTATAAGAGTGTGGATACCTAGGAGGAGCCGGTTTCTAATCAGCTCTTGCAGATCTCTTCATTCCCTTGATCAATCCGCTGCAATCATAAGGTAATGAATCTGATCTGTTTCTGATTCAACTGCAAATCACCTAGATCCTAGATGATTATGTGCTAGGATGTAACCTGACAATTACACCATGAATACACATAATCCTACAGTGGTATCAGAGCCAGGTCGTTAGGTTTTTGCTGTTTGGATCATATTTAGGTTGTTTTAATGTTAAGAATCGAATTTGGCTTAAGAAATTTGATTAGAACTTGTAAAACCCTAATATGAAATCGCTTGTATCATTCGCTTTTGACATAATCGCTTGTTGACTTTTAGATCGTTTGAATAAGCAAAGCGTGTTTGATAATTAAACAATGTCACAATCGATTGTTAAATTTGAATGTCAAAATCGTTTATGTGTTTAATCGTGAATGTCATAATCGCACATGTTGATTTGATTGGTTTGTTTAATGACATCGATTGTTTGAATTCACAAGGTCATGTTCGGTTTTGTCTTTAGTGAATGATATGAATCGTGATGATGTCTTTGTTTTTCAATCATAAGTGGATCGATTTGTTGTAGTTGAAAAGGACAAAATCGTTTTGTTTGTTTTGATAAGGTTGATAATCGTTTTGTCTTTAGTGATATCATAATCGAAAGTTGACCTTCTTGTACAATCATGAGATATCATAAGAAACGATTTATAAGATTTGTCAAAAGTCAAAATCGTTTTTGATTTTAATGTAAATGAATCGATTTGTTATGGTTGTTAAGATCATGATTTTGTCTTTAAGCTAAAAGACAAAATCGTTTCAAAGCTTTGAATAATTATGGTTTAAGCGGTTAACCCAAATCGCGGTTTGCTGGAAATTATTTAATACAATTGGTATTATTTAATTTCTGGTTAAACCGGATTTAAATTCAAAAATTGAATTTTAACCTAAACCGAAGGCTGATCTAAGTTTGATTTGGTTGGACCAAATAATTTAGAGCTGGTCTGGTTTAGTAAATAACCAGTTGGATTTAGTAGTTAATTTGGTCTTGGACCAGAATTAATGAACCGACTCGGTTATGTCAAATTATTGGGCCAATTGGAATTCTGTGGTCTTGGGCCAAGAATTGGGCCTATAATTTTTGACCCAACCGAAAACTTTAATAAAATATTAAATTAGAAATTTCTATTTTTAGCAAGTTTCTAAATTTAGAAAGTTTCTAAAATAAGTAAGTTTCCCAAAATAGTAATCTTCTATTTTTGGAAAGAAAATCTAAAATCCTCAAAACCAATATCAAGCTTGGATGTCTTGCCCAATCTTGTCAGCTACTTAACGCTTATTCAATTACAGATATGGCTTACAGTGTGAGGTGTCTGTTTTTGCGTAAGTAAAGTAGTATATAGTCACTAATTTCATTGGGAATCCCAGACTTTAGTGATTATTTGGCTGTAAGAGATTGGTTTCCTTGACTGAGCCATCGGGAGTCCCGGGCCTTGAGACATCTGGTGAATTGGGCCTTGGGCCCAATCCACAACCGAGAGTTATATGGATATAACTAGTTGTGTGTATGCTTACCAAGTAAAGCTAATTCTGGGTGACGGCCAGTGGCCCACTTTGGTTTTAGTCGAACATGGGTCTCAGAATCATTGCATTCTTATGAGGTTAAACAAAGAAATTTTGAATGCAATGCGAGTTTTCTTATAAGTTGTTAAGATTACTCTTTTATGAACTAAATAACTAAAACTCTATTGTCTCATAATTTCAGCTATGTCAAGCACAACAACACAAAACACTTTCTCGATCCGGTCTGCCCTTGAGAAGGACAAACTGAACGGATCAAACTTCCTGAACTGGTCCAGGAACCTGAGACTTGTGCTCAGGCAGGAGAAGAAGGCTTATGTCCTTGAAAGAGTTCTCTCTCCTAGACCTGCGAATAATGCCGCACAAGCTGTGAAGAATGCTTGGGATATGCATTCTTCAGATGCTAATGACGTGGTTTGCCTTATGTTGGCGACAATGGCTCCCGAACTGCAGATGCAGTGGGAAGGCCTGACTTGTCCCATGGAACTGATGGCAAACCTGAAAGCGTTGTTTCAGGAGCAGGCTCGTACAGAGAGATTCCAAACTGTAAAGAATCTCTTGGACTGTAAAATGGCTAAGGATACAGCAGTGAGTCCACATGTTCTGAAAATGATGGGTTATCTCGATCATTTGACTAGACTCGACTGTCCTATAAGCCAAGAGCTTGCTTGTGATATCGTTCTGCAGTCTCTTACTCCTGCATATGACCAGTTCATCTTGAACTATAATATGCATGGGTTGATAAAGACTTTGCCTGAGCTACATGGTATGCTCAAGACTGCAGAACCTAATCTGAAGAAGGCCAAGGAGCCATCTGTACTCATGGTGCAGAAGGGCAAGGGTTTCAAGAAATCCGCTGCAGACAAGGGAAAGGGCAAGGCAGTCGAAAAGGCCAAGCCCAAGCCCGTGTCTAAAGCTGGGCCTTCTGATATCTGCCACTTTTGCAAAGAGGCAGGGCATTATCGCAGGGACTGTAAGAAATACCAGGAAAGTCTGAAGAAGAAGAAGAAGTCCTTGGAGACTACTGCTTCAGGTATTTTTGTTATTGAAGTAAATACTACTACTTCTGATAATACCACTTGGGTATTAGATACTGGATGTGGGGCTCATATTTGTACTAATATGCAGGCGCTCAGCAACAGTAGAAGGTTGAAGCAAGGGCAAGTAGAGTTGCGGGTTGGCAATGGAGCGAAGGTTCCAGCACTGGCCGTTGGCACTTACTTGTTGTCTTTACCTTCTGGATTGATTTTAGAACTTGAGAATTGTTATTTTGTACCTGCTATAAGCAGAAATATCATTTCGGTTTCATTATTGGATTTGCAAGGATTTGATTTTTCTATTAAGAATAAATTGTGTTCCTTTAATCTCAATAATATGTTCTATGGCTGTGCCCCTCTTATTAATGGGCTGTACATGCTGGATCAATCTGCTCCAGTATATAACATTAATACAAAACGGTTCAAATCTAACGAAGAAAATGAAACGTTTCTCTGGCATTGTCGTTTGGGGCACATTAGTGAGAAACGCGTCAAGAGGCTCCATTCAAATGGACTCTTGGGCTCATTTGACTTTGAGTCTTGTGAGCAATGCGAATCTTGCCTAATGGGCAAAATGACACGGGCCCCTTTCAACAAACCCACAGAAAGGGCCAGTGAACTATTGGGCCTGATACATACTGACGTGTGTGGCCCAATGTCCACAAATGCTAGAGGAAACTATCAGTACTTCATTACATTCACTGATGATTTCAGTAGATATGGATATGTCTACTTGATGAAACATAAGTCGGAAACCTTTGAAAAGTTCAAAGAATTCCAGAATGAAGTACAGAACCAGCTTGGTAAAAGTATTAAGGCTCTTAGGTCGGACCGAGGAGGAGAATACTTGAGCCAGGAATTTCGTGATCATCTGAGTGAGTGTGGGATCATCTCCCAACTCACGCCTCCTGGAACACCTCAGTGGAATGGTGTGTCTGAGAGAAGGAATCGGACATTGTTAGATATGGTCCGATCCATGATGAGTCACACAGACCTTCCTATATCCCTTTGGGGATATGCTTTGCTAACCGCAACGTTCACACTGAACAGAGTGCCATCAAAAGCAGTAGCAAAGACACCATATGAGTTATGGACTGGAAAGGCTCCAGCAATGTCTTTTCTCAGAATTTGGGGTTGTGAAGCCTATGTCAAAAGATTAATCTCAGACAAGCTTACACCAAAATCTGACAAATTCTACTTCATTGGTTATCCTAGGGATACCAAGGCTTATTACTTCTATCTGCGATCCGAGAACAAGATCTTTGTTGCTCGGGATTGTACTTTTCTTGAGAGGGAATTTCTCTCTAAGAAAGATAGTGGGAGTAAGGTACAACTTGATGAAATTCAAGAAGGACAGGAACCTGTTCAACCTAATGAGGAAGAACAGCAGGATGAATTACATGAAGTTGTAATAGAACCTGAACCTGCAGTACCTGAAGTTCGAGGGTTCATCACCGTCAATGATCAAAAGATCATGGCAATTAGTCACGAGGAATCCCTGATATCTATCGGGTTCGTGACGGATCCTTCCGGAAGGACAGGAACCTGTTCAACCTAATGAGGAAGAACAGCAGGATGAATTACATGAAGTTGTAATAGAACCTGAACCTCGTGACTAATTGCCATGATCTTTTGATCATTGACGGTGATGAACCCTCGAACTTTGCAGAAGCCATGATGGGCCCTGACTCCTTAAGGTGGCGTGAAGCCACTGAATCCGAGATGGACTCCATGTCTGTCAACCGAGTGTTTTCACTGGTTGATTTACCCGCTGGTGCAAAAGCCATCGAGTGTAAATGGATCTTCAAGAAGAAGATTGACATGGATGGAAATGTCCAGATTTACAAGGCCAGGTTGGTGGCAAAAGGTTTCAAGCAAATTCATGGTATAGACTATGATGAAACCTATTCACCAGTGGCCATGATGAAATCAATTCGGATTCTCCTAGCAACTGCCGCTTATTATGATTATGAGATTTGGCAGATGGATGTGAAAACCGCCTTCCTGAATGGAATCTTGGAGGAGGATGTGTATATGACACAACCTGACGGTTACATTGATCCTAAGAATGCTGGGAAAGTATGTAAACTTCATAAATCCATTTATGGATTGAAGCAAGCATCGAGGAGTTGGAATCTTCGTTTTGATGAAGCAATAAAGAACTTTGACTTCATCAGAAACAAAGAGGAACAATGTGTGTATAAGAAAACTAGTGGGAGCAAAGTGGCGTTTCTTATCCTATATGTCGATGACATATTGCTTCTTGGAAATGATATTCCAATGCTGAAGTCTGTTAAAGACTGGCTGGGAAGTTGTTTTTCCATGAAGGACATGGGTGAAGCCGCGTATGTTCTTGGAATCCGAATCTTTAGAGACAGATCTAAAAAGCTGATTGGACTTTGTCAAGATGCTTATATAGACAAAATCCTGCATCGATTCGGAATGGATAAATCCAAGAAAGGATTCACGCCAATGATACATGGTGCTACACTAAGCAAGGATCAGTGTCCTAAAACACCTGATGAGCTTAAGCGCATGAGTAGGATTCCTTATGCTTCGGCTATAGGATCTATCATGTATGCCATGATCTGTACTCGTCCTGATGTTGCTTATGCACTAAGCATGACGAGTAGGTACCAGTCTAATCCAGGTGAGAGTCACTGGATTGCCGTAAAGAATATCCTGAAGTATTTGAGGAATACTAAGGATAAGTTCTTGGTTTACGGAGGAAGTGAAGTGCTTGAAATGAGTGGATTCACGGATGCAAGTTTTCAGACAGATAAAGATGATTTCCGGTCACAGTCTGGTTACATCTTCTGTCTGAATGGCGGTGCAGTAAGTTGGAAGAGCTCCAAGCAGAGCACCGTGGCAGATTCCACAACTGAAGCTGAATACATCGCTGCTTCAGAAGCTGCGAAGGAAGGAGTTTGGATAAGGAACTTCTTGATTGAACTCGGTGTATTCCCAAATGCCACTGAGCCTCTAGCACTGTATTGTGACAACAATGGTGCAATTGCTCAAGCCAAGGAACCGAGACATCATCAGAAATCCAAACATATTATGAGAAGGTATCACCTGATTCGTGATATAGTGAATAGAGGCGAAGTGATGGTCAGCAGAGTTCCCACTGATGAGAACGTGGCTGACCCGTTAACAAAGCCACTCCCGAGACCTAAGCACGAGTTGCATACTGCTGCTGTAGGAATTAGAGATATTCAAATGTAATCTCTTTTTGAGTGGGAGTTGTGAGGGCTTTATTTTAGTTATTTTGATTGGTTCATGTAAACATTTTAATGTTAATGAAATTTTATTTCTGGATTATTTTTAACTGTGATATAAAATAACCGTTCCAAAATGATTCATGTCATTATATATGGGCCATCGAAGTACATGAGTAGACTTGATCCTGAAACCCCATGTTTAACGAAATGACATAAATCATAGTGTCCATAGTCGAAGGTTGTTGAAATTGGAACACCAACAACCACTTGAGACTAGAGTGTGTTGAAACTTATGACCAAGTTTCGAGGGGTCATAGATGCGCGGCATCAAAGTCGACACATAGGTATATGTAGGGGAGCATATGACCGGACATGGCCCGCTGATGAGAACTCTACAAGATATTAATATATGTGTCATAAGAGGTTCTCATATACGACTATAGAGTATAGTCCTTAGACCTGAGTTCGCATGCATGTGGCTGCACATGGAGTGATGCGCTTTGATCATTGTCTAACGCTGTTTCGTAACTGGGAGCTATAAGGACCTTGGTTGGGTGTATTATAAAGTGTGCAGTTCATAGTGATGGAACAAGATGGGATTTGTCCCTGCCGTTTAACGGAGGTAATATCTCTTGGCCAATCGGAGACTTGATAGCTGGTAAGAGAGTGGCCACTCCCAAACGGACTTGCCCAAGTCGTTTGCATTGTCAATATCAAATCTGTTCCGATAAACATGGTCTGGCTATATAAGGATGACACGCATCTTGCCTTATGCCAGATTGAGATATTGAGACAAAAGGATTAGGGAATGTAGGATTCCAGTATAAGTGGGAGATTGTTGGGAATGTCCTGAAATCTACCGTACTATCTCTAGAAAGTATGATAAGTGTCGAGATCAGACATAAGTCATAAATACTGGGTGATCATGATGACTTGCTAGAGTCCGCTCTTGATCTATAAGTTTAGGACTTATTACCAGTATTGTATGATCCCTAAGGGTCACACACCATAGCTAACGGGAAAGTTAACAAGGAATTAATACGGTAAGATGCAAGGCATTTACTGTATTTGTACAGAGAATTGGGCCAGACAAAATACAGGCTTTTGTCTGATTTGTGTCTTGGGCCCAAAATCCTAATAGGCCATTAGTTTAATAACTTGGGCCCATATAAGGAAGAGGAATGGCGCCTAGGGCATAGACAACACCCCATCTGCGATTTTGAGTCCCGGCCGTCCTCTCTCTCTCTCTGTTGATTCCAGCTTGGTCTAGCAGCCTGATCCAGTAGCTTATAAGAGTGTGGATACCTAGGAGGAGCCGGTTTCTAATCAGCTCTTGCAGATCTCTTCATTCCCTTGATCAATCCGCTGCAATCATAAGGTAATGAATCTGATCTGTTTCTGATTCAACTGCAAATCACCTAGATCCTAGATGATTATGTGCTAGGATGTAACCTGACAATTACACCATGAATACACATAATCCTACACAACGGCCAAAACTGTACAACTACCCGATTAGCTGAAATGCAACTCTTCTTGTTGACCACGATGCTGTTGCAACGACTTTATTGGAAACCTGAGAGTATAAGAAGATAATAAAGAAGGCTCAGTAGACCTTCAGACCTAAGGATAGGTTTCGTCCTCATTACCCTTCATTCCGGCGAATCGCGCAGCGACCCGCATCGAACATATAAGATTAATCATCAAAAATGATCAGGCCATTTGATCCACGACCTAAACTGCATGCCTAGAGTATAGAATTCATAGGATAAGGTGAGGGGATATGCTCCAGAAAATCCAAAATGGTGCGGTGACATCTCGTGCTTACCCTATCTGCTCAAACCGAGAAGATAACGACAAAGCTTCTAGACCAATCAATAGAAACCACCAAGATCTACGACCTAAAGGGATAAGATCAAACTTCTGAACACACCTAGGAATCTAGAAAGCAGGCTTATAGTACTAGGAATGGTGCACCTTTCATTCCGACGAATAAGACGAAAACATGCACCTGGATGACATAGGAGAGAGGCTGGCTGATTTTGCCTAGAAACACCACTCCTAGTTTCACAGTAAACACTATGAAAATAAAGAGTAAGAAAAAGAAATAAGAGAAAGAAAGTAGGTCGGTAATAGGGGAAAGTACCCGATAAGCGAGAAAAGTCGGTAAGCCTAAGTTTTGTAGTTTCCTTCCAAGTTTAATTTCTTTTCCGACCTAGACTAAACTAGGTTCTTTCCTTAGTCTCTCAGTTCAGATCATGCAAGAAGACACTAAGACAGACCTAGCCCGAGTAGTAAAAAGTGAGTTCCCGGTAGCATAGGTGCTAACGGTTTACTTGCAGGTCGTGGTCAGGGATTGAAACACATGAAGTGTTTATCCTTGGGTCACTTTTTTTATCATGCATTAATGTGATTGAGGTTGTGATAAGTACGAGGTTTGATTGAGATCCTTTCGGAAATGATTATGTGATAAGTACGGGAATGGATCAGGGGGATCGTCCCGAAAATTGTGATGTGTGATTTGGAAGTGTGGGAGATCCGGAAGGTGTGTAATCTGGAGGTGTGGGATATCCAGAAGGTGTGGTGGCAGTTCGATGCTTCCTTTCGACTCCTAAGACTAGCGAAGGACCGTCTACGTGGGAAGACTCGGAGAGACGGGATTGCAGCCTGGGGTCGAGTTCTATCTGACGGGATTGTAAGGGTGATCGTGCCATGGTACCCGCCGAGAAGAAAAAAAACATAAGTCTCGGTTGTTGGTGATGTTCTAGGCTCATGTGCCTTTATGGCTATGACTTAGGTGTTCGCGAGAAAGGAAGATCGAATGAGCAGGGCGAGCGAGGCCCATGGGCGTGCGGGGCCCCTGTGTGTGTGGTTACCATGATATCATCTTTTATTTTCCCGCATGCTATATTTTGATTGATTGATGGGTGTTGCATTCATGCATTTTTATCTTTGGGGATTTTTGGGTGGGAAAATAATTTGTTGTATAGAGGGTTTGTTGGGTAATGCTATATTACTCGCTGGATAATTCTATATTACTCATCCCTTTCCTTATTTTACAGGTAACCCTAGTAAGAGTGAAGTAGGACGAGAAGTTCCAGAGTAGTGTGTGGTATGCCTTTTGTAAATGTTTTACTTTTTGTAAAATCTCATGAATGATTTTGGGTATGTATGGGTTGACTCGTAAGAAAATCCACTTGTAATATTTTAAGATGTAAGGACTTTGTAAGGTTTTACATATACGTAATAAAAAGGCTTTTGTGTGTGTAAAACTCTTGTATCCCTCCCTGAGATTAGCTAGTCCAAGCTAACACAACTATTGCATGGGGTACGGGTTGGCAAGCCTTAGGTTCTCAGCGAGAGGGTCGGATATTGACAATGGGTCGGCCAAGACTATGGGAACGGCTGTACCATTGTCGGTATTTGACAAACTGTGGCATCTTGGGTTCACCTGGTTATGGATTGAACCGGGGGTGTTACAAATGGTGGTATCAGAGCATGGTTCCTGATCATGCTAACGGGACAAGGATTTTCTTCGGTTTTATCGAGTTAAAAGAAGTAAACAAAAATACATAATTAGGAATTTGGAATGTTAGTTACATAGTCATGGGAGGGAATAGGAATACCTATTGACTGTGATTTAAAATAACAAGGTGATGTGGTGTCGCATACACGACCGATGGGGAGAACAATACGGGACTTGTTGATTGAGAATGGGCCGGATGCATGGTTGTATGATGATGAGGGCAGTGGATCAAACTCATCAGGAAACTTCGATAAATCCATAAATTGGTTGCTATCACCTACTTGAACTCATCCTTAGACGCAAGTCCATATGAAGACAACAACGGGATGGTCGGAGATCTGGATCTATCATTAAGAACAGGAATGCTAGCACAATACAACGAGCAGGTCAGTGATCAAGTCACGTACACCACATGGTCGATGCAAAACACAGGTTTGGAAGTCTTGGTACCTTCAACCGAGATTATCGAAGTCTCATGAGATGAAACAACGCAAAACTCATGGGAGGTTGATATCCCGCAGAGTGTATTACCGGAGATCCCAATGCTGCACGTGTTCATGCCAGGATACGGGATGTACCCTTACATTCCAACGGAACCCGAGGAGGAGGACTATGTGTATCCATTTGTGCGATATGGAGACCGAACCACATATGTCCAGACCGATACTGGACATTACAGTCACGCATGTCCTAACATGCGATCAGCTCAAAGGCGCAACGTGTGTGATACATGTGGAAGAAGAGGCCATTATCCGGCTAATTTCCCGACTCACCATCCAGCACCGGTCACTAACCAGCAGCCTGATCCACAATAAGACCAGCAGCCCGATCTACGACAAGACCAGCATCCCGAGAAAGAAGAGTAGTTGATACTAGTAGGACTAGGCAGTTTAGAAACTACTAGCCAAAAAATAGGAATCGCCAAAATACGAAGGTACGCATGGGTTCTAACTTATCTCTTTGCATGCATGATACATTCTTTATTATGGGAATTAGGGAAGGTATTTTAGAAAGGATTAAAAGGGAGTTAAATAGGAGAATCGTCCTATAGCTTTTAAATCGTTAGGGAAGGAATTAGGATGAGTGGTATGAGATGAAACGTGGAAAGGGAATGGTAACAAAAGTATGACATTTCTGGGAGGAGTACGACTCGACAATAAGGTTACGGTACAATATTCTTAGAAGATGGGGAGAAACCAAGGATTGATTCTACGGTAGAATGCGGGGACAAATTCTTAGAAGATGGAGAGTATGTAACGAACTTACCAAGAGCTTAGTACAACAAAATATTCAAACATCGAGGAAACGCGGGAGGAACGTTGGTAAACGTCCTTGGGAATAATTGGCAGAATTTTGGTCGAGACAAAAACCAAAACGGACGTGCATTTTTGAAGACGGTTCACAAGCACCTCCGAGAGACCGATGTGGACGGCTAAAGAAGTTAAAATTCCAAAACGACTCAGGGCTAATACAAGACTCAACATGGTCGTCTCAAGAAAATTCACTTGGTCCGTGAAGAAACGACGATCGACCCAAACGGCCTTAAAACGGTTTGTACGGCCAAATTACGGGAATCGGTAAGGACCGATGTGCGGAATAATGCTCCAGCAGATCAGCCACGTGAATCTAGTCATCTTGGGAAGAGTATCAGCTCACTTTATGACATGTCTGAACCAGGAGGAATGTTCAGTTATTTTCTTACAAAAACAACTGGTTACTTTCCTACACAAACCAAGCAGTTGAAGATGTCTCGCTCTGATTGGACCAAACTTCTAGTGATCTGACCAGCAGCTGAATGCCCACTTCTGATTGTCCAAACTTTCCAGATCAGGTGGAGAAATGATTAGTTCCCATTGGACCACGAACCACATTGCCAGACCTTGGATGAAGCACTTAATTCTCATTGGCCGAATTATTTATCGGTTTAAGTGACGAAAAATAGCACCTTCCTATTGGACCAAGCAAACCACGAACCTAAACAGGAGGAGAGTGTCTCATTACCATTGGCTGACCTTACCAAGAACCAAGGTTAGTGAAGGAGTGTCTAACTCCCATTGGTTACAACTAAAAGGACGAATATCAGGTGAGAACGGGATTACCGACATAGTTTGGAACGCTCGGGATAAAACACCAGTAAGGAAACAAGCAGGACGGATTTTATAAACGCAAGCACAATCCGAGACTAGCCTATAAAAACGTCCTTTGATAGGATTTCACTGGAACATAAGATTTGACGGTGCAACGGCCAAAACGGTACGATTACCCGATTAACCGAAATGCAACTCTTCTTGTTAGCCACGATGATGTTGCCACGACTTCATTGGACACTAGAGATTATAAGAAGATAATCAAGAAGGCTCAGTAGACCTTCAGACCTAAGGATAGGTTTCGTCCTCATTACCTTTCATTCCGGCGAATCGTGCAGCGACCCGCAGCGAACAAATAAGATCAATCACCAAAAAAGATCAGGCCATTTGATCCATGACCTAAACTGTATGCCTAGATTCTAGAATTAATAGGATAAGGTGAGGGAAAAGTTCCATTAAATCGAAAATGGTGCGGTGCATCTCGTGCTTACCATATCCGTGCGTACCGAGAAGATAACAAAAAAGCTTCTGGACCAATCAAAAGAAACCACCAATACCTACGACCTAAAGGGATAAGATAAGACTTATGAACACACCTAGGAAGCTAGAACTCAGGCCTATAGTACTAGGCCTGGTGCACCTTTCATTCCGACGAATAAGACGGAAACATGCAATTGGATGACATAGGAGAGAGGCTGGCTGATTTTGCCTACAAATACCACGGCCCTGGCCTCATTTTTACTCATACACCACTCCTAGATTCATAGTAAACACTAGGAAAAGAAATATTAAGAAAAAGAAAGAAGAGAAATAAAGTAGATCGGTAATAGGTGCAAGTACCTCATAAGCGAGAAAAGTCGGTAAGCCTAAGTTTTGTAATTTCCTTCCAAGTTTAATTTCTTTTACGACCTAGACTAAACTAGGTTCTGTCCTTAGTCTCTCAGTGCAGATCGTGCAAGAAGACACTAAGACGGACCTAGCCCGAGTAGTGAAAAGTGAGTTCCTGGTAGCATATGTGCTAAATGGTTTACTTGCAGGTCGTGGTCCAGGATTGAAACACGTGAAGTGTTTATCCTTGGCTCACTTTTATTATCATGCATTCATGTGATTGAGGTTGTGATAAATACGAGTTTGGATTGAGATCCTCTCGGAAACGATTATGTGATAAGTACGGGAACGGATCAGGGGATCGTCCTGGAAATTGTGATGTGTGATCCGGAGGTGTGGGAGATCAGGAACGTGTGTAATCTGGAGGTTTGGGAGATCCAGAAGGTGTGGTTTCAGTTCGATTCTTCCTTTCGACTCCTCACACTAGGGAAGGATCGTCTAGGTAGGAAGACTCGGAGAGACGGGATTGCAGCCTCCGAGTCAATCCATAACCAGGTGAACCAAAGATGTCACAGTTGCTGAATACCGCCAATGGCCCAGCCGTGCCCATAGTCTTGGCGGATCCATTGTCGATATCCGACCCTCTCGCCGAGAGCCTAAAGCTTGCCAACCCGTACGCCAGGCAAGAGTTGTGTTAGCTTGGACTAGTTAATATCAGAGAGGGAATACAAGGGTTTTACACACACAAAAGCCTTTTATTACATATATGTAAAACCTTACAAAGTCCTTATATCTAAAATATTACAAGTGGATTATATTACGAGTCAACCCGTACATACCCAAAATCATACGTAAGATTTTACAAAAAGTAAAGCGTTTACAAAAAGGCATACCACAAACTACTCTGGAACTTCTCGTCCATCAAGTCCTACCTCACTCTTACTAAGGTTACCTGTAAAATAAGGAAAGGGATGAGTAATCTAGCATTACCCAGTGAGTCCATGCCCCTATACAACTGTTTATTTTCCCTCCCCAAAATCCCCAAAGATAAAAATGCATAAATGCATCACTCATCAATCAATCAAAATATAGCATGCGGTAAAATAAAAGATGATATCATGATAACCACACACACACATAGGCCTCACACGCCCATGGGCCTCACACGCTCTGTGCCTTCAATATTCCTTCCTCGTGAATACCTAAGTCATAGCCACAAAGGCAAATAAGCCTAGAACATCACCAAAAACCGAGACCTATCTATCACGTCAGCCGGTTATATCTCGGCGGTTATCCTCGCACGGTAACCCTACTATCTCGTCGGATAGAACTCGGCCCTATGCTGAAATCCTGTCTCTCCGAGTCGTCACACCTAGACGGTCCTTCGCTAGTGTGAGGGGTCGAAAGGAAGCATCGAACCGCCACCACACTCCGAAAATAAGGTACCATTATGGGTCAACCTCTACAGGTCATCATACATATCACAATTTCTGTGACGATCCCCTGATCTAATCCCGTACTTATCACATAATCGTTTCCAAGAGGATCTCAATCCAATCTCGTATATATCACAACCACAATCACATGAATGCATGATAATAAAAGTGACCCAAGGATAAACACTTCATGTGTTTCAATCCTTGATCACAGACTGCAAGTAAACCGTTAGCACCTATGCTACTGGTAACTCACTTTCCACTACTCGGGCTAGGTCTGTCTTAGTGTCTTCATGCTCGATCTGCAATGAGATACTAAAGATAGGACCTAGTTTAGTCTAGGCCATAAAATAAATTAAACTTGGAAGGAGACTACAAAACTTAGGCTTGCCGACCTTTCACGCTTATCAGGTACTTACCCCTATTACTGACCTACTTTCTTTCTCTTCTTTCTTTTTCTTACTCTTTCTTTCCATTGTGTTTACTGTGAATCTAAGAGTGGTTTATGAGTAAAATGAGTCCAGGGTCGTGGTATTTATAGGCAAAATCTGCCAGCTTCTGTCATATGTCATCCGTTTGCATGTTTCCGTCTGATTCATCGGAATAAAAGGTGCACTAGGCCTAGTACTCTAGACCTGAGTCCTAGCTTCTTAGATGTGGTTAGAAGCCTTATATTGTCCCTTTAGGTCGTAGGTCTTGGTGGTTTTGTTTTATTGGTCCAGAAGCTTTGTCGTTATCTTCTCAGTTTGAGCGGATAGAGTAAGCACGAGATCTCACCGCACCATTTGGAATTTTCTGGATCTTATCCACTCACCTTATCCTCTGAATTCTAGACTATAGGCCTGAAAGTTTATGTCGTGGATCAAATGGCCTGATTATTTTTGGTGATTGATCTTATCCGTTCACTGCGGGTCGTTGCGCGATTCGCTGGAATGAAGGGTAATGAGGAAGAAACCTACTCTTAGGTCTGGAGGTCTACTGGGCCTTCATGATTATCTTCTTATCCTCTCAGGTGTCCAATGAATTCGTGGCAACAACATCGTGGCCAACAAAAAGAGTTGCATTTCGGTTAATCGGGTAATCGTACCATTTTGGTCGTTGCATCGTTACATCTTATGTTCCGGTGAAAATCCTATCCAATAATGTTTTGCTAGACTAGTCTTGGCTTGTGCTTACATCTTTAAAATCCGTCTTGCTTGTGTTCTTACTGGTGTCCTATCCGGAGCGTTCCAAACTGTGTCGATAATTATGTTCTGATCCGATATTCGTCCTTTTACTTCCAACCAATGGGAGTTGGACAATCCTTTACCAACCTTGGTTCTTGGTAAGCTCAGCCAATGGTAATGATACACTCTTCTCCACCTTTGGTTCGTGGTTTGCTTGGTCCAACAGGAAGGTGCCATTTTTTGTTACTTAACCTGATAAATAATTGGACCAATGAGAATTAAGTGCTTCATCCAAGGTTTGGCCAGGTGGTTCGTGGTCCAATAGGAACTAAAAATTTCTCCACCGAATATGGGAAGTTTGGCCAATCAGAAGTGGGCATTCAGCTGCTGGTCAGATCAATAGAAGTTTGGTCCAATCAGAGCGAGACATCTTCAGCTGCTTGATTTTTGTAGGAAAAAACCGGTTGTTTTTGTACGGGAATAACTGAACATTTATTCCTGGTTCAGACATGTTAGAAAGTGAGATGATCCTTTTCCCAAGATGACTAGATTCACGTGGATGATCTACTGGAGCATTATTATGCACGTCGGTCCTTACCGATTCCCATAATTTGGTCGTACGGACCGTTTTAAGGCCGTTTTGGTCGATCGTCGTTTCTTCACGGACCAACTGAATTTTCTTGTGACCGAATACTATAACATTGTCTCTCTTAAGTCGTGTATTAGCCCTGGGTCATTTTGGAATTTTAACTTCCTTGGCCGTCCACATCAATCTTTCGGAGGTGCTTGTAAACCGTCTTCAAAAATGCACGTCCATTCTGATTTTTGTCCAAAATTCTGCCTATTGTTCCTAAGATTGTTTATCATCGTTCCTTTTGCTTTTTCTGATGTTTGACTTTTTAGTCGTATTTAGCTAGTCATTACGAAAGGTGTTTGGGTCACATCATTGTTGCGAGCTTTAGCTAAAACGTGGATCCAAATAAAAATAAACAGAAGTTTTGAATTAATTTATTTTTCAAAGCCCAACTTTAGAAAGTAGTTAAGACATGTGGAACTCTTTTTGGAAAGATAATTCCGCTGTTATTCCATCCTTATGAAGAAGTAAACATACTCTCCAATGGTTATGTTTTTTTTATATAATAAAAGTGTCACCACTTGGGTAGATATCTTGTTGTCAGTACCACTGAGATTAGTGTTGGATTCTTCGGAATCATTTCAGTTTTTTTGTCTTAGAATAACTTTCTTTTTAATCATCCGATATTAAATTTAAAATACTTTGTTTTTATTAGTATTATTTTTTTTTCCCCAATGTTCGAGTAGAGGACATTCAGTAGATTACTCCGACCATGGCCGAGGAGGCGCGAATCGTCCTTGTGGAGAAGAAAGAAGAGGATAACTGCCCAGGCTGTAACATCGATCGAGTCAAGCAAGAACAGCGAGGCATCCCTTACATCCACCTCTCCTTCATCTGGCTCGTCTCTCTCTGCACCGGTTCAATATTCTCCTTTGCTTGATTTTCTGTTTAGTTTTGTTTCCAGAAACTGATGATGCTCAAATCTACTTCAGCTCTCCCGATATCTTCCCTCTTTCCATATCTCTATTTCATGATCAGAGACTTCCGTGTAGCTAAAGAAGAAGAGGATATTGGTTTCTATGCTGGTTTTGTTGGTAATCTCTTTTCTTGTTTCTTGCTTGCTTCAATCTTGAAAGAACCCTTCATGTTAACTTTGTTTTTTTTTTTCCCGTTAGCATCATCATTCATGATAGGAAGAGCCCTGACTTCTATTCTCTGGGGGAAATTAGCTGATCGATACGGTCGCAAACCTATCATCCTAATTGGGACTTTCTCAGTGTTAGCTTTAATTATTCCTCTAAGAGCAAAAGATATGTATATTCATTTATTTGTCTTGCATTCCTCTTTTTCAGGATCATATTCAATACCCTCTTTGGTCTAAGCACAAGTTTCTGGTTTGCGATTTCCGTTCGGTTTCTTCTCGGCTGCGTCAATTGTCTACTAGGAGTGATAAGGGTAGAGGAATATCCACTTTCAATTAAGGGTAATGGCACTTTCTAAAGGTTTCTTCTTTGCTGTTTCAGGCATATGCTTCAGAAGTCGTTAGTGAAGAGTATCACGCTCTTAGTCTTTCTGTGGTGAGGATTTTGTTTTTTTCTTCTTTTTGATGTTTTACTTCGTCTAGAGGAGAAATAGTTCCGTTGCATGTTATTCAGGTGAGTACATCGAGAGGTATAGGACTCATAATAGGTCCTGCTATTGGAGGCTATCTTGCTCAGGTTCACTTCACTCTAAACTCTGCTTATACATTTTCCTGCTTGGCCTCACTTTCATGTTTCCTTAGCCTGCAGAGAAGTATCCTAATATATTTTCACAGGGTTCAATTTTTGGGAGGTAGTATTCAATTCCAATATCCAGTCTCAAATGACATCAACATAGTTTCCTAAATAGGTGCTTGTGCATTACAGGTTTCCATATTTTCTACCGAGCTTAGTTATATCAGTCTATGCTACTGTGGCTCTCATCGCATGCTGGTGGCTTCCTGTGAGTATTTACTTTTGCTTTTACTTTTTTTATTGTTATGATCATAAAATGAATTTTTAGTGTGTATGACTTGAGCATATATATTGAGATTCGATTAACTCACAATATAAGTTACAGGAAACACTTCATACGCGTTGCAGAATTGCACACGAGAGGCTTAATCCAAATGGACCTGAATATTCACCAAATGAGCTAAACGATGATGGAAGCAGAGGTGGAGGACTCGATGACCGGAAAATACAAAGTAAGCCAAGTCTCTTCAAGAATCGTCCATTGATGGCTGTCATCATTGTGTATTGTGTTTTTTCTTTACAAGAGATAGCTTACTCAGAGGTAAGACAGTTACAGTTCACCTATCTATCCAAGTTTCTTTACTTAGTTTTAGAGGCTCATCATTCAAATGTATTCAGCAGTTTTAACATTTTATCATTTGTTGGCAAGATATTCTCACTCTGGGCTGTTAGCGACAGAAGCTATGGAGGATTGAGCTTCTCGTCTCAAGATGTTGGCCAAGTTTTAGCTATATCAGGTGCATGTTGTATATAGCTTACATTTTCTGGTGGAGTGAAAAAAAGTTACTCTTTTTTTTTATGGTTGGTAATAATTTGTTTAATGTTTTGTATTTAGTTTTTCAACTCTTTTGCTTTAGTTTGTGATAGTCTATCCATATGTATATTCCCCCTTGGATGTTCCTGGTGATTTGAGTTGCCATGTTTTCAGGACTTGGGCTTCTGCTGTTTCAACTTTTGGTATACCCACCGTTGGAGAAGACCCTGGGACTCCTTGTGGTTATACGTCTTTCTGCGGTAAATATGGTTTGCCATATTTGCAGTGTTGCGAATGATGCTCTCTGCTTTGTTATAGTATTAATGGTTTGCCATTTTTGTTGTTTAGGTGATGCTAATACCGCTGCTTTCTTGTTACCCCTCTATAGCTTCGCTTTCAGGGTTGACCCTCCATTTGGTGTTAAATTGTGCGTCCATCTTAAAAAACGCTTTGTCTGTGAGTACTTTGTTATTATAACCCCGAGGCTTTTGTACATAATATCTCCTCAATAAGAAAGATCGTAGATATGTTTCTGTGACTTTTTTTTTTTTGCAGGTCTCTCTTGTTACAGGACTGTTTATCCTGCTCAACAAGGCTGTGGTATGGTTCTTGGGCCAGTGTACCGCATACCCTTTTCTTTCTTGTTTGGCTTAATGCTCACTTTTCTTCGGTTTGGCACTGCAGCCTCAGAGCCAGAGAGGTGCGGCTAATGGAATATCTATGACTGCAATGTCTATTTTCAAATCATTTGGCCCTGCCGGTGGAGGTGCCTTGTAAGCATTTCGTGGGACTTATACACCCAAACAATATCCTTCGATATCTTACTAAACCCTATAGCGCGAAAATTCAACTCACATTCATCTTTGTTCTTCTTGCTCTGTTGCTAATTTGCCTTTCTTTGTTAAATCTGCAGATTCTCATGGGCGCAAAAGAGACAAGTAGCGAGTTTCCTTCCAGGTCCATATTAACTAATCTTCTAAACAGAGTTTTAATTCATCTACAGAAAAGCAAGTTCTTATTCGTTTTTTTTTTTGGGGAAACATGACAAAACAGGTGATGAGATGGTGTTCTTTGTGTTGAACTTGGTACAGCTCGCAGGATTGATTCTAACGTTCATACCCTACATTTCCCACAACCAATAAAAATGTTCATTACTCTTTCTCCATAGGTGAGGAAGGAATAAATGGGATAATTCATTATAGTGTGTTTCTCTATGATTGGGTACAAAACGAATGACTAATAATAATGTGTGCATGTAATGTCATTTACTAATTGCTGTGTTGTGTCTTTGTGGTCAACCGTGAACCAACCACATGAGTCATTTTGTAGGTAACGGGTCACAATACACCAATATTTCTCATTTTGTCTCCGTAGCTCAGTTTTAAGAAAGCGAGAAAGGTATAGAAAATGATGATACTAGAAGTAGAAGATATTCAAAAAGTGACGTTCAAAAAGTGATGTATTTATGTCTCCATTCAGTTAACTATGCAAGTGTCTATAAACTGTTTTTGTTTTGAAAAAAAAAACAATCAGTACACGATTACCTCTTAGGTATTAGAAGTAAACCGATTCGGGCTGTGCATCGTGGGTTTGGATCTCTCGGCGAAGCAATCGGAATCGAAGCCTCTTGCACCACGGACTACTCGGTAAGTCGTCGGATCTATAGCCGTAAGAGGACAGCGGTGCGGTGATGTGGGGAGGGCGCGGAGGAAAAGGGCGGAGCGGATCGGAGATTCCGAGAACAGCGAAAGTCGCCGAGGTGATTTGGAGGGCTAGCGTGGCGTTTCGAAGAGGCGGATCGGTGGTGCTTGGTGAGGCTGCCGGGAAGGTCGCAAGGTTCGAAGGTGATAAGTGAGGTGACCCTGTCACCGGAGGTATTCGCGTCTGTCGCTTCTTTGGCCGGAGAAGGTAAGGTTTGGAGGCGGATCAATCGAGACAAATCTCGAGACAGGGTCAAGGTATCCGGGGAAGAAAGGCAATGGGTTTGCGATTGCGGATCTGCCGGTTAATTCCGTGGAAACTTGAAGACGGAAGTTCGGGTTCGCCGGAAGGCGGCAAGAGGGGATCAGGCCCTCCGGGCTCCGGAACGGTGGCGGGAGTCGCTATCCTTGTTACCGGAAAAGAGTTTCGGCTGAGGACGCAAGTTTCGTCGTTTTGCAACCGGCGGCGGAGTCGAACGGAAGCTGAAGAGAGTACCTAAAGCTGCTAGACCTAACCGGGTCTCTGGGTCCGGTTTTGGGACCCTCATTGGTCCAATTTTAGTTTGGTTTTTTACTTCCGCTTGGTTTTGCTTGTACCATCGGTTTAATTCCGATTTGTCGATTTATTATTAATATAAAATATTTTAATTAAAAAAGAAAAAAAGAAAAAAATTAGAAGTAAACGGTTTTTATTAAGCGCTGCTAGGCGAACCTACACAGCTTTTAACAGTTTAAAGTTGGCATCAATTAATCATAGTTTTATTTTGGTTAAATCGTGAACAAGACTCACGAGTGGGTCTCCAAGACTCTTTAGACAACACGCACCAAAAACATAACCCAGAGTAGCCTTGGGATATAAAACCGAACCGAAATTATTGAACCGAACCGAACCGAAGTTTTAACGAACCGAACCGAATTAATTGGAAGAACAAAAACTGATCGGCAGTTTTTTAAAAACCGAATAACCGAACCGAAGAACGAAGTCTCAGGCCTATTCATTATTGTAGACTTGTAGTCGTCAATCGATTTTGATTTTCATAAAAATTTCAATCTTCCACTATATATATATACTTTTGTCAGTTTATGTTTGTGTGTTTGATATATATATATATATATATATATACGTAGCCTTGGGATATAAAACCAAACCGAAATTACTGAACCGAACCGAACCGAAGTTTTAATGAACCGAACCGAACTCATTCGAAGAACAAAAACCAATCGATAGTTTTTTTTTAAAAAACAAAAAAACCTGAAAACCGAGTAACCGAACCGTAATCGAACCGAAGAGCCAAAGTCCCAGGCCTAACCCAAAGGATCAATAGCAGTTTAATCAATTATCATACATAAAAAGGAACAAGGCCACCAAAATTTTTAAACTTCTATAGCAAACAATACGCCTCGAGCAACAAGCGGTCCTTAATAAAAGTCGTTTGATTGACATCCACAATATTGTTGGAGTCAAGATTAGCACATTAACTAAAAACGCCCATTCAGGAATTTAGGACGGCCCAATGAAGAAAGAGTTGATTAACTTCAGCCCAAGATTGAAAGTACCATCTCAGCTCAGCCCAACGATGGATAAAGTTAGGTTAACACGGAAGAAATAGGGGATCAAGGTGGCAGAAGGAAGGCGGCGCGCGTGAACATCACACCGAACAAAAAGATACGTTTGAGGATACTCGCGCCGAGATATTAGGAAAGATTCTATGATTATTTTAGGGTTTCTTAATAAGTTTCGCCGACTTTTTTAACCTATAAAAGGGCATCGAGTTAACCTAATAACAACTGCTTAATTGAATACAAATCTTATGAGAGCTCTTTGCAAAACAAAAACACAGTGTTCTCAGACGACCTGAGCACCCTTGCTAGCCGCTTCGTGTCTCCCTGGAAACCTAGCAAAACCCTAATTTCATTTCCTCCGCCGAACCGAGTTTAAACTCCTTTTAAGAATCCTCAAGAAACCCTAAAACTCTTTGTATCTTTGAATATGCCGAGTTGAGATCTTACAATTGGCGCCGACTGTGGGGATTTCTTAAAAACGTTTTTTCTTAGAATGGTCGGAGACCTCGACGACGTTGATCCTAAGGAAAATCCTAGGGTCGACTGCGAACTCCGCGATCACGACCTCAGTGATCCTGAAGATGGAGAGATTAGGAGCCGTAATGACGGCAATCCTCCTCAAGCTCCTAAACCTGGGAAAACCCAGAAAGGCGGCAAGGACATCCCGCCAACCAACGAAACAGCAAAACAAGTCGAGCAAGACTCTTTTTTAGCCACTCTGATAGCCAAAATCGATTCCCATAACGATTTGCTAAGAGAATTCTCGGAAAATAATCGACCAGTTGCAGACCGAGCAGAACAAAATTCGCTCCGAGAAATAATCGAAATATCTGTTCAAACCCCGACGCGTCATCCCTTCTAAGGCAAAGGAAGACGTCTTCAGACGATTAGTTTATAATACTCCGGAGCGCGACGCACACCATGAACGTGATTCGCACTGCGAGGGCGATTCACACAATGAGCGTGATTCACACCGTGAACGCGATTCACATCATGAGCGCGATTCACACTGTGAACGCGACTTACACCAAGAGCGCAACCCACACTGCGAGCGTAGCACACACCGAGATCGCGATGACGTTCAAAAATACCCATCAGAGGAGCGGACCCTGACGATGTCAGTCGTCAAATATAGAGTTAAGGGATACCCTGAAGGAGTTAAAATTTGAAGTCCATAACGTCAAGGGGTCTGCCCCTGAGATCGATCGGATTATTGAAGAAACTCAAAGAACACCGTTCACTTCGCGTAATACCAAAACGTATGTCCGACAAACGGAGAAACTCAAGCTGCCGACTTACGATGGCGCTAAAGATCCCGCAGCCCATCTAACCACTTTCATGATCGCGGCGGCGAAAGCACGATTCTCGTCGGCCAAAGAACGGGATATAGGTCTCTGTCAACTCTTTGCGGAAACTTTGGAAGGCGTGGCCTTGACCTCGTTCTCTAGGCTTCCGCCGGAGTCAATCAATAACTTCCCAGAGTTAATGCGAGCTTTCGTGCGACATCACTTCGCATACGTGAACAAGTACACATCCCTAGACACTCTGATGTCCAGGTCACAAGGACAAAAGGAAACTTTTCGGGCCTTCATAGAACGCTTTATAGGAACCATGACTGTGTGTATGATCAACATGATCATGGGTGGCCTGATCGCGGTGAACGATTCGGTCCGATCAATCAGGGGGTACGAGCGTAAGGCCTTTGCCGCACATAACACTTCGCGTCCAATTCTCACCGATGAACCGCTTGTTTTCTTCACCGATGACGACTTGGCAGGGACTCATTACCCTCACAACGTTCCCCTGGTGGTTGAACTTCTATTCGGCAACTGCGAAGTATCGAGGATCTTGGTCGATACAGGTAGTTCTATTGATTTGATCGTCCTGGACACATTGAAAAAGATGGAATTCAAAGAGGAAGACATCAAGTAAAAGGCCAAACCACTCATTGGCTTTACGAGCAAGATGACATATACGATCGGAACAATCAAATTACCCGTTCATGCTAGCGGAGTAACAAAGCTGGTAAAATTCCATGTTATCGATAAGCCGACCATTTACAACGCCATCCTCGGCACTCCGTGGTTATACAATATGAAGGCAGTGTCATCAACCTATCATCAATGTCTGAAGTTCCCATCAACGAAGGGAATTCAGATGGTCAAAGGATGCCAGAGAGCAAGTCGGTCGTGCTTCATAAAAGAACACAGGATGAGAGTGTCGTCATTTATGATCAACGCGGAGCAAGGCTGGAAGGGCTCCGTGAAAGAACTTATCCAGAAAGTCGTCATCGATGAATCGGATGCGAGCAGGTGTGTAGGAATCGGAGCGGAACTCCCTGGCGACATCAAGAGCGAGCTGATCAGCTTCCTCCAACAAAACATTTCGACCTTCGCCTGGTTGTTTAAGGACATGAAAGGTATTAACCCTTCCATCACAACTCACGAGCTCAATGTAGATCCGACTTACAAACCGATCAAACATAAAAGGCGCAAACTCGGCCCCGAGAGAGCCAAAGCCGTCAATGACGAGGTTGACAGACTTCTGGACGCCGGTTCAATCCAGGAAGTTAAATACCCTGATTGACTAGCTAATCCCGTCGTTGTCAAAAAGAAAACGGTAAATGGAGGGTCTGCGTCGATTTCACGGATCTTAACAAAGCTTGTCCAAAAGACAGTTTTCCTCTGCCACACATCGACTGCCTTGTGGAAGCAACAGCCGGAAACGAGTTACTCTCGTTCATGGATGCCTTTTCTGGGTACAATCATATACTCATGAACCCGGACGATCGAGAGAAAACAGCTTTCATAACTGATCGTGGCACCTACTGCTACAAGGTTATGCACTTTGGCCTTAAGAACGCATGAGCGACTTATCAGTGATTGGTCAACAAGATGTTCGCAAGTCAACTCGGCACGACAATGGAAGTATACATCGACGATATGCTCGTCAAGTACTTGATCGCATCCCAGCACGTGGGACATCTGAAGGAATGTTTTGGCATTCTCAACAGATACAGTATGAAGCTAAACCCGACAAAGTGTACTTTTGGCGTTACATCAGGAGAATTTCTCGGCTACGTCGTCACCCGAAGAGGAATCAAAGAAAATCCAAAATAGATCTCGGCAATCATCGACTTACCTTCACCGAAGAACACTCGCGAAGAGCAACGCCTTACTGCCGCATTGCTGCACTGAACAGGTTCATCTCGCGCTCAACGGATAAATGCTTTCTGATATATCATGGTTTTTAACGGTTTTATGTCATTATATAAGTATGTTTTAGAGTCTTTTGGTGTTCTTTTAGAGTCTTTTACAGGTTTTATTAGGTACACACGTTTGGAGCGGATTTGGAGATTATGGAGCTATTTGGAGCATTTTGGAGTTTTGACCCGAGAGTTTATGCTCACTGTCCGAAACAGAGGAGTGTGTCGATCGACGCGACACACATCAGCATCGATCGATGCACAGCGAGTTAGGCCAGATCTCGGCGGTTTAATGAAGAATGCTGATATTGCAAAGTTGCCCAGAAGTTCCAGATATTTACACATAAGCCCCAAAACGTTTTTAGCTATTTAATTAGGTTTTTAACTTCAGTTTTAGATACGCTATCATAACTTAGAGCAGAGAGTTTTTAGAGCTTTTGGGGCTGATCTCCTGTACTACACTTTTTTTTTTGGAGAAGTTTTCGAACCCCTTTATTATTCTAATCTCTTTTATGATATCTATTATTTCATTGATTATGTCTTCATATTCTATGTCTGAGTAGTTTCATAGTTAGGTTTAGGGTTTCTCATAGGGATTTCATGACTTTCTAGATATAATTAATTCAGTTAAGGATTCACATCAATAGATGTTCTTCAAACTAAATTGTGTTTAATGCTAGTTCTAACCTGATCACTTAGAATCTAGATCTTAAGTTGCTAAACTGACACGACAGTGTGGTTTAGAATCTTAACTATTTAGGTTGAGCAATTTAATTACTCGCAAAGGAATTTGGTTTAATTAGATTGTGAACATATCGAACTTGGAATTAAAGCTGGTTTAATCTGTTAGTAATTGCAAAGGAATTTGGATTGCTGCACTTAAACTTAGAGAATTCTCGCAACAACAGTTGGTTAATTCTATATTTGTGTTTGAGTTCTAGAACTGAGCTTAGTTAGATCATGACTGAATGATTTATCTGCTTGTCTGATTTCCTGAGAACGCCCTAGACTTAGCGCCCTTACTTTATTGCTTACAACCACAACTTGCTACTGATTTACTTTTTTGCTTGCTTTTTAGTTATTCAATACAATTTGCTTTCTCCTAGTTTAATCTGTTTAGTTCTAATCCTATCGTTGCCTAGAGTCCTCGTGGATTCGATCCCTAAGTACTACATTGATATACTGTGCACTTGCAGTTAGTATAGGGTAAAACTTACAACCTATCAAGTTTTTGGCGCCGTTGCCGGGGACTCTTTGGAGTCTTCGATAGATTCGAACTTAGGGTTTTTACTAGGATTTTTTATTTTTATTTTTGTTTACTGATTTTTTTCTCTGTTTTCTCTCTGTCGCAGGTTTCATAATCGCATAGCATCGACCGTTACACTTTCTGTGTCGATCGTTACTAGGCGATTGGAGTTGAATCGATCGTTGCACTGTTAGCATCGATCGTTGCTTGGCGATTACAGACGGTTTATGCAGACGCGTGATACCAGAAGTAATCCGAACACTAATCTCGTAAACCTCCAACTTGAAGAGCTTGCTAGACTAGAGAGGACTAACAGAAGAGTTCGAAGAACAAGGATGGTTGTTGTTGAACGTGTGATCATAAAGCCTGATGCTCAAGCTACCCTGAGGGACCGACACAACAATCCGTACAATGCTGTTGGAGAACCGATTGATGCTGAAGGGAATGTAATCCCTGATCCTCCTGAGCAACCGCAACAGGAGCAGAACCAAGGCCAACGACAGGGCCAAGGTAGACAGATGGTTGTCCATGAGAGGACTTTAGCTGACTATAACCGTCCGGATGAGTTTCATGCTAACCGGTCAGCTCTTGTACCTCCTTATTTTGAGAGGAATGATTTTGAGATCAAGACCATCTACTACTCTCTCCTAAGGCAGAAAGCCTTCCATGGCTCTCCAAGTGAGCAGCCGATGGATCACATAGATGAGTTTGAGGACATAGTCACCGGAATAAAGTACGATGGAGTGAGCCAGGACTATCTGTTCCTCAAGCTTTTCCCGTACTCTCTGGCTGGAGATGCTGCAGCCTGGCTGAAACAACTTCCATCTGGGACGTTTGTTACTTGGGCCGCTCTGAAGAGAGAGTTTCTGCGACATTTCTATGATGATGCTCGCTCTGATCAGTCCAGGCAGGACATTCTCACCTTCAGCCAAGGTTCGACTGAGCCTCTTAAGACAGCCTGGATGAGGTTTAAGAAATACTAACGTGACTGCCCGCATCATGGATTCACTAAGGTAACGCTATTAGGCATCTTCTTCAGAGGTATAGATCTTCCATATCAGACTGCGCTAGACAATTCTAGCAATGCCAACTTTAACACTAGGACTCCTGCTCAAGCTAAGCAGCTGATATATAATTTAGTAAGCAGTAATAGCTGCAAGACTACTGATGATAGAAGGAAGAAGTCTGGTGGGAAGATGGAGAATTCAAAGATAGCTGATATTAGATCTAAGTTGGACACAGTTTGCAATCTTCTAGCTGGGAAGAAAGCTGTCCACTTTGCTCAAGATGTTGAGATGATCAATGATGAAGAAGATGGTCAGGAAGAGGATGTGAACTACATCGGAGGATCTGGTTTCCAAGGAAACAGGTTTGGTAATCAGTCTGGTAATAGGTTTTTCAGTGGTCAGAAGAGTGCTTTCACAAGCAATCAAAACTCTTCTGGCTTTGGACAGAATGCTAGTTTCCAGAAACCTTCCCAACAAGGTAATCAGAGGACTTATGGATCTTCCTCTTACCAAGCACCTCCTGTAGCTACTACTCATGAGAGTAAGATGGAGGCAATGATGGAACAGCTGCTGGAAGGACAGACTAAGATTGTTGTGGACTGCAACAAGAAGTTGGATGCTGTCTATGAGGATCTCAATGGGAAGTTTGAGTCTCTAAGCACTCATGTGAAACAATTGGACACTCAGGTGAGCCAAATCTCAAACTCCATCAAGGGAAAGAGTGTTGTAGACACCCATATTAAGGCCTGGTCAGTGTACATTGATGATGGATCACACCTAGGTGAAAGATTTGAGCTTAATACAGCTGAACTGGTTGAAGAAGCTGAAATTTCTGATTTTGAGGAAAATCTCTCGGTGGAATCTGTGAAAATTTGACTGCATCGATCGATGCACCCTTAGCGTCGATCGTTGCATGGCGTGGACAGACAGATTCACAGGATTCTTTTAACATTGATGCAGATTCAGAGCTTAACTGTTTGTTCCCTGGAGTATCTAAGATAACTCAACAGGATATTTATGCACAATCTATTCGATTGTATCCTAAAGTGTCTGAGGTGATTAAACAAGAGATTGATGAACTTAAGCGTTTGGAAGAGATTGGTGAAGAGTTGGAAGAAATTCCACCATCTGATGATCCACCTTATCACCCTTGTGTGCAGAGATACTTGGGTAAGATGTTGCCTTTGGATGAAGAGCTGAAGGATTGGGTTATAGTTGTTCCTCAGCATATAAGTGATGTGCTATTGACCAAGATTCCTAAGAAGCTACCTGATCCTGGGATTTTTGTGCTGAGTTGTTCTATATTTGAGGATGGTTTCAAGCGCTCTCTGTGTGATTTAGAAGCTGCTGGAAGTCTCATGCCATACTCTGTGGCAGAGAAGCTGGGTATGATGGATTTTTCACCCACTAGGACCTCTCTTGTCCTAGCTGATCAGTCGATAAGGATTCCTGAAGGAGTTCTTGAGGACGTCCCAGTGAGAGTTGGAAACTACTTGGTTCCAACAGACTTCTTGGTTCTTAAGTACCACAGTGAGCATGATGATGCTTTGATACTGGGTAGGCCATTCTTGGCCACAGCTGGAGCAGTGATAGATGTGAGACACAGCTTGATAGATCTCCATCTGGGAGATGAGCCGCTGCACTTTGAGATGGACATGCTGCGCAAGCCACTGATTGATGGGCAGACCTTCACCATTTTGGATGGAAACGAAGATCAGCCAAGTCACACTACGGTTTTGGATCCTGGGGAGCATTTGACTCTTTCTTTTCTCGGACGCGTTCACACTGATGATGCTTACTCTCCGCCTTGGATAAGGAGACTTGCACAGAGGCAATCACAGTCTCTGTCAGGATCTCCAGCAAACTGATCTTGTTCGTCCGGTCAAGCTAATAACCTTAAACAAGCGCTGAGTGGGAGGCAACCCACTGTTTTGTTTTTGCTATTCATTTTGGTGTTTTTGTTAGGATTTTACGTTTGTTTTTGGTTTTGATGAGTTTTTGTCTGCAGGTCTCGGAAATCGCAATGCGTCGATCGACACAATGATCGTCACAACACGAGTAATCGCATTGCAGCAATCGTTGCGGTCCTGAGCAACGATCGACACACGACGAAATATCGCCTAGCAACGGTCGTTACATTTATGTAACGATCGATGCATGTGCGACAGAGGTAAAAATCAGACAGAACTCAACACATCCTTTAACATTTTTGCTTTATTTTACCAACCCTTAGCTTAACACTACTGGGGACAGTGTGTTTCAAGTTTGGGGGAGGTAGCTACTGACTTTATCTTTCTGTTTTCTTAAGAGTCAGTCCGTTTTTCAAAAAATTTTGTTTTATTGAGTCAAAACAAGTTTAAGCAAGAAACAGTGAATTTTGGAGAAGTTAACAATATCTTGCAGGAACTTAAGTAACCATTGGGATAAAGCTGAAAGATCAATCTATGACTATTAGAAAACCCAACACGGATCAACCTACTGAGGACACCCATATCAATTCAGGTATTCAGAGAATCCTTTTACTGGCTTCACCCTTAATCCTGACTTTAATTTTCTCACCTAAGGGCTTGGTATACCTTGAGTCGGACTCCTTTGTTAGTTCTGACACAGCTTGTAAACCTGTCCGAGTATGGTTCCCTTCTCCCCTTCCATAAAATAAAATAAAAAGAGTAATAAACTGAGGATGAGTTAGTAACTCCGAAGTGGTCTCTGGGAGTGGTAGCTACAACTTTCATCTCCTGTGCATCCATGGAATGTGTCCAAAGTACACCCCTTAACGGGAAGAGCACTGATAAAAAAATAAAATGATACCCAATGGGAAAAAATCAGAATGCTAAGGAAGGGAAAAGAGAAGAAAAGGAACCAGAAACAGATAGTATGGTGGTCTAGAGCTGGCAAAGTAAGAATCCATGTGCCATTTGATCGATAATCCTTAGGTGAGACCGCACTTAATATTGTAAAGAAGTCAGTAGGGTGAATTTGAATTGCTTGGATTGATTGTGGAGTTTACTTAGGATAATTGCTAAGTGTGGGGGAAGTACATGTTGGTCTTGATATCTTGCGGTTGATTCTTTCAGTGGTTTACTAAGAGGATTCTGAGTGTTGTTGCTTCTAGGACAAAAAGAGTTTCTGAAAGTTTTCAAACCTCTTCACCATGTTTTAGTTCTCTGTTTTGCTTGAGGGCAAGCAAAGGCTAAGTGTGGGGGAGTTGATATATCATGGTTTTTACCGGTTTTATGCCATGATATAAGTATGTTTTAGAGTCTTTTGGTGTTCTTTTAGAGTCTTTTACAGGTTTTATTAGGTACACACACGTTTGGAGCGGATTTGGAGATTATGGAGCTATTTGGAGCATTTTGGAGTTTTGACCCGAGAGTTTATGCTCACTGTCCGAAACAGAGGAGTGTGTCGATCGACGCATATCAGCATCGATCGATGCACAGCGAGTTGGGCCAGATCTCGGCGGTTTAATGAAGAATGCTGATATTGCAAAGTTGCCCAGAACTTCCAGATATTTACACAGAAGCCCCAAGAGTGGATAGTCTGTGAAGACAGAGGCGAACAAAAGCCGTTCTTTTACGTAAGTAAAACAATGAACGGCGCCAAGACGAGATATCCTGCGATGGAAAAGCTAGCCCTTGCAGTCGTTATCTTGGCACGAAAATTGCGACCTTACTTCCAATCTCACACAATTATCGTCTTGAGCAGTCAACCTCTCCGAAAAATTTTGCATAGTCCAAGTCAGTCGGGCCGCTTGGCTAAGTGGGCAGAGGAACTCAGCGAATACGACATCGATTACCGAAATAGGAGGACCGCCAAATCCCAGGTAATAGCGGATTTCCTTGTTGAACTCTCGCCGGAATTGAATATTGATACTCAGGAAGTTGACAAAAACTGGAACTTGTTCGTCGACGGCGCGTCCTCAAAACGAAGAGCGGGTGTAGGAGTACGTCTTCTATCACCCACTGGTGAACTTTTGGAATAGTCTTTCCGATTTGGATTCACGGCATCCAACAACACAGCCGAGTACGAGGCCTTGCTCGCCGGTCTTAGACTGGCTACAAAAATGGGGGTAATAAAATCTTGGTCCACTGTGATTCCCAGCTCGTCGCTAATCAAGTTAACGAAGAATACAAGGCTAAAAACGAGCGAATGGAAGCCTACCTCAAGGCGCCACGAGAGCTCACTAACTCTTTCATATTCTTTGACATAGTTCAGATACCGAGGAGCGAGAACGCCCCAACGGATGCCCTCGCCTCTCTCGCATCAACACAAAATCCTGAGTTATGCCGACGTATTCCGGTAGAAGTTATTCATGAACCAAGTATCTCGTTGCCGGGAAGTGATCACTAAGATCCTTCTGATACGGTTCTTGCAATCAACGATCAACGCGAAGACTCAGTCAAACCCGCTGATCTGAACACATCCTCAACGGATCCCGAAACGGACTGGCGAGAAGAGATACAGTCGTACTTGACAGAGGGAAAACTCCCCGAAGAAAAATGGGCTGCGCGCCGACTAAAATTCAAAAGCGCATGATACACGATGTACAACGGCGTCCTGTAAAAATGCACAGCCAACAAAGTCCTCCTTAGATACATATACGGAGACGAAATCCGCCGAGTTCTCGAAGAAACTCACTCGGGATCCTGTGGAAACCACTCGGGAGGCCGTGCTCTTGCTATCAAAATCACGTTAAACGGTCACTACTGGCCGACCATGGTAGCCGATTGCGAGACCTATTCCAACAAATGGAAGAAGTGTAAACGTCACGCTCCATTTATACATCGGCCGACTAAACTACTCACGACGTTCACAACGGCATATCCATTCATGAGATGGGTCATGGATATTGTCGGACCGCTGCCACTATCGAATCAGAGACGTTTGCTTCCGATCATGACAGACTACTTCACTAAATGGGTCGACGCCAAAGCTTATTTCGAAATCCATGACATACAAGTTCAGAACTTTGTTTGTCAATACATCATCTGCCGATATGGGTTTCCGTACGAGATCGTCACCGAAAATGGATCTCAGTTCAAATCGAACCTGTTCGAAGGATTTTGTAAAAGATGGGATATACAGCTTAGCAAGTCGACCCCGCGATACCCCCAAAGGAATGGTCAAGCAGAGGCTACCAATAAGACTATCATTGACGGCATCAAAAAAAAGTCTAGAGAAAAAGAAAGGAGTCTGGGCTGACGAATTGGACGGAGTTCTGTGGTCACACAGAACAACCCCTCGCCGCGCAACGGGAGCCACCCCATTCTCCCTAGCATTCGGTGTGGAAGCGATGGTCCCGGAAGAAGCCAATGTCTATACTTTGCGCCGCGCCCTTATGCCTCAGCATAACGAGATCAATGAAACAATGCTGCTCCACGGCCTCGACACGATCGAGGAGGAACGAGATCGCGCCTTACTTCTCATCCAAAACTACCAACAACTCGCCCCTCGATACTACAATAAAAAGGTACACGAACGTCACTTTAAACTTGGTGATTACGTGCTTCGAAAAGTTTATGAAAATACCAAAGAGTGGAGAGCAGGTAAACTCGGTGCACGCTGGGAAGGACCTTACAAAATCATGAAGGTCGTCAAACCAGGATTCTACAAACTCGAATCAATGAAGGGAAAAGCCTTGCCGCGTTCGTAGAATCCTCCAGTCTGAAGGAATACTACTAGGCATCCATATCGTCTCATTTTATTCTCACGGCTTCACAAAAAAAAAAAAAGAGAGAACTCGCTACGACGAGTCCATTATCAACCATTGTAATGAACTACGAGTGACTTGATTCTTTTTCGAAAGATACGTAGGCAGCCTTCACAGGCACAATCACAAACTTAATAAAATTCTTTTTAACTTATGCCGAGTTAAATTTTCTTACTAACTTATGCCGAGTTAAACTATCCTTTTAACTTATGTCGAGTTAAATTTTCTTACTAACTTATGCCGAGTTAAACTATCCCTTTAACTTATGCTGAGTAAAACTCTCTTTTTAACCTACGCCGGGTTAAACAATCTTTTTAACTTATGTCGAGTTAAACTTCCTTGCACTTAACTCATGCCGAGTTAAATCTCTTATTCATCCTTGGCTTACCACAATTCCCTCAACTCCATGTCGGGTTAAATGATCCTTCTAAAAACGTAAGCCATAAAGCCGGGCTCCTCTGCTCGCAAAGTCGAGCAACACACGCCTCGACTATAAGCCGAGCAACTAGTAAGTCTCGTACAAGATAGCATCATGCTTCCTGGCCATGAGTATGGTCTTATTTATGTAAAGAGATGCATACCAGTAGAAAAACTCATGGTAAGGAAAAGCTGAGATCTGTCTCACACTAAATAAACCGGGCACTTACCAGTATGTTCTTCGTGATGAGCGATAAGAAATAAGCCAAGCACTCAAGCCTTTCACATTCGCATTATTCTTAGAATGGCAGAAAGCCGATTTTAGCCTCGCAGATAGGTCAGGTCGAATGTAAGCCTTAGGAACTAAGCTATTCACGTATACGCCGATCTACTTTCTTAATCGCTGTTCGCCGAGATCCATGCAAACGGATTAAAAAGCAGTCTAGAACGGCCTGATTAACTTAACTAAGGAAAAAGAAATACGCTTTCCACGAAAACCCTTGAAAAGGAAAAGATAAATACTTCCGATAAACAAAGCACCTCCTTCAAACAAGGAGAAGTATTACATAATTAAGAAAATAGAACTTAAAAAAATTGTCAAAACATACAGAAGCGAGAATCTACACATTTTCGACCCCGGCTTCAATTCCAGCCTCCACCGTCTTCTCCGGTTCATCGTCGACCGCAACCTTCTCGGAGTCTCCAGTTAGGGCAGCACCCTCTTTTTGTTCTTGAGCCAGTGAAGAAGCGTTGGGCCGATCATGGGCCTCCAGGACTTCGACTCTCGACGACGGGACAATAAGAGGGTCGTCGAGAGGAGTCTGAGGAATCACCCCGCGATTCGTATCGAACTCGTCAATATTTCTCGGAATAGAAGCAGGAGAATCATGGTGACAAGGGGCCAATAGAGGGTGCCTGGTCGGAGAAAGGTCAAACTTCAGATCTTCTTTCTCAAGAACATCCATGTCCTCGAGCTCTTGATCGATCTTCCTCTCGTCTTCGGCGAGTTGATCCAAGACGGATTGAGGGATTGGCACTCCTTCCCCGGTCAATGTTTCCAAGCAATCCTTGACGCCACTAATCTGGCCTTGCTCGACTTGCTTGGCCTTTACCTTCTCATGATAATTGATGAATCGGCGAAATAAGTCAAAGTACGACTGGGTCTTCGCCCTCATCTCGGCCTCGACGCGACTACTTTCCTTCAAAACCGAGTCCTCGCATAATTTGCGGAGACGCTTCCCTTCGGATTGGTACATGGAAAATTTGGCCCTAGCCTTCTCCTCGGCCTCGTGAAGCTTACCCATAAGCTCGACATTGTTGGCCTTCAATACTTCTTTAGATTTAGCCAGCCCGTTAATACCTTCTTTTAGCTTTTCGATTTGAACGTCCCTCCATTTCACCGCCTCCACCATTTTCTTTGTATCCCAAGCATTCTCAAGAAGGACTCGATTCGATGCCGCGGTCACCTAAAAAGAAAATCGTTATTGCAGAGAACCAACCCGGAGATATAGTAATAAAGTACTGAGTAGAAGAAACCTTACCGCCGCCTCGGCTTGTTTCACGTCCAGAATCGCCTCGGAATCCGGAAGCTCCTTCAAAGCCGGCCAATCCAACTCTGATTCTCTCAGACAAGAAAGAAAGTCGAAACAAGCTTGCCTGTTCCGAACAAAAGAAACTTTGCTTTCGTATTTATAAGCGAAGTTATGAATTGAAGGCCGCTTTGCAGCATCCTTCTTCGAGCCACGAGGTAGTACCGTGATGATCTCCTTATGAGAGACGAAATGCATCTTCTCCTCAGAGTCGGAAACAGATCCTTCCCCGGTCTCCACAGTTGACCGTCTCCACGGCTCTCTAAGCTTAGCCCTATAAGGATTCTCCACGGCCATCTTCTTTGCGGAACTTTCCCCGGCTGGCTTGCCTGCAGCCGCTCTTTTCTTTGACAGAGTCTTCTCAGGAGGGACTGGCTAATTCGCCTCAATTGTCGCTTTCTCTCTCCTTTGAGAGGAGTCAATGGGCGTAACGTTCATTGCAGATACCGGTTCAATGCCGCCTTCGGCCAAGGGCAAAACCATCTCGGACTCTTTGAATGGATCCGTCGCGGCAGAAGGATTCGCGGTAAGCCTCTTCGCATAATTAACTGATATTTTCTTCACTCTGCCTATTTTCGTCTTTGCCAAGTCGGCGGGATCGACTTTGGCTAGAGTATCCCACTTAAATGCAATATAAGAAACATAAAGATCATACTCAGAAAAATAACCGAGCAACTCAAAAGAGCCTAACCTTTGGAGATCTTTGGACGGGACTGATCGATGCGCACTCGAGTGATGTGCTTCCACTTGCGGCGGCTGAGAGTTCGGATGACCTCGACAATAGAGAAGAAGTTATACGGATAAGGCTTGAAGAAGGGATGGCGCACTGCAACGGAAGAAAATAAATGAGTAAATTATCCGTACAAAGAATCAAAAAATTTGGAACAATATTTACCAATATTAGTGTTCCACGACGATCTAAACTCCCTATGCGGGTTAGAGACGACCAAAGGCGTTATCTCGGCATAGAAATAGTATCTCTGCCAAACTAAAACTTTTCTCGGTGCCTCTAGAACAACTCCTTGATCCGGTCTCATCCTTACAGTGAAGCATCCTGGGCTGGTCCTCGTCATATGACTGATAGAGGTCATCTCCTTAAATATCCTAACGTCGATCGAAATGTCGCACTCGGCGGCCAGAACAAGGAGTTCTACCATGTGGCGAACCACGGTTTTCGAGAGTTGCGAGATTGAAATCTCACGCCGAGCGCAATAGGAAACAAGCAAATCAGGAAGAGGAAGCCAAAGTCGGCAGCCTGACGAGTCTGCATTGAGGAAATAAGATTCTTACAAGAAAATATAACCAGGAGGCGGATTCCAAGGCCGGTCCATCGGGCCAGGGATGATGCACTTGATCTTGGGATCGGCTTCGAAGTTCGTCAACGAATAAATGACCGAAACTTCAGTAGACCGGGTCGGGAAGACATTAGCAAATGATTCGGTCGGAGCAGCCGAAAACCCGTCAAAAGGAACAATCGCGACGTCTTTTCCCTCGGAATGAACGGTTTTGCTCTCGTCTTCCTCAGTTTCATCCTTCTCGGTCTCAGTCTCATTCTTTTCCAAGTCGTCGGAATCATAATCTCTAAGCTGGGGAATCACAAATTCTTTTTGTCCCGAACTCTCTGTGGCGTCCGTCAGTCGAGATGACTCACGACGGCATTCGAGCTCCTTAATCGCCTGGTAGCCGGGGTGATTCCTCAGATCGGAAGATGTGCTGCAGGATGACGAGTTCCCAGAAACACCTTTCCGACCTGGTGATTCGTCTCCCGATGATACGAAAACTATTTCCTTATCTTTACTCCCCAAACAACGGATCAAAGACATGATTTGACGAAGAACAGAGAAAAATCGAAGCAAGACAACGGAGTTTGATCTATGAATCCTAGCATACTACGACTAAGCAATTGCGGAGGACTAATCGGAAAATAAAACCGGTGGAGAGAAAAAGAAAGGTACATGTTTTCTTCGCTTGAGCAAAAATGAAGAAGTGAAGAGTGGGATCGAATCATTTATAGGGGAAATGGGCGTCGTGCTCGAGAAGACACCATTACCTAGGCGACGCATCGTTTCTCTCACCTACGAGGCGGTTCGACCGGAATCAAGCTTAATCAAAACCGGGTTCAAATTACCAGAACCAGATCACTTCCTAAAACAATTCAGTAGTCTCCTCGTACCTCCGATCTAATTGAATTCGAATCGCCGCACTGGGGGGCTTATTGTTGGAGTCAAGATTAGCACATTTCCTAAAAAGGCCCATTCAGAAATTTAGGTTGGCCCAATGAAGAAAGAGTTGATTAACTTCAGCCCAAGATTGAAAGTACCATCACATCTCAGCCCAGCGACGGATAAAGTTAGGTTAACACGGAAGAGATAGGGGATCAAGGCGGTAGAAGGAAGGCGGTGTGCGTGAATATCACGTCGAACAAGAAGATACGTTTGAGGATACTCGCGCCGAGATATTTGGAAAGATTCTATGATTATTTTAAGGTTTCTTTATAAGTTTCGCCGACTTCTGTAGCCTATAAAAGGGCACCGAGTTAACCTAATAACACACGCTTAATTCAATACAAATCTTCTGAGAGCTCTTTTCAAAACAAAAACGCAGTCTCAGACGACCTAAGTACCCTTGGTAGCCGCTTCGTTTCTCCTCGGAAACCTAGCAAAACCCTAATTTCATTTCCTCTGTCAAACCGGGTTTAAACTCCTTTTAAGAATCCCTCAAGAAACCCTAAAACTATTTCTATCTTTGGATAGGCCGAGTTGAGATCTTACAAATATGGGCAGACTCCTCTTTAATTTATTGGCCAATAGTTTGGTGATGAGCTTATATAAGGTGTTCAAACAAAATATGGGTTTGCAATCCTTTAGATCTTATGCGCCTCTTTGCTTTGGAATAAGAACCAGAGAAGTAGCATTGAGAGATGACGGCATAAATAAAAACACAAAAATTGTTGAACTGCCTCAATAACTTCTAGTCCTAAGATGTTCCAAGTGTTTTCAAAATTCTACCGGAAAGCATTAAGATCGGACGTCTTATTTGTCAGCGTCTTGAATAGGTGATATATCATAGTTCTTATGGGTTTTTAGCCATGATATAGGTCTTCATTATTGAGTCTTTTATGTGTGTTTGGAGTCTTTTAGAGTCTTTTACAAGTTTTAGCACGTTTGGAGCATATTTGGATGTTATGGTGCATTCTTGAGCCATTGGAGAAGTCACGCTGAGAAGAAGAAGTTAGAGTCGAGAGATTTGTGTCGACCGACACACCTTTGGTGTCGGTCGATGCATTATCAAGACAGAAGGTGCTCAGTTTACCGTAAGTTTGTCGGCCCAAGTTATTGATCAATCACGCCCGATATTCACATAACGAGAGAGTGTCGACCGATGCACCATTGGTGTCGGTCGACGCAATCCGGATTCAAGAAGCCCTTCCCTTTTAATGAAGATTTTGGAAAATTGCATCTTGGCCTAGAAGTTTTCCATAATTACAAAGAAGTCCAAAACGTGTTTAGACATTATATTAGGGTTTTTAAGCCATTGTTTAGGCTAAGCTTTATTTTACATTCAACGAGTTATAGAGAGAGAGATTGGAGCTTTTTGGGGCTGATCAGATACTCGACAGAGAGAAGATTTCGAACCCCTTTATTTATCTTATTAATCTCTTTATGCTTATGATTTCATATATGATTTACGTTTCATTGATCATATCTGAGTAGTTTACATGTTAGGTTTAGGAATTCTCATTAGAGATTTCATGGAATGTTAGGTTAATTTATTTATAGGGATTCATACTTTTTAAGTTCTTTGTCTAAGTTGATGCTTAATCTGAACTGGCCATTTAGATTATTGATATTAGGTTGATTCTCGCAACGAAAGTTGGTTAATTAGCTAGAAATAACTTAGATGAATAATTTGTCTATTCGCAAAGAAATTTGGTTTAGGGAAATTGTGAACGAATGAACTTGAGATTAATGCATATTTAGAACTCTAGAACTCGCAACGAAAGTTGGTTTTCTAGGTTGTTAGACATAGTTAAGATTCGTAACGAAAGTTGGTCTGTTATACTTCTGTGATTCTAGTTCTAGAACCGTACTTAATTTGATCATGATTGATTGATTAGTTTATATTCCTGATTTCCTAAGAACTCCCTTGGCCTGACGCTTTTCATGCTTGCTTACAAACCGTCTTCTTTATATTTCTGTTTTGATTTATTGCTTATTCACTGTTCGGCTTAGCTTAATTCAACGCTTTATAGTCTATTGTAAGATTCTTGAGTTTCGGTGGATTCGACCCCTATAAACTACCATCACATTATGTGCACTTGCAGTGTAGGTCTAGGGATAGTAAAACTCGAGCATATCTGATGTAAGACCGGGTGTGGGTCTTACAGACGGGTCGCCAGCTGGTTGGAGACGCTCTCTGGACTGATCCATGGTCGAGGAATGGTCGAAGGTGGGACGTGGGCGATGGATGGTCGGGAGCAGGACGATGGACGAGCGATGGAAAACGATGGTCCAACGGGAACCTTGCCTTGGCCGAGGGCGCTCTTGCTTGGTTCAAGGAATGATTCAATGGAGGTTTAGTGACTGAACAGAGAACAAGTAACCAAAGATATTCAAACAGAGGGGAAGCCGCGCAGCTGCTTGAGAGATCACGCCGTCTTAGGGCTAAAACACACTTAGGGTTTTACTTAAAGGTTGCTAAGGGTTTTCACCATATACAAGTGGCTTATACATGCCACGAAAATAATAGCTAAGAAGGCTAATTAGGTCCCTTACAAAATAGAAATAAGCATAATAGAAAAGATAGGAAAGATAGGACGTGCCATGATCTCTTTCTCATGTGTCAGGCCTTGGTTTACCTCATTAAAAACCGTAGTGGGAAAGCCCATTGGGATAAAACCATACTTTAAGGGAAAAAGAGTATAAAAATTGGCCCAAAGAGATGTTGCAAAGCCCTCCTGGTCGCCAAATATAAGTCTGAAGTGAATCAAAACCCGTGAGCTTCCAAATAAGGCAGGTCCAGAAACCATCAGGTTTGAACTTGAGTAACTTCTTCGTCCAAGCTGGTATTGGCTTAATTCCAATTCACATGGGTTTCCTGATGAGTCAAGACTTCATAACAAGTTCCTTTGTTGCTTTATTCATCCTGGTCCGTTCTGAGCTCTTCAATATGTGGCAGTTGGTCTCCAGCGGGTACCTTAGAAGTCTTCTGTTTTATAACTTGCATAACTTCCTCTTGGGAAAGGATGTTGAAGCAATTTCACTTCTTGAAGATTCCTTGGAGAGTTAAGTTTCTTGAACATGTCGATTTGTAGCTTAACTTCTCTTGGTTAGGTGGATATGCTCCACAACGTGCACATATGTCCCTGGTACGATCAAGCTGATTCTCTCCGAAGGCATGTACCGGATTGGTGAGACATCCTTTAGTCTACCGGGTCGATGATGGGTTGATTTTCACATCAGAATCTCCCTCTTGAAAAGGTTTCAACATTGAAACAGTATAACCTGCACCAAGAGAATGCAAGTTAGCTTTCATGCGGTTTTGTGAGTTCATGGCCTTACCTTGATGAATCCGGGGCTTGTTGCCGTAATGGCTATCTGACTGTTCGCCTTTGAGTAGGTGATTCAATATCACGCCTTTGCTCTGGCTTGGGTGCCATTGACAAGCTGCTGCACCATCATTTCTTTGTGTCTCGGTCTTGTAGTGTCCAAAGTCGGGTGGTACTTCTTTCCGGTTTGTCCCTTTGGTTCCTGCAATAATATGGACACCTCTGGCAAGAAACAAGTGCGTTAGGTGTTCTTCGGGACAGAAAAATGTGCTAAACATGTACTCCTTTCAAGATCTAGTTCTGGTTTTAAAACATGTTCTGATTCATCATTCTCTTTTAAACTCATTAGGTCCTTTAGTACGGCTTTAGTACGGCTTACCTGATTAACACTCCCAATCTGGTTTGGGTCGGGCGGATTTTCTTTGATCTCAACCTTACCTCCGGTCCGTGGATCAGCCTCGGTCCATAAGGTGCTGGTCGTAGCTTAATCTTCCTTAGATGTTTGGCCCGATCTTAACTGCAGTCTTTTCTTCACAGATCCTTGTGTTATAGACGCCATAGTACAACTTGCACCTACATGAAGTCCTAATGACAAGAGAAAGTGCATCATTTCTGTGTTAAGAGAAATAAGGATGTGGGGTGTAGAATATAAGCTTATCTGGACGTCATCAAATTGGAAGGCAATCTGCTCTTTGTCTGCGTCGGTGTTACAATCAGTGTGACTCACTAGCCCATAAACGTCCAACGACAAATATTTCTCCTTTGAATCTGCTTGATGGTCCTTGATGTCGTCCCTTGTATATGTTTCATCCTTAACATGCCTAGTGTTGGCCGAGGTATGAGCCTTTTCACGTAAGGGTACGGATCGAGGTTCAAGTGTGTAATTGGGGCTCGACTTTGGTGTTTTTGTCACGGCCTCTTGGGTGGACTCGATCTGCAATGAGTTGAAGGCTTAAGGTCTTTAGACAACTCAGAGGTCGTTGGTCTCTTCAATGCTGGGTCTAATTCTTCTTGGACAATGCCGGATGGTGTTGCTGCCTCGGTCAGGGTGTCAGCAGGGCCCATTTGTTTCTTTGTTCTACATGCGTCCTGCTCAACACTTTTGAACAATGTCAAGTGCATTAAAACAGTTTTTGGTTCATGCTAAACAGATGGACAATAGTTAGGGTGGGACACATTAACCATGTAACGAATCTGGTCGGACGATAGAGCGATGGTCGAAGATGGTCGAGCACGGCGAGAGGACGGCGATGGAACGAGGTGGTCGATGGGCGTGGACGGGCCTTTGATGGCAGACTTGGCATGACATATTGCTCGTACATGAGCTGTTTAATACTTTTCCACGTCCGTTCTGGTTCATTGTAATGAACTCTCTATTTCTCCTCGTGCTTCCACCATGAATAGTCTTCTCCGGTCAAGGAGTTTATGGCATGCGAGGGCTTGTCACTTTCTGAGATGTTGTAATCCCAAAAGTAGTCCTCCAAATCTTCTTCCCAATGAAGATAGTCCTCAGTTCCTGAAAAAGACATGGGTCGTGAGCCAGTGACATAAGAGATGTATTTAGATTTAGTCCAAGTTTGCGATGGTCTTAGTCTGGTGGTGTTGTGCGGGCGATAAGGGTCGGGTGGCTCGGGCTCCTTCTCTTCCACCGCATGGTCGTCTTCTGATCTCTCTTATTGATAGGAAAACGCGCCTCCTCATCTCTTAGCTTGGAGTGATGATCGTCGTTGTTGCTCCAACCGGGTCAATCGCTCACCAACAGCTTGGATGGCTCCAAGTAGTTGCGCCATGTCGACTGGTGCATTTTTTTGTTAAAAGACTAAGTTGTCTGACAAAGTAATTTAGTACTTTAATATTTATATAAATAAATCATTAAAGTAAAAGAAATAATTAATAAAAAATTCATTCTAAAAACAAATAATTCGTATAAATTTATTTATATAAATAAAAATAATACAAATATATTACTTTTGTTAGATAACTTTTAAAATTTCGTTTTCAAAAGTAAAAAAAAAACTAATAAAATAATTTTATATATAAATCATTTAAATAAAAAACAGAATTATTATTTTTGATTGTTAAATTAATTTTTTTTTCCAAAATAAATACAAAAATATTTTTTTATAAATAAATCATTAAAATAAGAAATTAATGTAAGAATTATTTGGGGGTCACACATGTATATTTGATGTGTTAGGGTCATTATTTAAAGGAGTCAAAACTTATGTGGTCACTTTGGTAATAATTAAGACTATGGGGCATAAGTGTTATGAAATATTAATGTGTGGATACGCTATGTAATTTCTAATTTGATGAAGGGCCAAATTAGAAATTGTTTCTATATAAATAGAATGTTATGGTCCCCTCGGCAACCCTAACAAGAAATACAGAAAAACTCTCTGCATCCCATCAACAGAGAATTGCGGCTTTTCTGGGTTTGTCGTGGAAGAGCCATAACCAACAGATTCAGAATCAAAAGCTATGGATCCAAAAGGTACGCTTCCGCTTCTGTTCTTGTTATTCAGAAACTGACATGAGATCAAATAAAGTATTACAATTGGTATCAGAGCTATCATGTCTAGTTTCTGTATAATAATCAGTTTATTTTGTTGAAATTCGGATTTAATAATATGCTCAATTTTCCCATATTGTCGAATCTGAATTTTTATCAAAAGTTCTAAAATTAAAAGTATTCTGCGATCTGTGGTTATTTTATTGTTAGATCTTTTGTTTTAGACATGTTTATATGGCTCTATGGTTTCTGTTCTAGAGAAAAACATGGAAGATTTAATGATAAAAGTCGTTTTTTCTGAAGAAAATTTTCATTAAGTTTCGAAATTTTCTGGAAAAAAAAGGTTATTGTTTAAGAATATGTTCTTACGGTTTTATGTTTCGATCTCTGAATTTTTTGGTTTTCGAAATTTTTTTGTGAACATTTCTGATCTGTGAAAAAAAAAAAAAAAACCATTGCGGCTGTGTTTTTTGACAAAAGGTTCCTAAGGGGAGGAAGATGATCGTGAAACATAACGTTTCATTTAATTGCAAAAACGTTTCGTTTCTTTTAATTTGTTACGTTACGTTATGTTTAATTACAAAACAGTTACGTTTTATTGAATTAGGAAACGTATTCGTTTCATTTATTTTTGGTTTCTGGTTTGCTGGTCCACAACCTTCAGGCTCGTTCTTTTTTAATTTATAAAAAAGAAAAAAAAAAGGGCAATCTGGGCCGAGCAAAACCAGTGATACAGATTCGGCCCGTAAGAGATATCACCAACATTTCGGTTTACGTTGTTGGCTGGGTTCGAACACGCGTTAGCTTCAATACAGTTTATCTATCCTCCCTTTAACCACTAAGCCATCGAAACTTCCTTGCATTATGAACCGCAAGACTTTAATTTATATGTTTTTGCAAGGATAAATTCAGTTTTATAAATCAATTAATAAATTTTTTGATTGCACAAGTTTAATATTATGGATTGAATTAATTGATTTAAGATGTCGCCAAAGTGACCTCTCTTTAATAATTTTTTTCATGAAAAATTATTAAATGTTATATGCGTATATTCATGCGAATATTAAATCGACCCAAAGGTAAGTTTTTTATTTGGCCGAATTACATATATTTATGTGGTGATAAACATGTGACAATTATCAAGTATAAACATATAAATAATATATCGATCCAAAGATAGGTTTATTATTTATTATGCATTATTGTCAATGTTTGATTATTACAACAAGTGTATCACTAGCAGTTAATATTACTGTCCAAAGACTTGATATTAATGTTGCATTTGGTAACTTGAGATGGATTGTGCTTTCTTTTATATTTTTATCATTGATTTATTTCAGAAAGTGAGTAACTAAAGATTGTTCTCTTTTCGTTTTAGGAACTTTCACTACAGTATCTGCTAACTTGGGTTCAATTCCAACTCTTACTGGTTCTAATTACAAGGAATGGAACAATAAAGTTAAGATTGTGCTTGGGTGTATGGATCTTGACCTTGCGCTAAGGATGGAACAACCTACTTCTCCTACGGATACCAGCTTTGCTGAGTATAATGCGGTTTATGAGAAGTGGGAACGTTCTAATCGCATTGGTTTAATGATCATTAAGGACACCATTCCAGAAACCTTTAGAGGTGATGAGGAGATCACAGATCTCAAACAGTTCCTTGCTGAAATGGATTTGCGGTTTGCAAAGAGCGATAAAGCAGAAATAAGTACGCTTCTGCATCGCTTTAGTACCATGAGGTATCACGGCAATGGAAAAATAAGGGAGTACATTTTGGAAATGTCCAACATTGTTTCAAAACTCAAGGCACTTAAGACTGAGCTTCCGGAAGAAGTGCTCATCTTCTTTGTCTTGAATTCTCTGCCTCCTCAATTCAATCAATTGAAATCCAGTTACAACACACAGAAGGAGAAATGGTCTCTTAATGAGCTCATTTCGTTTTGTGTGCATGAGGAGGATATGATGAAACAACAAAGGACAGAAAGTGCTCATATGGCAAACACCTCTAAGGTTCAGGGCAAAAGAAGGAAATTCGAGGTTGTTAACAATGAGGCTGCTAAGGGTTCAACTCAAAAGAAGCAGACTAAGGTTGAAGATACCTGCTTCTTTTGCAAGAAAGTTGGACACATGAAGAAGGACTGCCAAAAGTATCACGCATGGCGTGTAAAGAAAGGTATGTTCCTTGCTATGGTCTGTTCTGAAGTGAACTTAGTTGAAGTACCTAGAAACACTTGGTGGTTAGATTCAGGTGCAACTACTAACATCAGTGTTTCGCTGCAGGGTTGCCTGAGCTACCGAAAACCAACTGATGCTGAAAGACGCATTCATGTGGCTAATGGATTTTCGGTGGATGTGGAGGCAGTTGCGCATTTCAGATTGTTATTTAGTACTGGTCGTTATTTGGATTTGAAAGACACTTTTGTTGCACCGTCATTTAGACGGAATTTGGTTTATGTTCCTTATTTAGACAAATCTGGTTATTCTTGTTTAACTGGGAATGGAAAAGTTGTTTTGTCTTTAAATTCAGTTTTAATTGGAACCGGTGCACTTTTGGAAAATCACAATCTTTATATGCTTGACACTATATCTTCTCCTGATGAGAGTTTAAGTGTTGAATCAAGGGGTACTAAACGAAAATTCGAAAATGCAAGTTCAGGAACTCTGTGGCACAAACGCCTAGGTCACATTTCTAGAAATAGAATTGAGCGGCTTGTGTCAGACGGTATTTTGAGTTCTGTTGATTTCAAAAATTGTGAAGTCTGTGTGGATTGCATTAAAGGAAAACAGACCAAACATAAGAAGTTAGCTGCATATAGAGCTAAAGAAGTCCTTGAGTTGATACATACAGATATTTGTGGACCTTTCCCTACGGCATCTTGGAATGGTCAACAATACTTTATATGTTACATAGACGACTACTCTAGATATGCATACTTGTTTCTTATTCATGAAAAGTCAGAGTCTCTAGACGTGTTCAAAAAGTTTAAGGCTGAGGTTGAGAACCAAATCAACCGAAGGATAAAGTCTGTCAGATCTGATCGTGGTGGTGAATATTACGGTCGGTATGATGGTTCAGGTGAACAACGTCCAGGACCATTTGCCAGATACCTAGAGGAGTGTGGAATTGTCCCACAGTACACTATGCATGGGTCTCCCAGTATGAATGGTGTATCTGAAAGACATAACCGCACTCTTAAGGACATGGTAAGGAGTATGATTTGTCATTCCACCTTACCAGAATCACTCTGGGGAGAGGCACTAAAGACTGCAGCCTACATTCTTAATCGAGTACCAACTAAGGCAACTGCAAAAACACCTTATGAGCTTTGGACTGGCCGAAAACCTAGTCTAAAGCATTTTCACATTTGGGGATGTCCAGCTGAGGCTAGGCCTTATAGGCCATATGAAAAGAAATTGGACTCCAGAACTGTGAGCAGTTACTTTATTGGTTATTCTGAACGATCTCGGGGGTATAAGTTTTATAATCCCACACAAAAGAACATTTTTGAGACGGGAACTGCTACGTTCTTTGAGGATATTGAATTTGGGGGGAGAAATGAAGTTAGAGACATCATATTTGAGGAAGAATCGGATCTAGTTTCTATACCGATTCATATAGTTTCTTTTGATAAAGCAAATTTGGAACCTCAAGTTGATATTGAAGTTCTTCCTCCAAATCAAGATGACGATCATATCGAACATGAAAGTCAAATTCAAAATCCTCAAGAGCCGGTGCATCAAGAACAAGTGCCTTTGCGGCGATCCACTAGAGAAAGAAGAAGTGCTATTCCGGATGATTATATAGTATTTCTTATGGAACAAGAGGAAAATCAAACACAATTGGAAGATGATCCTATCAACTTCCGTGAGGCTATGGGTAGTTCCAATTCGGATAAGTGGGTCAAAGCTGCAAATGAAGAGTATCAGTCAATGCTAGACAATAAAGTTTGGGACATCGTCCAATTACCAGAAGGAAAGAAACCCATTGGTTGCAAATGGATATTTAAGACCAAGATGGATTCAAATGGTAATGTGGAGCGATATAAGGCTCGTCTAGTGGCTAAAGGATATACTCAAAAAGAAGGGATTGACTACAAAGAAACCTTTTCTCCAGTTTCATCGAAGGATTCTTTTAGGACAATCATGGCTCTTGTTGCACATTATGACTTAGAGCTTCATCAGATGGATGTTAAAACAGCGTTTCTCAATGGAAACATTGATGAGACAATCTATATGTTGCAACCAGAAAACTTTGTATTAGGTGATTCAAAGAAAATGGTATGCAAACTAAACAAATCCATCTATGGGCTAAAACAAGCTTCTCGTCAATGGTACCACAAGTTTCATGAGGTAATCATCTCATTTGGTTCTGAGGTGAATATAGTCGAAGATTGTGCGTATCAAAAGTTCAGTGGGAGTAAGTGTATTTTCTTGCTTTTGTATGTCGATGACATACTGATAGCCACTAACGATATATGCATGTTGCATGAGACCAAGAAATTTCTTAAGGGTCATTTTGACATGAAAGATCTTGGTGAAGCATCTTTTGTATTAGGGATCCAGATTCAACGAGATAGAACTCGTGGAATTCTCGGATTGTCTCAAAAGAGCTATATCGATAAAGTGCTCAAAAGATTTGGAATGCAAGAATGCAAACCAGGTGACACCCCAGTTGCTAAAGGAGACAAATTCTGTCTCGATCAATGCCCTAAAGGAAAATTGGAAATTCAGGAGATGCAAAAGATCCCTTATGCGTCGGCAGTAGGGAGTCTAATGTATGCTCAAGTTTGTACGCGTCCGGATATTGCATACATTGTTGGAGTTTTGGGCAGATACTTAAGTAATCCAGGTATGGACCATTGGAAAGCAGCCAAAAGGGTCATGAGATACCTGCAGAGAACAAAGGACTATATGCTCACGTATCAGAGATCAGATAATTTAGAGATCATTGGGTATTCTGATTCTGATTTTGGTGGATGCAAAGATAGTAAAAAGTCCACTTCAGGCTATGTTTTTCTGTTGGCTGGTGGAGCGATTTCTTGGCGTAGTGCGAAACAATCACTCGTAGCTTCCTCCACAATGGCAGCAGAATTTGTAGCAGTTTATGAGGCATCCGATCAAGGACTTTGGCTGAGGAATTTTGTCACTGGACTTCGAATTGTCGAAGGGATCGAAAGACCACTGAAGTTATACTGTGACAACCGATCAGCTGTGTTGTATTCCAACAAAAATAGGAGTACAACAAAGTGCAAGTTTATTGAAATCAAGTATCTTGTTGTTCAAGAAAGGGTACAAAGTGGAGAGATTTCCATAGAACATTTAGGGACAAAATCCATGATAGCAGATCCTCTTACAAAAGGTATTCCACCGAAAGTCTTTCATGAGCATACTGCTCGAATGGTGTTTCAGTGTTTGAGGATCATTTAGTTTAGTGGGAGTTTGTCATTTTGTTTTGGTTTCTATGTTTTATTGTGTTTATGCACATTTTCTGATCAGAAATAAAGTTTAAAGTTTACTCTTTGTGCAATAAAGTTAAGGGGTCTCAATAAAGTAGGACCAGTTGAAAATCGATATGTATTGATCACTTTTCATGTGATTTTCATGCCACACTTTTCATAATTGATCTATGTCATTTGACTATATAGATTTAAGTGACCATGGAAGGTTTAGTTATTTTGTTATTATAACGAAGGCCGCCATGATCCTATGTTTGTATAGTTAATGGACGAGATTGTTTATGCCTGTTAAAATAATGACAATTTTGAGCTCATAAAGTCTAACACATTTTCGGAATACATATGTGACCCAGTGGGAGATTGTAAGAATTATTTGGGGGTCACACATGTATATTTGATGTGTTAGGGTCATTATTTAAAGGAGTCAAAACTTATGTGGTCTCTTTGGTAATAATTAAGACTATGGGGCATAAGTGTTATGAAATATTAATGTGTGGATACGCTATGTAATTTCTAATTTGATGAAGGGCCAAATTAGAAATTGTTTCTATATAAATAGAATGTTATGGTCCCCTCGGCAACCCTAACAAGAAATACAGAAAAACTCTCTGCATCCCATCAACAGAGAATTACGGCTTTTCTGGGTTTGTCGTGGAAGAGCCATAACCAACAGATTCAGAATCAAAAGCTATGGATCCAAAAGGTACGCTTCCGCTTCTGTTCTTGTTATTCAGAAACTGACATGAGATCAAATAAAGTATTACAATTAACATGAATTATATTTTTTCTATGGCTATTTTTTAATTTAGTTTTCGAAATAAGAAATAAATACAAAACTTTTTATTAAAATAATTTAAATAAGAAACTGATACAAAAAAAAATCTTTTGTTGGTTATTTTTTATTATTTTGATTTTAAAAACAAAAATTTAATAGAAAAAATAATAAATGATTTATTTAAATAAGAAATTAATAGAAAAAGTTTATTGTTAGTTTTTTGTTATTATTTTGATTTCGTAAACAAAAATTTAATCCAAAAATTGTAAATAAAAAACTAATTCTAAAAGTTTATTTTGTTGGTTATTTTATGAAATACAGAAACTATTAAACACATATTACATTACCAAAAATGATCCCTAAAAATAAGGAGAATATCACACAATAAATATTTGAATTAATCAAGTTTCTATTAAAATCTGTAACAATAAAATAAATTTTTAACAAAACAAAAATCAGCAACAATAGAAACAAATTTGTAACATAGCACTGTTATACTAGTATTTATAAAATAGTTTTCATTTTTCGGATTTTAATAAATCTGTAACAAATATCATAAATATGCAAAACTAATCTCCCAATTTATTCAAAATAAGAAAATAAATCTGAAATTTCAAAAATCTGCAACACGTTACCGTAAATCCTTGCCACGTCAGCAAAAAGAACCATAAATCTACAACCTTGAAACATAAATATGCGACACATTTAAAAATATGTAACACTATGATGCTAGTATAATAATTTTCAAAAACATTCTAACATGTTATACATATATAAAAATCTGCAACAAAGTAAATAAATCCACAACAAACAACAATAATTCCGTGCAGACTTAGTCAAAAAACCATCATATCAATAAATCTATAAAACAGATTGCACATTAAATGATAAAATCCGTGTGAACTTATTAAGGCGAGAATATGAAATTTTTGTAAACTGTCAACAATAAAGAGCTTAAACTCTAAATAAACATATAAATAACATTTTCGAAATTGGTTGTTTCATATTAGTTTAAACTATAAAGTATATATTGGAAATCTTTAACCAATTTTGCTTCTTTTTGTGAAAATGTGCCCATCTTTATCTTAATTCTAAAATTATTTATCGATGTTATTATAATTAATTAGTATAATTTGTTTGCACCATGTGCTAACACAAACGTTATTAAATATAAAATTTTGTCCAAGCTCTTGTGGTCAAGTGGTTGGGGACGGGCCTTGGACGCTAACACGTTTCGGGTTCGATCCTCGTTCCATGCGAAACTAAGTCACATTTGTTTAAGGACACCCACATGGATATGGGCCTTGCTTTAGGGGCCCATTTGAATACCCGGAGAGAGGGTCTATCCATGGGCTGCACCTCCCCTTGGGGATTAGTCTGAGCCCTTCCATAGGCTCGGGATACCCCCAGGTTAATCAAAAAAAAAAAAAAAAAAAATATAAAATTTTGAAATAAATATTAGTAAATAAAAATTTGGAAAGAATTATCAACTCAATTTAGCAATAGTAGTAATTTATATCATATTAATTATAATTAAATTATTATATCTAACCTTTGTTAAAGTATTTTGTTGTTTATATATAAATTTCAAATTAATAACAACAAAATATTATTATCTAAAATAATATTTATAAATAGTTAAATTTTCTTTGTAAATATTTTTTCATATTAATTATAATAAACTATATATATATTTATAAACACAATATATCTAAACTTTTTTTTAACGATATTTTATCCTTAATATTTATCTAATTTCAAAATAAATATAATTAATAAAAATTTACTATATAAAATCATATAATTTACTACAATCATATTTATCGGTACGTAATCCATACTTCAAAAATAAATTTGAATTTATCATTTTATTTTTTTATTTAAAATTATTTATATCTATAAAATAAAATAATAGTTTACAAAAATCATATTTATCAAATAAGTAATAAAATTGTTAATATAAAGTTATAAACTAAGGTTAATAGTAAAAAAATTTAATTTTATTAATGGTAAGAAAATAATCAACAATTTTTAGAATGAATAAAAAATTAAAAGGGCTTTCCAATTAATATAAGGAAAACATAATTATTTACATAATTAAATGGAACGTTAGTTAATTAACAAAAATTGATATTATTATTGAAAGCTATAAAAAAAAATTATATAAAAAGCATCTTATATAACTTGGTAAGCTATCTGTGGCCGACTATCTGTGGGTCTTTCGAATAAAGCTGAAGAAAAGAAATAGAGAAGAAAAGGAAAAAGAGTGAGCGTCGATTGTAGCCGCCCGTAGAAAATATCTTCTTCTCCCCTTTCGTGTGCTCTGATACTACTAGTGTGCTTCCAGCGATGGTAAGCTCAATTTTTCCACTTACCATTTTGTATATTTGATTTGAGTTTCAACGCGTTTTGTTTCTGTCTCGGATGTGAAGCTTCCGATTATGGATTTGGCTCATTTTGTTCTTCTCGTTGTGTGATTTCGTCTCGGATTTTTTTTTTATTTGGTTTAGATCTCTAAGATTTGGTGTTTATATGACTGATCTAGGATCATAGGAGCGTAAAGTTTACCTTTTGTTTATTTCGATTTCGATTTCAGTTGGAATTTAGGGCCCCTTCTTGTTCAAATGGTATCTATCAGTTTATGAGATATTCGATTGATTTGATCCAGCCTCTTCTCGTGTTTTTGAAATCTCACTCACAATGATCTCTAGATCAAGAGATGTGTGATTCATGGATTTGTTGGTAAGAATTCTTGAATATGCTGTGGTTCAACAGGCTAACGCGGCATCAGGAATGGCAGTGCATGATGACTGCAAGCTAAGATTTCTGGAACTCAAGGCCAAAAGGACACACCGTTTCATAGTTTACAAAATCGAGGAGAAGCAAAAGCAAGTTGTCGTAGAGAAAGTGGGTGAACCAGTCCAAACCTATGAGGACTTTGCCGCAAGCCTTCCTGCTGATGAATGCCGTTATGCCATTTATGATTTCGACTTTGTCACTGCTGAGAACTGCCAGAAGAGCAAGATCTTCTTTATCGCATGGTAACCATTATTATCTTCCAAAAAGGTTTCATCTTATATATATGTGATGCAAACTTTCTATTTTGTCGCCAAGGTGCCCTGACATAGCTAAGGTGAGAAGCAAGATGATCTACGCTAGCTCCAAGGACAGGTTCAAGAGGGAACTAGACGGGATTCAAGTAGAGCTTCAAGCAACTGATCCAACCGAGATGGATCTCGATGTTTTCAGAAGCCGCGCCAACTAAAAGTACACATTAGATCCCTTGAACGATCTATTCTGTTATTTCGGAGTGATGTTACTTTTTTCTTATTTTTATTTTACATTATGCTGTGAAGGATATGAACCTATCAACTTCATTTTATGGGTGTTTGGTCCTTGTGTTCGATGATGTCTTTGGTTCTGTGTTCCATCCATATGTAGATTTCACTATTTTGGGTTTTCTGAATATAAAGACCCAGAGATCGACTATTGAACAAGATGAGTCCTTTTGATATCATTTTAATGTTTCTTTCACAAATGTATGAAACAACCGTTGTCTATTCATGCCATTAAAGGTCGATCTGCATGATCACAAGAGTGTGGGGGTCAAACCAGCTTAGATCCGACGCGTTTTGAGTCTTGATACTAATCTATTCTCGTCCTGATTTTGATTTTTGGTCTTGGGTTCGAATCTGATTTGGACATGCATTTAAATCTGTTGATAATACAAAGAAGAAACAGCCTGCTATGGGCTTCGGTTATTTATATACAGTCCAAAAGGCAAATTTAGCTTTGACTTTTTTAATTAAGAACAAAACAATTTGTGGACCAATCCATCTAAGGGTCAGACTATGATACAATCCACCACAATATCCTTTTAGGCCTGCGACTTTTTACTCGTGTAGTTCGGTTTTTCCAAATGTGTGTCAAATTGAATGAACAAAAATTCCCTTTGATTCAGTTTGATTTTCGGACAGTTCTGTTTTGAAACTAGTGTCTTTGTCTGATATAATGTCGTTTGTGATGTAAGTGTCGATTGGTCCATTTTTGAAGTTTTTTTTGTCTCGTGTATAATGTGGATGTATGATTATGGATCTATTCAATGTGTCTATTGTATCGTTTCATTCATATGTGTTCACACTTTTCAACGTTGGCTTATTTCATGGTCGTTGAACGTACTTTTGTAATCTAGGGGTGCCTTTTTATCAAAGTTTTAACAATTTCTAAAACATTGCTTATTTCCCTAAATCAGATTTTGGTACCCATACACATTATATAGGATTGGGCTAGACGAATATGCGTTCTAATATTCGGCAAATAGAAAAGACTTTTTAATCACGCGCAAGTTTTCTGCGCGAGATGTTGGACCTAATCATGCTTATCCGAGACCGTATCGGGCTGGCGTTGGTGTTTTTTCAAAGGGTCCATCACTAACCTTACCTTATATGCTCCAAAACACTGCAGTAGTAAGTTTGTGCATGCTATTTTTTGGAACTCGGATGCAATAAGAACGGAGGGATAATGTAACACCACAAGTGTGGATTTAAGCTTCAGCGACCAATGGTTTTCGGCCTATCTGTGTTCGCACTTTTGACGACCAAACCATCCGCTGAGTCTGCACCGGACCTTGGTTCTGTATATCGATTTACATGTAACATAGCATTAGTCTCACTTGTAGGCACTAACATTCTTGTACGTTTGGGTGGGATGAGAATATCCCAATCAATACTGCTCCCGGCAATGTTTCGCAACCTCATCTTAATGCTGCTTAAATCCTATTATAGCTATCTTGATGTACACATTGTCATACGTCATGTCATTAAGCATTTCGGTTTTTCCTTCACGTACACTTGTCTGGTTATGTTTGTATATTTGGCCACTTATTGACATAGTCAAATGCTTCAGTATTTCTAAATAAAAGTTTCATGTGATCATGTCTCTTTCTTAACTTCCACCATTTCACTCCACTGTGTATCTGTTTGCACCCCTACGAACCTCATTTCTTCCTTCTCGTTGAAGCTAATGCATGCCGTCCTGGCCATCATTCCTCCTTGCACATAATCCAAGCCTTTTCAATAAAGTATCTACGTAGCAGCTCTGCTTAATTGTTTTTGTTATCCCCGTCGTTGTTTTCATTCTTAGTGTGCGAGTACAATAACAAAGTAATTATATCTCTAGCTATAATAGATGGTGAGGGCGATTGTTATATGATATTTCCATAGTCCTTTCTTTGTTGTGGTCGTAGTTTGTTATTGTGATGGAGTTACAGTCGCATGTTAGTTTGGGAGTTGTTGTTATCTTCTTTATTATGTAATGTGAGTTTGGATCCTCGTGATAGGCCTGCTACTTTTCTTTGAAAATGAACCTGTCCATTAATCCCATTCGGCAAAAGTATTTTTTTGGTTCTCTTCCTACTAATACATATAGTATAAAGTTGCATAAATAGACTATGAATTTAAGTTGATGAAAATAAGAAAATGCACTTTATGAGTTAGGAAGACGGGCTTTGCTTCACAAAAAGGGGATGAGAATCTGTAGATATGTAACATCACAAGTCCCTAAATTTAACTTAGTGGGTGACATGTTCAAAATCTTTGCAGGTTCTAACTCGCCATTGAGCAGTCGTTTAGCCAGTACTGCAGTGTGATGCAGACAAAACAAAATTACTTTTCAACGATCATAACACATTCATATCAGAATGTCAAATTAATTTCATAGATCGACTGTTATGAATACGGAGCATGCATGCATAAACAATCACATATGCTCGGAGAACCAAGAGCATAAAAGAAGGAAAATAAGTAATGAAAGCAGATTCCAACCTTGCGATTGAAAACCAAGGCCCGCATCCTTTGATTGTATTTAGGATAATCCGATGCAATAGAAACATGTATTGCCAGCTCAAGAGCACACACCGGAGGAACAACAACATCTGGTCAGGGAAAACGCTCATCATGTCAAGCAATTTAAAGAAAAGGTATTCCAGGAACTACTGAATTCGTGATACGTTTCAAATAAACATGTTATTTGGTAGGAACAAATGTGAAAGATGAATGTATGAAAAGAGAGAATAATTGGAATGTGATCAAAAGGATAGAGACGTCGAGTTTAATACCTTTAATGGAATTTCGTGAGATCCATTTTTAGTCTTTGTATCTTTCTCATCATGTTCAAGATCTGAACCCACCTTTGCTTCTTCCCCAGCTTGTTTGTTTTCAGCGTTAAAGCATATGTTCTGGACTGCTTCCAAAAGCTTCGACAAACACTTGTCACGATGAGCATCATCTTTTAGTGAATCATAATCCTGTCAGATAGAATGATCCTCTGGTGAAATTGTGTTTGGAGCTTATTAGTGATGTAGTGTCTAGTGTGTAAGGAGACGCGAAATCTCCTGTTAGACCCCAAAATTCAACCTGAAATTTCCAAATAATGTATACGAATACGATGCATTGGATCAAAAGCCTCAATCAGGTTCTAATCAAATTGAAATCTAGGAACTTCGCCTACGCACCTCAAAAGATCATTTACGTTCTTCGTTTTCGGATCGGCGTTGGATGATGGAAAACGGATGCGTGTTCCTCGCCGTCAGGGTTTTCCTCTGGATTTTTTTTTCCTAGATCCGAATCTTGAGACACTTCCCTGTAAATATCGCTGGAATCGTCGGACAGAGTAACATATTTCAGCAATTACAGCATCACCGAAGCTAAATCACAAGCACTTAAGCTCGCAACATCTCTTTTCGTTCCAGTCCCTGTCAGAAAAACATTTATTATCACAAATACAATATACACGTTTGGAAAATATCATGATATAAAATCTAACCCCGAAGACAAAACCGGTGTAATAAGCAACACCATGCACAACAGATTCATCAACCTCATCAATCAAAATAAGCCTAGAGATGTCGAGCTCGCTTCTCCTATTATCGTTGTTCTCTCCCATAATGAACAAATGAAAAATCAAAAGTACCTTTATTGCTCGAGGGATTAGCAAAAAAGAAGATAACCAAAGGGAAAACGAAATCCAGAATCTGAAAGGAATAGGAGAGATCTGAAGTATTCATACATTCTTTTGCAGTTAGGGATATACTCGGCGATTCATTTTTCTCTTCGTTACTCTAAATTCCTAATAAGTGGGACCCAGAAAACATGATAAAATTTTGATGACATGGCGCATTGTATGGGAGAGACTATTGATGACGTGGCGCACTGTATGGGAGAAAAAATAGTCTCTCATTATATATATGATTTCTGACATATTAAATTAAAGGTTTTGGATTTCAGTTATATTTCGGTTAACTTTGGTATAATTTCAGACAATTTTGATTAATTTAGTTATTTCGGATAATTCAGTTAGTTTAATGTAATATTTTAAATATGATTTGGTTTGATTTGGTATAAATTGGTATGAATTCGCTTTAATTATCTTTTCTTTTTTAAAAACTGAACTTATCGAACTAACCAATTAACTGAACTGATAACCAAACTTTTAAAAATTTACCAAATCGAACCGAATTTAAACCAAAAATTTCGGTTGGGTTCGGCAGGTTTAGTTTGTCCAAATTCCCACGCATAGTCATAGTTTTGACCATTATTTGTACTGACCTACATTTGTATGTTTACCTTAAGTTATTACCACACCTGCTTTGGTAATAAACACATGTTGAGATTCAACTTATAATCTAAACTTATCCATGGATTTATCACCTAACGGATGATATTTTTAATATTGGTATGGAATGTGTGAAAATCATCTAATCAAATCTCATCGAATGGATTCAAACATAATTTATTGTTTGAGATAGTTGAAAAGAAAATTGAATGTATTTTTTCTTTTTTTCCGACAGGTAATAACTTTCATTTGTAATTTGAGTTTACAATATCCATGGAAAAAAACAAGAGTAGCCAATTTGGAAAAGAGTTAAAATCAAATGGAGAGAACATATAATACTTGGTTGCAGAAGCAATCGAGTCTGCAGGGATGTTGTGTTCCCGACGGACAAATTGAAAGGAATGAGTCCTGAATAAAGTAGTTATATCCAAGATGTCACAACATATGTTATGAATCGACCAATCCTTGCTTTATGCTCTTAATTGATTAATGAGGACTTGAGAGTCTCCTTCAAAGATGGCAGAAACCCATTTGAATAGTTGCCTCTATTGCAAGTAATAAAGTTTTTTCTTCAGCTTCTAAGGCAGAGGAAACATGACCAGTCGATATGCGCCTCAATATACAATCAGACCAGGATGATCTCGAATTAGCCATCCACCAGTTCCAAAACTTGTGGAAGAGTCAAAGGACATATAAAAATTACACTTGAATGAGTGAAAGGGAGGAGGAGACAAGGTATGATGATCTGGCAAAGTATTTAAGGATGAACTACCAGGGACGATTGTTTCAGATGTATCTTTTGAAGTCGAGGAAATCCATTCACATACGTCGGCGATGCAAAAACTAAGCTTCGTAAATGGATTAATATGTTTGTTGCAAAAGATGAAAGCATTCATAGATTTCCAAATTCTCCATACAATCCAATAAGGCATGTTATTTTGTGGTAAAGTTAACCCCATCAGATTTTTCTATCAAGCAGATTGAAGATATTATCTTCTAGTTCTAGAGGAATGTTGCAAGATCCAATCAATGTTTGGAAATTGGGCATTTATCCAAAATTCTATAGATATCGGACATAAGAAAACAAATGGTTAATGGGCTCATCTGCCAATCCACAGCGAAGACATATAGGATCATGAAGAATTCTACGAGATTAAAGTTTAGTGTTTGTAGGTAGGGCTTTAGATATCATTCTCCATAGAAAGTGTCTGATTTTGGGTTCTATTAGTAACTTTTAGATCATGTTTTTGTTCTCGAGAGATCCATGCAGAGGTAGAATTGCTGCAGTAGTCAGATCTGATGTCTATGCCAGCTTGTAACCCGAACGAACTAAGTAGATACCATTGTTGTTGTAGGCCCAAATTGGTGAGTCAGATTCAGAAGCTCTTGATAAGTATAAATACTTGATGAGGTCATGATCCTCATGTATTACAAATGCAGCGAGAGCTTCTTCATTCCAGATTCTTTGTCTATGTGGAGATGAGATCTTGTACTTTAATATCAAGATGAAGCATGTGCGGATCAGTAGACGCGGGTCTAGGAAGGAATGTAGGCAACCAGTTGTCTTTAAAAATCTGAATGGAAGATCCATCCCCTACATTGTATTGAAAGGAATTTCTAGCAGTTCTAATCAGGATTAGCAACCCTAGTCTGAATTCCGAGCCTAGGATCTAAAGTTCATGTAATTGAATCTATGGGATCTCAGATTTACCTGGTGATTAGCAGCGGAAGTTTTAGCAGATAATCGAGTTCACGAAGCACCTCAAACGCTGTGCCTCTACTGGTATCCACACGCACACAAACTGGACATGAGGGATGCTAGTGCCTGTAGAGATCCAATCTCTTCAGAGGTTTCTATTCAAGTTCTGGTGGCTCTAAAATTAGGTTTTTTTTTTAAAATCAGTTTAGGTCGACCATATATCTTATATATGTCGACTTAAACCATAACGGAATTAACCAACGATTAAACCGAATTAATCTGATTAATCCGCGAGTTGCATCGATCGATGCACTATCTGCATCGATCGACACTGCCCCAGAATATTGATAACGAATGCATATCAAATATGCATTCACTGGATCATTACATTAATGATCAACCTCGTCTTTAACGTCCAGTTCGCTTAGGTGTGTGACCCTGTAGGATCATATAACACTAGCAATGAGTTCTCAACTCATTGATCATAAGTGGCTTCTAGCAAAGCGTTATGACTACCTAGTGTTATGTGATTGTCTCATCTCGACTATACGACTTTCACTTAGAGCAAGCACAATAGATTTCAGGACATTCCCAACAATCTCCCACTTGTACTGGAATCATCTATTCCTTTAATTCCTTTGTAGCTATATCTCAATCTAGCATAAGGCAAGAACTGTGTCATCCTTATTAAGCTAGATCACGTTTATCGAATTTCGATTTGTACTGATAAAAAAAACGACTGACAATCACCTCGTTTGAGCGCGGCCACGCATTTCCAGTATCAAATCTTCGATAGGCCCAGAGATATTTAACTCCTGTTATATAGGAGGTACAAATCCCATATTGTTCCATCCATGTCTCTTTTATATCTCATGATACGCCTAACCAGTGTCTTTATGATCACCAGTTACGGCTGACGTTTGACAAAGTCAAGACGAACCAATCCATATAAGAGAGGACATGATGAACTCAGGTCTAAGGACTACACTCTTTAGTCGTAATGAGAAACTCTTATGACACTCATATAAAATCCGACAACGTCTTTGTTTCTTCAATCTTTGGTATCATAAAAATATTTGTATGGTTGAGACCAGGGGTCATGTTCGTTTCAAAAAATGTCTTTGCCTCGTGACATACATTAGGACCAACAATGTTCCAACATTGATGATAAAACCTTGCAGTGAAACCATCGCGTCTTGGTCCTTTATCAGACCCTATCATACAAATAGCCGTCTGTATATCTTCATCAGAGAAAGGTTTGATTAACTAAATATTAATGACATCAGTGACATTAGGTTCAAATCCAGTGAAGATAGATGTATCCAAAATACTTTTATTGCCCAAATAGACTGAGGTAAAGTAAGACTTTACATGTCTGCCAATATCCTGATCACCTTGTATTGTATTTCCATTGTCATCCAAAACAGAGAGGAACATATTATGGATGTATCGTTCTTTGGTAGTTGAATGAAAATACTTGGTATTTCTGTAACCATTGACCAATCTCCTTTTGTGGCTTTTTATACCATTAATCTTCTTCGTCTTGATATGCTGATAATAATTGATGTCGAATAATTGGGACCTGTGATCAGAGAGACGAAGTTTTCATGGCTGTATCTAGGTCTTGTTTAAGATCTTTGATTCGCCGAGCAGCATTGAGATTGCATGTTTTCCGACATTGGGATAATGAATTTCAAAAACAATTGATATGATCCATAATAGAATGAGGTGCAAAGATATGACTGAAAAACCAACCATGGTGCACATAATCTCTAAACTCAGGATGTTTTACTAGACTTTTGATATGCTCAGAGTTTAATATCCTTAGAGATACACTATAAGTGCACATGCAAATGTAGTATATAGGGATCAAACCACAAAGAATCAAAAAATCTTGTGATAGACTATAAAGTGTCGAGTTAAGCTAAGCAGCAGCAGTGAATAAGCAAATAAACAAAGTAGACAGTTTGTAGGCAAGCAAGCGAAGCGTCAGGTCAAGGAAGTTCTCAGAAAATCAGGAATACAAACTAATCAATCAATCATGATATAATTAAGAACGGTTCTAGAACTATAATCAGAGAAGTATAATAGACCAACTTTCATTGTGAATCTTAACTATGTCCAGGAGCATAGCAAACCAACTTTCGTTACGAGTTCTAGAGTTCTAAACATGCATTAATTTTGAGTTCGCTCGTTCACAATTCCCCTAAGCCAAATTTCTTTGTAAATAGACAAATTGCTCATCTAGGTTCTGTCTAACTAATTAATCAACTTTCGTTGCGAGAATCAACCTAACATCAATAATCTAAGTAGCTAATTCAGATTAAGCATTAAGATCAACCTAGATGAAGAACTAGAAGTTATGAATCCCTACAGATCAATTAACATAGTATTCCATGAAATCCCTAATGAGAATCCCTAAACCTAACAAGTATACTACTCAGACATGGCAGATGAAACATAAGACATGATGAATAAAATACTCAATATCATAAAATAAATAAATAAACATGGGTTTGAAATCTTCTCTTTGTCGAGTATCGGATCATCCCCTCAAAGCTCACTAAATCTATCTAAATGTAAAATAATGTGTAAGTAAAACTTACCCTAAACAATGGCTTAAAACCCCTAATATAAAGTCTATACATGTATTGGGGCTTCTTTGGAATTATTAGAAACTTCTGGGCCAAACTCAATTCTCCAAAATCTTCATTAGTTCGGCGAGAAACTCCTGAATCCGGACTGCTTCGACCGACACATAAGGTGTGTCGATCGAACAGACCTCAGATGTCGTCTATGATTTCTTCTCTTCAGCATAACTTCTCCAAATAGCTCCAAAATGCGTCATAATATCCAAATGTTCTCCAAACATGTTAAAACCTATAAAACACCTGAAAAGACTCCAAAACACATAAAAGACTCGATAATAAAGACCTATATCATGGTTAAGAACCCATAAAAACCATGATATATCAACTCACTCACACTTAGCCTTTGCTTGCCCTCAAGCAAACAGAAAACCAAGATCATGAGAAGAATTTTGAAAACTTCAGAAACTCATTTCATCGTCGGAGCACCACACTCAGATTCCCTTAGTAATCCACATGAAAACAAACCTGCATAAATCAAAACCACAATGTACATTCCCCACATTTAGCAACTGTCCCAAGTAAACTCCACAATCAAATTCAGAGCATTCAAATTCACCATAATGACTTCTATAATCAATTAAATGCGGTCTCACCAAGGGATTATCGATCAAAGAACACATGGAATCTTACTCTGTTAGTACCTGATTACAAGACTGCCAGCTTCGGGTTCCTTTCTTCTCCCTTTTCTCACTTCAGCATATGATTTTTCCCCTTTGGGTATCATTTTTTTTTTTATCAGCTACTCTTCCCTTATTGGGGTATTCTATTGGACACATTCTAGAAGCACAAGAGGTAATAGGGGTCTCTACCACTCCCGTGATCACTTCGAAGCTACTAGTTTATCCTCAGTTTATTACTCTCTTTTTTTACTTTGTTTGAAGGGAAGGGAGAAGGGAACCATATTCAGACAGATTTAGAAGACTTTCAAGATTGCCAGAGGAATCCAATCCAAAGTATACCAAGCCCCTAGGTGAAAAAAATAAGTCAAGTTAGGGGTGAAATCAGTAATGGATCTTCTCATACCTGAAGTGATATGGGTGTCCTTGGTAGGTTGATCTGTGTTGGATTTTCTAATAGTCAGAGATCTGCTGAAAACTCATCCTATAGTCACTTAAATTCTTGAAAATGTGGTAATCTCCTCAAAAAGTACTAGTTTCCTAATCAAGTTTGACTCAATAAAACAACTCAACTGACTCTAAGAAAACAGAAAATTGTGTGTGTCAGTAACTACCTCCCCCACACTTAAAAAACATTGTACCCAGTGTTATAGAAGCTTGGGCTTGGGAGGACATGAATCAAATGGAACATATCTTGAAAATTCAGAACACTTACATGGATATGCGATGTGTCGACCGACACTAGGTTGTGTCGATTGATGCTAAAGATCGTGTTGTGCATCGACCGACACAGGAGATGCGTCGATCGATGCTGCTCGTTAGTGACATGTTCTTCACGTCCTTAAGACACCAAAACAAGAAAAATCAAAGCAACCAAAACCAAAACGAAAAATTAAGTAAAAACAGACTCACCAGTGGGTTGCCTCCCACTCAGCGCTTGTTTTTAGTCATTAGCTTGTCTATGGGAAAGAGATCAGATTCATGGGGGGTTCAACAAAGGCATAGAGTACCTCTGTGAATACCTCTTCATCCAAGGTGGTGTATAAGAAGTAGGATCATGGGCTCTACCAATAAAGGAGGAAAATGGACCAGGTGGACACGAAGCGTGGGTGGGATACTGCATTTTCTTCATTTACAACAATTAGATTATGAGGTTTAAGTCTAGAGGGTTCATACCTTTGCTTTGGTGGAGGAGAGATGTCTGGAGCTTTCTGCTTATGAGCAGTTGCAGACTCTGAAGATGTTAGAGTAGGATCAGGATGAACTGCCATCTTCTTCTCTCCAATGTGAATCTCTGGCTCCACCTCAACACTGAAGCTCTGTCCATCAATGGTGAATTTCTGCAGCTTATCCATCTTGAACTGCAAAGGTTTATCTCTCAAATGGATATCAATTAGACTGCGCCTCACATCAATCAATGCACCAGCTGTAGCTAAAAAGGATTTACCAAGTAGCAGAGGATCATTCGGTTCAATCTCATACTTCAGCACCAAAAATTCTGTTGGAATCAAGTAGTTTCCAAATCTGATAGGAATGTCCTCTAGGACTCCTTCGAGAATCCTCTTCGATCGATCAGCTAGGATAAGAGAGATCCTAGTAGGCTGGAAATCCATCAGTCACAACCTCACAGCCACAGCGTATGGCATGAGATTCACACCAGATCCTAAATCACACAGAGAATGCTTGAAGCTGTCCTTGAAAATGGAACATTCTAGCACAAAGACTCATGGGTCTGGAAGCTTCTCTGGAATATGGTTCTGTAACACTGCACTGACTTGTTTAGATAGCATCAACACATGTTCTTTCAAATCTCCATCTGTAAAGATCATCTTCTTTGCGTATCTCTGCAGAGAAGGGTGTTTCCTCAAGGTATCAACTAGTGGGACCTGAATCAGCTTCTTATCCATCACTGTCATGCATTTAGCTTCATCTAGCTCATATTTGGACCTCTTAGGAGCTCTAGGATATGGTATAGGAGGCTTATAGATTCACTCTGGCACATTTGCAGCTTTCTGAACTGGTCTGGAATGGGTGTCGACCGATGCACGATGAGTGTCGGTCGATGATCTCTTCTCAAAAGCACATTTTTTCCTTCGAGATAGACGTGTGTCGACCGACACAAGTTGCGTGGCAATCGATGCCAATATGCGTAGAGCCCTCTGCATCGACCAAGGTCATGATTCCAGCATTCGAAACTCCGTCAAAACTCGAAATATCGTTCGAGTAGGTCGTGCATCAATCGACACCAAAGGTGTGTCGATCAACGCCTCTCGCGAACAGAGACAGTTCTGCGATCAGAACAGCTTCTTGCTTCTTGTTCCAGCTCGAATTCCCTTTCTACTGAAACATCATTGATGTAATGCTTCTGATTTTGCTCAGTTCTTCTAAATCCATTTTGCTTTTGTATTGCTCCAACAGTCTGTTGAACCTCAACATCTAGATTTTTCACATGGGTTCTCAGAGATTCGATCTTACCATTCAAACCCAGGTATAGAGCATCTATCTTTCCATTGAAGTCCAATGTACTCTTCTGCTAGCCTTCCAAAAGCTGTTCCAACAGACCCATCATCTTATCAGACTGCTCATTTTGTGGAGGAGGAGTCTGGCATGATGAAGAATCATAGTCTTTGGAGAAGGAGTTGTTCTGCTGAAAGGTTCTCTGAAATGCAGGCTTTGAAGGGTAACCATATGTCTTTCCCTGCTGATTTTCATATCTCTGACCTTGATAACAAGTTCCAGCTATGTAATTGAAATTTTCAGACTCATCGACTGGTCCAAAAGTCTCTACCTCTACAGCAAATTGGACTTGCTTCTTCCCAAATAGAATGTTGTGGACATAATCTATTTGTTTCTACATCTCTGCGATCTGAGTTCCATCCACATTTCCACCCGATCGCTTCCTCTCTAGATCAGCATTCTTGGTACTATTGTTAATCACCAAGTTCTCAATCAGCTCCTTAGCTTGCTCTGAGGAATTTGTGTTGAAATTTACATTGCTGCAGGCATCCAAAGCCAACTGATACCACCAATCCACATCTCTAAAGAAAATTTCCATCAGCTGAATCTCAGAGAAACCATGATGTGGACAATCACGCTAATACATCTTAAAGCCTATCCAAACAGCCTTCAATGCCTCTGTAGCATCCTCATAGTAGTTTCTAAGGAACTTCTTCCTAGTAGCCTCCCAAGTAGTGAGAGTACCTGGTGGCATCTGTTTCAGCCAATTCACAGCGTCTCCAGCAAGAGAGTGTGGAAAAATCTTGTAGTATAGAAAGTCATAGCTCACTCCATGATGCTTCATCCCTGTGACCAGATCCTTAAATCTCTCAATATGGTCCATAGGGTGCTCATGTGGATGTCCATAGAACAGATGCTGTCCCACAAGAGTGTAGTAGGAAGTCTTCAGCTTGAAATCATTCCTCTGAATTGGAGGAGGCCTAATCGCATACCTGTTAGAATAGAACTCGCCAGGTCTGTTGTAATCAGCAAGAGTCATCCTAGCTTGCGCATGTGCATCAGCTGCGCCCCCAGCTCCTTATGCACCTCTACTTTGTCATGCTCCCGCAGTGACAAGCGGTTGAACAATGGGATTTCCGTCCCCATCGAGTTTTTGACCTTGATTGTTGTAAGCATTACCATCAAGGTCCCTCAGAACACCAGCTTCATTCCGAGTCAACACCACAACGTTGGGATTCAACATCTTCACTGGTTTTTGTGCCTTCATGTTAGTCCGCTCTATCCTTGCAAGCTCCTAGTTTTGAAGAAACACGAGCTCTTTACCCGAATTACTCTTTAGTGCGCGATCAGGCATGAACTATCTTATCCACGAGAAGTGTGTTGACCGATGCAGGATATGCGTCGATCGATGTTGTATCGATAGCTGTGTCGATCGATGCCTATTTAGGGTCGATCGATGCATGTATTCTTCGTCGAACCTGAAACGAAAGAATGAGACAAAACAAGAAAGAAGGTTAGTAAAATTAAAAATGAAAAGCCTAGTCTAAACTCTAAACTCAAATCTTTCGAAGACTCAAAAGAGTCCCCAACAACGACGCCAAAAACTTGATATGCTCAGAGTTTAATATCCATAGAGTTACACTGCAAGTGCATAGGCAAATGTAGTATATAGGGGTCGAACCACAGAGAATCAATAAATCTTGCGATAGACTGTAAAGTGTCGAGTTAAGCTAAGCAGCAGCAGTGAATAAGCAAATAAACAAATCAAGTAAATAAAGTAGACGGTTTGTAAGCAAGCAAGTGAAGCGTCAGGTCAAGGGAGTTCACATGAAATCTGGAATACAGACTAATCAATAAATTGAGATCTAATTAAGAACGGTTCTAGAACTATAATCACAGAAGTATAATAGACCAACTTTCGTTGTGAATCATAACTATGTCCATGAACCTAGAAAACCAACTTTCATTGCGAGTTCTAGAGTTCTAAACATGCATTAATCTCGAGTTCGTTCGTTCACAATTCCCCTAAGCCAAATTTATTTGTGAATAGACAAGTTGCTCATCTGGGTTCTCTCTGGCTAATTAACCAACTTTTGTTGCAAGAATCAACATAACACCAATAATCTAAGTACCTTATTCAGATTTAAGCATTAACATCAAACTAAATGAAGAACTAGAAGTTATGAATCTCTATAGATCAATTAACCTAAAATTCCATGAAATCCGTAATGAGAACCTCTAAACCTAACAAGTAAACTACTCATACATGGCAGATGAAACACAAGACATGATGATTAGAATACTCAATATCATAAAGGAAATAAAAACATGGGTTTGAAATCTTCTCTCTGTCGAGTATCGGATCAGCCCCCCCCCCCCAAAGCTCTCTAAATCTCTATGAATGTAAAATAAAGCCTAAGTAAAACTTAGCCTAAACAGTGGCTTAAAAACTCTAATATAAAGTCTAAACGCGTATTGGGGCTTCTTTGGAATTATGAGAAACTTCTGGGCCAAACTCAATTCTCCAAAATCTTCATTAATTCGGCGAGAAACTCCTGAATCCGGACTACTTCGACCGACACAAAAGGTGTGTCGATCGAACAGACCTCAGATGTCGTCTATGATTTGTTCTCTTCAGCATAGGTTCTCCAAATAGCTCCAGAATGCGCCATAATATCCAAATGTTCTCCAAACGTGCTAAAACCTATAAAACACCTGAAAAGACTCCAAAACACATAAAAGACTCGATAACAAAGACCTATATCATGGTTAAAGACCCATAAAAACTATGATATATCAACTTTTATCAAACTGAAATTGTTTCTTCCTAGTACTAGAAATGAAAGTAGCATATGTGATAACATGCCGATGATCGGATCCAGCATAAGGAAGATAATGCGCTTCTGATGTCAGGAATATAGCCAACCATTCCATGTTGACTGCTACACGATCAATACATTCCTCCAATGTATAAGCATACCTCTCTCCAACCTATGAAAATCTGTTGGGCTTTTTGGAATTATAAGAAACTTCTGGACCAAACTGCAATTCTCCAAATCTTCATTAATTCGGCGAGAAACTCTTGAATCAGGACTGCGTCGACCGATACATAAGGTGTGTCGATCGACATAGACCTCATATGTCCTCTATGATTTCTTCTCTTCAGCATAGCTTCTCTAAATAGCTCCAGAATGCGCCATAATATCCAAATGTTCTCCAAACGTGCTCAAACCTATACAACACCTGACAAGACTCTAAACACACATAAAAGACTCGATAACAAAGACCTATATCATGGTTAAAAACCCATAAAAACATGATATATCAACTTTTATCAAACTGAAATTTTTCTTCCTGGTACTAGAAACGAAAGCAGCATATGTGATAACATGCCGATGATCGGATCCAGTATAAGGAAGAAAATACGCTTCTGATGTTGGGATTAGAGCCAACCATTCCGTGTTGACTTCTACACGATCAATACATTCCTCCATTGTATAAGTACACCTCTCTCCAACCCATGAAAATATGTTGTCTATCGACCTCAAATCTGATTAATCACAAGCCGCATACATAATGTGTAGATTTTTGAACGACCATTCATCTCTTTCTGGGCCTCCTCTCTTCTCTGAATTCAATAACATGTCATTAAAGTCTCTAACCAGTAACCAAGCATCATCTCGATCATAACTCAGATTTTATTCCTTCTTTGTTGAACTGGATGTCCATAGCAACAAGACAAATAAAACTTGAATCCATTAAAATTGATGTAACCGTCGATGAGGCTTACATATTGGGAAATAAAAGAAACTAAAACTGAATTCTTCCAAAGCAAAGCTAATCCTCCACCACGATTCGATGGAGGGATACACACATAATTAGTAAATCATAATGAAGCAGCAACACTATATACAACTGAACCAGAATTCATCGTCTTAACGAGGAAGATGATATCAGGTGAAGGATGACGACAAATCTTCTTCAGACGAGGTTTCATCAGCGACCCGAGAAGGCCCTGACAGTTCCAAGAGTATATCTTCATGGAACCGGTGGGGATATCGAGCTCACCCCTGCGCCTCTGTCCAATGTTTGGTTCACTGAAGTCAAGTGTTATGTTTCTGCAATGACCTTACGCCTTACTGGTCGCAGGAGTAAGCGTTCTTGAATCTCATAATTAGTAGTCTTCTTCCTCATCAGGTACACGCTTCCTCTTTGATCCTTCACCATACTCGATGTGTGCACCAAGAAAATCTTCCATATGTCCTTTACTTTTTGCCTCTTTGATTTTTTGAAGTTTGCGATCAACCACATAATCATTTTTCACCATGGGATTCATCCGCTATGTCTTCAGTTTGTTGCAATGGTGCGAATGAGTTTTCTGCAATTGCGGCTAGGACAAGTGCATTGATAATCTTTGGAGCAGCATTACCCATCGGTTGCATCACATGTGCATAACTTCCACTCCCGCCATTTCCTTCATGATTATTGTTAGGATCAAGACCATCATCATAAATGCCGTTGTCATCATCAAACCGCATAGAGCAATCCTTCCTATCATGGTTCAACATCCCACAACGGAGACATAAGCAGCATAATATTTCATGCTTGAACTTCAGAATCGTGTTGTTGCCACTACAATAAAACATCGTTTTCCCGACTACTTTTGGTGATGAGGTCATCAGACCAGAACCGGAGCTCATCCAAACATGTTACTCATGCCGCATAGGATTCGAGAAGGACACATGTTCTTTTCGTGGAGCATACCAAACCAACCATGAGGATTTCTAGGATAAAAACAATTATAAAATATTCTCAGATCATCAAGGAAACCCCTCGAAGTGGAATCAACCAAATATCAGTTCGCATGAGAGAGATATGCAGTTCTCAAGTCGGGTGTTTCCCAACGTACCCGATTTGGACCGACAAGCACTCTTTGGAGTGTTACGACCAAACCAGAAGGATTTAAGCTGTAAACCAACATATTCTATAATATTTAGTCTTCGGAGGATCACTGAGATTTGGAATTTCATCAAAAGGATTTCAGACTTAGAAGATGAAGATTTTCTAACCCGAAGACTCCTAGACATGCCTTATTTGGGACCTTTCGGGTTTGGGAGACTTCAAACATATCTTTGGCGATCAGAAGAAATTCTAAATCAACTAGAGGCTCTAAAGATACTATTAGGATGCATCACAACCCATAGGATCAGGCGGATCCTCTCACATTTTCACGTTCCATATATGGAGCCGAACTTGCCTTATTTGCCTTATTTGGAGTTATTTGTCTATAAACTCCAACAGCTCTATTTGCATCAATCATGCTTCATTTTGGTGGTCCTATACATCATCCAGGACGTGCCTAGACATCCCACCTTTGGCCCCAAGCTTTCAAGACTCAAGCATCATCAACTTGCCTTATTTGGCTGATTTGGGTCATAAAGCCTCCAACGGCTAGTTCTTTGATTTTGAATGATTTGTTTATGATTTCTAGCATTAGGATAACTTCATTTTAGAGCCTATATAAGCTCATTTCGTGCCTTGTACAAATCATCCAACATTTTTAGTAAAAACAGATTAAATCGTTTCTCTTTTCAAAGCCGAGTCTTTGAGTTTGTTCTTGTTCTTTAGAAACTAAGTGTGTGATTCACTTCCTTTCTATTGAGGCCACGAATCATATTGTTTGTGAGACTCAAAAGAATATGTTCTATCACTGATTGAGAGAGTCAATCATCCTATCTCCACCTCCCACCTTCACTTCGACCACCTTTCGCGAGGTTAAGCTTGGAATCTCTCGATCGTCGAGTGATCTAGTATTGGAGTGATTCCGTGCTTGCATCATTTGGTATCATAGCTTCAAAAGCTCCTATCTATCATGTTGTTTCTATCCATTATATTTCATTTCAATTATGTTTTGTTTCATTTATTTCAAATCGAAAACCCCATAAAAATAGTTTATCTCTTTATTTTGAGTTTGTGCTTCTTTGTTCTTATTGTGTGTTTAAGAAAACCCAAAAAAGTCATTAAAAATATTGTAATTTCATTTTTTCATACTGTCAAATTTGTTCATTACCATAAAAAAGAAAGAAAAAAATCTATGCATTTGAATAGCTTTCCTTATTTGTTTTGTGCTTGCATTCCCTTAGCAATTTAAAAAAAAAAACATAAAATTGTTTCTGCTTGTTTAATTCATTTTATAAAACTAAAAATCCTATAAAATTTGTTTTGCTTTGTTTTCTTGTTAGTTTGATTTTATATTAAACGAAAATTCAAAAAAAAAATTAGGAAACTTACTTATTTCATTTTTCCTTTTTCAATCTTTTCTTTCTTCTTGAACCTAAACGATTCTTAGTTTTTATTGTTTATTTTTCAGGTGTCAAAACAAAATCCATAAGATATGAGCCAACAAGCCATCTTCGACATGATCAAGACATTTCAAACGACCCTTTCATCGTTTGAAAAATCCTTTGATCAGATTGAACGAGATCGGTCAGTAGAACATAATGGGTATAAAGCAATTGATCCAGAACCACCTGACCTGTGATACTTTGTATCCAAAATACGGTCAACGGGCAGCAGGAAGTCAACCGGGGGCAAATTGTCATTTTTGCCAAGTGAGTGGCAAAATGGTAATTTTGCCGAAGTTCGAGACGGAAGCCGAGACGGGCCAAATATTCTTATGTTTCAACATAAAGAATGTTTAGAAGATCAGAATTGGAAGAATAGGAGCGGAAATGTGTTTTTCGGCTTGTCGGGAATGGAAACCGACAAACCCGAAGAAACTTTAAAAATTCATAACCGGAGCTGCGTAAGTCCGAACGGAGTGATTCAAAATGCTAAATTCATCAAATAGCATGGAGAATCTAATAGTGGAGGTTTGGAGATTTATGGGATCATCCGGAGATATTCTAAAATATTAAACCCGAAAACCGTCAAAACCGAGCAAGAGATGAAATGGAGATTAGTGGATGATTATGGCTAATTGTGGAAGATTTTTGGGACAACAAATCACCCAGAGAGACATGTGTTCACTCCCAAGGCCGCCACCTCTCCATGTGTGCATGCATGCATGAGAATATGCATGAATCTAATTGCATGCAAGACCCATCTAATCACAATTCATTGCACAACCAACTCTCCCTAATCTCTCTTGCTCTCTCTTTCGACTCTCTCTCTCTCTCCCCAGATTCATCAACCAAACCCAGAAAATCATCAAGACTCTTTGAATCTCCAAAGAAAACCCAAGAACCCTAACTTGTTCTTCATGACTTGAAGAACAAGAAAGTCCATAACTCTTGATCTATAGACCCAAATCACTCTCTGTCAAGCCCAGTAGATTCCTATCTTCCTCAGCTACAACCCCACCCTCCTGAGCAGTTTGGTGGGTGGTTCACCTTCAGAAGTCGCCGGAAAAGTCGTCTCTGCCGTTGGTCAACCCTTCGCCGCCGCGGTCAACGCCGGAGTCTCGCCGCCGGTCAGCTCCTCCGCCTCCAAATCTTCAGCCGGTTCACCTTGGAATTGTTTGGGATGGGTTGCAGCTGGTTCAGCCTTAGTTTAGAGAAGAAACCGGTTTAGTTAAACCGGTCAACGCATTTGGTCAACCCGGTCAACGGTTGACCAAAACCGGTTTAACCAAACCGGTCAATTGATTTCGGTTATCTGGTTCAGCCGGTTTAGTGGGGTGGTCAACGGTTCAAGCTCCGGTCAACGCACGGTCAACGGTCAACGCTCAGGTCAACGGTCAACCGCCGGTCAACGCGGTCAACCGTCGGTCAACGCCGGAGACCAAGTCGGTCAACGCTTGGTTCACGGCCATTCCGAGGTTTCAGGGCATTCGGAGTTCGGAGTTCGAGGTTCGGGAGTTCGGGGTTCGTATCGGATATCTTGGGATTCACTCTCGCACCGAGCCGTCATTTCGCGACTACTTCACTGTGAGTCGGCTCGAAAACTCTTAGATTCATATAGACCAGGATTTGATAAACCATAGTTGAGGATTGCATACCCGTTAACTAATCTGATTAGTAATTAATGAATAATGGGACGTTTAATGATAAACCGGATAGGACTGAATAAGCATTCTAGGGTTTAAAGAATTAAATGGTTAATCGATTGTGTGCCGCTAGATTGTTAGTGATGATTGATTGATGCATTCATATAGACCCGTTTGATTAGGACCGTATATGCATCTATTTATGTATAAGAACGGTAATTAATGAATCTATATACGGGAATTAAGACGACATTAAAATATGAGTTAAACCTAAACGGGCGTATAGAATATTATATCGGGATTGGGGTTTAGGTTTACTTGCGGGATTGGTTAATGAATCAATTAAGTTAATAATGAGACGTCGGGGAGTTAGTGAGTTTACTAACTCTAAACCGACGGATCGAGGAGTTATTAAAAGATATTAAGAATGGGTTAATTGAGGAAATTGGTTTGTGTTGTAAGCCGCTAACCCAAGGTAGCAGATAAGAATGAATTAAAAGACTTAGAAACCCTAATAGGCCTGCCTGTGTTGTGTTGCGGTGATTGCTGTGTGGATTGTGTTGCGTGTTTGATTGTTGTGATTATTGTGCTGTGTTGAGCTTTGTGTGCAGGCTTATTAGATTGCTCGGTGTTGGGCCGAGCAATTATTGTGGACACTTACTCCGGTCACGGGACCGGGTAAGTTAGAGGTGCTGACTAGGTATCAGAGCGGTGGTGTTGGTAGTATAGTGGCTTGCGGAATGGTTGGGGATTTATTATTGTTATTGTTGACTGCGTGATCAGTGCTAGAGTCCCAGCGAGTCTGCGTGTTTATATTTCCGCACTAGGACTCTAGGGTGCGTTAGATTCCGCAAGCCTAGGTTTTGTTTACGTTCTGGTACTTCCGACCCGATTGGATCCTCGGGTTTTTACCTAACCGGATCACGGTGATTCTGGTTATGGTGTTAACCAATCGGGTGACGCCGGTAGGTGTGTGATTCGGAGAATAAGGGGTCATGTCCTAGGGCCGAATCACATGGAAACTCTGGCTATCTAGGGGTAGTCCGAGTCACCGCGTATCGATGGACTGAGAACGGTGTCCTATTCGTGGGACCTTGTGTACACGTTTAGGAGTCGTGGGTTAGTTACCATATAGGTGACGATATAAACCCGTGGAAGTTACCGAATTCGTAGGGCCCAGTGTTGTTTTGTTATTTCCTTATTGCGCGATAGATATATCGAGTCCAATCGGGTACATGTGCCGTAGTGCCTTCGATTTCCCTTAATTCTCTCTTAATCTTCGGCATTGATTGTGTGTGTGGGTTTATCACGACGTGGTTGTGCGTGATCGACCATTTATTCCTGCTGATTGTTATTTTGGGTTTTGGGGCGGGAATCTGTAGTTCTAGATAGACTAGAAGCCGTTAGTGGGGAGACGATTCACTGGGTGATCTTAGATCGCTCATTAGACTCTTTTGTGTTTTTCAGGTTTAGCAGCGACGGACGCGGGAGGTCCTCGGTGTGGTTTCGGGTTGCTTGTGACGGGATTTGATTCAGGATTTTTGGGTGTTTTCTCGGTTCGGCGTTATTGTTATTCGTGTGTTGATTTCTTTGTATATTTGACTTGACGATTGTTTGTAAAATTCTATCAAACGTTGTACTCAACGTTGATTACTCAGAAATGAAAGTGTTTCCCTGATATGAGGTTTTAGTCCGAACCGACACAACTCATTGAAGTAGTGCAAGTAGTACTGCTTGTACTATGGATATGAGGATAGCGAAGTCGAAGATAGATCGGTGCGAGCCTTTTGTCTCAAACCGAACTAACTTTGGCTTCGTCCTGTGGCGAACTTTTCCCGTTCGACTTGCTCGGGTTCGATCGGTCATGTTCTTGTTTGATTGTTGACCGGTCAGCTCGACGGTCAGCGGAGAATAGGAAAGGGGCGTTACAGAAAGGTGGTATCAGAGCATGGTTCTGCATGGGTTTCGAAACATTTAATTTTTGAGTGTTTTCTGTGTTTTATCGAGTCAAATGTGTCACACAAGCATTCATTAGGAAACCGAGCCGCGTCCGTTAAACCTGGGGTTGGGATGGGAAAGTAGGATTTTCGTATTATTTGTACTAACTTGTCTTTGTGTTTTGATTGCAGTCTTACAGCAGTGTGTCCCGGGCAGAGTGGAGGGGTGTGTGTGTGCGCGTTGAGTAGTTCAGTTGGGCATTATAAGTCAGGAGGGATCAGCCGGTTCAGAGCAGGGCCAGTTGGTTCAGTTTCAGGGATACCCAGCTTCGCCAGGTCATTCGCGAGGATCTCGTACGGCGGATCATTCGCCAGTTCCATTGCGACAGATGCAGGGTGCTAGAGCAGCACAGGTAGATTGGTCGCCTCTTCCAGACCCTTTACCTCCAGCGATGATGGATGATGCAGGCAGCTGAGACCCTTACGCAGACATGATGGGTTATCTGGGAGGAGCGGATGCAGAGTTTCAGTTGCTGTCACAGTGGCCAGAGCCGGATGTGCCACAGATACTTGCAGCATCAGATGCACCACCGATGTATCAGGCACCGTTTATGGAGGCACCCGAGTTTCCCCCGCCTGCTTCGTGTGGAGGATTATATGATGAGTCCACTACCATTTGGTTTTGACTTGGATATGGAGCCGGTAGACCCGGAGCAGCGTCAGCAGTGGGAGCAGCAGGTGGATGAGCATGTAGCGATACTTCAGGATGTGTTGGAGCAGCAGGTTGGGCCTCACCATCAGCTAGACTTACGACCTGGATCACCTCGTACGCCGTTTGATATGGTTACGTCGCCAGCATCTACAGAGTCAGAGTTCGAGTCGGTTTCGCCACCAGCTGAGGCGATAGAGGCACCACCAGCGGTACCAGAGAGGAGACCATGCAGCGGATGTGGAGTATGTGAGTTTCATTTGTATTGGTGTCCCCGAGCAGTAGACCCACAGCTATGAGAGCCGTACCATCCATTGCCCGGACCAGACGGCTGTCCGCTTTGTGGTCACGAGGGTCACGGAGCACTGACTTGCCCTACCATCAGATCAGGTGAGTATGTTCCCGGTGGAGAGCCGTACCGAGTACCAGTACCAGAGGACTATCGAGCGGGACCCAGTCGTAGAGACCCCGAGCCCAGTCAGCCACCCGTTGTTCAGTTTCCGGTCGTTAAGCCGACTAGACCCGAGCCAGTGAGGACGTGCCAGTTGTGTAGAGGACAGGGTCATCTTGCACCTGATTGTTTCATGGATCCCCCGTCAACGCCGACAGAGTCGATTTCTCCTTGTCAGTTGTGTGGAGGTTATGGTCACCAAGCATCCGCATGTTACCGTGGACCGCACTCAGTATCTGCCCCAGTTTGTCAGGTTTGTGGCCGCGCAGGTCACGATGCTTATCTCTGTCCGATAGTCGAGCTGCAGCATGTCGGAGCGCCATCTCGAGAGGAACACCCACCACACCCTCCCGGCGCACCTGCCAGCGGATACTTCAGCGAGCCATTTTGCCAGTGGTGTTGGGCATTTCGGTCTTGCTGGAGGCGTTAGGTTAGGATATGTGTAGTTAGGCCAGGTAAATTGGGGGCACTAACTCTATTTTTGTCTTGTAGATAGATCGGCGGATAGGCGACTTTGCGTGTCGTCTTTGACTTTTCTGATGTACAACGGCGTCGTATGGGTTTTTGGATATGATGACGGCTTATGTATGGACTCTGATCGTAACCATGTACTAAAAACTTTATGATGTATGATATATCGTTTTATGTATGTGGTGGATGCAGAGTGTTCAGCTGATCGTTTTGATTAACATAGTAACTATTTGCATGATTGAGATGGTTCTGAAAGCAAATGGATTACTGTGTGAAATCAAATGATGAGCGGAACTGACGACCGTTCATCATGACCTGAACCCGGATTGGCGACGCATCCGACCGATCATTAGATTGCGTGATTATATGTGTGGTAATTGCTTGTCTTCATTTCTGTTGATTGATTGCTTGATTGATTTGTTTGTGCGGTAGTTTGCGTAGTGTTGGCATGTGTGGTTCGATAGATGAATCGCTTTGGATCTTAGAGACCGTTGGGTTGCTTGTTGTGTTCGGAATTGAGTAGTGATTGATCGCTTTTCTTCGATTTTGTTAGAAAGGTAAGGTGTCGATTTTTATTTCTTTTATTTTATTTCAAGTTTGAGCCGACTGAGAACGGTTGTGTTCAACCGTCAATTCACGAGGGAACGGACTCATAGTGTATTGTTAATTAATCACGAGTAGCCGTCGGGTACGTGATCAAGTAACCATATTTATATGGGAAAGTGATATCGAGGATAGATCGGGATGAAACTAATTATTTCAGTGAGTTGTTGAGTTAATTGTAGGACGGAATGGCGACGCGATGTGAATCCGAGAATGAACCCGAACCCGAAAACGAGAAGAAGTGATAGGACGTCGTGAGACAAGTAGATTGGACTGTGAAGCAATGGTAGACATCATCAGTGGAAAATGTATCAGCTTATCGAGTGACCGACCAAGTGAAGCCGAGAAGTATGATGAGTTAGCAAAGAGATTTGGGAAAGAAGAATCAGTGAAGCTATTGAAATCAGTCAGACGGAAGCGGATGATCAGATTCTTGAAGAGTGTCCCAGAAAGAAAGAAAGAAGTCACAATTCAAAGGAATGTGGAGGTCGAGGCAAAGTGGGGAAGCCAGAAGTAGGAATCAGAGCAGAAAAGGCAACCAGAGTTAAGTTAAGGATCAAGACCGATGGAATTAGTTAAGAGGGAAGCGGATTTGGGTGTTGTGGAAGCCAGTGGTATGCAGCAGTGTTCGAGTATCGAAGCGTCGAAGTGGAGTGACGAAGTGACTTACAGGGTTCGGAGCCGATTCGAAGTCTGTCAGTGACGGAGAATTCGGGGACCGAATTCCTGTAAGTGGAGAAGAATGTGATACCCCGTATCCAAAATACGGTCAACGGGCAGCAGGAAGTCAACCGGGGGCAAAATTGTCATTTTTGCCAAGTGAGGGGCAAAATGGTAATTTTGCCGAAGTTCGAGACGGAAGCCGAGACAGGCCAAATATTCTTATGTTTCAATATAAAGAATGTTTAGAAGATCAGAATTGGAAGAATCGGAGCGAAAATATGTTTTTCGGCTTGTCGAGAATGGAAACCGACAAACCCGAAGAAACTTCAAAAATTCATAACCGGAGCTGCGTAAGTCCGAACGGAGTGATTCAAAATGATAAATTCATCAAATAGCATGGAGAATCTAATAGTGGAGGTTTGGAGATTTATAGGATCATCCGGAGATATTCTAAAATATTAAACCTGAAAACTGTCAAAACCGAGCAAGAGATGAAATGGAGATTAGTGGATGATTATGACTAATTGTGGAAGGTTTTTGGGACAAAAAAATCACCCAGAGAGACAGGTATTCACTCCCCAGGCCGCCACCTCTCCATGTGTGCATTCATGCATGAGAATATGCATGAATCTAATTGCATGCAAGTCCCATCTAATCACAATTCATTGCACAACCAACTCTCCCTAATCTCTCTTGCTCTCTCTTTCGAATCTATCTCTCTCTCTCTCTCTCCAGATTTATCAACCAAACCCAGAAAATCATCAAGACTCTTTGAATCTCCAAAGAAAACCCAAGAACTAACTTGTTCTTCATGACTTGAAGAACAAGAAAGTCCATAACTCTTGATCTATAGACCCAAATCACTCTCTGTCAAGCCCAATAGATTCTTATCTTCCTCAGCTACAACCGCCACCCTCCTCTTGCCATCGCCGCCGCAGGAGTTCGCCGGAATCCGGCCAAGAATCAACCGCCGACTAGGGTTTGTTGGATCTCTTCTTTCTTCATCAGATCTGAGTATTTTGGAAGTCATGGGTGGATAGATCTTGGAATTCTGAGCAGTTTGGTGGGTGGTTCGCCTTCAGAAGTCGCCGAAAAAGTCGTCTCTGCCGCCGGTCAACCCTTCGCCGTTGCGGTCAACGCCGGAGTGTCGCCGCCGGTCAGCTCCTCCGCCTCCAAATCTTTAGCCGGTTCACCTTGGGATTGTTTGGGATGGGTTGCAGCTGGTTCAGCCTTGGTTTAGAGAAGAAACCGGTTTAGTTAAACTGGTCAACGCATTTGGTCAACCCGGTCAACGGTTGACCAAAACCGGTTTAACCAAGCCGGTCATATGATTTCGGTTATCTGGTTCAGCCGGTTTAGTGGGGTGGTCAACGGTTCAAGCTCCGGTCAACGCACGGTCAACGGTCAACGCTCAGGTCAACGGTTAACCGCCGGTCAACGCGGTCAACCGTTGGTCAACGCCGGAGACCAAGCCGGTCAACGCTTGGTTCACGGCCATTCCGAGGTTTCAGGGCATTCGGAGTTCGGAGTTCGAAGTTCGGGAGTTCGGGGTTCGTATCGGATATCTCGGGATTCACACTCGCACCAAGCCGTCATTCCGCGACTACTTCACTGTGAGTCGGCTCGAAAACTCTTAGATTCATATAGACCGGGATTTGATAAACCATAGTTGAGGATTGCATACCCGTTAACTAATATGATTAGTAATTAATGAATAATGGGACGTTTAATGATAAACCGGATAGGACTGAATAAGCATTCTAGGGTTTAAAGAATTAAATGGTTAATCGATTGTGTGCCACTAGGTTGTTAGTGATGATTGATTGATGCATTCATATAGACCCGTTTGATTAGGACCGTATATGCATCTATTTATGTATAAGAACGGTAATTAATGAATCTATATACGGGAATTAACACGACATTAAAATATGAGTTAAACCTAAACGGGCGTATAGAATATTATATCGGGATTGGGGTTTAGGTTTACTTGCGGGATTGGTTAATGAATCAATTAAGTTAATAATGAGACGTCGGGGAGTTAGTGAGTTTACTAAATCTAAACCGACGGATCGAGGAGTTATTAAAAGATATTAAGAATGGGTTAATTGAGGAAATTGGTTTGTGTTATAAGCCGTCTATGGGTTAGCAATCCGCTAACCCAAGGTAGCGGATAAGAATGAATTAAAAGATTTAGAAACCCTAATAGGCCTGCCTGTGTTGTGTTGCGGTGATTGCTGTGTGGATTGTGTTGCGTGTTTGATTGTTGTGATTATTGTGCTGTGTTGAGCTTTGTGTGCAGGCTTATTAGATTGCTCGGTGTTGGGCCGAGCAATCATTGTGGACACTTACTCCGGTCACGGGACCGGGTAAGTTAGAGGTGCTGACTAGGTATCTTACCTAGTCAGAGCGGTGGTGTTGGTAGTATAGTGGCTTGCGGAATGGTTGGGGATTTATTATTGTTATTGTTGACTGCGTGATCTGTGCTAGAGTCCCAGTGAGTCTGCGTGTTTATATTTCCGCAATAGGACTCTAGGGTGCGTTAGATTCCGCAAGCCTAGGTTTTGTTTACGTTCTGGTACTTCCAACCCGATTGGATCCTTGGGTTTTTACCTAACCGGATCACGGTGATTCTGGTTATGGTGTTAACCTATCGGGTGACGCCGGTAGGTGTGTGATTCGGAGAATAAGGGGTCATGTCCTAGGGCCGAATCACATGGAAACTCTGGCTATCTAGGGGTAGTCCGAGTCACCGCGTATCGATGGACGGAGAACGGTGTCCTACTCGTGGGACCTTGTGTACACGTTTAGGAGTCGTGGTTTAGTTACCATATAGGTGACGATATAAACCCGTGGAAGTTACCGAGTTCGTAGGGCCCAGTGTTGTTTTGTTATTTCCTTATTGCGCGATAGATAGATCGAGTCCAATCGAGGACATGTGCCGCAGTGCCTTCGATTTCCCTTAATTCTCTCTTAATCTTCGGCATTGATTGTGTGTGTGGGTTTATCACGACGTGGTTGTGCGTGATCGACCATTTATTCCTGCTGCTTGTTATTTTGGGTTTTGGGGCGGGAATCTGTAGTTCTAGATAGACTAGAAGCCGTTAGTGGGGAGCCAATTCACTGGAAGATCTTAGATCGCTCATTAGACTCTTTTGTGTTTTTCAGGTTTAGCAGCGACGGACGCGGGAGGTCCTCGGTGTGGTTTCGGGTTGTTTGTGACGGGATTTGATTCGGGATTTTTGGGTGTTTTCTCGGTTCGGCGTTATTGTTATTCGTGTGTTGATTTCTTTGTATATTTGACTTGACGATTGTTTGTGAAATTCTATCAAACGTTGTACTCAACGTTGTTACTCAGAAATGAAATTGTTTCCCTGATATGAGGTTTTAGTCCGAACCGACACAACTCATTGAAGTAGTGCAAGTAGTACTGCTTGTACTATGGATATGAGGATAGCGGAGTCGAATATAGATCGGTATGAGCCTTTTGTCTCAAACCGAACTAATTTTGGCTTCGTCCTGTGGCGAACTTTTCCCGTTCGACTTGCTTGGGTTCCATCGGTCATGTTCTTGTTTGATTGTTGACCGGTCAGCTCGACGGTCAGCAGAGAATGGGAAAGGGGCGTTACATGACCATCAACGAAGAAGCACAAGGCGAGCTGAAAGAAGACCACCAAATATCACACACAAAAAATCCATGGAGTTCCCCACCCCGAGCTACATTCCGAGCCACCATCAAATCCAAACTCAGGTTATGTTTATATGATGGTTATGAATATTATGGGCCTGAATGTTTTGAGTTTTCAGAAAAAGGAGCAGATTACCTACAATGGGAGGAAAACATAGACAAATACTTTATGTATTATTCCATTCCCACCGATTACAAACTTTCCATCTCTCTTGGACAACTCACCTGTGAAGCTCTAAAATGGTGGGAGAAACAAGAGTATGAACGATGGTACTATAAGGAGCCAAGGATCAGAACGTGGGAGAGTTTAAAGTTGAGTATGTGTGAGATATTTTCACCACAGAGCCTTTCACCATCAGGAAAAACCACTTACCTTCAAAAGGAACCAAGCCGAGAGGACTCAATTCCTAGACATGTGCAAAACGAAAACTCCAAACAAGTCAAGGATCAAGGTAAGAGCTCTTGTACTAAAGGTTCATAAGAGATAATATGTTAAAGGTGTCACCAAAGAGGTCATTTTTCTGTAACATGCCCAACTAGAAAATTGGTAATCCACACATCTCTAGAACCTAAAACGAATAACTAGGAAGAAAGTGATAACCAAGTTAGATCCGATTTTAAATCTTCCAATTCTAGTATCATGCATTTATCCTCATCTGTTTGTGACAATAAAATGGACATTTTAATACACTTGTCTAGTTCCAAAAGTGTTGAGAAAGTTTCAGGTGCTAAGGATATCATTACGGATCAAGAAAAAGCTTCAACAATGGAGAAAAAGATGTCAGACCAAGATCATACCATGGAGAACAAACAAAACGACCAACCAACACAAGGAGGGCCCAAACACTTACAGCTAAAATAAACCAGTCAGAAGAATGGCAGAGGATTCATTGGTTCATTTCTGATCAAGAAAGAACCACCAGATGCAACAACAACACACCTCAAGCCGAGCCTCAACAAACACAACAATCGTGGTAAGGTTCTAAACCCTCTAGTAATTCAAAAATCTAACTTGAAATTATCTCTGTGCAGATACTAAAAATTTTAGGGAAAAATCAGTCAAGGGGGAGGGTATAATGAGGTCATCAAACCAGAACCGGAGCTCATCCAAACATGTCACGCATGCCGCATAGGATTCGAGAAGGACACATGTTCTTTTCGTGGAGCATACCAAACCAACCATGAGGATTTCTAGGATAAAAACACTTATAAATACACTAGTAAAAATATACCGTATAGCCACGTTTTAGTCACGACCAAATCGTGGCTATTTTACAATTAGTCACGAAATTATCACGATTCAAAGCGTGACAAACAATCGTGGCTAAATCGTGTCCAAAACGTGGCAAATAGTCACGTTTTAGTCACGATAAAAAACGTGACTACCTATAGACACGTTTTGTCACGAAATAATCGTGGCAAACCTATCCACGTAAGAAAACGTGGCTAAATCGTGTCTATATAGTCACGGTTTAGCCACGTTTATTTCGTGGCTAGGGTCTGTCAAATCAAATTATTGATATCTTTAGTCAAATCACCTTTTTTCAGAAACGCAGACCGTGTATTCAGAGCGAATATATTCGAATAATAAGCCACGATTTTAATCGTGACAAAAATCGTGTCTATATATAGACACGTTTAAAAAGCGTGTCCAAAACGTGGCTAATATTTGTTAGCCACGATAATAATCGTGTCTTAAACGTGGCTTTTTTAAATAGCCACTATAAAAACCGTGACTAAAACGTGGCTAATATTTTGTCCTATAAAAACAACCGAGCTCACGCTATATTTTCATAACACAAACAATCACAAAACATCTTGAAACCGTTTATATATCAAACACTATCTCTCTAGTTTTTCTTTCTTTAGACAAAATGTCCCACTATTTTTATTCAAGAACGTGGATGGATCGACATTTAGATCCTAACACAAATTCTGCTACGAGAGAGTTTTTGGGAGGGATTCAAGCATTTATTGAGTTTGCTTGTAATCAAGCATCGTACCACGAGCGAAACACTCTATTGTGTCCTTGTTCCCGATGTAAAAACCGAAAACAGCGTGATGCAAGAACTGTTTTTAATCATCTAAAAAGAGTTGGTTTCAAGGAAAATTACTATGTTTGGTCAAGCCATGGCGAACATTATGCTGATGTTGGTGAATCTTCCGGAACAAGTCATTTCAATACCGAAGAATCTACTTGGGAAGAACAAGCTACGTATAATCAATTTCCCCCGGATACATACGAGAATTTGCCATACGCAAATATAGCAGCAGATGAAGAGCCAGCACCAAATTTTATGGAAGCAACATATGAAGAGCCATATCATGACAGTGTTTTTCAAGCTTTTGAAGCCGCGAATCAACCTCTTTACGACGGATGCGTTGAAGGAATTTCTCAACTATATGTGGCTTCGCGTATGATGAAGGCGAAAACCGACTACAATTTGGCTGAGGCGTGTGTGGATGAGATGTCACAGACTATGAAAAATGTTCTGCCGAAGCCCAATAAAGCACCAGCATCTTATTACGAGGCCAAGAAGCTGACAAAATCTCTCGGGCTTCCTGTTATTAAGATCGATGTATGCGAGGACAATTGCATGCTCTTTTGGAAGGAAGATCAAGATCTCTTGGTGTGTCGGTTTTGTACGAAGTACCGATACTATCCGAACAATGGGATGGGTAAAAATCGACCAAAACAAAGGATGTTCTATATGCCAATTACGGAGCGGTTGAAGCGCTTATACCAGTTACAGAAGACTGCTTCACATATGCGATGGCACGCTGAACATTTATCACCAGAAGGAGAAATGCATCACCCTTCAGATGGAGCAGCGTGGAAGCATTTCAATGAGGTATATCCTAATTTTGCCGCTGAAAGTCGAAATATCTATCTATGCCTATCTACAGATGGATTTAATCCCATTGGTATGAATGGTGAGGCACACTCTGTTTGGCCTGTGATCGTGACTCCGTACAACTTACCTCCCGGTATGTGTATGAAAAGGGAGTTTTTCTTTCTGTCAGTACTAGTTCCTGGGCCAAAACACCCGAAGAAAAGTCTAGACATTTATCTCCAGCCGTTGATAGGGAATTAAAAACTTTATGGAGTGACGGGGCGGAAGCATATGATGTATCGAGGAAACAAAAATTCACGATGCAAGCTGCGTTGATGTGGACAATCAGCGACTTTCCAGCGTATGGCATGCTATCTGGTTGGATGACACATGGGCGTTTAGCATGTCCATACTGTCTAGATGAGACGAAGTCGTTCTGGTTACAACATGGGAGGAAACATAGTTGGTTCGATTGTCACAGGATGTTTTTGCCTCACAACCATCCTTATCGGCGAAATGTTCAAGCGTTTCGACGGGGCAAGACAATACAAGACATGCCTCCACCTTGGTTAACCGGAGAAGAAATTCTATACGAAAGAATAAACACCATTGGGGGATTGTCGAAAACTGTTGATTGTGGAGGAAACGGGCACGAGAAGCCAGCCCGCACTATATTCGGCTATGGGAAAGATCATAATTGGGTGAAGAAAAGTATCTTTTAGGAGTTGCCCTATTGGGAAAATCATCTTCTCCGACACAACCTCGACTTCATGCACGTTGAGAAGAACTTTTTTGACAATCTCATCAACACGGTGTTAAATGTTCCAGGAAAGACGAAAGACAATGCTAAATCGAGAATGGATCTCCCAACCTTATGTAGAAGACAATCTTTACACATTAATCAAGATGGAACGCTTCCTGTGCCGATTTTTAGATTGTCTAATGAAGGAAAAAGACAATTCCTTGAATGGCTGAAGGATGATATCAAATTTCCGGACGGGTATGCTTCTAAATTTAGTCGTTGCGTTGACGAAACGAATTTGAAGCTTTCAGGACTGAAAAGTCACGATTGTCACGTCATAATGCAACGACTTCTTCCATTTGCCTTTCGCGAGCTTCTACCCAAAACCGTTCACACAGCAATATCAGGTGATTAGATTCATATAGTTTACCATTTTAAAAATAATATTTACATATTTATAACTACTAACTATTATTATTGTAGATATTGCACTTTTTTCAGGGATATTTCAGCAAAGATGCTACATGAGAAAGATGTTGCTATTCTGAAAGAAAATATCGCAGTGAAGCTTTGTAATTTGGAGAAGATATTTCCGCCATCGTTCTTTGATGTCATGGAACACCTTCCCGTGCACCTCCCTGATGAAGCTGCTTTAGGTGGTCCTGTCCAATATAGGTGGATGTATCCGTTCGAAAGATACATGTACCATCTCAAGAGGAAAGTGAAAAACAAAGCACGCATTGGAGGATCTATTGTTGCACAATGTTTGAACGAGGAAATCTCAAATGCATCTTCTAACTACTTTGGAAATCCGGAAGTTGTTGATGAAGCTGCACTTCCTGGAGAAATTCGATTTACATATTCTTATCCAGAAGTGCCGAACATGTTTTACCATGAAGGTAGAGTTAGTGGAAAGGCCGAAAATAAATGGTTATCAGATTATGACTACACCGTGCTCCAAACGTTTATGTTGCTCAATTGTGAAGCATTTGAGCCATATGAAAGGTAATATTCTATTTTTAATATAAATATTGAACTTTAATGTTAACTTATTTAATATTGGATACAGGATCTTTGAAGAGACCATGACGGAAGAAAACCCAAATATTACCACTAATGATCTACAAATAGCAAAAGACGAGTATTATGCAGAATGGGTCAAAAAGTATGTGAGTTTTTGTTGATTAATTAAAGTTAAAATATATATATATTGTTATATATATCATTTATTTACAACTTAATAATTTCGATATTCAATATGCAGATTAATCAAGCTAGCACATCATTCCGCTTCCATTTGTGGATGTTGGATTTTGTACAAGGTCCTCGACGTAATTATACAACTTGGCCAATATATTTTTCACGGGGATACTGCTTCCACTCACATAGACATGGGCAAGATAAGAAAACCCAGCATTACGGTGTTTATGTTCGAGGAACCACCGAGACGGATTATTACGGTCTGATTGAAGATATAATGATGATTCAATATGATGGTGCTGTTGGGCTTAAGGCTATGATTTTCAAGTGTCGGTGGTTTGACACAACAATAGGTCGTGGAATGCGGAAACATCCATCTGGAATCGTAGATGTTTCTCCGCGAGGTCAGTACGCAAAATACGATCCTTTTATACTATCTGGTAATTGTGATCAAGTCTGCTTTATTCCTTATCCGGGTGTTCGCCGCACATCTGCAACCGATTGGTGGGCTTGTACGAAAGTTATGCCTCGAGGAGTCCGAGAAACATCTGAAGTTTGTCTAACTGCGTTACAAGACGATACACAAAACCAGTTTGTGGCACCGAGTGAATTGCTTCGAATTGAATCACATGTCGTAGATGATGATTCTGATTTCGATTTGTTACCTGTGTGTCCTCCCAACGATGAATATGTATCGGAAGACGAATTAGAAGATTCGTGTGATGATTCTGATTCCGATTCCGATTCCGATGATGATTCTACTTAACTTTATGTATTGTGATATAAGTATTGTTATATGTATGAAAAAATATATAAGTATTGTTTATAAATTAGTTTATTTAATTCTAATATCCAGTTTATTTATTAATTTTGGGATTTATTTTTAACATTTTTAGATTTATATATATATATATATATTTAGATTTATAAAAAAAAACTCCAAAACAAACCCATTTTGCCTCCAAACCCAAAAATTCGCTGCCCAATTGTTTTGTAAGTGACAAAACACTTAGCATTTTTTTTGGTTTCATTCATTCGCACCGATATCTCTCTCTCTCTCTCTCTCTCTCTCTCTCTCTCTCTCTCTCTCTCTCTCTCTCTCTCTCTCTCTCTCTCTCTCTCTCTCTCTCTCTCTCTCTCTCTCTCTCTCTCTCACACTCTCTCTCGCTATCTCTCTTTCGTCTCGTTTCGTCTCCTCTACTGTATAGCGTCGGTATCCTCCGTCTCCCACCGTCGGCGTCACCATGGTAGCGACAACGAACGCCTCCGACCGCCGGCGTCAACGACCAGAAGACTTGAATCTCCCAGGTCGGTATCTTTCTCTCACTGATTTCGATTTTCATCTGTGATTTAGGGTTTCATGAGTTGTTACGATTTTTGGGTTGTTTCTTTAGTCAGTTATTCGATTGCATGTATATGGGTCCGATTAATTATGTCTGTCAAATTAGGGTTTTCATTTGAATCGGGTCTTTAGGGTTTCATGTTTTCGATCTGTTTCTCTAGCTTAGGGTTTTAATTATGTCTGTCAAATTAGGGTTTTCGTTTTGTTATGGCTGTGAGATTTGGGGTTTCGATTTGGGGGTTTTTCGATTTCGGGGTTAATTAAGAGTTTAAGCTTCAACAAAATGTTATAACATGTGTTTTTGTGTCTTTCCTTTGTCAGAGATGCAACAAAGGCGACGTGTTTCATCTGCTCATTCCATGCCTCCACAGACTTTGTCTTCACCTCATTCGACACCTCCAGGAGCTCTCCAACAGTCAGCCGCAGGCTCCTCTGTTTCAATCAACTATACAAGGCGTACTGAAGAGGCTTTACTCCGTGCACCAAGCAGAGAAAACCAACCACGCCTCCATCCAAAAAAAATAAATGGAGCATTGTGGTAATCTCTGCTATCTTATCTACTGATTGGTTTATGTGTTTGTCTATCTGATGATGTGTTGATTATGTGTTTTAGACTTGCTTAGGATTATCTCTTCTGTTTAAGACTTGAGCCCACCAATCTGTTTAGGATTCGTTTGAGGTTGATAATCTGTCATGCTTTGATTATGTCTTGATTATGTGTTTAGCTTTGATTATGTGTTCAGTTTGCATTGATGGATTTCTGTCTTATAATATTTTGATAGTATCATACAATCTGTTTAGGATTCGTTTGAGGTTGATAATCTATCATGCTTTGATTGATTTGATAATCATGTTAGTTCAGTTTGCTTTGACTGGTTTTAGTTCAGTTTGCTTAAGATTTGTTTTGATTTTGTGTTTAGCTTTGGTATGTATGTTGTGCATTCGCTTTAGACTTATGATTTCTGTCTCGCTTAGGATTATCTCTTCTGTTTAAGACTTGTGTCTGTCTGATGATGTCTTGATTATGTGTTTAGCTTTGATTATGTGTTCAGTTTGCATTGATGGATTTCTGTCTTATAATATTTTGATAGTATCATACAATCTGTTTAGGATTCGTTTGAGGTTGATAATCTGTCATGCTTTGAATGATTTGATAATCATGTTAGTTCAGTTTGCTTTGACTGGTTTTAGTTCAGTTTGCTTAGGATTTGTTTAAGGCTTATGTTTTGATATGCTATAGACACGTTTTGTCATCTAGGATTTGATTATCTGTTTTGGTTGTGTTGTTTCAGGTTCGGTGTTGACCCATCTGTCCACGCATTTATCAGAACAACGTGGCAGGCATACTACATGGGGCCTTGGTCAAGTTGGAAGTTTGTTCCAGACGAGAGACGTGATAAGTGGTGGCACACTTTCATTGTAAGGTTTCTTTCCCTTTAGGTAATACTCATGTAGTGTTTACATGTTTAAGCTTTCTCTTGTATACTATATTGACACCTTCACTGTTTTTTGTAGCAAAATTACTATTGGGAAGAGAAGCATCATGACGAGGTCTACTTCAGGTGGAAGCTTCACACCCAGACTACCATATGTCAGCGAATCAGCAAGAAGAAGAGGGAGGGAAAGAAACCAAAATATATAGATGCAGAGGATTGGGCCTTCCTGCTAGAGAATTGGGGAACAGAGGGAGCAATTAAAAAGAGCCGGTCAGCTGCTAAATCTCGACTGTCTGCACCGACTGGCAAACAGATGCACAAGCACAGTGCCGGTCCAGTTAACTTCTTGCAGATCGAGCATGGTATGGTAAGTAGATCCATCTGTTTATTTTTTCCTTCAAAGCATTATACTTTATATGTTACTTTTCATAAGATAGATACTAATAATTTCTTTTTATGCAGATGGTCGAGTCTGGTTTGACTGAAAAACCTCCTTACACAGAGCTGGTGAAGAAGACTCACAGACGTAAAGATGGGACCTATGTTGATGAACGGGCCAAAGAGCTTGTCGAAGAAGTAGAACAGGTTGTTGCTGAGTTGCTCCCTGATGATGGATCTCCTAATGGTGTCAGCCAGACTGGATCAACAGCTACAACACATCGCATCTTACTAGACCAGGAGTATATCAAGGTAACAACATTTATATAGTTTGGTTTTGTTTATGTTGTTATTACCATTAGATGGTCTGTTTTATTAAGCTTAGTTATCTAACAATGGTCTGACTTGTTTTTTTTACCCATTTTCAGCGTGGTCAGTCAACCAATGGCCGAATATATGGTATTGGGAGTGTTCAGCTCAGAGATTTTAATCCAACCGAGTCTGTCGCAACATCTCTGAAGCGCAATCTGGACATGGAGATGCGCATATCCGGGTTGGAGGCGAGTAATGAAGCAATCAAGGAGGATATGGTGGATTTGAAGAGAGAGCTAAAGGAAGGGATGGCTTCAACAAATACTTCTCTCAACATGATTCTTCAGCATCTTGGTGTCACTCCTGCAACTAACCAACAGGTTCCTCCTGCATCAAACCAACAGCTTCCTCCTGCTCAACCTCCTGCATCAAACCAACAGGTTCCTCTTGCTCATGCTGCTGATCAGCCTTCTGCTATTGCTCCAGGTCCTCCTGCTCCTCCTGAATCTTCCATTGCTCCTGCTCAAGCTCTTCTTGCTCTTGGTAAAGCTCCTCATCGTGCTCCTGCTAAAGCTTCCAAATCAGGTAAACACTCACATCCTACATTGAGTGAAGCTAAGCAGAGTGATTTGGATAGGTGGTGTAATGAACTTCTCTAGACTTTCAGGTTGTGTGAACCTTTTGAATGTTTGTGTGGTGTTATGTTTTGTGTTTGTAAAATTGTAATGGTCAAACAATGTATTGCAAACGTTTGTTTTTTGATTTGTATAATATTTGGAAGATTTGGTGTAGGTATAATTATATTTCGATTCTTTTTTTTTTAAATGATTTGAAATCAGCCACGTTTAGGATTGGTTTAAACGTGACAAATTAACAATAAGCCACGAATTATTTGGTGACATAAAACGTGTTCAAGTCACGAAAACAAATGTGACTTAATCGTGGAAAACTGTTACCACGATATAAATCGTGACAAAACGTGTCTACCTTTGACACGAAATATTCGTGACAAAACGTGGCTACACCTGCCACGGATTATATCGTGACAAAAATCGTGGCTAAATTTGTCACGAATATTTCGTGGCCAAAACGTGACTTTTTGTCACGATTTAGACACGAAAAATATTAGTCACGATCGTATAGCCACGTTTTTTTTTCGTGACTTTTCGTGGCAAAAACACGATATAGCCACGAAATTTCGGCTTTAGTCACGAAATATAACGTGGCTATACGATAGATTTTTACTAGTGATATTCTCAGATCATCAAGGGAACCCCTCGAAGTGGAATCAACCAAATATCAGTTCGCATGAGAGAGAGATATGCAGTTCTCAAGTCGGGTGTTTCCCAACGTACCTGATTTGGACCGACAAGCACTCTTTGGAGTGTTACGACCAAACCAGAAGGATTTAAGCTGTAAACCAACATATTCTATAATATTTAGTCTTCGGAGGATCACTGAGATTTGGAATTTCATCAAAAGGATTTCAGACTTAGAAGATGAAGATTTTCTAACCCGAAGACTCCTAGACATGCCTTATTTGGGACCTTTCGGGTTTGGGAGACTTCAAACATATCTTTGGCGATCAGAAGACATTCTAAATCAACTATAGGCTCTAAAGATACTATTAGGATGCATCACAACCCATAGGATCAGGCGGATCCTCTCACATCTTCACGTTCCATATATGGAGCCGAACTTGCCTTATTGCCTTCTTTGGAGTTATTTGTCTATAAACTCAAACAACTCTATTCGAATCAATCATGCTGCATTTTGGAGGTCCTATACATCATCCAGGACGTTCCTAGACATCCCACCTTTGGCCCCAAGCTTTCAAGACTCAAGCATCATCAACTTGCCTTATTTGGCTGATTTGGGTCATAAAGCCTCCAACGGCTAGTTCTTTGATTTTGAATGATTTTTTTCTGATTTCTAGCATTAGGATAACTTCATTTTAGAGCCTAGATAAGCTCATTTCGTGCCTTGTACAAATCATCCAACATTTTTAGTAAAAAATAGATTAAATCGTTTCTCTTTTCAAAGCCGAGTCTTTGAGTTTGTTCTTTAGAAACTAAGTGTGTAATTCACTTCCTTTCTATTGAGTCCACGAATCATATTGTTTTTGAGACTCAAACAACCTTGTCAGATCACTGATTGAGAGAGTCAATCATCATATCTCCACCTCCCACCTTCACTTCGACCACCTTCCTCGAGTTTAAGCTTGGAATCTCTCGATCGTCGAGTGATCTAGTATTGGAGTGATTCCGTGCTTGCATCATTTTGTGACTAATAATTCAGTCGAAAAAGTACCTAGTGAATTGCGACTGATAAGCGCCTACCAACAATTGGTCGTACATCAGCCGTAATTTTGCGACCAAATACAATAGTCGCAATTTGGTCGGTCATTTACGACTGAGTTGCGATTCAACATCAATCACAAACGTCAGTCACAACATCAGTCGTTAAAATTAGTTGTTAAACCACGTGTTACTCATTTGTAGGTTGGTGTAACTAATTGTTGCGACTACCAACAATAGTCGTAGGGTAGTCGCAAATCAGTCGTAAAAATCTTTATATATTTAGATCTCAGACATATCTTCCCCTCATTTTCAGAAACCCAACATCTAAGCTCTAAAACGAAAACAAAAAAAATCAAAATAGAAACAAATTTTTCTTTATTCACGAAAAGTCGGGAAATTACAACTATAGTAATTCTCGGGAGTGGATGTATAGGAGGATCGATGAAGCGACGGGAAATTTTTCGCAAGATTTCGAAATGGGGATGGAGCAGTTCATGGAATTGGTAAACAACCAGCCTCTAGCGCAGAGTAATGGCGGTAAGTTTCACTGCCCTTGTAATGTTTGCAAGAACAAAAAACCGATAACCTCTAGAAAAAGAATTTGGAGTCATCTGTATAGCAGAGGATTTATGCACCATTATTATGTTTGGTATAAGCATGGAGAAGAAATCAGTATGGATTTAGGAACGAGTTATGTTGACAGGACGCATATAAGTGGGGGTGAAGATGTTGGAAATGTAGTAGAAGATAGATATGTGGATATGGTGAATGATACATTTCGTGATAACGAGAATTTTGATAGCTATTATCAGGATTTTAGTTATCAAAATTTGGAAGAACCTATCTGTAATCATTCAATAAAATTTTACGACCTGTTAGAAGGAGCGAAAAATCCATTATATGATGGTTGTCGTGAAGGTCACTCGCAGTTATCCTTAGCTGCTCGAGTCTTGCAAAAAAAAAAAACAGAACATAATATGAGTGAAAGGGCAGTTGATTCAATATGCGAAATGTTTACCGAGTTTTTACCAGAAGGAAACCAGGCTACTGGTTAACATTACGAGACATGAAAACTGATGCGCAATTTAGGCCTCCCCTATTATACAATTGATGTTTGGGTTAATAATTGTATGATCTTCTGGAAAGAAGACAAAAGGGAAGATAAGTGTCTGTTTTGCCAAGCACCTAGATGGAAGACTAATGAGAGAGAGCGGAGAACCAATATATCATATAGTCGTATATGGTATATGCCAATTGCTGACAGACTAAAGAGAATGTATCAAAGCGAGAAAACAGCAGCGACAATGAGATGGCATGCCGAGCACCAAGCAAATGAGGGAGAAATGTGTCATACGTCTGATGCGGTGGAGTGGAAACATTTTCAAGAGAAACATCCCTGATTTTCCCAAGAACCTCGTAATGTTTATCTCGGATTATGTAATCCATTTGGCATGTCTCGTAATCATTTGTTGTGGCCAATCATATTGACTCCATATAATTTACCCCATGGTATGTGCATGAATACATAATACTTGTTTCTGACAATTCTGAATTCTGGGTCAAATCATCCGCGAGCTAGTCTCGATATCTTATCCGACCTCTTGTTGAAGAAGAATTGTGGTCTTCTGGAGTCGATGCGTACGATGTATCCTTGAATCAAAATTTTAATCTAAAAGCAGTGTATGGCCTGTTATCTGGACGATAAGTGACTTTCCGGCGTATGGCATGTTATCAGGTTGGACGACACATGGTATATTGTCTTGTCCAATTTGTATGGAAGAAACAAAAGCATTTTATCTGCCGAGTGGAAGGAAGACGTGTTGGTTTGATTATCACCGAAGATTTCTTCCTCATGGTCATCCATTTAAGAAGAATAAAAGAGGCTTTTTGAAGGGAAAAGAAGTTTCAAAAGAGTATCCACCTCAGTCTATGTCTGGTGAGCAAGTTTACTGTGAGCAGTTGCAAGGTGTAAATCCACCAAAAACAAAAGAATGCGGTGGAAACGGTCATGAAAAGAAGAAATCTGGCTATGGAAAGTGGCATAACTGTCACAAGGAGAGCATATTCTGGGAGCTCCCGTACTAGAGGGACCTCAATCTTTGGCATAATCTTGATTTGATGCATGTAGAGAAGAATGTTTCTGACAATATCATGAACACTCTTATGAGTATGAAGGGTACATCCAAGGACACCATCATGTCAATATTGGATATATAAAGATTCTGTTCTCGGCCACACTTACATATTGACAATGAGGGTAAAGCTCCTTTCCCCGCCTACAGATTAACAGACAATGCCAAAAAAAAGTTTATTGGAATGTGTGAAATATTCGGTCAAATTCTCAGATGGGTATGCCAGTGACTTAGCTAGTTGTGCATATTTGGCTAATGGAAAGTTTTCGGGGATGAAAAGTCATGATTGTCATGTTTTTATGGAACAACTACTTCCATTTATCTTTGCAGAACTCCTAGACTGGAACGTCCACATTGCATTTTCAGGTACTAATTACTTATAGTTCTATGTATACATTATATGAAAAATGATAATGTTAATTTATATTTACCATGACTAGTCTCACTGGTCATTATTGTAGGGATTGGTGGATTTTTCCGGGACTTATGTTCGACAACTTTGCAGAAAAGTCACGTTGAAGTTCTAAAACAAAAGATAATTTATTGTAGTATGCCTGGTGTGAACTGGAAGTTGTGTTGGAAACGTAGAGGATTATCGATATTCCACAGAAGTTGCACACGAACGAAATCCACGCGAGTTGAATTTTTGAATTTTCATTAAAATCAACATCAAAAACTGGAGCTAGTTTATCTTCGATGAAATCGATAGATTGTCTTGTCAAGTACTAGATCAGAATTCCTATTATCTAACCTATAAAGGTATGATCTTCATCGACTCATCAGATAGGTTAGAGTACTATCCACTTGGCAAAGGACCACATAGATCGTTGGAGAACCATATTCAACGCTTTTTTTTATTGAAAGAGGAATTGTATTTTCCCTGGAGCAATGATTCGCCCAGTGACAAAGGTTTCTAATCCCCACAGTCGCAACATTTGGGTGATCATCAACCTTGAATTTTGCTTACGGTGATTCACCGGAGTAATGACTAACTCCAGACGGTTAGCCTCTGATGCATGTTGACAAACCCCCGGAGACAGAGAGATCGGAGTGTCACTTATTCCAAGAGTTATGTCATGCATCTTTTTGGATGTTTTCAGCCATTGATTCTCAAGGGAGAGATCAATTGTTTTTTTGTGAATCACGATGATAAAGCTTTGCGAAATCGATTAAATTGAGGGTGGGCCTTAGTGGTTTGAAGATACGTCGTAGAGAGATATTTGTGGACTGTGGACATCTTGTCCGCACAAAGGAGGAAGGAAACCTTCGGCCAGTGGGCCTATAAAACCATTACTCCACGCCGGACATTTACTCTTTTAGAGAGACCAAAAACCATTAAGCCAAATCGCTCTAACAGTCGCTATTATCACTTTTATCATGTTTTCTTACCCATTTAGATTGTGAATAGAACCAATGGTATGGGGCATTTTTGTAATAACACGGGAGAGAATTGATAAAAGTTAACAATCAAACAAAATGTATATAGAGGGACGTTTTGTATCAAATAATGGCTTATCAAATTTTTTGTTTGTTCTATTTTTCTTTCTTTCGAAATTGCAGTTCACTAAAACAAATCCAATTATCATGCGGTTCACATGCATTTTTTTTTTTTTGTTAATTAAACTGACAAAAAAATTAAATATTTAATCAGTTTATATATTATATTTTATATTTTCTTATTGTCCAATCTATATTTTATATAACTTGTTTAATTAGAACTTGTTCAAATGATTAATAATTATATATATATATATATATATATATATATATATATTTTTATAACAAAGACCATAAAATGTTTTTAATGCAAAATCTACTTTTTCAAACCGAACTGAACATGCTGAACCAAACCGAATCAAATTTTAAAATATAATTTTCGGTTTAGGTTTGGATATAAGTTTATTTCTACTTGGTAGATTAAAAATTGGTATTGGTTCGGTAGTCGTTTAGTTTGTTTGTTTTCAAAAAAAATATATATAAATAAACCAAATCATACCTGCTTATACCAAACCAAACCGAATATATATCAAAATTTTGAACCGAAGTAATCAAATTTAACTAAAACTAAAAAATTACTGAACTGAACCGAATGAACTTGAAATAACTATTTTTTTCTAAAATTAATCAAATTAACCAATTTGCCTAAAATAAACCAAAATTAATCAAAATTATTTCTAAAAACCGCACTTATCCCGCAAATCATTTTTCACCAATCAATATGTATTCCGCACCACTTATTCTATACAAATCGCACTTGTCATGTAATCCGCATATATCATAATGAACTGTATAGCAATTTAAAATTGTTTTTCTCGCAAGCGATTGGAAGGACCAAGCGAATCAACTATATCAGGTGCTTGCGATTGGAAGGACCAAGCGAATCAACTAAATGGCACGCTATATTGGGACATGTCAATCTAGAAACCATGAAAACAATGGTCAATAAAGAGCTTGTGAAAAGTATACCAAAGATGAAGATCGAGAAAGAAACTTGTATGCCATGTCTGCTCGGAAAACAGACACGACGACCCTTTCCTCAATCAACAAAGTACAGAGCCTCTCAGGTTCTTGAACTTATCCATGGAGATCTTTGTGGACCAATCACACCACCCACACCATCACATAAAAGGTACGTGTTTGTACTCATCGATGACCATTCTAGATATATGTGGACAATTCTTTTGAAGGAGAAAGGAGAAGCACTTGAGAAGTTCAAGAAATTCAAAACTATAATAGAGCAAGAAACTGGAGCCACTGTCAAAACTTTTCGTACAGATAGAGGAGGAGAATTCATATCTCGTGAGTTTCAGGATTACTGTGAAACATATGGTATTACCAGGCATTTAACTGCACCATACTCTCCACAGCAAAATGGAGTTGTCGAAAGGAGAAATAGGACGTTACTTGAGATGACAAGAAGTATCCTAAAACACATGAGCTTACCGAACTATCTGTGGGGAGAGGCTATAAGACATTCCACTTATCTGATTAACAGAGTAGCGATGAGGTCACTTGTTAAACAAACTCCATATGAAGTGCTCAAAGCCAAGAAACCAAGCATCGAGCATCTCCGAGTTTTTGGCTGCATTGGTTATGCACGAACTGAAACAGCTGGACGAAGAAAGTTGGATGACAGATCACGAGTATTAGTGCATCTGGGAACTGAGCCAGGGTCAAAGGCTTATCGTCTTCTTGATCCAACAACTCATAAAATCTTCGTTAGTAGAGACGTATACTTTGACAAAACCAAAAATTGGAATTGGGATGACCAGAAAGAAGAAAATAATAAGTATGGAACTTTTGGGCTAAGTTTTGGAGAATTTGGAAACAATGGACTAAACAGAGATGGTGATTTCATAGAAACAGAGGAGAGTAGAGAAGAAGAAACAGAGGAAAGAGAAGATGAAACGCATGAGAATGAGAATGAGAATGAAAGCGAAAGCGATACCGATGAGCTCATTAACCCCAGCCATAATGATTCAGGAGAACAACTGCCTCCAATCAGAAGATCAGCAAGGTCTCGATGAACACCGGAGTATTTGAATGACTATATTTTGGCTTGTGAGGTCGAAGGTGAACGCCTCCTAATCATGATGAATGAAGAGCCATGAGATTTAAGTGAGGCTAAAGAATCTAGAGACTGGATTTTAGCATTTGAAGATGAACTTTGTTCAATAACAAAGAACAAAACATGGAGCTTAGTTGATCTACCAACTGGAGCTAAAGCAATCAGACTCAAGTGGTTTTTTAAGATTAAACGAAATCTTGATGGGAGTGTTAACAAATACAAATCTAGACTCGTGGCAAAGGGTTATGTACAAAGACAAGGCATTGACTTTGATAAAGTATTTACACTGGTAGCTCGCATTGAGACCTTCCGGTTTATCATTGCTTTGGCAGCTTCTAACACTTGGGAAGTACACCACCTTGACGTAAAAACCGCTTTCTTACATGGTGAGTTAAAAGAAGAAGTGTACGTAACACAACAAGAAGGGTTTGAGATTGAAGGGAAGGAGAGCATGGTGTACAAACTGAATAAAGCACTATATGGGTTAAAACAGGCTCTTAGAGCTTGGAATGAGAAGTTAAATAAGATTCTTAAAGAGTTAAGCTACAACAAGTGTTCAAAAGAAGCATCAATTTACCGCAAGGAGGAGAAGGGGAATCTTATCATTGTTGCAGTATATGTGGATGATATTTTGATAACAGGGTCATGCTTACAATTGATAGCTGATTTCAAGAAAGAGATGGCAGCAAACTTTGAGATGAGTGATCTGGGAAAACTAAGTTATTATCTTGAGATTGAAGCGTTTCAGCATAAGGATGGGATTACACTCAAACAAGAGAGGTATGCTTCTAAAATTCTAGAAGAAACTGGTATGAAAGAGTGTAATGCATCTCAAGTACCAATGGATCAAAATATAAAGTTGTCAAAAGATACAAAGGAAAATTGCATCAATGAGAAGGATTATAGAAGATGCATTGGATGTCTTCGATATCTCCTTCACACACGGCCAGATCTTTCTTTCAGTATTGGAGTTCTCAGTCGATATATGCAAAAACCACAAGAAGCTCATGGAATTGCCTTAAAGCAAGTACTAAGGTACTTACAAGGAACTCGCTCGCATGGCTTAGTCTTCAAACAGACGAATAACACATGACTAGTTGGATATAGCGACAACAGCCATAATGTCGATGTTGATGGTGGAAAGAGTACAACCGGTCATGTTTTCTATTTCAACGAATGTCCTATAACTTGGTGTTCTCAGAAGCAAGAAACCGTGGCTCTCTCCTCTTGTGAAACTGAATCTATGGCTCCACTGAAGCAGCAAAGCAAGCAATTTGGTTACAAGAACTCTTTGCTGAGATAACTGATAAAGAAAGTCAAAGAGTGATCATACGAGTTGATAACATGTCAGCCATTGCACTTACTAAGAATCCAGTGTTCCATAGACGTAGTAAGCACATACATACTAGATAGATATCACTTCATAAGAGAGTGCGTGGAGAATGAACTAGTTGAGGTAGAACATGTTCCTGGCAACAAACAAAAGGCTGATATTCTAACAAAAGCACTTGGAAGGTTTAAATTTAAAGAGATGAGAGATCTCATTGGAGTTCAAGATATTTGAGACAAGGATTTCAAGCTTAAGGGGGAGAATGTTGTTGTAAACTTGAGTTAACTTGAGAATCAAGTTAAGTATATTTAGGAGTTATCTAAATATACAATAAGGAAGTTTTCCTAATAGATTAGGAGTTATCTAAATAAGTTATATTTCCTTTAGGATTAGGAAAAGCTTAAGAAATCTCTATATAAGGAGATGTCAATGTTGTGACATAACTTAAGAAAATTGAGAGATTAAGAATATAAGGTTTTGAGTGATTTTCCAAAGTTAATAAGAGAGTAAAGTCTAATGGTTTTATAGATTTTTACTTATTAGTGAGATTTAAAAAATTTAACTAAACTGATATTAATTTTTGGAACACATTTGACATTTTTGAGTCAAAGAACTTTGGCGAATTTGATCGAAAAAACGCTTGAACCGAGTCAAAATTAGGTCAGTTTGGATCGAGCCTAATTTAAAAGAAATGGACCTATTAAAGCCTACCTAGAATAGTGAGGCGGGAGTAGAGGTTTTCACGTCAAAAAACGCTTGAACCGAGTCAAAAAGATGACACGTCAGCAATTTCTATTGAGATTGGTAACGATTCTTATACTTTTTGTTGATAAAGTAACGTAACGATTCTTATATGATCGTTGATTAAAATATACTCTCAACGGTTAAGATCGTCCTACTTATCGATCCTCGTCGACGTCTAAGAACCAATCATATCGCTCTTTGGATCTATTATAAAATCAAAACTCGCCAACACCGATTGAGAATCAAAACACTCAAAAACCTTCTCAGATCTGTATTTCTTCTATAACCCAGAAAGAGTCAAAAAAGAGATAACAATGGCTCCAAGAGCAGAGAAGAAGCCAGCGGAGAAGAAACCAGCCTCCGATAAGCCGGTAGAGGAGAAATCAAAGGCCGAAAAAGCTCCGGCGGAGAAGAAACCGAAGGCCGGAAAGAAGCTGCCGAAGGAAGCCGGTACTGGCGTCGACAAGAAGAAGAAGAAATCAAAGAAGAGCGTTGAGACATACAAGATCTACATCTTCAAGGTTCTGAAGCAGGTTCATCCAGATATCGGAATCTCTAGCAAAGCTATGGGTATCATGAACAGCTTCATCAATGATATCTTCGAGAAACTCGCTCAGGAATCGTCAAAGCTCGCTAGGTACAATAAGAAGCCGACAATCACTTCACGGGAGATTCAGACTGCTGTTAGGCTTGTGCTTCCTGGTGAGCTCGCTAAACACGCTGTCTCTGAAGGAACCAAGGCCGTGACCAAATTTACCAGCTCGTGAATTCGGAATTAGGGTTTTCTCTAATTTGAAGGATGTGGCGAATTTTAGAACTGGATTAGGGATTCAGTCTGTTTTATCAAGTTGCTTTTCTATCTCAGTTGTAATTAATGCTATGAATCTGTTTGGAATCAAGATTTGTGTTTTGGCAGAATTATTTCAAATTCGAATTAACTTTGATAGAAATTTAACCAGGATCGACTTCTAATCCAATATGGTTTTTCAAATGCTTTGAATTGCTTTCCAGAAATGATGATCAAATGGTTTCTTATGTTTGTCATCTTCCTTTGAATGAGTTGAATTCTGGCCTTGTTTATATTTAGAACGTTGTACAACTTCAGAGTCCATTGTAGTTCTGTGTTTAGAAGTTGCTTCCTTATCAGTTCTCTTTGAATTTTTATCTTGACTCTTCTTGCCATTTCTCCAGAACTTAATGGAGTTGATTGATTAGAGATAGAGCAGCTTGAGAAAAAATAGCATTCATAATAACTAAATTAACCACTGTTGAATAAAATATGTAATAAAAAAATCTTGAACGTAAGTTGAGAATTCATTTTGAAAAGGGGAAGAAAAAGAAAAGAAAAATTTAAATAGACAATATGGGTTTGAACCAGACACCTTGAGTGTGTTAGACTGAGGTGATAACTAATTACACCAAACCATTTGACGAACAGTGATCTATAACTTGTTAGCTAGTCTCTCTCTCTAATTCACCTTTGATGCTCTGCTAGCACGGGAAAGTACATGAACTTACCCGAACAGATAAGGAAAAATGAGGGTTTGAAAATAAGCTATTTGGGGTAGGAAGATAGGAGTCTCCATTCCATCAGTGGGGTTGTGTATTACTTAGCTCTTGTACGTGATCATTACATAAGGGTTGATAACTTGCTTAGATGTTTAGTCCGAAAACTTTGACAAGGGTAGATTAATTCTCGTTGGCAGCGTCACCCTGCTGGATAGGAACACTAGGGAAAGAGTTGAATCCAAGGTCTGAGACACATTTGTCGAGGATTACAAGTTTATAACATAAAGAGTCTAGCTACAAGTTTCGTGTTTTACATTTTACATGAGAGAGCAAAATAATGTTTGTTCCCACATTCAACTTTGACGTAAATATTTGATATTATATTAGATTTGTGGAAGCTTGTTAAAACCAAGATATAAAACACTAAAGCCGATATTATTGAATTTACCAACAGCCAAACGGGTACAAGCATTCACAGTAACCTAAAAGCAACAGGACATCACCAAAGGCATAGCCTAGATGACAGACAGATCACATAATAAAATACATTTCTTCACCAACCCATCAATGTTCTTCTCACCTTATTAGCAATCTCATTCCTAGCAGAAGCGCTACCGAGCTGGAACAAACAGTTTTCATCCAGTAGAAATCTGTACACTTCCCATTCTCGGTCACTGGCCGTGCATCTTCTTATTTCAGCCTGAGAAGATAGAATAAACAACAACAACAACACAGTACCAGTCAAAGCCACTGATTTTAAGATTTCTGTGAATAGATTTGTTTCTTACCGAGAAAACGCAGATTCCAAGCACTTTTAGTGAGAGTGTAACGTCATACAACACTCTTGGCCTGCCTTTCCCCGATAGCTCAACTGGATTAGCAACCACAAGTTCTCTTTCTGGTCCTCGGTTCGTTATTATGACCCGTAATGGATGAAGCATTTCAGCTTTCAGACGTGAACATAACGAATTTTGCTTCTCAGGATCCACCATCTTCTTCTCGTCTTTCACCTGAACAAATAGCTCTAGATCCCGATGACCTTGTGTTTGAGGCAAGAACCTGCCATGCAGAAATAGTATCACAAACTGAGTTGTCTGTCAGCGGTCTGTACTAATATCTTGAAAATTACCTTAATGTCAAAGTCTTTCAAGCCTTTGTGGTCAACGCAGCTTATTTGGAGTAATGTGTGAGCCGGGCTTAAGGAGTTGTCAACTGTAACACAGGAATTCTTCAGCTTTATCATGTCATCACTAAGAACCTGTGCGCGATTGTCTTCAACGGTGAGCTGTTCAGACGTAAAGAGCTCCTCAGCCACTGCTGGAGAAAGAGGAGTATTCTGATGATATTCATACTCAGGACCAGCCAAGTGGAGTTCACAGCTTATACATGATTCTCCCAAGACAGAAAGAAACTGCTCTAGTGTCTCATCTTGGTGCTTTTTTGTGTGTAAAAGATCCCTAGCAGACGATGGGTAAACGACACTTTGAATCATCATTCATGCCAGACTTAAAGGGAAGAATACTCACATGTTATCTGTTATGAAGAAAAGGTCAAGAACTCTCCCATCTGGTGTCGTGGTCACCTTCACGGTTTGAATTGAGAGCTCAAGCTCAGTTAGTACTTGAGTAACATCTACAAAAAGAAATTCTCACACATTCATAAGAAAAAAAGCAAAACCCATGAGAATTATAAGACAAGAGTACCGTGTAAGAGTCCTTTCCGGTCTAGGCAAAAGAACTTCAACAAGTAAACAGGCGTTGATACGGGACGAGGAGAGATCAAATTGGGAACGAAGTAGGTAGAGCAAGAGGGGCATACAGATACAAGTTGGTTCTTCAAATGTGACCATCTCAATATCAGAGAATCATAATGAGGAAGCACCATACTCCATCGGTTGTAACATCTATTACACCAAAAAGGAACAAACAATCAGATTTACACAAGCCGAAACCTCAGACTAAAAATCGATCACCCTGTGTCAAAAAAAAAGGATTGTTGAATCAATCGCGGAGCTATAGGCTTGCCGGAATAATCTTACCTCCTTTTTGGATATAAAGTCCGAAATCAAGGATGATTCTGCAAATATCACATCCTAAACCGGTCCTATCCGGACAATTCACGGTAATAACATGCGGGTCTCCCGCCTTTTTCCCCTTCTCGATCACGACGGCATCTTCGCTTCCCGGAGCTCTCATCGTTCGAGAATCATTATTTCCCGGGCAATTCACGGCGAGAGCCCACGGAAGAAAGAGCTAGCTCCCAGCTTCTTTTTTTTTTTTTTTTCTCGGCTCTTCACGTTCTCTCTAGAATATGGGAGATTATGCTAATACTAATGAGTCTAATGTGCTGATTGATTAACTACTATTATTTTTAAATGCCCCAAAAAAAATAATTAAGTGTAAACATAAGAACTGAAACATCCCAATTTTGATCAGTTATTTTAATTAAACCGATCCGGTTATTAAACTATAAACCAACTTTTTCTCTCTTATTTTACTTTCTCTTTCTAGGCAATTCTAAAATCATGTAGAATCTTTTTTGCCGTTGATCGGTGATCTAAAATCCGTCCACTGTAATTATTGTATGAGTAATTGGAGCTCTGTTTCACTCTTGTTCTTCATCGGGAGTGACTCTCTTGTCCGACATAGATCGCGAATTATGAAGTATTTTCCAGAACTTAATCTTAGGTTCTGAAAAGAATTCCCTAAAGCTCTCTACCGAGGTTAAAAGAACAGAGATGACCATCAACGCGTCAATCTTGTCGTCAAGGGTCTTAATCTTCATAAGCAATCTCCTAATGGAATCAAACACTATGTCAAAAGCGTGGAGATTAGAGGGACGAATAACAAGCCAAATCAATGAAGGTAGTACTATTCAGTTCTTCTTTAAGGTAGAACATCATTTTCTTATTGTTTAGATAAGGGCCTTTGGAATTTCAAAGAATGGATGGTAGTTACAGATAGATGAACTAGAAGAGCTCATGCGGATGTATCTTCAATGAATTTTGTTTTGGGTACAAATCTTAAATATCTTTGACGACTCAAGAGATGAGCGAACAATTGAAGACATAGGGAAAGAGTTAGGGACAATCGATGATATTTACATTCATGAGCCTAATAACAACCTGGAAGGGGAAGTTTGGATCCATGTCAATATGTATGCACATGGTCGTTTAATCTTCGTCTGCTAAATTGATTTTGAAGACCATGAGGAACCAATGCTTATTCGTTTTATATACGAAAACATTAGGAAATTATGTACCTTATGTGGTACACTCACTCACGAGGAAAGAGACAGTGATTACGATTCTCGAAACTCAGATATGCTTCAAATCTAAGCTCCAATAGAAGATGTCAATAATCCGATACTATTGTAAGTTGGTTTAATGGGATTTTAATGTTATATCTTTTTAGTCACTACTTAGCCCATTAGATTTGATATATGTATGAAGATATCTCGGTTGTAAACACTATCGATTATGATCACAAAATCAATATCAGGGTTTCCGCCCAACTTTCTTCCTTTCTATCTTCTTCTTCCCCTAAACTCTTTATCTAATCTCCCCCATTTCCGTCACTAATCTGTCACTGCAAAATGAGCTCTTGCCGGATCTTATCAAGTGGAATCAGAGCCACTCACAACAAGCTCATCAATTTCTCTCTGCCTAGACCAAGAACCCATCCTTAGTATTTCTCAAATATTTAAGGATGTTTTTGAATGATATCAAGTGACTCTCACATGGATCAGATTGGTATATATTCGTCATGCTTAAAGAACATGCAACATCTAGACGAGTACAAAGGATATCATACATGATAAATCTTGTAGCAATATCATATAGGATTCTACTCATTCGCTCTCGCTCATCATATGTCGAGTGACACTGAGTCTTGTTGAGAATTATGTCATGAGACATTGGTAGAAAACCTTTCTTGGAATTATGCAATAGGAACCTGCGAAAGACCTTATCTATGTAAGTATCTTGACACAATCCAATAAGCATATATATATATATATATATATTCTTATTACAAGAATATATGCGGCTTCTCCCATGCCTTTCATTGAAAAACAACTTCCTAGCCAAGTTTTTACAAAATTTAGCATATGAATGTTGTTCTCAATAAGAAGTATGTCATCTGCAAACAATACTAAGAAAACAATTGCACTCCCACTAGTCTTCTTGTAACGCATGGTTCTTCTTTGTTTCTAATGCAATAAACTTTTTGATTGACTCATTAAAATGAAGATACCAACTCTAAGATACTTGCTTCAAACCATTAATGGAACGTTGAAACTTGCATACATTCCTAGAACTTCCAAGGACCGTGAAACCTTCAGGTTGTGTCATGTACACATCCTCTTCGAGATTTCCATTAAGGAAGTTTTTTTTCACATCCATTTACCATATCATATAATCATAATAAGCGGTAGTTGCTAGGAGAATCAGAATGTACTTAAGCATTACGACTGGGGAATAGGTTTCGTCACAGCCTACACCATGAATTTGCTTGTAACTTTTAGCGACCAATTGATATATCATGATTATTATGGGATTTTAACCATGATATGTGTCTTTTATATAGAGTCTTTTCAGTGTTGTGTAGTCTTTTGAGTCTTTTACATGCCTAGGTACGAGATGGTGCTAACCTGAAGATTTGGGAGCTTTTGGAGCTATTTGGAAGGAGATGCAGGAAAACAGAAGTCAATACTTATTTGAAGAGCTGGAGCCGATCGACACCCATCACTGGTGTCGGTCGACACCAGTCATATCCAGAGATTTCACGTTGCAAATGAAGAACTTTGGAGATTTTCACTTTTTACCCAAGAGTTTCCCTATTTACAAAAGAAGCCCATATCATGATTTAGACGATATGTTTAGGTTTTTGAGTCATTGTGTTAGGCTACACTTTATTGATTTCCAGAGATATTTTCAGAGAGTTGTTGGTGTCATTGCTTTATTTTATTTCATACAGTTTTCTAGTTGACTGCTCAAAAAGGATTCGAGAAGGAGTTCTAGAGGATGTTCCCAGAAAAGTTGGAGACTGCCTTATTCTCACAGAATTTGTGGTGCTGAAATATGATGTTGAATCAGATGATTCTTTAATCCTTGGTAGATATTTCTTGGCTACAACTGGAGCAATGATTGATGTGAGGAATGGTTTTATTGATCTCCATCTAGGAGATAAGCCTTTGCACTTCAAAATAAACAAGCTGGAGAGATCCACCATAGATGATCATGATTTCAGAGTTGAGGTGGAACAAGAAGTTCAGATTGGTGAGGACAAATTGGTGGACAATGGAGAAGCAAAGATGGTATTTCAACCTGCGTTGACTAAGATATCTCTAGTACATGCATTTTCTCATAAGCAGAAAGCTCCAGAAATCACACTTCCACCAAAGCAAAGGTATGTGTCTTATAAACCTTCACCTCCTGACTGCATAGCTGTGAATGCAGGGAAACGTTCTATCTCATCCACACTTAGCCCCCGCCCAAATTCTCTCCCTCCTTCCTTGGTAGATTTTATGATCATAATTATTACACACCACCATGGATGAGGAGACTTTCACAGAGGAAATCTTTGCCTTTGGTGGACCCTCCATGAGGCTGATCTCCTGCTAAAGTCAAGCTAATAACTGAAAACAACGCTTGGTGGGAGGAAACCCAATGGTGAGTCTATACTAACTTTTATTTTCGTTTTAGTTTTGCTAATTTCATTTTTCATTAAGTCTGAAAAACATGCACGAAATTTAACCAGAGTCAATCGACACCCACGATGCATAAATGGACCAATATTGAGCTAGGTCGACATTTGTGGTTGATATACATGCTCGGTTTCGGTCGATACCATCTTAGTATCGATCGACACCCCCTGTGAAGTAAGGTTCTTATTTTTCTATGTTTTGTCATTAGTCCCTTTTTGTTTTGTTTTTCCTACTTCAGGCTTGATAACACATGGGAAAATGTTGTTACTGACATTGTTTTCACTTTTCTTAGAGAGTTTTGTCAGTCCACTTTTGAGGCAAAACCCTTGTAGGAAACAATAATTTTTCGAGGAATAACCACATCTGCAGGAACTTAAATGACCACTGATTCGAGCTTGATATTCATCTGAAACTAATGGAAAACCCCGCGACTGACCAGCCTACCAATGTTACATATTTCCTCTTGGGTATTTGGAGAATCCACTACTGACTTTGCCCATAATCTGACTTAATTCTCTTATCTTGGATCTTGGTATACACTGGATCAGATTCCTCCTTCATTCTTGAATGATTTGTCTGTGCGCGTACGGTACCCCTCTTCCTTCCCTTCAAAAAAGGAAACGAAAAGAAAAAGACATTAAAGGAAGAAGAGATAAGGGGTATATGAACTATACACTTTTATACTCAAAAGTGATGATTCAACCTTGTCTAAACCCAATATTAACGGAAGAGCAGTCTATAGAAAAAATAAAATGATATCCAATGGGGAAAACAAATTGCTGAAGTGAGATGATAAGGAATAGGAGAAGTTAAGACAATCTGTATGATCAGGTTCTGACTGAGTAAGAGTGCATGTGTCCTTTGATCGATATTCCCTCGATGAAACTGCACGTAATCTTAAAGAGGTCAGTATGGCGTATTTGGATTGCTCACTTGGATTGTGGAGTTTTTTGGGACAATTGCTGGGGGGAAGTACATATTTGTATGGATTCTGTCAGGTAAGTTTTTTTAATTTGCTTTGATGATTGCAGATGTGTTGTTCTGCGGACGAAATGAGTTTCTGTGTTTTTCTTTTCAGGTTTTGGTTTTCTATTTTCTTGAGCGCAAACAAAACCCAAGTCCAGGGGAGTTGATATATCATGGTTTTATGGGATTTTAACCATGATATGTATCTTGTATATATAGTATTTTCATTGTTTTGTAGTCTTTTGAGTTTTTTATAGGTCTATGTACGAGTTGGTATTAATCTGGTGATTTAGAATTATTTGGATCTATTTGGAAGGAGGTGCAAGAAAATAGAAGTTAATACCCATGTGCAGAGTTGGTGTCGATCGACACCCATTACTGATCTCGGTCGAAACCGGGTGATCCGAAATAACCAAAAAAATTAAGCAATAAACCTAATTACGACTCGATTAGGATCCGAAATAACACTTAATTTAACCCAAAATCCCAACCCTTATATGTCCCCAAATCGACTTGAGCGATAAACCCTAATTTCTTAGACCCCCAAATCGTGACGAACCCTAATTTATGTGACCTCTCCAAATCGCGACGAACCCTTATTCTCAGACCCCCAATTCACGACGAACCCTAATTTCCCAAACCCCCTAAATCGCGATGAACCCTAATTTCCCAGAACCCCAAAATCGCGAATCCTCTTCAACCTTAGGGATTCAATGTCGATTGTTGAATGGAGTGACGTCCCTGAATTCGAACCAGCGCCTCCCGATTCCGTCCCGCCTGACGTCGAATCCGATGGAGCAGATCGACGTGAGCGCAACAACTACAACATCGGGAACGCTGTGTCTGAGTTTGTCGATGAGCCACCGGTGAAGCACAACGTCTATCCAGAGACCGACATTGATGAAGAAGGCGAGTGTGAGATCCGGGATTCACACTAAGAATTTGTATTCGTGGATTTGGACTTTTGGATATAGAAATGGTATAGTTTCCTATGAATCAAAGACTTTATTGAGATTGATCGTCGAGATAGAACAAACACAGTCGAAAAGAGAGTACAAAGTATGGAATCGAGCTATCTAGTCGAAGTGTTCTTAGCCTAGGTTGGAATTGTCTTTGATGAGCCGCCACTTCTTCCTTTAAATAGTCTCCACTCTCATCTCTTCGTCCTGATACTTCGGCCTCGTCGTTGTAACGATCTCCGAGATTCGTGCGGATCAGTTGAACTGACGAAGACCGAGTTTCTCTATCTCCACGTCATCCTCAGCCGAGCTCGAGCTCGATCGTCTCCGGCTTCGGCGTCGTCTGGGCCTCTCCAAGGCGCTTGCTTCGCTTGGGCCCAACAAGAGAGTTGACTCTCCCGTCTATCTTTGATTCTGGAATGGGCTCGTAATTACGGGCCTTTGTCTTGTCTGTTAATGGGCCGGATTTCCTAGAGGGAAATCCAGTACCAACAATAGCCCCCCAACCCATTGAATTCGAGAAGTCGAGGTTAATGGGCGGTGGACGCTCTTGGGAAGAGGCGCGTGCCTCGGATGTGACAAATCTTAATGATTATTTTCACCCCATCCGTGGATCTTATTTTAATCCGATGGTTAGGAATGAGCGCGTGGAACGGACTGAACTGCTTTTCAGCGCGTCTGCGGTCGTTGCGTGTATTCGTTTGAGAATTTCATCTCCCACCGTAAATTCGGTTGGTAATCGACGACTCAGGCTCGAAGGTCGCGAAGAGTCTTTTCGGGCTTCCTCTTTTGATGATATGACCTAATTACTGCATGCTTTGTAGCCGTTGATCTCAGATCAACGGCTTGGCGAGAGGGAAGCGAGGGGTCCAAGTCATCTCGATCCTATCAGCAATTAATGCGAGTAAGGAGTCGTACGGGCGATACTGCGCTCAATCTTTGATATAAATAATCATTTGCGTTGTTTGAAGGAAGTCCTTTGCTTTCCTACTCTTAACTTGTTCGAACTTTTTCTCCCTACTTCCTTTGTCGTTAGAGAAAAAGTTTTTCTTTCAGAAACCTTCCTTTTTTTTTTCATGGCTTCTAGGGATCCTGCGGGAGCGAGTACGAGTGCGGCGGCGGGGTCGTTTGGACCGCACCCGCCGTCTTCGTTAACCGTGGACCGTATCCAGCAATTGAGGGTGCTCTGCCGGATTCCGGCGGAGGTCGAAATCGTCATCCCTTCTTCGGCGGTATCCCCCGAAACGGTCATAGAAGGCTACTGCTGTGCCTCCTATACGTATTTCGAAAAATGTGGGCTTTTCTTTCCCATTCCTCGCCTCGTTTTCTTGGTGCTGGTTTTTTTTTTATACATAGCTTGATCTCTTCCGGGGGATAGATCGGCTGCTGGTTCTTCTTCTCGCGAGGTGCCACCTCGTAGAGTGAGCGGTCGCCGGATCGGGAAGGATCCGGTCGACCTGGTCGATAAGCTGGAGGCGGGTCCGCTCAGTAACGCTATCCTCTTTGCCCTTGATCGGGCTCCTCCTCCGCCTCCGGCTTATCCTCCTCCTCCTGCTCGGACCTCGCTCCCTCTGGTAGCGGGTCCGGAGGAGGTGACTGCGGGGGTTGTCGACGCGGTTCTCCCCCTGGCCGAACAAGAGGCGGTTCTACCTCAGTCTGGAGGTGCTGCTCTCTGCGACTCTCGACCGGATATATCTGAAGGGGAAGATGGTCGAAGTCGAGGAGGTTCTCTTCCTCCTCCGCCGAAGCGTCGTAAGGTGGACGCGGGAAGGAGTCCAGAGGGGTCTGACCGAGAGGAGTGCTCGGTTGCGGACGACCCAGAAGGTGTGGTTCGCCTGTTGAGGCGCATTAAACCTTTCGGTTCTGAGCTCCCGGTCTCTGGGGAAACGGTTCTTGGTAGCGCGTATTCCGAGATGATGGCGGTGATCGGGAAGGTAAGGCATTCTTGCTTTGGTCTTTGTTTTCCTTTGATACCCATTTTTTTTTTGAACCGACATCTTTTGGCGTAGGCTGTAGAGGCCGTGAACACGTACGCGGTCCGGTCTGAGACCGAGGTGTTGGATGCCCAGACCTATGAGCTCGAGTTTGCTCGAGAGGCCGCTACCCAGATGAATGCCGAGCTTCAGGAAGCTTTGGCCAGGGAGGAGCTTTTGAAGAAGGAGGTCGCGGAGCACGCTGCTGCGGAGGCTAGGGTCGCGCACCTCGAGAAGAGGGAGAGGGAGCTGTCTTGTCAGCTGGAAGCTGCCGAGGCCCAAATTCGGACTGTGGAAGAGTCGAACCGGATCGAGCTTCGTAAGGCCCGGAAGGAGCTTCACAGCCAGTATCTAATGATTCTGGCCGGGGTCAAGGAGAGAGCCGAGAAGAGGAAAGTCCAGACCGGCGCCGAGATCCGTCTCCAAGAGACTTTGGCCAACATCGAGCTCATTGCCGAGATCGCGGCTGGAGAGGTGGACATGACCCGGGAGGTACTCAAGTTGGCTGAGCAAAAACGAGTTGCTCTAGCGGAGATGGAGGCCGCGGCAGTCTCCGACTTCAGCATTGGCAGGCTTGCCTTGCCGGCGATGTCGGAGGACTCTGTGGCCATGGTGGGTTCTCCGCCTGCTCCCACAGCTGAGACCGTCCCGGGGATGACTGACGAGGTCTCTTCTCGGCCGAGAAGAGAGGTGGGCGATGGAGCAGAGGACCAGGTCGGCGACTCCTCCTATGCGCCGTTTTAAAAGTTGTCGTTGTTGTTACCCGAGAGGGTTTTTTTTTATTTCTTTTTCAAACTTTGGTTGCCCAAGGGGGCTTTTGTTCGAACTCGAGGACATCACGTCCTCTTTTTTTTTTATGAATTACTTTTTCTAAATCTTTCATGTCTTAGCATAGATTTTACTGTCTTTATGTCTCAACATAACCATTGTGGCGATTCGAGCCTTTCTAGAGGAACCGAGCAGATAACTTGTCGTGTTACCTTAGAAGGTTCGTTGCGATCTTTTAAGTTAGTCGCATTTGAGCTCGAGCTCTCTGCCAAGAAAGGTTCGGGGCGCAACTTCTTCGTAATGTAAGATTCAGGCTTAATCACCGAAGAGAAGTATTAAGTATGAAAACGAATCGAAGTAAACTTACAAAGATCCGACTTGGAGTACGTAGAGGTCGCATGCTTGATTAGCTGTCTTGACCTCGTTATTTTGCCTAAGGGGTGGGGCAGCCCCCCGATTCTTTTAATCCGTATGAGGCTTTGGAAGAATTGTATATTTTTTGGAGAGATTATTCTGAATCTCTTTCTTTGGAACGATCTTTTCAGTTCGTTCTTAGTGGGATGACCGTTCTAGGTCGCTTGTCTTTGGGACGATCATTTCAGTTCGTTCGGTTTGGAGGAACCGTTCTAGGTCGCTTGTTTTTGGGACGATCATTTCAGTTCGTTCGAAGCGGGAGGACCGTTCTAGGTCGCTCGTTTGAAGGGATAATTTCATATCGCTTGGTTATAGAAGGGATAATTTCATATCGCTTTGAAGGGATAATTTCATATAGCTTTGAAGAGATGATTTCATATCACTTTTGTCTTTTGGGAGAGGCCATTTCAGGTCACTTGGGAAGGATAATTTCATATCGCTTTGTCTTAGAAGAGATAATTTCATATCACTTTGGTATTGGAGGAGATAATTTCATATCAACGTAATGGCTCTAACAGGAAGAGACGTTTGATTAGAAGACTTATTTTGATTTCACAAAGATAAGCTAGTATGACTTCGTCAGAAGTTGTCGAGCTCAGTGAGAGCTTTGTGTTTGGGGGGTGGCTGCGCTCGAAGTCGAGCTACCTACGTACCCTTTTAGGGGATCAAACCATTTCGTAGTTCGATTATGTTGATGTACTTCTAGTGGAAATACTTTTTGAGGTTGATGATGTTCCAGGGTCGTAGTTCGGGCTTCTGGGTTTCCACCGACTTGAGTCGGTAGACCCCGTCCTTTACGATGTCGGTGACCTGGTAAGGACCTTCCCACTTCGCTCCTAATTTTCCAGCGTGTTCTTCCTTTTTATGGTCGAACACTTTCCGTAAGACGAGCTCTCCTACTTGAAACCTCCGAGTTTTGATTCGGGAATCATAGTAGCGAGCCGCGGCTTGTTGGTAATTCTGAAGTCGAGCTAATGCGAGGTTCCTTCTTTCGTCGGCGAGGTCGAGCTCGTCAGTTATCATCTTGTTGTTAAGTTCCTCTTGTCGCGGGCATTCTTCTTTGCGAATGCTTGACACGAGAATTTCAGCTGGTACTACCGCCTCGATTCCGTAAGCTAGCGAGAAGGGAGTCTCGCCAGTGGATTTGCGGGGGGGGGGGGGGGGGGGGGGGGGGTAGTCCGGTAGGCCCAGAGTACGGCTGGGAGTTCGTCACTCCAGGTTGTTTTTCACTCGTTGAGCCTTTTCTTGAGGCCGTTCATAATCGCTTTGTTAGCTGCTTCTGCTAGCCCGTTCCCTTGGGGGTAGCGTGGCGTTGAGTAAGTCAGCTTTATGTTCCAAGTTCTGCAGAACTCTTTGAACTTGTTTGATATGAACTGAGGTCCGTTATCCGTGACGATCTCGTGGGGTAGTCCATGTCTGCAAACGATGTTTCGCCAGACGAACTCCTTAACGTGAACGTCCTTAATTTTCTGGTATGACTCTGCTTCAATCCACTTGGTGAAGTAGTCTGTCATCACCAATAGATGTGTGGCTTTCTTTTTGCCAGATGGGACCAGCGGTCCAACGATGTCCATTCCCCACCGCATGAATGGGTACGGTGATGAGATAGAGGAGAGTTTCTCCGACGCTTGGTGGATAATTGGGGCATGCTTTTGGCATTTATCGCACTTGTTGGAGAAAGATTCGCATTCGGTGGCCATTGTAGGCCAATAGTAGCCTTGCCTTTTGATTCGCACGGCCAATGCTCGTCCTCCGGAATGGCTTCCGCAGGATCCGTCATGTGTTTGTGTAATCACGGCTAGGGCTTGCTTTTTGTCAAGGCATTTAAGGTAAGGTCCGGAGAGGCTCCTTTTAAAGAGCTCTCCTTGTGTGACACAGTACCTTGCACTTTGCATTTTAAGTTTCCGCGCCTCCCATTTGCCATCGGGAACTTCGCCGTTTGTGATGTATCGAATGATCGGAGTTCTCCAATCTTCGTCATTGCTAGGCTCAGGTCCTTGACTAGTGGATGCGGTTTGAATTGGTCCGTCAGGGACGTTCGCGACGTATATGGTGTTTCTAGGATCAAGATCATCATCGATCTCGATGATGTCGCTATTAGTGTCTCCGGGACATTCTTTGCGTTTGACACTGTTTTCCACAGCGGGCCCGTCCTCTTTCAAGGACAGAGCTTTGAGAGCTATGTCGATGCTTGGTTTTTCTATCCCTTCGACTGGTATGATTCTTTTGAGGTTAGGATCTGATGTCGATGCTAATGCGGCTAGCGCATCGGCTGCAGTGTTTTCACCTCGTGGGATTCGTGTTAGATCGAAGAATTCGATCTGTTCGGCCAATGTATGGACTACCTGTAGGTATGCTTCCATTCGTTCGTCTTTGGCCTCGTAGTCGCCATGATATTGGCTTGTGACCAGTTGGGAATCGCTGAAGGCATTTACTTCTCGGGCTCCTATTGCTATCGCAAGTCTAAGCCCGGCTATCAGCGCTTCGTATTCTGCCTCGTTATTAGATGCGGCGAAGCCCAATCTAAACGATTTTTCTAATACTTCACCCGTTGGGGAAACTAATTTCACTCCGACTCCGGACCCTTGTCTTGAGGAAGCTCCATCGACGTAGAGTTTCCATCTTTGGGCCGAAGTCGGGTCGAGTTCTATAGTCGGAGGGAGCTCGATTATGAAATCTGCCAGTACTTGTGCTTTTAGGCATGTTCGAGCTTTGTATTCGATTTTGTACTCGCTGAGTTCGATAGCCCATTTGACCAATCGACCTGATTGGCTTGGACTGTGAAGGATGGTTCTCAGTGGCTGAGAGGTCATCACTATTATCGAGTGCGATTGAAAATACGGTCGTAGTTTCCGAGCCGATGTTACTAGCGCCAAGGCGAGCTTTTCCATGGCGGGGTATCTGGTTTCAGCATCGATCAAGGTCTTACTGATGTAATACACCGGCCGTTGTTCGTTTTGTTCTTCGCGAACCAGGACTCCACTTACTGCTGCCGTCGAGACAGCTAGGTAGAGATAAAGGGGTTCTCCTTCTACTGGTTTCGCCAGTATGGGTGGTTCGCTTACGTAAGTTTTGAGCTGAGTGAATGCCTCTTCACACTTTTCGTCCCAAAGGAACTTTTTGTTTGCTTTGAGCAAGTGATAGAAGGGTAGACATTTATCAGTCGACCTCGAGATGAAGCGATTCAGAGCAGCTATTTTGCCGGTTAGGCGCTGGACTTCTCGCGTTGTTCTGGGAGATTTCATCTCTATGAACGTTGCGATATGTTTGGGGTTCGCTTCGATCCCCCTTTCGGTTACTAAGTAACCGAGGAACTCTCCTGAAGGGACCCCGAAGGTACATTTAGCTGGGTTGAGTTTCATCCCGTACTTATTGAGAATGGTAAAGCATTCTTTTAGTTGGGGGATGTGATCCTCGTACCTAGAAGATTTTACCAGCATATCATCGATGTAGACCTCCATGGTTTTGCCTAGGAGTCCTGAGAACATCTTGTTGACGAGGCGCTGGTAAGTTGCTCCTGCGTTTTTCAGTCCAAAGGGCATGACTTTGTAGCAGTACGTGCCTCGATCAGTTATGAACGAGGTCTTTTCTTGGTCTTCAGGGTTCATCAATATTTGATTGTACCCTGAGAACGCGTCCATAAAGGATAGCAGCTGATGTCCAGCGGTGGCCTCGACCAGTCGGTCGATGTGCGGGAGTGGGAAGCTGTCCTTTGGACTTGCTTTGTTGAGATCCGTGAAGTCTACGCAGACCCTCCACTTTCCGTTCTTTTTCTTAACCACCACGGGGTTTGCGAGCCAGTCGGGGTACTTGACCTCTCTGATCGATCCGATTTTTAATAACCGATCGACCTCGTCATTGACGGCTTTGGCCCGTTCAGGGCCTAGTTTTCGACGTTTCTGTCTTACCGGTTTGTAGGTCGGGTCGACATTCAGCTCGTGGCTGGTTACGTCGATGTTTATCCCTTTCATGTCTGCTGAAGACCAGGCGAAGGAGTCGACGTTCTTTTTGAGAAAAGAAACCAGTTCGTTCTTGACTGGCTCTGATAGGTCGATTCCTATGCCAACGAGTCTTTCGGGATGAGGCTCGTCTATGCAGACCTGAGTCGTGAGGTCCTTTGGGGGTCCTATTTGACTGGGGTCGTTCGACCTTTTGGTCTGCATGGTGGCGAGCTCGTCCTCTTTCTGTAATTGCTACGCAGGGCATTTCTCGATCTGTTTGAATCCGTTCATGTAGCAATGTCGGGAAATCTTTTGACTTCCGTGAATGGTTTTGATCCCTTTGGGTGTCGGGAACTTTACGCATTGGTGGTAGGTCGATGGTACCGCTTTCATGTCGTATATCCATGGTCGACCTAGGATTGCGTTATAGGGAGCTGGCCGATCTACTATGACGAACTCTGTCATTCTCCGAACTCTTCCAGCGATTACTGGGGCGAAGACAGAGCCCATCGAGTATGTCGTTTCGCCAGCAAAACCTACTAGTGGCGTCTTTTCTTCTACAACCTCGGAATCGTTGAAGTCCATCTTTTTGAACGCGTCGTAAAAGAGGACATCTACCGAACTTCCTGTGTCAATCATTATCCTTGAGAGTTCGACATCTCCCACTACTAGACAAACGAGGAGAGCGTCGTCGTGTGTTTTGTCGAGATTACTTGTCTCGCTCTCGTGGAAAATGATCTCGTGGTCTGGACCCAACATTGGGGTCTTTCCCCTTCTGTCGGTCTCGACTCTTCTTTGAAGAGTTTTGATCGAATTGTCCGAGTCGCGGCAAAGCTTGGAGCCACCGAAGATGAAGTCGATTCGTTTAGGGGGTATAGCCCGTACACCCCCCCCCCCCCCAGCAAAGACGAGGGAGATTGATTCTTGAGCGTAAACTTTTGGCAGGAGCCGGAGGCGGGGATAGTGCCGAACCTCCCGGAGTACCGCTCAGGTTAAGCTCGCCGAGGATGAACTCGACTCGCTTCCGCGACCCTTGAGGGAGTGTTTCGGGAGATTCCGGCTCCTTTGACCGTTCCCGTTTGTTTTGAGAGTGCTTTTTAGAGTTCGACTCCTTGGTCTGTTTGTTTTCCTTTTTGTCGGACAGAGTTTCCTCCTCGACCTCGGAATCTTTTTTGCTTTCGGACTCTTGTTTTTGAGCCTCTGCTTTAGTTCGAGTATAGCAGTCCTCGGTCGAGTGTCCTCTCTTATTGTGGAAATCACAGAATTTTTCTTTGTCGAACTCGAATTTCTTCGAGCTCTTTGGGCTCTCGACCGCGTTGACGTTCCCTGACTTACGGGAATCCTTTTTCGAGTTTGAATTATGTGGACCCGATGGGTTCCTTTCTTTCTGGTGTTTTTCCCTGAGGGCCGTGGTTTCGTCCTCGAGGCGAGCAAAGGCCGATGCGCGATGGAGGGCGTCATCGAGCGTTTGGGGTTCGCGGACTGTTATTTCCTCGCGGAATCTGGTTGAGAACCATAGTCCTCGTCTTAACGCTTCTATTCGCGATTTTGGATTTTATTTCCTTGAATCGGTCGATGTACGAGCGAAGTGTTTCGTCGGGTTTTTGAGAGACGCCAAATAAGGCTGCCTCGGTAGTCTTTTCCTCGATGAAAACGGAGTATTGTTTGAGGAAAGCCGTCATGAACTGGGTGAAGTTGTCAACGGACCTTTCTTCCAGTCCTGCAAACCATTCTAGGGCAGAACCTGATAGGTTTTCCGCGAAGAGCCTGCAGAAGGCTGGCTCCCTCTCCTCATCGGTAAGGTACACCCTTGCCATCGCTAGTCGGAATGCCCTGATGTGGGCTTTCGGGTCCGATTTCCCAGAGAATTCTGGAAACTTAGTTTTCTTGATCTCTCGGATTCTTGCAAACGCAATCCGATCTGTGAACGACGTTTGGCTTGTTTCTTCGATCACTCGATCGATGTCAGGAGCCGCGCTCGTCGCCATGTGAACTTTCGAGCTCAGAATGTTAAACTGGGCTTTAGCCTGTTCAATGTATTGTTTAAGCATATCGTGTTCATCGCCCTCTGCGGGTGCGAACTGGACTTGTGCATGTCCTGACGTTTGTTCCGGAAAAATGGGGTCGAGGAGATCGATCGTTGGGATCGACCTCGTCTGATCGACTTGTGGCGTTCGGAACTGAACTGAGTTTGATCCATTAAGGAGTCCCGAGCTCGAGGCGAAGGCAGAACCTCCTAGTTGCCTCGGTCGGGGGTTAGAGTTACTCAGGAAAGGTGGTGGCCCGGGTAATGGTCGGTTTCTTGATCCGGTTGGATCTGTGACCATTGAACTCGAACCAAATGGGGTCGGTACCGCGATAGGGGTCATTGTAGGGCGGAAGCCGCTATTTGACGTATTACCGAAATGTCCCGACGTTCCCGGAGGAGTTACTACTTGGGAGAAATCCAAGCGAGTACACGGTGGAGGACTTGTGGGAGTTCGCGTTTGTCTGCCCCCTTGGCTCTGACTGGCGAGCTCTTCAAGACGGGCGTTCAAGCGCCGCTCTTGTTCTTCGAGCTGCGCTGCCAGGGAACGGTTTGCGACCTCTTGGGCCCTTGCGCTTGCCTCGTTGTTTCTCGTTCGATCTACTAACAGGCTTAACATCGAACGGATCTCGGCAAGATCGCTTGGTCCTTGTCTCTGTGGAGCGGAAGGTAGTGGTGAATTGGGTCTGGTTACTCCAGATCCTCCTCCCGGGGTGGGTATTGAGTCGTTTCTCATCCACACCCAGTTTCTGCTCGGATCATTAGTTCCTGACAAAACATTTGTCGGAGTCTAGCTTGTCGCGATTGTTTGAGCGACGGAGCCGGCTGGTGCCGAGGTCGTGGAGACTGAGGCGGAGCTCGTCAACACGCCGTCGGTCTGGCCCATGTTCCTTACCCCGGTAGTGTTCTGAGGAACGTTGTCGACCGTTTGAGGGCGGTCAACCGGTGGTGTGGCGCTGGGAGAGCCAGTTTGGTCGGGATTCATCTCGATCTATCGGATCTAGGATCTGATTCTTAAGATAGGAAAGGCTATAGAATGTCCCCACAGTCGGCGCCAAATGTGAGATCCGGGATTCACACTAAGAATTTGTATTCGTGGATTTGGACTTTTGGATATAGAAATGGTATAGTTTCCTATGAATCAAAGACTTTATTGAGATTGATCGTCGAGATAGAACAAACACAGTCGAAAAGAGAGTACAAAGTATGGAATCGAGCTATCTAGTCGAAGTGTTCTTAGCCTAGGTTGGAATTGTCTTTGATGAGCCGCCACTTCTTCCTTTAAATAGTCTCCACTCTCATCTCTTCGTCCTGATACTTCGGCCTCGTCGTTGTAACGATCTCCGAGATTCGTGCGGATCAGTTGAACTGACGAAGACCGAGTTGCTCTATCTCCATGTCATCCTCAGCCGAGCTCGAGCTCGATCGTCTCCGGCTTCGGCGTCGTCTGGGCCTCTCCAAGGCGCTTGCTTCGCTTGGGCCCAACAAGAGAGTTGACTCTCCCGTCTATCTTTGATTCTGGAATGGGCTCGTAATTACGGGCCTTTGTCTTGTCTGTTAATGGGCCGGATTTCCTAGAGGGAAATCCAGTACCAACAGCGAGGAGATTCAGAAAACAGTTTACCGTCGGAAGAACATGGATCGAGGTAATGATTATTTGTGTGAAGGACAAGTCTTCATCAATGGAATTTATTTCAAAGAGGCGGTATTAGATTATGCTTTGAGAGTAGGTCGGGATATCAAACATGATAGATACGACAAAACGAAGCTCGCCTTCGTATGCGCGAGAAAGAAATTTTTATTGTGTGTCTACTGCTCTACTTCAGGCAAGGGAAAAGGAACACTTTGGGAGATTAAAGCTGTTTGGAAAGTCCATAGTTGTGCTCCTAATGGTATGTGCTCTCTGTTAAAATTCCCTGTTATTGCTCAATTTTTATTGACAAAATAAGAGAAGAACCAGAATACTTCATGCCTAAGAAAATCGAGGAATTGGTTATGGAGAAGTGGCAAGGATTAAAGCGCTTAGATGGATCGAGCGAGAGTATGATGAGCAATTTGGACGACTCCGGGATTACGTCTCTGAGATAATGGAATAGAACCCGAACTCTTCTGTGGAGCTTGATTGGGAGAGGAATGCAGATGGTATAGTTTTATTAGGTTCTATGTGTGCTTTGATAACCTTAGAAGGAGTTGGAAAGAAACATGTAGGCCGCTTGTTGGAGTAGATGGGTTTTTCTGAAAACAAAAATGAAAGGAGAGTTGTTGGTTGCTTTGGGTCGAGATGCTGATAATGCATGGATGCACAGGATATGATAGTTGTAGCTACCACTCCCAGAGACCACTTCGGAGTTACTAACTCATCCTCAGTTTATTATCTTTTTTTTATGGAAGGGGAGAAGGGAACCAAATAGGACAAGTTTACAGGCTGTGTCAGAACTAACAAGGGAATCCGACACAAGGTATACCAAGCCCTTAGGTGAGAAAATTAAGTCAGTATTAATGGTGAAGTCAGTAAAAGGATCCTCTGATACCTGAAGTGATGTGGGTGTCCTCAGTAGGTTGATCTGTGATGGGGTTTTCTAACAGTCATAGATAAATCCTGCAACTTCATCCCGATGGTTACTTAAGTTCCTGCAAGATATTGTTAACTCCTCCAAAGTTCATTGTTTCTTACTTAAACTAGTTTTGACTCAATAAAACAAAAATATTTGAAAATTGGACTGACTCTAAGAAAACAGAAAGATAAAGTTAGTAGCACCTCCCCCACACTTAAGACACACTGTCCCCAGTAGTGTCAAGCGAAGGATTGGTAAAAAGAAAGAAAAATATGTTAATGGATTGGTTGAGTTCTGTCTGATTTTTACCTCTGTCGCACAGGCATCGATCGTTGCATAAATGCATCGACCGTTGCTAGGCGATTTTTCGTCGTGTGTCGATCGTTGCTCAGGACTGCAACGATCGCTGCAGTGCGATTTCTCGTGTTGTGACAATCGACACAATGTTGTGTTGATCGACGCACTGCGAATACTCGATCAGTCAGCAGGTTAGCAGGTTAGTCCGTTGGAAAATCTAAGTTTTCGATCCTGCAAGCTGAAAACACTGAAAACAGAATTAAATCAAAGCAACTAATGTATCAAGTCAAGAAGGTGCTGGATGGTGTATCTGTGGCTGTCGGAGAACTGGGAGTCGGAGATCAGTACCACTCGAAGAACCGGGAGTCGGAGATCGTCGTCTGCGTCGAGAAGGTGCTGGATGGTGTATCTGTGGCTGTCTCCTGCAAGTGCAGGTACACATGAAGTTCCAGATGACCCCGTAGAATACCATCTGAGCGCTCTCTCCACTCTGCCTCGGACATATCACCATAAGGCATCGTAGGCTCGGGAAAAGGTCCAACGTCATCGACAGGGGCAGCAGGTGCAGGCGCAGGGGCAGAGGAGGTAGAAGCTCGTGTAGAAGGCTCTCCCAGCGGATGAGCCATAGAAGGGACTCTGCGCTGCTCGCTCGCAGGAGGCTGGAATCTCATGGCATCCAGTGTATCAATCTGTGTAAGACCAGGAGCAGGAAGATCCACACCACACTTCTCAGTAGCAGGATCATAATAAACCCAAACGCGTCCCTCCTTGAGCCAGGTAGCACTCTGGAAATGAGTGAAATCAAGGAACTCCTTGGTAGTATTACACTCTGTACCCTCTAAGGGAATCCTGCAATGCATGAAAATGGGAGTAAGCAGGCTCCCCACTGTCTCAGTATCCACACCATCAAATGGCTTCTTCTGCAGGTCGCATAAGTGCTGAGCAAAAACAGCTCCCAAGTTGAGTCCCTTAGTGGGATCTCTCAAAGGGGTATCGTCAAACTGATCCCTCAGTCCAATGAATAGCATCTCCATCTCAAGCTTGCACATCTTGTTGGCTTCAAACTTGCACAACAAAGTCCATCCTAAGATGCGCAAAACATATCTCAGAACCGGATGCCTAACCTGCTTCACCGGTGTCTGTCTCGAGTTGTATCGACCATTGCCAATACACTCCCAGAAAAACTGAGCTTCCTCCATATCCCACTCAAGACTCATGCCAATACGTCTCGGCTCAGTGCTGAATCCATAAATCCTGCAGATATCGAGAAGAGGAATCCGATACCTGTCTCCTAAGCACATGAAGGTAAAGATACCTCCAGAAGCACTCCTGCTGTCTGGGTCCGGGTAAACCACACTGCAAGTGGCTAGCAGCTTTCTCACCAACTCAGGGTACAAGTCGTAAGGCTGCATAGGCATTGTCCCTAGACCAATGCCCTTACACAGTGTAAGAACCTGCTCAGCAATGCCCAGACTCTTACAAGTAGAGTAATCTGCAAACTTGGTTGGTTTAAGCGTCATGCCACACCAGCCGTTGTAAAGCAACGTGTCAAAATCATCCCAATGGTCAAGTAGTGGCCTCTCCGTAAAAGTGTCGGTCTTGAGGAACTCAGCAATATCATTAGGCCACACTCTGTCTGACGGGATCTCTGTCTGGTCTGCTCTAGGCCAAGACGGTGCTATTGAGTGACCAACTCTCACATAAGGCTCAGGATGTGGTGATTCCCGATGGAACCACTATGGTGGTGGAGCATGATGAGCTGTAGCAGCTGCGGCAGTGGCTCTGCGTTTGCGAGACGGTCGAGGAGGCATCTGCAAGAAAATAATTTAACCATGTAAGTCTCGGCAGAAAACTTCCTATGAAATCGTAGAGCGACGACCGTTGCACAAGTGCAACGACCAATGCTAGGCGACTTCACAGCCAACAATAAATCTCCAAAATAGTTTCCAAATTCGTTCTAGATCCTCACTAACAGCCTAATACCATCACCAATCATCCTAATTCATGTCTAATTTAGTGCGGGATCATCAATTTCAAGCCAAAAATTCTCAAATTCTAAAACCCTAAAAACGAATCCGGAAATCACAAAATCGAAACACATTACCTTGGATTCACTACAAGCGGGTTATAGGAATGGATTAAGAGTGTAAAAACAAGAGAATAGCACTTGGAATCAGTGAAAATGACGAAGAAATGAGAGATTTGGAAGTGTGGAGTCGCCGTTGTACGAACGGCGGAGTGGAGAAGAAAATAGGAGAAAAGGGTTTAAGGTACTTACCTCGATCGTGGGTGCAACGACCATTGCAGATGAGCAACGATCGTCGCTTGTGAACCGGGTCGATTCCGGTTTAGCTCAACGTACCTTAATTTTGCAATTTAAACAATGCAACGACCGTTGCAATGCGATCCCCTCCCTTCGTCGAAATCTCCTTGCAACGACCGTTGCACAAGTGCATCGATCGTTACACATCTCCAAACTCGAGTTCTGTATCTAAAAACTTAGCAAAACAAAATCAAAACGTAAGTTCCTAACAAAAACACCAAAAATCAAAAAGAAAAGCACTAAAACCTAACAGTGGGTTGCCTCCCACTCAGCGCTTGTTTAAGGTCATTAGCTTGACCGGACGAACAAGAATCAAGCATCGTGAGATCCTGACAGAGACTTTGATTGTCTCTGTGCAAGTCTCCTCATCCATGGCGGAGAATAAGCTGTATCAGAATGAACTTGTCCAAGAAGAGAAGGAGTAAATTGCTCCCCAGGATCCAAAATCACAGTATCACTTGGCTGCTTATCATCTCCATCCAAAATGGTGAATGTCTGCCCATCAATCAGCGGTTTGTGCAGCTTATCCATCTCATAATGCAGCGGCTCATCTCCCAGGTGGAGATCAATCAGAATCTGTCTAACATATATTACTGCTTCTGCCGTAGCTAAGAATGGTCTCCAAAGTATCAACGCGTCATCAGGATCACTGTCATACTTCAGCACTAAGAAGTCTGTTGGAACTAAGTAGTTTCCAACTCTGACCGGGATGTCCTCAAGGAGTCCTTCTGGAACTCTTATAGACTGATCAGCTAGGACAAGAGAGGTCCTAGTAGGCGAAAAATCCAGCATACCCAGCTTCTCTGCCACAGAATATGGCATAAGACTTCCTGCATCTCCAAGATCACACAGAGAACGCCTAAAACTATCTTCAAAGATAGAACAGTTTAGCACAAAGACACCAGGGTCAGGCAGCTTCTTTGGAACCTTGGTTAATAGCACATCACTTATATGCTGAGGAACAACTACAACCCAGTCTTTCAGCTCTTCATCCATAGGCAGCATCTTTCTCAAGTACCTCTGCACACAAGGGTGATAAGGTGGATCATCAGATGATGGAATTTCTTCCAACTCTTCACCAATCTCTTCCAGCTGCTTAAGCTCTTCAATCTCTTGCTTAATCACTTTAGACACTGAAGGATATAATCGAATGGATTGTGCATAAATCTCCTGCTGAGTAATCTCAGATACTCCAGAGAATAAACGATCAAGCTCTAAATCTGCATCAATGCCTTCAGAATCCTGCGAATCTGTCTATTCACGACCTGCAACGATCGACGCTAAGGGTGCGTCGATCGATGCATCACTGTTTTCACAGTTTCTACCCGAGAGTTTTTCCCCAAAATCCGAAAATTCAGCCTCTTCTACCAACTCAGCTGTATTTAGCTCAAATCTTTCACCTAGGTGTGATCCATCGTCAATGTACACAGACCAGGCCTTGATATGGGTGTCTGCTACTCCTTTTCCTTTAACAGAACTAGCGATCTGGCTCACCTGAGTTTCCAACTGCTTCACATGAGTGTTTAGAGACTCAAACTTACCATTAAGGTCCTCATAAACCGCATCCAACTTCTTGTTGCAGTCCACAGCAATCTTTGTTTGTCCCTCTAGCAGCTGCTCCATCATAGCTTCCATCTTTCTCTCATGAGCACTAGCAGTGGCAGGAGTCTGATAAGATGAAGATCCATAGGTCCTTTGGTTACCTTGTCCAAAAGGTTTCTGAAAACCACTAGTCTGTCCAAATCCAGAAGAGTTTTGATTGTTGTTGAAAGCACTCTTCTCTCCTCCATTGAAGAACCTATTCCCAGACTGATTTCCAAACATATTCCCTTGGAATCCAGAACCACTAATGTAATTCACATCCTCTTCCTGCTCTTCTCCTTCATCATTGATCATCTCAACATCTTGAGCAAAGTGGACAGCTTTCTTCCCAGCTAGAAGATTGCAAACTGTGTCCAACTTAGATCTAATATCTGCTATTTCAGAATTCTCAATCTTTCCACCGGACTTCTTCCTTCTCTCATCAGTGGTCTTGCAGCTATTACTGCTTACCAGATTGTCTATCAACTGCTTAGCTTGAGCAGGAGTCCTAGTGTTAAAGTTGGCATTGCTAGAGTTGTCCAACGCAGTCTGATATGGAAGATCTATTCCTCTAAAGAAGATGCCTAAAAGCGTCACCTCAGTGAATCCATGGTGCGGGCAGTCACGTTGGTATTTCTTGAATCTCATCCAGGCTGTCTTAAGAGGCTCAGTAGGACCTTGGGTAAAGGTGAGAATGTCCTGCCTGGACTGATCAGAACGAGCATCATCAGAGAAGTGACGCAGGAACTCACTCTTCAGGGCTGCCCAAGTAACAAACGTCCCAGATGGAAGTTGTTTTAGCCAGGCTGCAGCATCTCTAGCCAGAGAGTAGGGGAAAAGCTTGAGGAACAAATAGTCTTGGTTAACTCCATTGTACTTTATTCTAGTGACTATGCCCTCAAACTCATCTATGTGATCCATCGGCTGCTCACTTGGAGAGCCATGGAAAGCTTTCTGCCCCAGGAGAGAGTAGTAGACGGTTTTGATTTCAAAATCATTCCTCTCGAATTCAGGAAGTACAAGAGCTGGCCGGTTAGCATGGAACTCATCCGGACGGTTATAGTCAGCCAAAGTTCTCTCATGGACTACCATCTGTCTACTATGGTTTTGTCCTTGTTTCTGCTCCTGCTGCGGCTGTGGTTGCTCTGGAGGATCAGGGATAACATTCCCTTCAGCATCTATCGGTTCTCCAGCAGCATTGTAAGGATTGTTGTGTCGGTCCCTCAGGACACCATGAGCATCATGCAATATGATCACACGTTCAACAACCATCCTTTCTCTTTGAGCTCTTCTGTTTGTCCTCTCTAGTCTAGCAAGTTCTTCAAGTTGGAGGTTTACGAGATTAGTGTTCGGATTACTTCTGGTATCACGCATCTGCAAAAAACGTCTGTAATCGCCAAGCAACGATCGATGCTAACAGTGCAACGATCGATTCAACTCCAATCGCCTAGTGTCGATCGACACAAGAAGTGCAACGGTCGATGCTATGCGATTATGAAACCTGCGACAGAGAGAAAACAGAGAAAAAATAAAAAAAATCAGTAAACAAAGATAAAAAAAAAAAATCCTAGTAAAAACCCTAAGTTCGAAGCTATCGAAGACTCTAAGAGTCCCCGGCAACGGCGCCAAAAACTTGATAGGTCTCGAGTTTTACCCTATACTAACTGCAAGTGCACAGTAATGTCAATGTAGTACTTAGGGATCGAATCCACGAGGACTCTAGGCAACGATAGGATTAAGAACTCAAAGAGATTAAAACTAGGAGAAATTAAAAGGCAAATTGTATTGATTAATTTAAAAGAAAGCAAGAAAGTAAACTAGTAGCAGGTTGTGGTTGTAAGCAATAAACTAAGGGCGCTAAGTCTAGGGCGTTCTCAGAAAATCAGACAAGCAGATAAATCATTCAGTCAGGATCTAATTAAACACAGTTCTAGAACTCAAAACACAGATATAGAATTAACCAAATTCCTTTGCGAGAATTCTTTAAGTCTAAGTGCAGCAATCCAAATTCCTTTGCAATTGCTAACAGATTAAACCAGCCTTAATTCCAAGTTTGATATGTTCACAATCTAATTAAACCAAATTCCTTTGCGAGTAATTAAATTGCTCAACCTAAATAGTTCAGATTCAAAACCACACTGTCGTGTCGTATTTAGCAACCTAAGATCTAGATTCTAATTGATCAGGTTAGAACTAGCATTAAACACAATTTAGTTTGAAGAACATCTATTGATGTGAATCCTTAACTGAATTAATTATATCTAGCAAGTCATGAAATCCCTATGAGAAACCCTAAACCTAACTATGAAACTACTCAGACATAGATAATGTAAACATAATCAATGAATTCATAGAAATCATAAAAGAGATTAGAATATAAAAGTGGTTCGAAAACTTCTCCAAAACGAATGTAGTACAGGATCAGATTAGCCCCAAAAGCTCTAAAAACTCTCTGCTCTCAGTTAGGATAGCGTATCAAAGCGTATAGTTAAAAACCTAATTAAATAGCTAAAACACGTTTTGGGGCTTCTGTGTAAATATCTGGAACTTCTGGGCTTTTTTGCAATATCAGCATACTTCATTAAACCGTCGAGTCTGGCCCATTCGCGCTGTGCATCGACCGTTGCAGGTGTGCAACGATCGACGCAGTCCTCAAATCTGGACAGTGAACTCTGTCTTCTCGGACCAAATCTCCAAAATCCACCAAATAGCTCCAAAATCTCTACTTCTGCTCCAAATGTGCTTGTACCTAATAAAACCTGTAAAGGACTCTAAGAACACCAAAAGAAACTAAAACACACTTATATCATGGTCTAAAACTAGTAAAAACCATGATATATCATAGTGGTCCAACTCAAACATCAAGAAGTGATCTTGGGTATGGACTGGCTCAGCCAAAACCGAGCCACCATTGAATGTCACCGGGGAAGGGTGAAATTCGAGAAACCTGAGGGTAAGGTAGTTTTCCAAGGAATACGGCCAACCTCGGGAAGCTTGGTCGTCTCTACTATCCAAGCGGAGAAGATGTTGGCTAAGGGATGTGAAGCATACTTGGCCACCATCACGATCAAGGAAGTCGGGCCAGAAGCTAAGATTGGGGAGATCCCAGTGGTTAAGGACTTTGAGGACGTGTTTAGACCATTAGAGGGCTTACCGCCTGATCAGTCTTATCCGTTCGTCATTGAACTTGAACCCGGAACTAAACCCTTATCCAAGGCGCCTTATAGAATGGCCCCAGCCGAGATGGCTGAGTTGAAGAAGCAGCTGGAGGAGCTGCTGGACAAGGGCTTTATTAGGCCGAGCAGTTCTCCTTGGGGGGCGCCTGTCTTATTCGTCAAGAAGAAGGACGGGAGCCTTCGCTTGTTCATAGACTACCGAGGCATCAACCGGGTCACTGTCAAGAACAAGTACCCATTGCCTCGGATAGACGAGTTGTTACACCAACTCAAGGGTTCTACCGTATTCTCCAAGATCGACCTCGCTTCGGGATACCACCAAATCCCGATAGCACCAGAGGACGTGAGGAAGACTGCGTTTAGGACTCGGTATGGACACTACGAGTTTGTAGTCATGCCATTCGGTCTACCAAATGTATTGGCCGCGTTCATGAAGATGATGAACGGTGTCTTTCGGGAATGGTTAGACAGTTTTGTCATCATATTCATTGATGACATTCTTGTTTACTCCAAGAACCCTAAGGAACATCGGGAACATCTTAAGATCGTGCTGGAGAAGCTGCGGGAACAGAAGCTCTATGCCAAGCTAAGCAAATGTAGCTTCTGGCAAGAGCGGATTGGCTTCCCAGGACACATAGTGTCGGCGGAAGGAGTGGCGGTTGATCCGGAGAAGATCCGGTCAATTGAGGAATGGCCAAGGCCGAGAAATGCGACAGAAGTCCGAAGCTTTCTTGGTCTGGCCGGCTACTACAGACGTTTTGTCCACGGGTTCGCAAGTATGGTCAAAGCCATGACAAAGCTGACCGGAAAAAACGTGAAGTATGTGTGGACTGAGGCTGCGGAGAAGAGTTTTACGGAACTAAGGCGCCAGTCCTGACTCAACCCAAGATGATGTGCCTTACGTGGTATACACGGATGCGTCAATCAATGGGTTGGGATGTGTGTTGATGCAAGAAGGGAAAGTGATTGCATATGCTTCAAGGAAATTAAGGAAACATGAGGGGAACTATCCCACTCATGATCTTGAGATGGCCGCAGTAGTATTTGCACTTAAGATCGGGAGATCCTATCTCTACGGAGCAAAAGTTCAACTATTTATGGACCATAAGAGCCTGAGTATGTGTTCACCCAAGCTGAGCTCAACCTTCGACAGAGGAGATGGATGGAACTAGTGGCCGATTACGATCTGGACATTACTTATTATCCAGGAAAGGCCAACCTCGTGGCCGACGCCTTAAGTAGGAAAAGGACCGAGGTGGCTATTGAACGGGATGCAGAGACCTTGGTCGGAATGGTCCATTCCTTGCGTCTTAATGCATTGGCCGTAGGAGAGGAGCCGATTGGCTTAGGGGCAGCAGACCAAGCAGACATTCTAACTAAGGTCCGGGTTACTCAGAAGGATGATGAGGAGTTGGTGAAGGCCGCTGAGAACAACCATACGGAATACCAAATCTCCAACAATGGAACGATTGTGGTAAATGGCCGAGTCTGTGTGCCAAACGTATGGGAACTGAAGGAAGTCATCTTACGAGAGGCTCATCAGTCTAAGTTCTCAATTCATCCCGGTCTAACCAAGATGTACCATGACCTCAAACGGTACTATCATTGGGTCGGGATGAAGCGTGATGTAGCTGACTGGGTGGCCAAGTGCCCGACCTGTCAGCTTATCAAGGCTGAACGCCAAGTACCGAGTGGTTTATTACAAAGTCTTCCCATTCCGGAATGGAAATGGGATAACATAGCTATGGACTTTGTGACGGGTTTACCTACGACCCGGAACCGGCGAGATGCTATCTGGGTTGTGGTAGATAGGCTCACCAAATCCGCCCACTTTTTGGCCATCAAGAAGATGGATGGAGTGGGGAAATTGGCTGAGATATACATTGATGAGATCGTGAGACTTCATGGGATCCCATCAAGTATAGTTTCAGACAGGGACGGCCGGTTTACTTCTTATTTCTGGCAAGCCTTCCTAAAGGCCCTGGGAACGAGAGTGAACATGAGTACGGCTTACCATCCCCAGACGGACGGTCAATCCGAAAGGACCATAAAAACCCTAGAAGACATGCTAAGGGCGTGTGTTCTTGAATGGGGCGACTCATGGGAGAAGTTTCTACCCTTGACCGAGTTTGCGTATAACAACAGTTATCACACAAGCATCGGAATGTCGCCTTATGAGGCTTTGTATGGGTGGCCTTGTCGAACTCCACTATTTTGGACTGAGGTTGGAGAGTCAAGTATAGTTGGACCAGACATAATAGAGGAAACAACGGAACGAATCCGATTCCTCAAGGCCAAGATGAAAGAAGCTCAAGACCGTCAAAAGAGCTATGCAGACAAGAGAAGGAAGGACCTTGAGTTCGAAGTAGGCGACCAAGTCTACTTGAAGAGGATCACTTTCAAGGGTCGGGCCAGGGTTTCCAAGCGTGGTAAGCTTGATCCTAGATATTTGGGACCGTTCCGAATCATTGAACGGGTTGGGGCGGTCGCCTATAAGTTGGATTTTCCAAGTGAGATGGACGCATTTCACAATGTATTCCATGTCTCACAGTTGCGCAAATGCTTAGGGGATCAAGACATAGTTGAGCCTGAGATTCCAAGGGAACTTAGGCCAAACTAGACAATCGAAATCCGGCCACTCCGAATCCTAGATAGGATGGAAAAAGCAACCCGAAAAAAGGTGGTACAAATGGTCAAAGCGGAATGGATCCACAATGGGATCAAGGAGATTACTTGGGAAACCGAGAATATGATGAAGGCCGACTATCCGGAGTGGTACAAAAACCTTGACGCGGATTCTGGGACGAATCCATTTCAAGGGGGGGAGACTTGTAGTATCCCCCAACCGGCCTAAGGAAGATAGGACGGGCCATGGAACCAGAAACATGAACGGGAAGTCCGGAGAGACAAAACCAAAGTGTTCCATAGGCGTTTTAAGGCTGAGACTCAGCTGGAAGGAGCTCAGCCAAGTGTGGAAGTGAAGAAGTCAGCTCAGCTGAGCTGAACAGTCCAGCTGGTCAGCTAGGTCAGCTGGCAACCAGCTCAGCTCAGCTGGCCAGAGTGTTAAGCTCTTAGGTCAGCTGGTCAGCTAGTGACACTAGCTGACCAGACGGTTACCAAGCGAATGGGCACCAGTGGAAGTTGCACCCATTCGGTCACCATCTCACACCCATTCGCCCAAGGAAAGTTGGCGCCAAGGAGAGCCTATAAATAGGCCATTCCTTGGACATTTTTGCGCATGCCCACAAGGGAAACAAACACCAAAAATTCTCCAAAGGCACAAGGCCAAATCGAGAGAGTTTTAGAGAGAGAGAGAGGCCGGAATCTCCAAGGGAAGGCCGGCGGTTTAAGAAGTGATTTGGTGGTGGTTTAAAGCGCAAGGAAGGGAGTGAAAGATGGCTGGAGAGGCATCAACTACCCACGGCAAGACCACGACCACATCTAAGGTTAGAGTCCGGCTCATGTTCTCTCGGCCTTGGCCAAAAACCTAGCGGCCACGGCCGGTTGTCTATGGACGAAAACTCTCTTCTTCTCCTTTTCTGAATAGACGCTTATCCTTGTTACACGACCGGCCATAAGGCCTTGGTCGTGGAAGATTGGCTAGGCGGTTGGTTATGATCCTAAGCGCTAAAGAGGCCCAAGAGATTGGTGTTGTTTCGAACGGTTCAACGGCTCGTCGAGAGGACGGTAAGCCGAGAACCGAGAAGCCAAAACACGGTCGGCCCAACCGTGAAAACGGACCGAGGAATATGGCCGTGGGATCGCAAGACTTAACCGCTCGTCAATTCACCGGTGCATGATGCGTACGATCGCGGATAGGTCTACGGACTGTCGCAAGCAATCGATGGTTGCGGTCGCATGTACGGACCAAAGGAACGATCGTAACCGTCCGCGGTAATGATCGCGTCCGTTCGTACAAAGAGTCGCGTCCGTTCGCGGATGTTCGACCAGACCGCAGACCGACCGCGTAACGATCGCGGATCGACTAACGTTGACGTAGCGCATGGCCGTACGATCATTCGTCAGCCGGACAATACGCCGGTACTGATCAGTCCACGCGACCGTAAGGTCAAGCGTGCGATAGATCGGTACGTCCATCCCAGTACGCGATACGACCGTAAGGCTATCCGTGTGCGGACGTTGGACGACCGTGAACAAAACGCGGACGATTGTAAGTCCACGCATCCGACCATGGGTCGTATGACGGGAATGTGCGGTCACACGCTCACGTTCATGAGCCGAGTTGTGGTTGCGGTTCCTAAAGTGTGTAACGGGAATAAAAGCGTTAGGAAATGGAAACTTAGAATAATCTAGGTTTGATTGTATAATATAAGTTCATGGGATCATATAAAATTGTGAATTGCTAGGTTTCATATAATCGCTTGTAAATGAATATGGAAATCTCATGAACATGTTTTGGCTTTCAGGTGATCGAACTTAGGCGCGGACAAGACTTTGGGCGAGTGGTGTTTAGATTGATAGACATTGTTTAGGACCGAATACTTTAGCATAATGCAAACGAATTACATTTGTATTTGGTACCTTTGCTTATTTAATAAAATGTCTATTTTTCTTTATATGAAATGCCTTAGTCTAATATGAATCGAATGGAAATGAATAAATGAGATAGAAATTGTTTAAGTATGAAAATAATGGGCTTGAGGTTCACAAACGAACCTCAAGTTGAAATGGTTAAGTAGTGGCAAACCTTACCGGCCCTATGGCCGGGATAGGCCTTGTCAGGCTTAGCATCCCCTAATTAGCTTGACCTATCTTATTAAACAAATCCCATTTCCCAAGAGTCAACCAAAGTTAACCCAGATCCAGTAAGCGTGGGCCCGCCGACCTATCATCATTACGGCGCCGATCTATAGTCATAAGGTCGATTAGAAGATGACGTGTGGCATAGTGGATCGACGAAAATTGCCTTATATAAACAGCAGTCCGGCGTCGTACAATGATCGCTCCACAATATGCCATAGAGCAGTTCAGACGCAAGACTCGAGGTAACATGCCCCAGAAAGACGCTGAAGACGACACGTCACCCCAAGTTGGTGGAGATCTGACACCATGACTTGATCTATAAATACCCATCAAAGATCTTTATTAGGGGATCCCGAATTTATTGCACTTCACCTCTTGTAACTTTCTATTCATCGTTCCAACCTGTGTTTTTAAGTGCTTGTTTAGAAAACCGAATTGATTTCCTTTTAAAATTAGTTCAAAAATTTAAACATTTTAGTCTTTTCTCAGTTATATCAATATAAACACAGTCTCCTCTTCACGGGTCAAATTCCCATATGCTCCTTGACCTAAAGTTAAAGTCGCACCTACTCTTCCTTAATCTATCCTACTCTCTACTCTTAACCTTTTAATGCTATTCCGATTTTGCCCTTACTGATTTAATAAAAAAATCAAAACGATATAATTAAATCAACTAATCACAACTTCCCTGTCTCCTCTCATCGGGCCTCTCCCCTCTTTTCTTTTTGTCGGATGGGCGACGAAATCTCGGGAAAATCCTCGGAAAATTCTCCCATCCCAGCCTCTTAGTTTCGGTTCTATCTCAGGCTAATCCAGGTTAGTTATTCTCCTTTCTTGTCGTCGCTCTTCTCTTTATTCTTGTTTTGATCTTAAATCCCTACTTTTGGGGAATTGAGCTCTTATATCCACCATGGAAGCTAGTTTGGGGGAATTAAGCTTAGTTAAAAAAATTGGGGTTGGAAATTACTGAGAATTGGGTTGGTAGCCATGTTTTCTTGGTGGATTGGGAAATTGAATTAATAATTAATTGAAATCAGTGGTTTAATCGTCTTGAATCGTAGGTTTCTTATCGTTTTTGGTCTGAAGAAAAAGTAGCTTAACTTAGTAAAACTTGGTATTAATAGAGTCGTAGAACTGGTAAAACTAGGTATTAATAGCATGATAGAACTGGTATAACTTGGTAATACTACAATAGTAGAATTGGTAGAACTTGGTATTACTGTTGAAAATCTGAGAGTCCTAATGCATATTTTTAATGTCATTTTCAGAAGAGGATGGGTTCTCCTTTCACAAACATACATTTTGATTGTCAATGACATTATTAAAAGACCGGAGATGACTATGAATGGATTCCAAGAGAAGCTCGGTTGTATGGTATATCGTTTAAGACATCATCTATGGAGGAGATAACATATTCAGTGTTAGTGGATAGGATACGCAGAAAAATTTCGATAGATGATTCTACGAGGAGGATGAATTTGAGTTATATTCCATTGGTAGTGAAACCTCAAAGGCAGTCATATATTTTTGATGACGAGGATGTTTATGTGTATCTAACCTCTGTGGATAAAGAGCAACGAAGAAGTGTTTTGCATGTAGAGGTTATCACAGATTTGGAAATATTTCCGATCACAAGCAACTTTTAAGAGTAGAGAGGGGAAAACGAGATGGTGGGAGTTATGGTGAGCTTATTTCTAGTGTACGGGTCTACGGGATAATATTGGGGTAATTAATTCTGGTGATGCTGCTCCTGTTACTAGCGAGGAATCAGCAGAATAACCTCATGAGCCGACTGAGCCGTTGGAGAATGTTGATATTAGAGATGGTGATATTGTACAACATGAAAATATGCATGATTCTGATATGGTTAGATTAGTTGAGCTTCCACGGGTTGTGGAAGAGACAAAGCGTTTAGATGAATGGGAAGATGGTATGGGTTTGGAAATAAGTCAAGAATTTAAATGTAAAGAAGATGTGAAGTATTTGGTTGATAGAGCCGCAAATGAGAATTGTTTTGGGATTTTAATAGCCAATTCAGATACGAGTTGATACATGGTGAAATACCATGAAGCGAAACAAGGTTGTAAATGGCAGTTGAGAGTTGCAAATGTTACGAATTCAACCATTTTCTCGGTTAGAACATACACGAAGATGCATTCGTGCTCTAGGAAAAGTTCAAGATGTATAAGCAACAAGAGGAAAGGTACATCACGGTTAGTTGCAAGCATCTTGAACGAAGACTATCCCGGTAACTTTGATACTCCATGTCCTAAAAATATAGTCAAGCTTGTCCAAGGAAGATCCGGTGTGGAAGTGTCATACTCTACGACTTTTAGAGGGAAAAACCTAGTTGTTACTGATATCCGTGGTAGTCCAAATGATGGTTTAAGGATGTTGCATTCTTATTTGCATATGTTGGAGAAGGTGAATCGTGGAACAAAAACAAGTTTGCTTTTGGATGATGAAAAAAGGTTCATGTACCTATTTGTGGCTTTGGGAGCTTATATTGAAGGGTTTCAAGCGATGAGGAAAGTGCTCATTGTTGATGCAACTTTCATTAAGAATGTATATGGAGGTGTTCTAATTTTTTCCACAGCGCAGGATCCAAATCATCACCACTACCCCCATTGCTTTTGCTATAGTTGATGGTGCAAAGGATGAAAGTTGGAGGTGGTTTTTCAATACGCTGAAAACCGTTATACCGGATAGTCGTGAATTGGTGTTTACTAATGACAAAAATGCAAGTCTCATCAAGGCAATAGCTCAGGTGTACCCTCTCTCGGAACATGGTTATTGCATCTATCATTTGTCCCAGAATGTGAAAGGATAAGTTTCCCACGTGAGAAAAGATGAAGTTGGAAAACAAATTCAGGGAAATTTCTCGGTTATACACGGAGGCTGATTTCCTAAGACAATATGGTGATTTTAGGAACATGTATCCTCAAGCAGCTGCATATCTTGACAAAAGTGTAGAAGTGAATAAATGGGCAAGGTATTATTTTTCCGGTGCTAGGTACAACATAGAAACCTCTAATTGTGTAGAGTCTATGAATTCAGTTTTCAAGAAGGTCAGAAAGTATCATTTACTACCTATGATCGATGTTATTGTTGCAAAATTTTCTGAGTGGTTTAACAGTCATAGGAAAGATTATGTTGCTGGATCGAGCGCACGAAAATTGGTGCCTCTTGTGGAGCTTGAATCGCACGGTAGAATTGTGATTGCGTCCAAACTTACGACGATAGAACTTAACGCATACAAGCTTGAATATGGTGTTATTGGAGACGACGGAATTACTTGTGTGGTGGACTTTAGACATAATACATGCAACTGCAAACTCTTTGATATTGACAGGTTTCCATGTGTCCATGCAATAGCTGCTAGTACTAAATTCTTGAAAGCAGAAAATTAGGCCAACGGAATTGAAGGATTTGTATGGTTTGTGTTCGCCTTATTACATGGTAGAGTTGTGGGATTTGTCTTTTACAAGGACAAATTTTCCAGTTCCACATATGTCTGAGTGGATTGTTCCGGAACAGGTCGAAAAATTGTACGCTTTACCTCCGAACTATAAGAAAATAAAGGGAAGAGTTCAAGAAACTAGGTATCCGTCAGTTGGGGAACTACAACGGAGAAGGAGCAAGAGAGTGGCAAGAATGCAGTAATGGGAGCCAAGAGGATGTTTTCAATGTATTTGTATTTCTTCAAATTTTCATTTGTTGTGTACTTTGGAAATTTTGGTAAAACTAAGATCTCCCTCTCTCTCTCTTTCTTTTTTTCTCTCTCCTTGCTTCTCTCTCTCCACCTCTTTCTATCCGGCCTCTCTCTCTTTCTTCTCTCCGGCAACTCTCTATTCTCTCTGGCACATCTCTCCCTCTACGTCATTCATCGCCGTCTCTCATCGCCGTGCGCTGCCTTTGAACATCGCCGGAATCGCTTTGCCGCCGTGATGTTCCCTCCGTTAGCCTCCGACCCAAAGCTGTGATCCGCGCGCATGAGATGAAGTACCCAATCAGCCGGGAAGGTCCCCAGAGCTCCGACACCCGTAGCCGCTCGCCACCAAAGTTGCCTAGCACCGCCGGGCATTCACACCGGAGGCAACAGCGGTCCAGATGTCGCAAACTTGTTCTGCCTTCGAATTTTCTTGAAAAGCAAGGCACCTTCGTGTCAAGATGGTGTGACCGCTAAGCCATCACTGTTCGTCTTTGTGACTTGTCTGCCTCCGTCTCTTCCGTACAAACCCGAACTTTTACGAAGTATTAATCATGTTGTCGAGAATCCAAATCCGAGCAACAGGAGGTCAAGTTTGGTTCCTACGAACGCAAGTTTCCTTTATGCCTTGCGTTCAATCTCCGAAATTGTAATCGCCACCGTGTCTTCAATCCTGTCCATCGAGCGTCAGCTTATCGTTGGTGCCGTCGGAGACGAAGCACTGCAACCGTCAATCTATTTCGTTGGTCGATGGACGCCGATTAAAAACCGTATTCCTTGCAACCGTCGACTGTGGTTCGGTGACCTCGGTTCATCCTTGTTCAACATCAGTGTGGCCAATGTAAGGCGGTTCGCTATAATGTGTTTCCTCACTTTCGTTATATGTTGTGATGTCGTGATTGGGTTAAGTTTTGCTTCCTTGTTTGTTGTGTGATATAGGTTTTTATATAGTTATATAAGCTAATATATATATTATCTATTTAAGAACCTTATCGTTAATTGAAATTGATGATCAATATTCATCTCAATATAAGGAAATCGAACCAAGAAACTATAACTGAGAATTGAAGTTAGGTTGGTAGAAAAATGAAAATTGTTGTTTGATTGATTGTTTGAGAATGAAATTGGTAAATGAATTGTTAACTGGAATTGAGGTTGCGTGATTGATTGTGATAATTGAGATTGTCTGTCCTGATGGTGTTGATTGATATATTGCGTGAAAACCTAGATGACTTGCTAGACGGTTAGGTGTTGAACCGGACAATATGGCTAAGTTAGAGTTAGATGTGGAGTCCACTGTGTACATTGATTGTAAGGATGGTGCCCCCGAGTGGTACGTTCTTCAGCTGGGGTTCAGTCCATTGTTTGGTGCCCGGATTGGCGTGTCTAAAGGTGAGATGTCACTTAAGGCGAACTTAAGAAGATATGTCACTTTAGGTATGGGCTGATTGAGCCGTCAGTGGGATGCATGTTAAATGCATATACTACTAGGATGTCCGGGACGGAGTAGTGTTAGGGACGCCAATAGTCAGACCCTCTTGCTTACTTGAGACTATGTATATCCTTATAAGGATATACGTAGTTGGTGTTTGTAGCTGCTTAATTCTCGTCTTGGTGTCAAGTCGTATGCCGGTTGTATTGGGATGGATTGGTTCGGATTATCTCACAAAGTAAACTCCATTACTCACCCCTCTTCTTTTCCCCTTTCCTTTTCCCCCAGGACTAGTAGCAAAAATTCAATATTGGTTATGTTGGTGGATTCAACAGAAGGAAGTGTGCTCAGGGACCCTGGGAACAATGAAAGGACATGCCGGTTAGCCTTTGGGTCTAAACGAATTTCCTAATACGCTGTCATTTCGGGAAGCGGGTGTTACAATAGCAGAGCCATAGATGATCAAAATGATCCTCTCTTCGCCTACTTGTACAACCACTTAATGTGTAACTCTTAAGATAAATGAACAGAACTATTTGCCATGAAAGCTTCAGTTCGAATAGTTTTAAACACCCAAATGCTTATGGGTTATATTACTGGTGAATTTCCTCGCCCAACTCCAATGATTAATATTCGCACTGGAGATCAAGTACTGAAGCCAGCAACCAATAGTTCGTCAAATAGGTCAAGAAAGATCAGCTACTCATTGCATGGATCTATGACTCTCTTAAAGGATGCGATCAAAAGAATATATGGTGTTCGCACCTCTCAGATAGTGTTTCTCTGCCTTACCAAGAAGTACAGTCGGGTCATTGATACATGCAAGCTGAACCTACAGAAACGTATTCATACCACAGTCAAAGGCACATAAACACTTGCTCAATACGTATCCGAAATCAAATCCACGTGTGACCATCTTGACTAAATTGGTGCCCATATTTTTAAACAAGAAAAGATACATGGGCATTCTTAATGGTTAAGGCAAGGACGATTTTGATGGTCATCAAGAACACTATGTACTCCTTTATTAGTCCAAATTGTGACGACATAGTGTTGAAGATTACTGGATTTGATGATAAAATTCAGTCTTATGACTCGTCCTCTGATGTTACAATATAGCCTTTTATATGCAGATATAAAGGCTATGTGCAATCGTTTATGACTAAGGTCAGTTGAGAAAGGCTATGTTACAATAAACTTCATCTTTTGTCTTGCCTAGAGGTTGCATCAAGAAAATTGAAGCTATGTGCAATCGTTTTCTCTGGGCTGGCTCATCAGAGGGCAAGTTTATGTCTAAGGTCAGTTGGCCTAAAGTATGTTTACCAAAAGATGAGGGAGGCCTAGGGCTGCGTAGTTTCACCACATGGACATTTCGTTGATCCTACATCTGATTTGGCTATTGTTCTCGGGTAGAAATTCGCTATGGGATGCGTGGCACAACTTCTTTCATCTTTCCAATGCGAGCTTCTGGGCAATTAAACCTCTGCAGCGAGACTATGGCTCTTGGAAGTCTTTGCTCAAGTCAGACTGCTGGCTGAAAGATTCTTATCTTGCTTGATTGGAAATGGAAGATCCGCTTGGTTCTGGTACGACAAATGGACTTCTTTGGGTCCTTTAATTAAGCTCACAGGTGATTCGGGCCCTCGATTAATGCGTATTCCAGAGGACTCTAAAGTGGTGGACTTATGTGTTGATTCTTCCTGGTCACTTCAACATCCAAGATCTGATCAGCTCTTGCCATTCATGCCCATCTAACCACCATCCCATTGCCGACTGCTTCCTGTTGTGATGACTCCTTTGTTTCGTCAACTCAGAACTCCTCAGCAATCACTTACTCCTCAAAGCAAAACTGAGAGGATTTAAGACATCGTGAAGAAAAAAAGGATTGGGTTCGGGGTATTTGGTTCAAAGGATCTATCCCTCGCTTATCCTTCTTTATGTGGACGGCTCAGCTAGATAGACTTCCGACGAAACAGAGACTGGATGCCTGGGGAATTAACATCTCTCCCGCCTGCACTTTTTGTTCCTCCGCAAACCAAACTCGGGATCATCTTCTCCTACACTGTGACTTTGCAGCGAAATTTGGGCTACAATTCTCTTAAAGATAGGTCACTCGCCATTTCAGTTCTAATCTTGGACTGCTCTTATTGCGTGGGTGAAATTGCGATCGAGAAAATCACCTGAAACTGTGTGTAAGCTTGTTACCCAAACTTCTTTATATCATATATGGATGGAGCGCAATACCAGGATCTTCTCTGCCGCCGCAAAACCTGTTAGTCAGCTACTAAAGGACATCGACAAGCAGGTGAGAATTTTGATAACTGCCCGAAGGCATCGCAAAAGCTTCCGCAATGTGATGCAGCTGTGGCTTGATTAAGTACAGTTTTCTGTTCAAACTTTGGCTTCCTTGTTTTTTCTTTCTTTTTGCCAGGGAAGCATGTTTCCTTAGTTTTCATTTTGTAAAACTCTCTTTTTTTTTTGTAAAACAAAAAATATATACGCAGAGAGAAGGCTATATCAATAGCGGTCATGGACATAATTGCACTGGTTTTCATGGTCGAGGTTTTTAATCAACACGTGGTCGTGGCTTTCTTCAACCGTTAGCTATACTCAAAATACAATGGCGGATACATAAAATGTTTTTACCGGTGTCAGAACCAAACTTTTTTTGGCAACATGGTAAAATAAAACTTAGTAAATATATATATTTAACTTTAAAGTAAAAAAAAAACTAAAATAATTTAATAGTAAAAATAAAACTAACGGAAAATTAAAGAAATACTGTTTACATTTTTTTTTAAAAAACACAATAAAACTAAGAAGTTTAAAGTTGTAGAAAAAACATTATTTTTAAAATGCATTGAAAATAGTATACAAGATTGCAGATTTTTAAAATAAAAACGAAAACAAATTCAGATTACAACAAATGATCAGATTGCCTTCGTTAAAGTGACTGCCTTTGACCTTCTTGTTGTAGTATCGGGTCGCTTGTTACTGATAATTTTGGATTTTAAGGAGTGCTTAATCGCGCTTTTCCTCCACTTGGTCGAGGAGGTCGAGAATCATGTTGTTGAGGTCCTCGTGCTCTAGTGCTAATTTTTGTCGAATTTTCGGGATGCATACTTTGGCACGTGCCATTGCTTCCATTCCGTGGGACAAAGAGAAGGGCGTTTGACCGGTTGATCGACGGGGAGTTGTTCGGTGAGACCATCCAGCTCGTCGGTACCAGAACTCCTTTTCAAAGAAACATTTCGAGCCACTGGAAATAGCACATAGTATGATTCATTTTGAACTATGGTTCCTCGTCTTGTCAACGTTCTCCTCCTCAAAATGAGCAGTCTGATAAGATGATGTGTTTGTTGGAAAACTTCTGGAAGGACAGCAGAAGAGTACAGTGGACTTCAATGGAAAGATAGATACTCTGTACTTGGATCTCAAAGGAAATATCACTTCCCCTTACCTTTTATTGATCAAATGCTGAATAGGTTAGCTAATTTATATGCTCAGAGTTTAATCCCTAGAGTTACACTGCAAGATCACAGACGTGACTGTAGTATATGGGGGTCGAATCCACAGAGACTCAAGAATCTTACGATAGATTATAGAATGTCGATTTAAGCTAAGAGAAACATAGAATAAGCAGTAAACAAGCAGGAAAGTAAATCAAACGGTTTGTAAATCAATCAGGAGAAGCGTCAGGTCAAGGGAGTTCTCAGGAAATCAGGAATACATGCAAATCAATCAATCGGGATCAAATTAAGAACGGTTCTAGAACTAGAATCACAAAAGTATAATAGACCAACTTTCATTGTGAATATTAACTATATCTAGCAACCTACCAAACCAACTTTCGTTGCGAATTCTAGAGATCTTAAACATGCATTAATCTCAGATTCGTTCGTTCATAATTTCCCAAAGCCAAATTTCTTTTCGAATAGATAAATTACTCATATAGGTTCTTTCTATCTAATTAACCAACTGTTGTTGCGAAAATCAACCTAACAACAATAATATGGGTAGCTAATTCAGAATAAGCATTAAGATCAACCCTAAATGAAGAACTAGAAAGTATGAATCACTATAGATTAATTAACCTAATATTCTATGAAATCCCTAATGAGAATCCCTAAACCTAACTGGAGAACTACTCAGACATGGCAGATGAAACACAAGACATGATGAATAGAAAACCAAATAACATAAAAGGGATAGAAAAACAGGGGTTCGAAATCTCTTCTCTCTCGAGTGCAAGACCAGCCCCAAAATCTCTCAATCTATGATAAGTAAAGCGTAGCCTAAACAACGGCTTAAAAACCCTAATATAATATTCTAAACACGTTTTGGGCTTCTTTGTAATTATGAGAAACTTACGGGCGAAACTGCAATTTCCACAAATCTTCATTAATCGGCGAGAAGTATCGGATCCGCGTTTGTGCCGATCAATGCCATAGCTGTGTCGATCGACACTTACCTCATATGTCATCTATGACTTCTTCTCCTCCGCACGAATGCTCCAAATAGCTCCATAATGCGCTATATTGTCCAAATATGCTCCAAACGTACCTAACCTGTAAAACACTCTAAAAACTCCAAAACACAATAAAAGACTCGATAATAAAGACATATATCATGGTCAAAAACCCTAAAAACCATGGTATATCACGAATCATCCTTATTATTGCTTCCTCGGTGGGTACTCTGGCTTCTTTCAGATTCTCATTCATCGAGAGGATCAGGGGAAGACTAATTTTACTTGTCCCTATGGTACTTTTGCATACCGCATAATGCCTTTTGGACTTTGTAATGCACCAGCCACCTTCCAGAGATTTATGATGTATATCTTTACAGACATGATTGGGGATTTTATGGAGGTGTTTATGGATGACTTTTATGTCTATGGGTCATCTTATAATGAGTGCTTGGATAATCTGTGCAAAGTGCTAGCGAGATGTGAGAAAAAGCACTTGGTTCTGAATTGGGAGAAGTGCCATTTCATGGTCAGAGATGGTATTGTTCTTGGGCACAGAGTATCAGAAGCTGGGATTGAGGTAGATCGCGCCAAGATTGAGGTTATGACCAGCCTTCAGGCGCCAGATTATGTGAAGTATGTGAGGAGCTTTCTTGGACATACTGAGTTCTACAGGATGTTCATCAAAGATTTCAGTAAGATTGCTAGACCACTAACTGCTTTGCTGTGTAAGGATGTGAAATTTGAGTTCAATGAAGATTGCCATACTGCATTTGAACAGATCAAGCAAGCATTAGTGAGTGCTCCTAGAGTGCAGCCACCAGATTGGGATTTACCTTTTGAGGTTATGTGTGATGCAAGTGATTTTGCTGTAGGAGCTGTTCTGGGGAAGAAGAAGGACAAAAAACTTCATGGTATCTATTATGCCAGCAGAACACTAGATGATGCGCAGAGAAACTATGCCACTACATAGAAGGAGTTATTGGCAGTTGTCTTTGCCTTTGAAAAATTCCGCACATACAAACCATTCAGTTATGAAGTACTTGATACAAAAGAAGGATGCAAAGACAAGGCTTTTGAGATGGATTCTCCTTCTTCAAGAGTTTGACATTGAGGTCAAAGACAAAAAGGGAGTTGAGAATGGAGTTGATGATCATCTCTCAAGGATCAGGGTTGAAGAAGACGTCCCTATTGATGATTGTCTACCAGAGGAGAACGTCAATTTGATTGAGACAGTGTTTAGAACGAATTTGGACAGAAATTTACAGAACTGTCGGATTGCAGAGCATGCGTCGATCGATGCACATCTCGGGGCTGAATCGATCGATGCACACCCATGCGTCGGTCGACACAAGGCGATTACGGACCTGGAACCTCTGAAGGTTCATATTTGTCACTACAACATGGATATTTACGTTGTTTCGACGCCCGATCGACCATGATTTGCTGATATTGCGAATTACCTGGCTGCAGAGACTGAACCAGATGATCTTAAGGAGTATGCAAAGAAGAAGTTCTTCAGAGAACTAAGAAGGTTCTATTGGGATGAGCCTTATCTGTATAAGCATTGTTCGGATGGCATTTACAGGAGATGCATTGCAGAATTAGAGGTTCCAGACGTCCTATTTCATTGCCATGGATCAGATTATGCGGGACACTTTGCTACTTTCAAGACTGTGTCTAAGGTTCTGCAAGCAGGTTTCTGGTGGCCTACTATGTTCAGAGACGCTCATTCGTTTGTCTCTCAGTGCGATGCCTGTCAGAGGAGAGGGAAAGTCATTAAGAAGCATGAGATGACTCAGAATTTCATTCTTGAGATTGAAGTTTTCGATTCCTGGGGCATTGATTTCATGGGTCATTTCCCCTCATCTTATGGGAATAATTTCATATTGGTTGTTGTGGATTATGTGTCTAAGTGGGTGGAAGCAATAGCTAGTCCAACCAATGACTCTTCGGTGGTGCTTAAGCTGTTTAAGACCATCATTTTCCCTAGATTTGGAGTGCCTCAGATTGTGATAAGTGATGGAGGATCCCACTTTGTCAATAACTCCTTTGAGAAGCTGTTACATAAGCATGGTATTCATCATCGTGTGGCTACTCCTTATCATCCTCAGACTAGTGGGCAAGTAGAGGTCTCTAACAGACAGATTAAGGAGATCCTAGAGAAGGCACACTACAAGAAAAAACTCTATTCTTAGCACACGAAAAACGCCATGGTATGTATATGATGGCGTTTTTGAAAATGATATGTCTGCCCCAGCTATAATAGGTCGGCCATTAGTGATAGCATATTTTTCGTGCTATAATATCCTGCATCTATAATAGCGTTAATTTCTCTTGCTATAGTTGAATCTACCTATAATAGCTTTATGTAGCCGAGCCAAGCCGAGCCATATTAAATTATTATTATATATATATATATTTATTTATTTTGTATTAATCGGATTTATATTAAAAAAATATAAATTTGAAATGACTCAAATTACGATTTCATTAATAATCAAATATCTTACACAAACATCATTACCATGACAAATTTAAATTAAGTCTTAAACTAAACATCACCAAGTCTAGCACAATTTCTTAACAAGCTGGCTCGTAATAAGTCCTCCTCGGATACACTTTACATCTTCATCAAACCACTGGCTTTCAAAGGCTTCCACAAAAGAGTCAGACCATTGCTTCAGTTTCTTTTGTACCTTGATAAAAACAACAAACCACATTGGTTAGATCAGTGTAGACCAATGCCCAAAACTGCATATTTTAAGGTGTTTGTAACAGGTAAGTGTGTTTGCATTTTACAGTCATACTGCCTTCAAGGCTTCCAACATCTAAGTTATACTTCTTCTCCCTATGAAGACAAGTTATTAAATCCAAACCCAATTCAAAGGTCTCAGTTTTTGTACGATCAACTACAAAAGAGAAAGATGAAGAAATTTTTACCTTGTGAAGATGAAAATTCATGTCTCCAGCTTGTATGGTAACAGCACTCACGTGTCCTGTATTGAAAAGCCTTAACCGATTCATTCTCATATTATATACCACTTTACAATTAGTGTCAAAGGGAATATCTCACTTACCGTAAACAAGTTCCCCAACTGAGACCGACCAATGATGGGAATCCAAACAAAAAATGTTTGTGTTGCTCTAACCAGCCTTTGTCTCAGGATCTAAATTACATCACAAACATATTAGCGTGTAACAGTCACTAGAAACATAAACGAATAGAGGAATAAAGTAGTACACCTCCAGGATATCCAGAACCGAACTTTTGTTTATGTTTTTCCAGTTTCCTCTACCAACCATTCTATCAGGGCTCTATCTCTTGTCACCTGAGCAGAATGATATATATTCAGCGACTTATAGCGAGAGAAAAGCTTCGAGATAGATAGTGAGAATTCATAACATATTACCTTAGCGACAATACTTGCTCCACTAACAACATGAGATAGACTATCGGCAGGCACTGTAGATGCAATCATCATCCTACACAATCCTGAATATCTGACCAAACAAAAAAAAAACAATCAGAAGAATCAGAAAACCATTGTTCATCACACAAAAACAAACACTGAAACTGAAAGAAGTTAAATTAAGTAGAAATGAGCAGTAGGTTCACTGCTATGTTCGGCACTCCCAACTTTATTATTTCTTATTGACATTGCAAGTCCATCGAATTCTTTCAATTTTTTCATGAACCCGTGATCTGTGTTTCCAGGTGAGTTAGCTGGAGCTTCCAAGTTCAAAGGAGTTGTAACCTGTAAATATTCTCATGTTCATATCCATCATATCGTTTTGTGACCATTCAAACAGAAGAAAAAAACAAAAGACAGTGACTTACAACAAGTGTTGCTTGAGAAACAGGACCTTGTGATTGTGTGCCCTGATAGGAGGGAACAACATGAACCAGTAAAAAAAAAAAAGAGCTGACATTTGTTTGTAAAAGTGTGAGGCATGTAAACTGATGGAAAAAGAAGGGATGATTACCATTTGAACCGTCTTCAGACCAAGGCTCTTGTACCTGAGAATTTAGTTAAAGATTAACTTGATGATTCTCTAGTTTAATAGGTTGAATGATTTAATGGGTTTGGAGACCAACAATGAACACTGAATGCTTAACTGAATGATTTAAGTGGTCTGATTATCGCTATATCCTCCTCTCCATTGCTTGTTGTCCCTTGTGAAACTCGCAAAACATGGCTTCGTGACTTGAGATGCTGCTCATGAGCCTTGGAACTCCTGTAACCTTTACCACAGATTCCGCAGGTATAAAGCATAGGTGCTTCATCTGATTTACCTTTCTCCTGAGCAAGTGCAGATTGTCTAGCCTCAAACAACTCTTCTGTAACTCAAGGAACTCCAGCCACCTAAAAGATTCAAATGCTACACACATCAAGAACGATTCTACAACCTTAAAAATGGAAACTTTGATCTCATCTACGCGAAACCCATCAAAGAATTTCCGGAGAAACAATCAAAGACTTGTACTCGGATTCAAAAGAATCACCTTGCACTTAAGATTGTAGCGGTGCCAATCGGACTTGTAATGAAGCTTTCTCTCTGATTCGTCCTCGAACTCCATGTTACACGCGATACATGTTAAACCCAACATCTCGATCACAATCGATTCAAGAAAAGAATTGAGAAATGCTCAGATTAAAGCGATCGTGTTTGTCTAATAACGTTGATTGATTGCCTCCAGAAAATGATAAAGAAGGCTCGATTAGGTTGCGAGATTTGGTTTCGTCGTATCGTCCTCACATCAGCCGCTTATTATCTGACTTTGCAACAATCCAATCGAATCTGAGACAAAATGAATCTCAGATTAAGGTCTTAAAAGGGGTGCTTCTGAATCGCAAACAAAGAAAGAAACTCGTTACCTCTTCGTAAGCGCTAGGGTTTTGTAGAGTAGGAGGAGGTTGGAAGAAGAAATTAGGGATTGGGTTATGAGGAGGACGGCGGACTTTGAGGAGGACGAGAGGAGAGCAGTCGGAGGATCGGTGAGAAACGGACGAGGAAAAGAGGAAGGCGGTGGAGGATTGTTATGGAGGAATCTAGAGAGAAAAAAGATCTGTGGAAGAAGAGGGAACACAAAAAATAAGCTTTTACCCTTTTTTCAGTCACCAAATAAGTTTTTGCCAAAACCAAAAAGTCAGAGGGAAAAGTTTCCGCCAAAACCAAAAATTTACTGTGTTGGCTTAATTTGGGACCAAAATTTCGCTAAGTGTTTGGCGGTTCACCCAATTTTTTGTTCCCGCTTATGGAAACTCTATAATAGCGTTAATCCAATGCTATCTTGTAGTTAAGAATTTTCAGAAACATCTACGATAGCATAACAGGAAACCGTGCTATGCTTATATGCTATGAATGAGACATTTTTTTGTAGTGGCAGTTGAGAAGACAAGGAAGGATTGGTCTGCAAATCTGGATGGTGCGTTATGGGCCTACAGGACTGCGTTTAAGACGCCACTTGGGACTATATTGTTTCATCTTCTCTATGGGAAAGCATGCTACCTTCCAGTTGAGCTTGAGCATAAGGCAGCATGGGCTGTGAAGCAGAAGAACTTTGATCTGAAGCGTGCAGCAGAGAGGAGATTGGTGCATCTGAATGAGTTGGATGAGATTAGGCATCAAGCCTATGAGAATTTGAAGGTGTACAAAGAGAGGACTAAGGCATATCATGACAAGAAGATTGTCTCCAGACAGTTTGAGCTGAATGATCAGGTACTTTTGTATAACTATCGTTTGCAATTGTTTCCAGGTAAGCTGCGTTCTAGATGGTTAGGTCCTTTCATGATCAAGGAAGTGTGTCCGTATGGTGTTGTTGTTCTGATAAGCTCAGAAGGAAAGGAATTCACTTTCAATGGACAGAGGGTGAAGCTTTATTGGGCTAAGGCCGAGATTCCAAGAGTTTAGATTCTACCTCTGGATGATGCACCCTCTGCCTGATCTCCTTCCTGTCAAGCTAATGACGTTAAAGAAGTGTTGAGTGGGAGACAACCCACTGGTGAGTCTGTACATATTCTTTTTGATGTTTTTGATTCGATTTTACTTGGTATTTTTCGTTTTTGGTGTTTTGTCGTACAGAGCTAAGTCATGAATCTGGAAATCGCCTTGTGTGTCGGTCGATGCAGGTCTGTTACGGTTAGGTCAGCAGAAGGAAGTAACCGCGAGTTTATAATGTAATTATGCCGTTCAATTTGCGGATCGAGCCGCGGTTGGATTCAAACCGCGGGAAGAAGGGAAAACGAAGTGTGTCGATCGTTGCAGTCCTGTGACCATTTAATATAACAACAGGTACGTTCTAAACCAGAAAATTTAATATAACCGGCCCGGTTCATTGGTCGCGATCTGCAACGATCGACGCACCTGCACGCGAGGTAAGTGCTTTTAAATTTTTCTTTCTTCTTCTTCTTCCTCATTTCTTCTCCTTCGCGACCCGAGATCTAAATCGCCTCCACTCCCAAAATCTTCATTTCTTAACCATTTTTGGTGATTCAAAAGCCCAATCCACTAGATTTTTACCCCTCTATTCATATCTATCACTCATTTAATCCGATTACAAGGTATGTGTTCTGAATCTCTACATTTTTCATTTCAGCCCTAAGGTGAAAATTCAAAATTCATCACGTTTTTGATTGTTTAATGGTATATTGATGCTTGTTTGAGGCTTGTGATGATGATTTCGTGTTACCCTAGTGATTGCATGGATATATTTCGCAAGTTTTCTAAAAATCTTTGGTTTGATGACGAACACTTGCGATTCTCAGATTTATGGCGAATTTAGGACGAATTTAGAGGAATTGATACTGGTTTTGCTGTTGTTAATGGTTGCATGTGATGATTGATACTGATTTTGATGTGTTTGTTGATCTTAGAGCTTTGACTTAATTTGCAAGTTTGTTTTCTTGTCTTTGATCGCAGATGCCTCCACGAAAGCGCAAAAATGTCTCAGATGACTCTGAAGCGCCTGCAATATGGCTCTCACGAGCTTCATCACCTCCTGCACGCATTCAGTTTGCTCCTGGAGCGATACCCCTTGGCCTAAAGGAGAGAAGGATCGGATTCCTATACAGAGACAGAGTGTGCTGCACTGACAATCCGATATCTGAGCAGTGGGACGAGTATGATACGTTGTTCTACAACGCTTAGCTGGGCATGGAAATCGAGCCCACACGTTTTTCTCATTACTGGACCATTCAGATGCTGGGGATCGCTGAGGATGCTCAGAGACTGGTTCAGCGGATAGGCTTGGGGATTATGCCTATGAGGAGTTATGAGCTTTACCCAGACTTGGTCAGACAGCTGTTGCCGACCTGCAGAGTGTACTACACTAATGATCTGCGCAAGAGAGCATCTGAAGGGACCTTTACCTTCTTGTGTATGGGAGTCAGATACTGCATCTCGATTCTAGACCTCTGCCGCATCTACGGTTTCAGTTTGGAGCCTATTCGCTGCACTCTCATTTCTGAATGGGAGGATTCGCACACTCAGTTCTTCTGGTCTCATTTTGGAAATGAGCAATACTACTCGCGGACATCCAAGCAGACAACTATACGATATCTGGTCCTGAGGTATGTCGTGTGCATTTTGGGATACACAATGTTGTGCAAGTATGAAGCGAACAAGATGAGGAAGCAGGAGCTTATGTTATTGTACACTGGGATTCGCCACCTGTTCGAGGACACAGCCTTGATTGATCCTGCGCCTGGACTTAACATGGGAGCAGTTTTCGCGGATCACCTCTGTGATTTGAAGAAGAAGGCATTTGCAGGAAAGAAGATTGAGACTGTGGGCAGTCTGCTTACTCCTATATTCCAGCACTTCAGGATTCCTTTGGATAGGAGAGAGTGCGAGACCAATAGGCTAGGGAAGGAAGATACTCACTTGAGGAGTTCCGCTTGGATGAAGGATGGAAACCTCTGGGTTTTCCATGATGCAGACTTGCGTAAGTGGTGCGTACAGCTTCCATTACCAGAGTTCACGAGGGTGGATACATTGCTGCCTTTGAGCTTTGAGCCTCACAGGAACTATCTGCACATAGTGCATGTAATACCATGTATCAAGAATTGGTCAACGGGCAGTCTAGAAGTCAACGAGGGGCATTTCTATAATTTCTAAGAGTTAAGGGGCATTTTAGTAATTTTATCAAAATGTGAGCCAGAAGCTAAGACGGGCCAAATGTTATTCTTTTAAAATAAAGAAAATATTTAGAAGACCAAGAATGGTGGAAACGGACCGTAGATGAGTTTTTCGGATTATCGGGAAGGAAACCAATAAAACCGAAGAAACTTGTAAAATCTATAACCGGAGCTACGAGTTTCCGTTTGAGTGATTTAAATTTCTAAATTCATCAAAGATCATCTGGAATATGAAAATGAGGCTTGGTGGATTGATAGAAGCAGCTAAAGAGTTTTTAAATATTAAACGTAAAACAGGTTTTTCTGAGAAAACGATACAAGGTTCGGGAAAGCGAGAGGACCCTCTAAAGTCCAACAAAAATTATGAAATTTTGACCACAGCTCCATTAAAAGATGTAGAATCTATGGTTAAAAGGATTCAGCAAGATTCGATGCCTAGATCAATTTATAAATTTTAGATCATTAATGGGTAATTAATGACTAAAAATCGAAAATAAAACCAAGGGATTTTGGGATTGGATCAGGCTGATTAGGGCAGATAAATAAAGTTATTTTGAACGTAATTCAAGCCCATTAGGAGGCTTGGGCCACGAAATATTACTAGAGAGAAGAAGAGGCCTTGTGAGGTTTTGGTTCAATGAATCTACAAGACGTCATTGGCCCAAACCCAAGGGGCTTTACATGGGCTCTACATATGTGAAATGGATGCTAAAATAAGGTGTTTCTGGCCTTTCATGGAGTGAGTGTCGTGGATGTTGGAAGAAGGAGAAGGAGACATTTGTCAAGACATGTGTCACCTTGAGATCCAATGCCAACTAGTATATATAGAGGCCCTTGCTCTCTCATTTCTTCACACCAACAAACACAAAGAAAAAGAGAAGATAAAGAGAGAAGGAGAGGAAGAGAATAATCGTGGAGGAGGAGGAGGAGGAGGAGGAGGAGGAGGAGGAGGAGGAGGAGAAGAAGAAGAAGAAGAAGAAGAAGAAGAAGAAGAAGAAGAAGAAGAAGAAGAAGAAGAAGAAGAAGAAGAAGAAGAAGAAGAAGAAGAAGAGAGAAGAAAGGAGGCGTAAGAAGAAGAAAAGAGAGAGTCATGAGGAAGAAGAAGAGGGAGAGAAGAAGCATGAAGAGAGAGAGATGGAGGAGAAGATGGAGTGTGCGACAAGAAGAAGAGAGAGATGGAAGATAACCGGAAGAGAAAGAGAGAGAGAACCCGAGGAGAGAGAAGATGGTCCGGAGGATCGATCAGAATCACTAAGGTCAACGGTACGGTTAAGTGTGGGTCAAGGTCGGGTCAAAGCAACGGAGGTTCAGGGAAGGTTCGGGTTAGCGTTGGGTTTGTGCCGGGTCTCGTTGTTCCGCTAGTCTGTCAATCCGTCCGTCCGTCGTCATAATAACACTTTAAGTCACCTAAATTGTGTGTTGCATGTAGTTAGAATCATATAAATCCGGAATTGATAAACCGTAGTTTAGGTTGCATACTCGATTGATTGAATTGGATAGAACGGCTAGGTTGATTAATAACTCGGTTAAATAAGTAAACGGTTAGGTTAAGGGATGCATGCTAGTTAGCTTATATCCGTAAGCGTTGATAGTTCGTTGATTGCTTGATTGGGTGTTGCTTTAAGTGATTGATAGTTCGTTGATTGCTTGATTGGGTGATGCATACATATAGAACGGCATGCTAGGACGTATATGCATATATAAGTATTTAATAATGTATCTAAAGGAATCTATATAGGGGGAATTATGAGTTGATTAAAACACGGTTAAAAGACATAACACACTTAGAATATAATAATGGGGTTTATTAATTAGTCGGGTTAAAGGTAATGAATGGAAGTTAATGAATAATGAGATGTCGGGGAGTTAGTAATCTTACTAACTCTAAACCGACAGATTGAGGACTTATTATAAGATACTTAGGAAGGGATAAGTAAGAGAAGTGGTGTGATTGATGGGCCGTCTACGGGATTAGTAATCCACTAATCCCAAGGTAGCGAATTGAATGAGTAAAGGTTAAGGATTGAATGAGTAAAGGTTAAGAAAATATTAAAGGACTAATAAACCTAAATAATTGTTTGTGTGGTTGTGTATCTACTTCGGTGTTAGGCCGAGTAGACTGCTGATTGTGTGATTGTGTATCTACTTCGGTGTTGGGCCGAGTAGACTGTTGATTGTGTGATTGTGTATCTACTTCGGTGTTGGGCCGAGTAGACTGTTGATTGTTTGTGTGATTGTGTATCAACTTCGGTGTTGGGCCGAATAGACTGTTGATTGCTTGATTGTTTACCTACTTCGGTGTTGGGCCGAGTAGAGTGTACTGGTAGATACTTACTCTGGTGCAGGACCGAGTAAGTTTGGGTGATGTGGCGGTTGGTGATAGGACTTGCGGGATGGAATGGGGATTAAGATCGTGTTTCTATTTGACCTTGTCGGTCTTGCGTGATAGAGTCCCAGTGAGTCTGCTTTTTTACATTGCTGTTATTAGGACTCTATAGGGTGCCTAGATCCCGCAAGTCTAGAGATGGCGTTCCGGTACTTCCGACCCGATTGGATCCTCGGGTAGTTACCTGATCGGACACGGGCCTTCGGGTGGTGATTCTGGTTATGATGTTAACCTACTGAGTGACGCCGGTAGGTGTGTGGCCTGGAGAATACGGGGTCGCGTCCTAGGGCTGGACTGCATGGAAGCTTTGGCTATCTATGTGTAACACGAGTCACTGCGTATCGATGGACAGAAAACGGTGTCCTAGTCGTTGGACTTTGTGTTTTCGTCTAGGAGTCGTGGGAGGTTTTAGTTACCTTGGGGTAGCTAAGTGTTCCCGTGGAAGTTACCGAGTTCGTGTTTGGGGCCCATGGTGTGGAGATTGTGTTAGAGATGCGAAGATAGATCGAGAGTATGTGCCACAGTGTTCTCGATTCCCTTGGTTACTTTTGTGTTGTTGTGTTGTTATTCGAATGATTGTGTGTTGTGGAGCTCGTCACTTCTTGGTAGCACGTGACCAGCTATGTGTACTTGATTGTTATTTTGGGTTTGAGCGGGATTATTAGATCATTAGCAGCCTTTAGTTGGGAGCCGTCTCACTGGGTAATCTTAGATTGTTCATTAGACTCTTTTTTTTTTCAGGTTTGGCATAGCTCGGCGGACGCATATGACACTCGGAGTAGGTTCGGGTTGAGACTTGGCATTGGTTTGTTTACACAGTTTGACTTTACTTTCGGTTTCGGATTTTGTTGGGACGTCCCATTAAACATTTTGTATTCGACCGTATATTGTTATGAATAAAATGTTATAGTTTTCAAAAGTAATAAAAACGGAATAATTCCCTGATATACGGTTTAGTCCAAACCGAACACAACTCGTGGAAGCGATACGGGTTGAAAAGCCTCGTATCATGGAAACGAGGTAAACGGAGTCAAAGATGGTTTGGTTCGAGCCTTTGCTCAAACCGGACTGTCTCTGACTTTCATATTGTGACACACTCTTCTTGTATGACTGCTCGGGTTCGATCGGTCATGTTCTTGTTTGATTGTTGACCGGTCAGCTCGTCGGTCGGCGGAAAATGGGAAGGGGGCGTTACAGTACCTACCACTGCTAACCCTCTTGGTGCTTCTACTTCTAGAGATTCTACATCTACTGCAACTCCTCCTGCGCCTGCTCCTGCTGATGGAGATGATTTTGTGCCTATTCCATATCCGTCTCCACCTATGGATCCTGCTGAGATGTCTCAAGGATCTTTCCAGTCCATGTTGAATGATAGAGTGAAGGGTCTTTGGGAAATGATTGCTAGCTGCTCTTGCAGACGTCAGCAGAGAGTCCATGTACTTGTACCTTCTCCTTGACGCAGACGTTCGCCTACACCTGAGACCTCTAGTAGCTCTTATCGACGATATGCTGGTATTGATGATGAGATAGAAAGTGATGAGACTTTGAGTCGGCTAAATTGTGTGTTGCATGTAGTTAGAATCATATAAATCCGGAATTGATAAACCGTAGTTTAGGTTGCATACCCGATTGATTGAATTGGATAGAACGGCTAGGTTGATTAATAACTCGGTTAAATAAGTAAACGGTTAGGTTAAGGGATGCATGCCAGTTAGCTTATATCCGTAAGCGTTGATAGTTCGTTGATTGCTTGATTGGGTGTTGCATTAAGTGATTGATAGTTCGTTGATTCCTTGATTGGGTGATGCATACATATAGAACGGCATGCTAGGACGTATATGCATATATAAGTATTTAAGAACGTATCTAAAGGAATCTATATACGGAGAATTATGAGTTGATTAAAATACGGTTAAAAGACATAACACACTTAGAATATAATAATGGGGTGGATTAATTAGTCGGGTTAAAGGTAATGAATGGAAGTTAATGAATAATGAGATGTCGGGGAGTTAGTAATCTTACTAACTCTAAACCGACATATCGAGGACTTATTAAAATATACTTAGGAAGGGATAAGTAAGAGAAGTGGTGTGATTGATGGGCCGTCTACGGGATTGGTAATCCACTAGTCCCAAGGTAGCGGATTGAATGAGTAAAGGTTAAGGATTGAATGAGTAAAGGTTAAGAAAATATTAAAGGACTAATAAACCTAAATAATTTTTTGTGTGGTTGTGTATCTACTTCGGTGTTAGGCCGAATAGACAGCTGATTGTGTAGTTGTGTATCTACTTTTGTGTTGGGCCGAGTAGACTGTTGATTGTGTGATTGTGTATCTACTTCGGTGTTGGGCCGAGTAGACTGTTGATTGTTTGTGTGATTGTGTATCTACTTCGGTGTTGGGCCGAATAGACTGTTGATTGCTTGATTGTTTACCTACTTCAGTGTTGGGCCGAGTAGAGTGTACTGGTAGATACTTACTCTGGTGCAGGACCGAGTAAGTTTGGGTGATGTGGCGGTTAGTCATAGGACTTGCGGGATGGATTGGAGATTAAGATAGTGTTTCAATTTGACCTTGTCGGTCTTGCGTGATAGAGTCCCACTGAGTCTGCTTGTTTACATTGCTGTTATTAGGACTATATAGGGTGCGTAGATCCCGCAAGTCTAGAGATGGTTTTCTGGTACTTCCGACCCGATTTGATCCTCGGGTAGTTACCTGATCGGACACGGGCCTTCGAGTGGTGATTCTGGTTATGGTGTTAACCTACTGAGTGACGCCGGCAGGTGTGTGGTCCGGAGAATACGGGGTCGCGTCCTAGGGCTGGACTGCATGGAAGCTTTGGCTATCTATGTGTAACACGAGTCACTGCGTATCGATGGACAGAAAACGGTGTCCTAGTCGTTGGACTTTGTGTTTTCGTCTAGGAGTCGTGGGAGGTTTTAGTTACCTTGGGGTAGCTAAGTGTTCCCGTGGAAGTTACCGAGTTCGTGTTTGGGGCCCATGGTGTGGAGATTGTGTTAGAGATGCGAAGATAGATCGAGTTTAATCGAGAGTATGTGCCACAGTGTTCTCGATTCCCTTGGTTACTTTTGTGTTGTTGTGTTGTTATTCGAATGATTGTGTGTTGTGGAGCTCGTCACTTCTTGGTAGCACGTGACCAGCTATGTGTACTTGATTGTTATTTTGGGTTTGAGCGGGATTATTAGATCATTAGCAGCCTTTAGTTGGGAGCCGTCTCACTGGGTAATCTTAGATTGTTCATTAGACTCTTTTTTTTTTCAGGTTTGGCATAGCTCGGCGGACGCATATGACACTCGGAGTAGGTTCGGGTTGAGACTTGGCATTGGTTTGTTTACACAGTTTGACTTTACTTTCGGTTTCGGATTTTGTTGGGACGTCCCATTAAACATTTTGTATTCGACCGTATATTGTTATGAATAAAATGTTATAGTTTTCAAAAGTAATAAAAACGGAATAATTCCCTGATATACGGTTTAGTCCAAACCGAACACAACTCGTGGAAGCGATACGGGTTGAAAAGCCTCGTATCATGGAAACGAGGTAAACGGAGTCAAAGATGGTTTGGTTCGAGCCTTTGCTCAAACCGGACTGTCTCTGACTTTCATATTGTGACACACTCTTCTTGTATGACTGCTCGGGTTCGATCGGTCATGTTCTTGTTTGATTGTTGACCGGTCAGCTCGTCGGTCGGCGGAAAATGGGAAGGGGGCGTTACAGTACCTACCACTGCTAACCCTCTTGGTGCTTCTACTTCTAGAGATTCTACATCTACTGCAACTCCTCCTGCGCCTGCTCCTGCTGATGGAGATGATTTTGTGCCTATTCCATATCCGTCTCCACCTATGGATCCTGCTGAGATGTCTCAAGGATCTTTCCAGTCCATGTTGAATGATAGAGTGAAGGGTCTTTGGGAAATGATTGCTAGCTGCTCTTGCAGACGTCAGCAGAGAGTCCATGTACTTGTACCTTCTCCTTGACGCAGACGTTCGCCTACTTCGGTGTTGGGCCGAGTAGACTGTTGATTGTTTGTGTGATTGTGTATCTACTTCGGTGTTGGGCCGAATAGACTGTTGATTGCTTGATTGTTTACCTACTTCAGTGTTGGGCCGAGTAGAGTGTACTGGTAGATACTTACTCTGGTGCAGGACCGAGTAAGTTTGGGTGATGTGGCGGTTAGTCATAGGACTTGCGGGATGGATTGGAGATTAAGATAGTGTTTCAATTTGACCTTGTCGGTCTTGCGTGATAGAGTCCCACTGAGTCTGCTTGTTTACATTGCTGTTATTAGGACTATATAGGGTGCGTAGATCCCGCAAGTCTAGAGATGGTTTTCTGGTACTTCCGACCCGATTTGATCCTCGGGTAGTTACCTGATCGGACACGGGCCTTCGAGTGGTGATTCTGGTTATGGTGTTAACCTACTGAGTGACGCCGGCAGGTGTGTGGTCCGGAGAATACGGGGTCGCGTCCTAGGGCTGGACTGCATGGAAGCTTTGGTTATCTATGGGTAACACGAGTAACCGCGTATCGATGGACAGAAAACGGTGTCCTGTCGTTGGACTTTGTGTTTTCGTCTAGGAGTCGTGGGAGGTTTTAGTTACCGTGGGGGTAGCTAAGTGTTCCCGTGGAAGTTACCGAGTTCACGTTTGGGGCCCATGGTGTGGAGATTGCGTTAGAGATGTGATAGATAGATCGAGTTTAATCGAGAGTATGTGCCGCAGTGTTCTCGATTCCCTTGGTTACTTTTGTGTTGTTGTGTTGTTAATCGAATGCTTGTGTGTAGTGGAGATCGTCACGTCTTGGTAGCACGTGACCAGCTATGTGTACTTGATTGTTATTTTGGGTTTGGGCGGGATTATTAGATCATTAGAAGCCTTTAGTTGGTAGCCGTCTCACTGGGTAATCTTATTGCTCATTAGACTATTTTGTGTTTTTCAGGTTTGGCATAGCTCGGCGGACGCGTAGGACACTCGGAGTAGGTTCTGGTTGAGACTTGGCATCGGTTTGTTTACATAGTTTGACTTTACTTGCGGTTTCGGATTTTTTTGGGACATCCCGCTAAACATTTTATATTAGACCGTATATTGTTATGAATAAAATGTTATAATTTTCAAAAGTAATGAAAACGGAATAATTCCCTGATATACGGTTTAGTCCGAACCGAACACAACTCGTGGAAGCGATACGGGTTGAAAAGCCTCATATCGTGGAAACGAGGTAAACGGAGTCAAAGATGGTTTGGTTCAAGCCTTTGTCTCAAACCGGACTGTCTCTGGCTTTCGTATTGTGACAAACTCTTCTTGTATGACTGCTCGGGTTCGATCGGTCATGTTCTTGTTTGATTGTTGACCGGTCAGCTTGTCGGTCAGCGAAAAACGGGAAGGGGGCGTTACAAAAAGGTGGTATCAGAGCATGGTTCGTCATGGGTTCGAAAATTCTGATTTTTCAAAGTTTTCAATGTTTTATCGAGTCAAAAAGTGTCGCCAATGCAACCATTAGGAATCCGAGTCGCGTCCGTCAAACCGGGGAAATGGGTATGATAGAAAATTTATTAGGATTGTGCTAATTATTTTGCTTTTGGTACAGTCACACAGCAGAGTTTTCCTGGGAGGAGCGGTGTGTGTGTGTGGTTTGCGACGACATGATGGGGGACCTCAGCATGGAGAACCGTGAGTCCGTTGGGTCTACTCCAGCTGGTCCATGTCCATACTTCCAGCTTGCGAAGTGTTCCTGTATTCCACAGCATATTCCGGAGCATGTGATTACCGGTGCCGAGCGAGTTTCCGTTCCACTCATTTTGCGGCCATTTTATGATACATCAACGTTCGGAGTACCACCGTCAGCAGCACCTGCACCACCGATATTCATTCATGATGACATGATGGTCCAGTATATCCCGGAATATGCGATCTACCACCACTGGATATTCTATTAATCCGACACGCATCTCTGCATCGGATCCTTCGTGCCTCGCCTGCGGCGCTACGGGTTTCCATTTTATTGGTGCCAGTTGTTTACTCGGGAGTATCAGTCATCGTCACCACCAGCATATCTCCTGCCATGGTTCCTTTGAGGCCGAGAAGTATGTTGCGTTCCTTTCCCATCATGATCGAGACCGCGTCGCTCCGCTACCACCGCCACACTCATTCCATCCTCCTAGCGCACCTGCCGTTTAGGATCCACATGAGTTGTACCGCTCATGTTGGAGAGTTTAGATTAGGCCCAAGTAAGTAAGGGCTCTAACTCACTTTCTAGGTGTGTATATCGGCTTGTGGTCATCTCTGACGAATTGGTTGTGAGTAATGGTGTTTTTTTGGGACGGATTGGAACCGCTAGTATGTAGACTCCGACAGACCTATGCATTTAAAACTCTATGTGGTGAATAGAAGTTTTATTTACATAGTGGATGTTGAGTATTTCGGTTGTCGTTTTGAGTAGCAGAGTGGTTATATTTCATACTCATGATGGTTGTTGATGTAAGACTGGAGGTGGGTCATTTATTGGGTGGTCGATGGTCGAAGAATGGCGAGGTGGTCGAGCGGTCGAGCGAGTCGAAGATGGTCGGATGGAACGAAGCTGCTGGCCGAAGGCGCTCTCAGCTTGGTCAGTGGGTGGATTCGATGGAACAAACAGATCAAAGCAACACAATCACGAACTATAACACACTGATAGTAAGGGCACGAGCAAGTAACAAGCCTTCGTCTCAAGGGGAATCCTCGCGAGAGAAAGAGAGGCTGCGCCGTTAGGCTAAACACTTTAGGTTTTAGGTTTAAACTTGTTTAATCTTATTAGCAACGAAAAGAATGGCTTAAATAGCCAATAGTCTAGGTTACAAGTGGGCCAAAAAGGACCTGGTCGAAATCATAAAAGAAAAGACAAGAAGGAAGGTTGGACGGGCCAGATTCTCCTTCTCTTGTATCGGGCTTTGGTTTACCTCATTAAAAACCTTAGTGGGAAAACCCTTTAGGGATAAAACCACACTTAAGGGAAAAGTAGTATAAACCTCATCCCAAGGAGATGTTGCACGTGCTCCTGGTCGCCAAACACAGTTCTGGAGTTCACTAAATTTGTGAGCTTCCAAATAAGGCAGGTCCAGCAACCTTCGGGTTTAATCTTGCATATCTTCTTCGTCCGAGCTGGTATTGGTGTGATTCAAACTCTCATGCATTTCCTGATGAATCAAGAATCCAGTCCAAATTCCTTTACTCATTGATTCATCCTGGTTTGTTTTGGGCACTCAAAAATGTGCAAGTCGGTCTTTAGCGGGTTCCCTGAAAATCACCTGTCTTGAAACGGGCATAACTTCTTCATAGAAAATGGTCTTGATGTGATTCCACTTTTTTAGGATTCCTTGGTGAGTCAAGTTTCCATAAAAGTTTGATTTGTAGCTTGAATCCTCATGGTCCGATCGTAATCCTCTCTTGAATGCAACTATATCCGCGGACATGGCTAAATTGACAGCTTCTAAACATACTCTAAGATTAGCTCAAACCAAGGCTGATTCCTTCTGACCAAACTCTTCCAAATAGCATACTTTCTGGTGGATATCAAGTCTGGTATGATTGGCTCGAACCAATTCTCCTATGGTCATCTTACAGGACTTGGCTAAGGCTCCGGGTGGACGGTTGTCGACCATCTCCAAATGGGATCGTTTCAGTTGGGTTCTTGAACGATCTTTACTCCTGAAACATGTTGTTGGCTGATGAATCCTCAGTTCCACGTCATTTGGCCTTGTAGAACATGTCTTGGCCTCATGAACCTCCTCAGGTACGTTCCGCGTGGTCGGGAACAGCTCGATCAGCCTCATGGTCGAGGTTGGTAAGTACAGCTCGTCCGGGCCGGGTTTGGATGATCCGATGTCCTCATCAGTTGTGAATGAAATGTAGTTACGATGTGAATAAAAATGATGGTCCGAACAGACGGTTTCCATCAGAACCCAGAGAGACGACTGCAATCGCCGATTTGCTTGATTGATTGATTGTGTGTTATTGATTGCCTTGCTAGGGTGTTAGAATTGTGAATTGTTGTGATTGCTCGCTAAGTTGGTAATTGTTGATTATGAATCACTGCATTTTGTTTAATCGCTAGGTTGCTAGCATTGCGTTTGTTTGATCGCTAAGGTATTAGCCTGATTGATGCATTGCATTGTTCGCTAGGTTGATAGATTTTAATTGCAGCGTTCATTTGATGGATTTGATGATATCATGGCATTCGCATGACCGTTAGGTTGTTAGAATTTCTGTGTTGCATTGCGAATGAATGCTAGGTTGGTAGATTTAAATTCGTTGCATTAATCATCTTGTTAGATTGTTATTTGAATAATAAACATTTCCGCGCTGTTTGATCCGCTAGGTTGCTAGAAAGTGATTCCTGATTTTAATTAGCGAAATCGTTTGGTTTGCTCGGTTAGGGTGTGAGAAGTTGGGTAAGTGTTAAACCATGAGTTTTGCATAGACGAGATGTTAAGTTATCGATTAAAGTTGTTGTTGGTTAAGAAAGGTTAGAGAACCTCTTAGATAGAAACAAGCTCGTAATTGAGAAAGCGGTTTTTATAGAGAGCTTATTTGAGATTGAGCGGAATTATAGGATATTGTTATTTAGCCATGTGTGACCGTTGGGTACATGACTAAGTAACCATATTTATATAAAGAAGTGATATCGAGAAGTAAGTTAGAAAGGTCTAACCGTTCCAGTGTTGTTGAGGTTGTTGATGTAGGAAGTGATGGACGATTTGACGAGGACACGAGACCGAACCCGAACCCGAGAGACAAGATGTTATTTCAGGAAGCAGTTTGACCCGAGCATGCAAGAAAGTCAGTGTGGATTCAGACAAGAGTTTGGGTATCAGTGGCAGAAGAAATCAAGACGGACGAGTTTGATGAGTTAGCAAAGGGATTCAGAAGCATCAAAGTCAGTGGAGGAGTCCGTCCGAGGATATCGGTGGGAAGAACAGTTTTGGAGTCAGTAAAGCGTGGAGTTCGGTGATCGAGAAGGTTCGAGATGTGTATGAGTATGGTGGTTTAGTTGGGAGGTGGAACATCAATCTTATGAGAATATTTATGGGGAATGATAAGCAGTAACGGCGGAACAAGTATCGGGGGTGGAGGACGAGTCAGTGTCGCGTGATCGGGGAAGTCAAATCAAAGTGAGAAATTCAGAATATCGGTTGAGGAGATCGTCAGATGGCGTAGATGGATTCAGGAGTCAGACTGGAGCAGAAGTTCAATAAAGAAATCAGACGGGGAACCAGGAAGCGATCAGGAGTTAAGATTTCAGCATGAGGAGTTCAAGCATCAGTATGTTGGGATTTTGTACAAGACCGTATTTTCAGAAGCCAATAAGCATTGGAAGAGCGGGTTCACTTTGAGATCAGGATGTAAGAAGCGAAGCAGAGATGGATTGGAATCAAAAACCCAAGTGAAGCAGTTCAGTCAAGATCATTGGTATTGAGAATCAGGATTGGAGTCAGTGAAGCAATCAGATGGAGAACCAAGAAGTGATCGTGAGTCAAGTTTTCAGTATGGGAAGTTCAAGACGTCGGTATTTTGGGTTTTGTGCAAGACCGTGTTTCAGAAGTCAGTAAGCATTGAGAGTATAGTCTAGTTGATTCAGCGTTCGGGTGTTGGAGCGGTCAGATCAGTTTCAGGAGTAGCAACTTACGGGGTTCAGTTCCGATTCGAAGTTTGTTAGTAACGGAGAATTCAGGGACCGAATTCCTGTAAGTGGGGAAGAATGTAATACCCTGTATCAAGAATTAGACAACGGGCAGTCAAGAAGTCAACGAGGGGCATTTCTATAATTTCTAAGAGTTAAAGGGAATTTTGGTAATTTTACCAAAATATGAGCTGGAAGCTAAGACAGGCTAATTGTTATTCTTTTTAAATAAATAAAACATTTAGAATACCAATAATGGTGGAAACGGACCGTAGATGAATTTTTCGGATTATCGGGAAGGAAACCGATAAAGCCGAAGAAACTTGTAAAATCTATAACCGGAGCTACGAGTGTCCGTTTGAGGTCATTCAAATTTTTAAATTCATAAAAGAGTATCTGAAATATTAAAATTAGGCTTGATGGATTGATAGAATCAGCTAAAGAGTTTTTAAATATTAAACGTAAAACCGATTTTTCCGAGAAACCGATACAAGGTTTGGACAAGTGAGAAGACCCTCTAAAGTCTACCAAAAATTATGAAATTTTTACTACAGCTCCATTAGAAGATTTAGAAGCTATGGTTAAAAGGATTCAGCAAGATTCGATTTCTAAATCAAGTTATAAAATTTAGATCATTAATGGGTAATTAATGACTAAAAATCCAAAATAAAACTAAGGGAGTTTGGGATTGGATCAGGCTGATTAGAGCTGATAAATAAAGTTATTTTGAACCTAATTCAAGCACATTAGGAGGCTTGGGCCACGAAATTTTACTAGAGAAAAGAAGAGGCCTTGTGAGGTTTTGGTTCAATGAATCTACAAGAAGTCATTGGCCCAAACCCAAAGGGCTTTACATGGGCTCTACTTATGTGAAATGGATGCTAAAATAAGGTGTTTCTGGCCTTGCATGGAGTGAATGTCGTGGCTGTTGGAAGAAGGAGAAGGAGACATTTGTCAAGAGATGTGTCACCTTGAGATCCAATGCCAACTAGTATATATAGAGGCCCTTGCTCTCTCATTTCTTCACACCAACAAACACAAAGAAGAAGAAGAAGAAGAAGAAGAAGAAGAAGAAGAAGAAGAAGAAGAAGAAGAAGAAGAAGAAGAAGAAGAAGAAGAAGAAGAAGAAGAAGAAGAAGAAGCCAGAGGAGGAGGAGAAGGAGAAGAAGAAGAAGAAGAAGAAGAAGAAGAAGCCGGAGGGAAAGACCGGAGGAAGAAGAAGAAGAGAGAAGAAAGGAGGCGTAAGAAGAAGAAAAGAGAGAGTCATGAGGAAGAAGAAGAGGGAGAGAAGAAGCATGAAGAGAGAGAGAGATGGAGGAGAAGATGGAGTGTGCGACAAGAAGAAGAGAGAGATGGAAGATAACGGGAAGAGAAAGAGAGAGAGAACCGGAGGAGAGAGAAGATGGTCCGGAGGATCGATCAGAATCACTAAGGTCAACGGTACGGTCAAGTGTGGGTCAAGGTCGGGTCAAAGCAACGGAGGTTCATGGAAGGTTCGGGTTAGCGTTGGGTTCGTTCCGGGTCTTGTTGTTCCGCTAGTCTGTCAATCCGTCCGTCCGTCGTCATAATAACACTTTAAGTCGCCTAAATTGTGTGTTGCATGTAGTTAGAATCATATAAATCCGGAATTGATAAACCATAGTTTAGGTTGCATACCCGATTGATTGAATTGGATAGAACGGCTAGGTTGATTAATAACTCGGTTAAATAAGTAAACGGTTAGGTTAAGAGATTCATGCTAGTTAGCTTATATCCGTAAGCGTTGATAGTTTGTTGATTGCTTGATTGGGTGTTGCATTAAGTGATTGATAGTTCGTTGATTGCTTGATTTGGTGATGCATACATATAGAACGGCATGCTAGGACGTATATGCATATATAAGTATTTAAGAACGTATCTAAAGGAATCTATATACGGGGAATTATGAGTTGATTAAAATACGGTTAAAAGACATAACACACTTAGAATATAATAATGGGGTTTATTAATTAGTCGGGTTAAAGGTAATGAATGGAAGTTGATGAATAATAAGATGTCGGGGAGTTAGTAATCTTACTAACTCTAAACCGACAGATCGAGGACTTATTATAAGATACTTAGGAAGGGATAAGTAAGAGAAGTGGTGTGCCGTCTACGGGATTAGTAATCCATTAATCCGAAGGTAGCGAATTGAATGAGTAAAGGTTAAGGATTGAATGTGTAAAGGTTAAGAAAATATTAAAGGACTAATAAACCTAAATAATTGTTTGTGTGGTTGTGTATCTACTTCGGTGTTAGGCCGAGTAGACTGCTGATTGTGTGATTGTGTATCTACTTCGGTGTTGGGCCGAGTAGACTGTTGATTGTGTGATTGTGTATCTACTTCGGTGTTGGGCCGAGTAGACTGTTGATTGTTTGTGTGATTGTGTATCTACTTCGGTGTTCGGACGAATAGAATGTTGATTGCTTGATTGTTTACCTACTTCGGTGTTGGGCCGAGTAGAGTGTACTGGTAGATACTTACTCTGGTGCAGAACCGAGTAAGTTTGGGTGATGTGGCGGTTGGTGATAGGACTAGCGGGATGGAATGGGGATTAAGATCGTGTTTCTATTTGACCTTGTCGGTCTTGCGTGATAGAGTCCCAGTGAGTCTGCTTTTTTACATTTCTGTTATTAGGACTCTATAGGGTGACTAGATCCCGCAAGTCTAGAGATGGCGTTCCGGTACTTTCGAGCCGATTGGATCCTCGGGTAGTTACCTGATCGGACATGGGCCTTTGGGTGGTGATTCTGGTTATGGTGTTAACCTACTTAGTGACGCCGGTAGGTGTGTGGTTTGGAGAATACGGGGTCGCGTCCTAGGGCTGGACTGCATGAAAGCTTTGGTTATCTATGGGTAACACGAGTCACTGCGTATCGATGGACAGAAAACGGTGTCCTAGTCGTTGGACTTTGTGTTTTCGTCTAGGAGTCGTGGGAGGTTTTAGTTACCTTGGGGTAGCTAAGTGTTCCCGTGGAAGTTACCGAGTTCGCGTTTGGGGCCCATGGTGTGGATATTACGTTAGAGATGCGATAGATAGATCGAGTTTAATCAAGAGTATGTGCCACAGTGTTCTCGATTCCCTTGGTTACTTTTGTGTTGTTGTGTTGTTATTCGAATGCTTGTGTGTTGTGAAGCTCGTCACGTTTTGGTAGAACGTGACCAGCTATGTGTACTTGATTGTTATTTTGGGTTTGGGCGGGACTATTAGATCATTAGCAGCCTTTAGTTGGGAACCGTCTCACTGGGTAATCTTAGATTGCTCATTAGACTCTTTTGTTTTTTTTCAGGTTTTGCATAGCTCGGCGGACGCGTAGGACACTCGGAGTAGGTTCGGGTTGAGACTTGGCATCAGTTTGTTTACACATTTTGACTTTACTTTCGGTTTCGGATTTTGTTGGGACGTCCCGCTAAACATTTTGTATTCGACCGTATATTGTTATGAATAAAATATTATAGTTTTCAAAAGTAATAAAAACGGATTAATTCCCTGATATACGGTTTAGTCCGAACCGAACACAATTCGTGGAAGCGATACGGGTTGAAAAGCCTCGTATCGTAGAAACGAGGTAAACGGAGACAAAGATGGTTTGGTTCGAGCCTTTGTCTCAAACCGGACTGTCTCTGACTTTCGTATTGTGACAAACTCTTCTTGTATGACTGTTCGGGTCCGATCGGTCATGTTCTTGTTTGATTGTTGACAGGTCAGCTCGTCGGTCAGCGGAAAACGAGAAGGGGGCGTTACAGTACCTACCACTGCTAACCCTCTTGGTGCTTCTACTTCTAGAGATTCTACATCTACTGCACCTCCTCATGCGCCTGCTCCTACTGATGGAGATGATTTTGTGCCTATTCCATATCCTTCTCCACCTATGGATCCTGCTGAGATGTCTCAGGGAGCTTTCCAGTTCATGTTGAATGATAGAGTGAAGGATCTTAGGGAAATGATTGCTAGCTGCTCTTGCAGACGTCAGCAGAGAGTCCATGTACTTGTACCAGCTCCTTGACGCAGACGTTTGCCTACACCTGAGACCCCTAGTAGCTCTGATCGACGATATGCTGGTATTGACGATGAGACTGAGAGTGATGAGATTTGATTCTGGTTCCATGTTTCCATAACTTTGGTTATGTACTTTTCTCTCTTTCTTTTTATTTTCTCTTGAGTCATTTTTCTGTTTTCTTGAGTCTAAGTCAGTCCTTCTACTCTGGAACTGATGTACTTTGTTATTTATGACTATATGATTGCTTTGATCTTGTGTTGTCTTTTTATAGCTAACAAGTTGAGATTTTGTGATTATTCACGGATTAAAGTTGTCTGCGAATGTACTGTGTCGATCGTTGCGGTCATGTGCAACGATCGTTGAAACCAATCTGTAGCCATGCGTCGATCGTTTCACCCCTGTGTCGATCGACGCAGGTACGCGACATGTAAGAAACGCAGAACAGAAGTACATTCAGTCCATTTTTCATCTTTTATCTATCCTAAGCTTCGATTCCACTGGGGACAGTGTGTTTCAAGTGTGGGGGAGGTGATAATGACATCTTTTTCTTTTCTTAGAGTCAGTTGAGTCTGTTTTATTGAGTCAAAACAGTTTTAGTAGGAAACTATGACTTTTTGAGGAGATCACTACACTCGATGGAACCTAAGTGACCATTGGACGAGCTTGCAGATGATCTCTGACTATTAGAAAATCCAACGCAGATCAACTTACTGAGGACACCCATATCACTTCAGGTATTCATAGAATCCATTATTGACTTCACCTTTAACTTGACTTATTTTTTTCTCACCTAGGGGCTTGATATACTTTGAGTCGGATTCCTCTGTTAGTTCTGACACAGCTTGTAAACCTGTCTAAGTATGGTTCCCTTCTCCCTTCCTTAAAGTAAAAAAAAAAGAAGATATAAACTGCAGATAAGCTAGTAGCTTCGAAGTGATCACGGTAGTGGTAGAGACCCTTATTACCTCTTGTGCATTCATGGAATGTGTTCAAAGTACATCCCAATGAGGGAAGAGCAATGATAAAAAAAAATGATACCCAAATAGGAAAAATCAGTTGCTAAGGAAGGAAAAGGAGAAGAAAGGAACCAAAAAATGATAGTTTGGTGGTTAGATGCTAACAGAGTAAGAGTCCATGTGTTCTTTGATCGATACCCCCTAGGTGAGACCGCACTTATTAGATTATAGAAGTCAGTATGGTGAATTTGAATGCTCTGAATGTGATTGTGGAGTTTACTTAGGATAGTTACTAAGTGTGGGGGAAGTATATGTTGGTCTTGATGTATGCAGGTTCATTTTTCATGTGGTTTACTAAGGGGAATCTGAGTCTAGTACTTCAACGATGAAACGAGTTTCTGAAGTTTTCAAACTTCTTCTCCCCATCTTGGTTTTCTGTTTTGCTTGAGGGCAAGCAAAGGCTAAGTGTGGGGGAGTTGATATATCTGTTTTAAGCCATGATATAAGTATATATTAGAGTCTTTTGTAGTGTCTTTCGAGTCTTTTCAGGTGTTTATTAGGATTACACACGTTTGGAGGACTTTGGAAGATTTTGGAGCTTTTTTGGCAAGGATTGGAGCTAAAGCCGTGATGAGAAGATTAGAGTGTCTGAACGACCTGAGCGTCGACCGATGCACTCATGCATCAGATCGACACAGCTTCCGAATCCACAATTCGCAGGCGTTTAAAAAAGATTTGAAGAATTACAGAATTGGCCCAGAAGTTCCAGTATTTACAAACGAGACTCAAGATGTGTTATACACTTTATATTAGGGTTTTGGTGTTTTATTCTATACACACTTTTTGTACTTTTGGCTAGAGAGAGTTTAGGAGCTTTGGAGCTAATCCGTTCCTTGTACTGCTTTTTGGAGAAGATTTTGAACCCCTTTTTATTCTCTACTCTTTCTTTAATGCAATCTATTCATATTATGTTTTTTGCTTCATTTAATATGACTGAGTAGATTCATTGTTAGGTTTAGGTTGAGCAAATTAGTTATCTGCAAAGAAAATTGGTTTAACTGATTTGTGAACTAATCGAACATGCACTTAATACTAGTTTAATCTGTTAGGAATTGCAAAAAAAATTTGGATTTCTAGGGTTTATACTTAGTAAATTCTCGCAACAAAAGTTGGTTAGTTTTACATATGTGTTTGAGTTCTAGAACGGTTCTTAATTCGATAATGACTGATTTGTTGATCTGCATGACATGATTTCCTGAAAACGCCCTTGACCTAGCGCTTTTAGTATTTGTAAAACAAACCGATTTGATGATCTATTTACTGCTTTCTATTTACTGCTTATTGATTGATTTCACTTAGCTATTCTCGATACCTTATAGTCTATCGTAAGATTCTTGAGTCTATGTGGTTCAACCCCTATATACTACATTTTCATGTGCACTTGCAGTGTAACTTAGGGAATTAAACTTTGATCATATCAATATCAGTAGCATTACCAGCAGCAGGAGTCTCTTCTGGATGCTTCCCAGCCTCATGCGTCCTTTCCCCATCCTGAATAGCAGGACAATCCTCTTGAGCATTTGCCTGAGACGCACGAGCAGCCACATCTTGGTTAAAAAGCTCTTAAAACCAGAATGTTTTCTTTTTCTTAACCAGAAGCCTGTTCCAACTTTCAATGATAGGATCATCCACATCATTCCAGCCAGTTTCAACTGTCATGGTTCTCCTTAATAGATCTAGCTCAATGGGAGATGGCTCCAAGACACTTTGAATCTCTTGCAAATGTAAGAAGACAGAATTTCAAAACAACCCCAATTATACATGAATTTAAAAAAACATAATTTAATAAGCATGATATGTACTAACCTTCGTAGTGCCAATTTTATCCATTTGGATCTTGTATTCTTACCCATGTGGAAGAAGTGTTTGAATTTTGGGTGCTCATAGAACCATTGCAGCTCATCTTTCTCGAGAATGCCTTCTATAGTCTTCACGGCTTTAGCGATATAATACTTTGACAAGAGCTTTATTGTCTTGACATACTCGGTGGGAGGGAAAAACATCTTCGTGGGCTGCATTGGTTCCGTTTCATCCTCTGAATTCTGCACACAAGAAAAGTTCCACCAAGTATTACCAAGTTGTGCGAAAAAAGTCGACCAAGTATTACTAAGTTTTGCGAAAAATTTCCACCAAGTATTACCAAGTTATGCGAAAAGTTCTACCAAGTATCACTAAGTTTCGCGTTTTCCAAACCATGTCAAATTATACTAAGTTTTACACATCCAAATTACAAAATTATAAACATGCAGTGGGTTTCTATGTCTAAAATCCAATTTTCCATTAGTATCAAACAACCTATACTAAGTTAACAACCAATTCAAAGTGGGATCCTTTCAAATTTCCAAAATTACAATGTGTTTTACTTCCAAAGAAATACATGGATCCGAAATACATACCTATATTGTTTCTTCCGAATCCTCTTCATCGGGTTGACTTTGAACGGTCTGTTCCACTTCTTCTTTGTGAAACCATAAACTCGGAACCCGCAAAACTTCCTCCTCCTCTTTCCTCATTCTCTTCCTCAGTCTCCTCCTCATTCTCTTCCTCCTCGTCTTCCTATTTGTCTTCCTCATTCTCAGATTCCTTTTCCAAATCGACTTCCTCGCTATCCTCGACTTCATCGGATTTCTTTTATACTTATTCTTCTTCGCGATTCGCCTCTTCTTCGCGAATCGATTCATCCTCTTTTCTCTTCGACTTTCGCAAATTCCTTGTTCTAGGCGGCATCACAAATTCCTCAGACAAATTCTTCTTCTTCGAATTGGGGTTGATAATTGATCAAGGGGGATGGAACGGTTTGAAAAGGGAAGAAACCGAAGAAAATGGAAGAAGAAAATGGAAGAAGAAAATGGAAATCGATTTGGGATTTAGGTTTTAGGTTTATGAACTTAACCAATTTAGGGGGACCAAGATATCCGATTATCCTGGTTGGGTTGTAAATAATTGTAAAAGTCGTGGTTTTACTGTCTTTTAGCCCTTTTCACGATTTAAAGAAAAAATGAATAAATAATTTTTTGGAGAGGAGCATCTCGAACTTTGACTTCGGGTCAAAGAACTCCTCAAAATTTGATACCCTCTTCACATCAAACCGACCTGTTGTTTTTATAGTCAAACCGTCTCGTAAAAATTAAAATTTTCTATTTAAATAGAAATTTCAGTCTAATCCATACTAAAACAAACTTAATGATCTCTTCGATCAACAAATCAGAAACGCAAGTGAAACGAGAAACGATTGTTTATGAACATGATGACATATCATGTGCTTTGGGAGGTGGAGATTGGTCGAGTCCGTGATATGATTTTTTTCCATCTTCTTGTTGCATTGAAGAGACGAAGCCTCTCTTTGTCTACATGGTCCAGCCTCATTCAAGTCAGACAACCGACCACTCATAATTGTTTTTTGTATTTTATAAACTATAGATTATATTTGGCAAAATAAGTTGCTATAGTTTCCTAAATCATTTTTTGTATGAGGGAAATGAATAAACAAAATTCCAACTAGATGTACTTGGTGATCAAATGGTATTAGTCCTATCAAGCGTGTCAAATCTATTTACCAAACCCGTCTTAAAACCAATTAAAAGTTTCTTTTATCCATAATAATTTTACAAAACTTGTAGAACAAAAATATTTAAACCGCATCCGCCCAATAAATTTTGGGTGATTTTCGGTTAACCAACAAATTTTAATTTACATATTTTAATAAAAAATTATTTTAATAATATCATTTAATATTATAAATAATTCACATTTGCATAAATAAAACAAGATTCTTTTATTAATTAATATATATTATATAATATTTTCAAATTTTGATAACAAAAAGTAAATAAATATTACAACTACTTTTTTTTCCTAAATTGGTGGGCATATGTGAATTGCAACATAAAATAGGCTAATTTTTTGTCAATTATAATTCTAAATATTAAATTATTGATGATCGGATTGGATTATCGCTTTGAGAGAACCAATCCGATTCGTCATAATTTATATGGAAAATGATAACACTATGTACTCTTGCCTTTTTACAAGGAAAACAATACAAATATTAGTGTTTTTAGAAATTAAACTATTGCACTTTTCTAAAAAAATGAAAAAATTCAACTCTATCCAAAAACTTGGTCAGTTTTAGAGATTGTTTGTAAAATTAATCAGATCCAAGCAATCATTCTCGCTTATTAATTACTATATGTATTCTGTCTCCTAAAAAGCAGGACACTGCCCATAGTAAACTATTGAGTATGCACTAAAGTGGTGATAGTTTCGTCGACATCATTGTACTCATATGCTGATGTCTTTCAAAAATCACCCTAAACTAATTCTTATTCGACCTGTATTTGAGATATGTTGATCAGCACGTATATCATCTCTGTCAATATCAAATTTTATTATTTGCTCAAAATAAAATATCAGATTAAGACTTTGATCAGAAAAAAAGATTTAATTGAATATTATATTCGTCAAATCTGAATACATCAAAACAGACCTTTCCTTTCTGCTATAGTAAAGTGTTCAGAAAAGAAAAGAAAAAAAGTTTTTGTCTTTTCTAGTTTCTCCGATTCCCAAAATGGCGACTGTTCCTGATGCTGAAGAATCGGGATTGAGAATGAGAACCATTGTTGAGGAAGAAGAAGACTTGAAGAAGCTAGCGAGGTCATTTCTAGGTTTAAGCTTCTCAGTGATGCTAGCTCATCTCCCGAGCGACGCGATATCTCTCGTTCCGCGATTGACGACGGAGGTCAATGAGCTGAAACGGCGGCTCGCAACGGCGGAGGAACAAGTCCGTCAGATGAAATCTCGGCGCGTGGAGGACTCTAAAGCTAACGCGCGTGTGGTAGATATCTTCGCTAGCCACAGGAACGCTTGGCAGGAAGAGGAGAAGCGGCTGCAGAGTCGGATTCACGAAATGGAGGAAGAGAGAGAAGAGTTCATGAACAGGATGAACGAACTGGAGAGAGAAGTTAGCGAGAGGGATGAGATGATTGGGTTTATGTCCAGAAGAGGGGTTGAAGAAGATGAAGAAGAAGGAGATTATCATTCCACTGAGCGTTACGGTGTGGATCACCTCACTCTATCTTCCCCTACAGCTTATCCAACTTCTCATCAGTTCTGGGCAGAGTCACATAACACCAACCCTTTCCAGGTTTCTTATTATATAATTAACTAATGAGAGAAAGAATTGGGGTTTTACTTCTCTTTTTGCAGGATCCACAGTACGAATCTCTGGAATCTGTGACCCGTATGAAGCAATTTGTACCAAGGTAACAGAATTTGAATTGAGATTTTTGTGTGATGATCAGAATTGTAACCTTATCTTTTCATTCCACAAAAGGGAATCACCATGGAAGATCGATAGTGGTGTTTCTGCGAAATTGAGGTTACTAGAAGAGGAATTACTAAATCTTGAGAAAGTTTGTCGTGATGACATCTCAAAGGTCCCGTCTTTGCTGAGAAAACAGGCAAAGAGGTATCAAGCTCTTGCAGGGAAGATCGATGATCTATGCAGAAGAATGGTTGTTACTCCCTAACACATTCTTGAGCTTAATCTTGTTCTGATATATGTTTCTTTCTTTTTTTTCAGCAGAGTAGTGATCCGTGCGACGCCACACTAGGACCAGAGTTCAGGACACAAAGACAGACCGAGTTTCTGCTCGAGTGTTTCAGACTTCAGCAGCGAGCATCAGAGACAGGGCAGAAGCTAGTCGCATTGCAGACGGAAATCACAAGGAGCAATCAAGGAGAACAACTTAACCAAGCCAAGATGAGCACAAGAAGGTCACTGGATTTGATCAAGAACAACTTGAATGAAGTTCAGAGAAACCTTGAGATTTGGTTGGCTAGAATCATGGGAGATCTGGAAGGCATACTTGCTAGAGATGGTGCTTCGCGTGTAAGAGAATTCTATGTTGCTCGCTACCCTTTTGTTCAGTAGAATCAGAAATCTCTTTTACCTCTTAAGGCTAACTCGCCATTTTCTGTTTTGTAATTGTTGTATCGTGGGGTCAAATGTGAAAAAGGTCGGGCATGTTCGTAGGTCAAGTCACAAACGCATTATTGTTTTGTTGGAGCCAAATATAATATATAGTTTTAGTTATCTGGATTTCGCACATGAGGTCGTTATATCTGACTTGAGAGATATGTAAATCTCCAAAAAGATTACGACCCTTGCTCTGAGATTATGAGCTAGAAGGAGAAGATGAGAGTTCACGATCATAACCTAGACGGATTCTGGTCGGCAGAGGTCTAGCTATCAGTCCTTCAGTGACCCAACCCACTGATTCGCTGTCTTCTTTCGCGAGTTCAAACTCTCTTCGCACATAATCTAAAGAAAAGTGAAGGCGACCACCCGGTTTGCAGTCTGAGTAAGTGCTTGTAGCTTCGATCCCAGCCTTCTTCTCTAGCCAGTAGAGGTAGTTCACTTGAAACAACGACCTCAGCATGTCTTGTGGCGATGCGCTTTCCTTGAGCATCACCTGAAAATTACAAATGGTGAGAAATTAAGCTGAATACTAATGAAGAACAGGTTTTAATGCTTACACAGAATCTGCCCCTGTGTTCTGTAAGGATGTAGCCTTCATCACGATACAGATCAAAAAGTGCTATTGCTTCTTCCTTGTTGTGGATAACATCGCTCAGCTTTGAACCTAGTTGAAGCCGTTCCTCTATGTCTGCTGCTGCTGCTTTTGCTTCTGATGATAAGACAAAATCTTGCAGCTGAATAAACAGATAACAAGAATCAGGCTACCGAGCATTGTCTCTTCATCCAAGGAAGCTTGGATTTTATTCTGATAAGGAGAATGACTTTTTCACCTTTTTCGGAGATTTTATGTTCAAAAACCGAACAGCCGGGAAGACCGGTTCTTCGTCGTTGACCTCCTTGATAAGAGGAGCTTGGCCGCTGATGAGATATTCACTAAAAACCAAACCTATACAGTAAACACAGCGATGTTTTCGGAGGAATTTGTTGAATATCGAATGAATTGGCTTGGCTGCAAGGAGAGAGACATACTTGCACGATATGGGTTTAGAGTCCTGAGTTGGATGCATTGGTAAGATTTGAAATTGGTATACATATGGATCGATGTCACAACTACAAACGAAGCAAGTGCAAGACTTGTAGAGGTTCCTATGCAATTGGCAACAACTATTCCAAGCAGTATACCCATTGACTTGCTCACCATTCCTTGAGCTTCACCTTTGGCAATTACCTACAAAAGAAGCTGTTGATTGCATACACTAGCTTTGCGGTTTCGGAAACATGTAGATAAAGTGATAAAGACCTCAGCAAAATTCCTTTGAGAAGCAAAGCCAGCATTAAAGCAACTTTTAGTAGCAGCCTGCAGAAAAGTAAATGATAAGTCCAATAGTGATGCAGTTGAGCTATATATGCAAATTAAAGCTTTAAGAGACGAGAAGAGAACCTGGATCAATGCAGATGCAGATCGGCCAGCACCAGCAGCAGCACCAATCATCACGAAGAACTGAGGGAAGAGCGGTGTAAGCATCTCCATACCAAAAGCAGCGTTTTCAAGGAGATCAGCAAACAGCCTCCATCCTTTGGGATGAACATCAAAATGGCGTCCGTATTTCGATAACATGATCTTACTGAGATACCCAATTCCATCTTTAAGCACCCAATTGACCGCCGCAGCTGTAGGGATTGCTCCTTTACCCAACCCAACTGCATAGAGCAAAGACTACCAAAATACCCACACAAATAAATGAACACCAAGTGCTCGTGAAAATGCTTTGAAACAGTAGTCAGTTGTATACCTGAGTGGCAAGAACGCCGCTGATTTGGCTAGCGATCCCTTGAACGCCTCTCCAGAGAGAATAGTCGATGTAATCGGAGGTGACACTGTTGGGGTAACCTTCGGGGAGAAGAAATTGAGTCAGGAGGTTTCTACATTGGGCCAGGAGATTCTCAGGAGTCAAAGAAGACGATAATTCCAAGTCAGGTTCTTCAGACACGAACACATCTCTGTCGAAATCGGGGACTAGTCGCTTCCTTTTGCTTCCTCTCACTTCCCAAACCGTATCTTTCTCGCTACTATCAGACTCCGGAGCTTTAGCTATGGCGAAAGCGGCTGATAATTGTAACTGGAAGAAGCAGGACAATACCAAGAACAGAAAGCAGAAAACCCTTAAAGGACGAGAAGACTCATCAGAATTATCGCCGCCGCCGTTAAACCACCAACCGCCATCTCCACCGGAGCCATTTCCATTATCACTGTTGCCGTTACATCCGCTGTTGTCTCCAGCGAACAATGAAGGAAAGTAATTTCTCGTCCCGAGCGATTGATTACTAAAGTTATCGTTTGCAGCGGCGACTAATCGGGGGCATTGGGAAAGCAACGGCAGCGGTCGCCGGAGAAATTGCCGTGGGAGAAATACACTCTGCCGGAAAGAAACATCACCCAACCGCCGTGAAGCGACGGACGCGCCGCCAGTGAGTAGATAAGAGCAACTCATCTTCTTCTCGAAGACGATATATTTCAAAACCCCATTTTAATAACAAATACTTTTTTTCATTTAGACCGCATAAATTAGGGTTCCTGGTTATATATCAGAAACCCCAAAATTATCCCGCCATTTCTGTTAGAAATTAGGGGTTTCAACGATCGTCCATGGCGAAGGAGATACATAATTTATGGCGAGAAGTGAGGGAGTTGAGCTTGGGAACTGAAATCGAACGCCTTGATTCACCGCCGTCTCCGGTACAGTTTCTCCGAGATTACGTGTCTCAGAGCAAGCCCTGCGTCATCTCCAATGCAAACGCTCATTGGTCGGCTCTGAAACTCTGGTCGGATCCGGCGTACCTCTCCGGAGCTCTGTCAAATGATCTTGTCTCACTACATCTCACTCCTAACGGCTGTGCGGATGCCGTCACTCCGATTATTGACAATGGGAGCACCGGAGATCTCTGTTTCGCTTCGGCTCACGTGGAGAAACTTCCATTCCCGGAGGCACTTCAGGCCGTTCGATTATCGTCTAAAGGGAAACATGTTGCATATTTACAACAGCAAAACGATTGTTTCAGAACGGAGTATTCAACGGTTGCTTCAGACTGCGATGGAGACATCGCGTGGGCTACGGAGGCGCTCGGTTGTTCGCCGGAAGCTGTAAACCTTTGGATAGGCACTGATCTCTCCGTGACCTCTTTCCACAAAGACCACTACGAAAACCTATACGCCGTCGTTTCAGGGGAGAAACAATTCCTACTCCTCCCTCCGACCGATGTACACCGCCTCTATGTCCAACGATACCCGGCAGCCAATTATTCTTACCATCGAGTCTGTGAGATTCTCAGATCAAATTCAATGACTGTGTTTACAGTTGGAAGTCGTTTAATGAGATAAAGTTTTAATCTTTATAGGATACTGAAGCGTTCAAGCTTGAGCTTGAGCAGCCAATGAGGCATGTACCATGGTGCAGTGTTGATCCATACCCTTCACTAGAGAGGGAAGCAAGTGAGAGATTGAAATATCCATTGTTCTTTAATGGCCCAAAGCCTTTTCATTGCACTGTCAAGGCTGGGGAGATTCTTTACCTGTAAGAATCTCAGTCTCTTGTTTATTACCATAGATTGATATCTCTGTCCTCTTCAGTATAGTCTAATCACAACTGTATATGCTTCAGTCTTACTTCCGCCTCGTATTGTAAGAAAGAGCTTTCATTTGTTATGCTTGAATTAATGGGTGATTACGACACATAACGGATGTGTATGTTGCAGGCCTAGCATGTGGTTTCACCATGTTAGTCAAACCCCAGGAAATGGTGGTTATACAATTGCCGTGAACTATTGTAAGAGTATTTTAATTTTGCTTCTATCCCGGCTCTCCTGCTTCTGATTAGCTACCTACCTATGCATCTAATTTGCAGGGTATGACATGCAGTTCGACATCAAGTATGCTTATTTTAACTTCTTGCAATCTGTATCATACGAGTCATCTTCACTCAAGCCAATTCTGTCTGGAAAAGAAGACGAAGATTCAGAATACAGTGATGCAGAGGTATGAAGAGATGAAACAACACTTTGCTTGCTGAGTTTTAGTAGAAAGCCCGGAGAAGATCTTAAATTTACAATTGGTAGTACAAAAGAATTTTCTATGCATTTATTTCGTTACTTGTCATGTCACCTTCTTGATGGAATTTGTGAGATTCCAACACTTTCTCCACTATTCCTCGAGTGTTGTCGTCCAGAAATTCTTATAGAACCATAAAAGCTCTTAAATTCTCTTAATTGCATCTCTTTTGCTGATGACTTTAAGTAAAAAGGTACCAGTGTTTTCTTCGGTCTGTGATGTTGCTTAATTTTGGGCATCAAGTGCATGATGATTCCATAAAGCTCGGGTTTGAATCAAATGTTTTGATACAAGAGTCGGTTCGTTTGTAATGTATGGGAAGTATGAGTTGGTTAAAGATGCAGAAAAAAATGTACAAAGCTGTGGAACGCTATGGTCGGGAGTTATATGCAGCGTAGGTCTCACATGAAGGCTAAGCGTTTCTATAAAATGAAAACGGCTGACCAAGTCAAGGATACGTTCTTGAAGGTATAATAGGCGCCCGTGTCCACGTAAGGCGATCAAGAACATCGCAGCACACTCGAGTTATTTCAAGAACCAAATTTGTTCAGTCAGCGGATTTTGGGGGATGAGATGGAAGTGTTTGTGAATAGATGTCCCGTTGGTTTGTTTTTTTTGGTCTTTGTAGATCAAGGGTTCAGCTTCCTTTGAGGTGATACTTGTTGCTAATGCTGCTGCTTTTTTTTGTCTTTGTAAGAAGCCCATGTGACACTTTAAAGCTGAGAAGCTCAGTGAATAAGACGATGAAAATGGAAAAGAGTTTTTTACTTTGATTAATGTTGATTACTTACTTTATATTGCTAGTAAGTAATCGCGGTTTACATTGTGTACCAAATAACAATTATATCAATTACATGGTTAAGTAATAAACTGACTATCAAATCAATCTCTATATATTAATATTCCTTTTCAAGATGACAAGAAGATTAACTTCAAAGACATCTTGTTGATGAGAGAATGAAACAGAGCTGAAAATAAATGTTAAGTAAATACATCCGTCAGTTGAGTTCCTGTTCTGATATGTAAAGTCTTAATCAGGCCACTTATAATGTGATCCTTTACAATCCAACTCAACGTATTTAGTTTTCTCGTGAAACACAAGATTATTGGCAATATGAATTGCTCCCGTTGAATCACAGTAAAAAGGCTACTGGTCTTGTTTGTGTTGCTTGAAGTTCAGAAAGAATGTTGACAATCCAAACAACTTCACGAACAATAATTGACATAGCATGTATTCCGAATATGCAGATAAATGAGAAACCACATCTTGTTTCTTAGACTTCCAAGCAATGAGAGATTGTCCAAGAAACAAGCAAAATCCTTATGTTGATCGACGTGTGTCGACGCAAGAATCCAAATCTGCATCAGTATATGCTTTCAAAACGAGATCATAATATGCAGAGTAGAACAGACCCATACCAATAATGCCTTTCAAATAGTGCATTACCTTATAAGCTGCCTGCAAATGAGAATTTTTCGGAGCTGGGGTGAGTTGGCATAGTTTGTTGACAGAGAATGTTATATCTAGACGAGTTACTGTCAGGTACATGTGCCTTCCCACGAGACGTCTATACACTGTTTGATCCTCAAGCAAAGGTTCCTTTGTACCATCATGTAGTGTTGGCTCTAAACAAATCTTAATACTTGGCTCTATAGGAATGCTTGAAGGTTTACATGTCATCAATCATGTTTCTTCTAACAATCTCAAGACATACTTTTTTGACAAATTGAAATATTCTTTGCTGATCTTGCAATCTCCAGACCAACAAAGTACTTTAGTTGACCAAAATCTCTAAGTTTGAAAGCTGTTTTGAGATTTGTTATCAATAACTCCACATCTGCATCATTGTTGCTTGAAATAATGTTGTCATCTGCGTGTACTAAACAACAACATACTTTCCAGAGTATTCTTCACAAAAAGTGTATGATCAGTGTGAGATTTTCGAAAACCAAGTGATAACATAGTAGAGCTGAACTTGAGGAACCGTTGTCTTGAAACTTGCTTTAATCCATATAAATATTTTCTCAACTTTGCAAACCGGATTTGAAGGTAATGATTACCCCTCTTTTGTGTATAACCTGGAGGTAAAGTCATGTAAATTTCCTCTTGTACATTACAATTTAAGAAAGCATTTGAGATATCTAACTGAGTCAAACTCCAATTCTTGGATGCAACTACAACTAAAAGCGTCTTCACTGTTGTCATTTTAGCAACATGAGAGAAAGTGTCAACAAAATCCACTCCTTCTTGTTGAGTGTAGCCTTTAGGGTTTCCACTGAAATGGGTATCAACCAAGACATACCAGCTGAAGTCTAATATGACAACTTATCTGCGGTTCATCTTACTGAAACCTCAGTCATGCATAAGAAGTCAAAACACTTTGCAACACACTATCACTACGCTCGATAAAAGGTTGCAGAAGGTACTCTTATTGTCTATCATGTTCCAACTACATCACAACTAGCAGACGTCTTTACCAAGTCATTACCATAAGCAAGTTTCTTAAATATCTATACCAAACTCGGTGTTGATATGAATCCCACCACGAGTTTTCAGGGGGGGGGTCTTAGCAAGGCCCAAAACACTTTGAAAAACTCAGTCCAAGATCAGAGGAACAAGCCCACCTACAAGCCCAATCTGCAGTCAAATTTTTGATGCTCTGCAATGGCTTCTTTGACCAGCAAAAGCAGAGCTTGTCCTCATCCAAATCAGTGTACGGCAAAGCAATCCGTAAATCAACCTTATCATCAGAAAATCCAGCTAGCAAACCGTTATGCTCTCCTTGATCTAGATCCTTCTACATGAGTGTTAAAGCAAGACATTGTAGCAAACGATATCTTTTGCAAATGAATCAATAAGAAAATCGTTTTTACTCAATCTTTATGCATCTTCTTCATGGCTCTCTTTATGCAGTCAGGCTGTGCTTATGTTGAAATTTTAGAAATATTGGCCCACGTCTAATTTTTTATATTGAATTTCTATTTGAATATCACTTATGTTCAATTTTGTAAAATAAAATGTTTAACAGATCATTTAAAATTTTAAATTGTAATTTGATGACACTTGTATTGTAAAAATTTAAAAATATATTTACTTCTGAATAAAGTCAAAATTCTCATTTTCGGGTATCTCCAAAAAAAAACCTCAAAACTTTATTTTTGAGATTTTTGTTCACTCCAAAAAACCTTTAAAATCTTAAATTTGAAGTTCTTTTTATATTATAGTTTTTATAATTATAGATTTCATTAGTTTGAACAATTAAATAATGTTATATCTCATATATTTGATATATTTTTATAAATTTTATTTTTACATATAAATTAATGAAAACTATAAATGAAAATAAAAATATGAATATAAAATAAATATTTGATAACAATTGTGAACATTACAAAAACATGTGGGTTGAGTAATTTAAAATTTTAACTATAAATTAAGATTGTAATTTGTATGTTTATTATTATTTTTATGTAATTTATACTTTAATGTAATATTCTATGAATTAGTAATTAGATTTTATAATATTTTTATATGTATGTTTTGTACTTATTTAAAAAATGTATGATACAAAGTAATTATTATCAATGGTAACGATTTTAATGCAAAACACAAAAAACTTATTTTAAAGTTTTCTTTTGGAGACCAACACTTTGAAACTTTAAATTTGAGGTTTGGAAACTTAAAAAATGAAGTCTTTTTCAGATGCCCATAAAATTTGAATAGGTAAAAAAGTTCATATATAACTAGATAAGTATTGAATCAGACATTATATGTGTATTTGAAGAAATCTATTATAACAAAACCGCTTATGGAACGACCTCCATAAATGTAAGCATGTATCCAAGCAACTAAACAGGTCTCCCTAGAAATTCTTACTGGCACACTTTACGAGGAGTTTCCGCAAGAGATTTTTAGGAGTCGTTGCTTTCCCGGTAGCCGGCGTTCTAAGCCGGTGCTAGGGAGGGGAGATTAAGTTGTGTTGATGTTAGATCATGCGAGTAGCCGTACGGTTTCTTCATCTTTTGTCCGGCGATTACTGGTCTGTTCTATCTCTGGTGGTTTGCTTTCGACGTTGTTTTAGGCCTTTGCCTATGGTTTTCTCCGCTTTGAGGTGAATCCTTTTTATCTTTATCTAAGGAGTTGTAGTTCCGAGTCTATTTCTCTTTTTCATCTTTACATAATTTGGAGAGTTTTTCTCGTTGGTCTCATTTTAAAGTGATTATGTTTTCTGTTTGTGGGTTTTATTGTCCGTTTGTGGGTTCTAGACTGCGGAAATTTTTTTGTTCCTTACCGCCTTTGTTGCTCGGTATTCTTTCGGGTTTAGTTTCCGAAATATCCGACTCAGTTGTATAACTAGATTGTTTATTAATATATAATCCACCAGATGTAAAAAAACGTAAGCACGTATCTATATGTAGTTGGTTGCATAAACATGAAAATAAATTATGCCTATACACCACTACACTACAAAATTTTGATACCCTTAAATTTGTATATAAATTTTGACTGAAAAGCGTTTAAATTCTAAGGCTTGGTCAAGTAAGAGAGAAATGGCGTTTAAATTCTATCTCTTTGCTAAATATGAGGACTTCTTTCCTCTAGTAGCGAAAATCTGGTTTTCAACTACTGTTGAGGGATCGGCTATGTTTATAGTGGCCAGAAAGATAAAGCTTTTAAAAATCCGGTAAGAGAGTTGAGGAAGGAGAATCATTCAATCTAGAGAATTGAGTTAAAAAGGCACATGGAACTCTTTTGAGAATGCAAGTAAATCTCCTTTCTTCCTCTACCATCTCATAAGCTGAGTAAGAAATTAAAGCTCATAGAATATGACAAATCCTTGCAACAGCTGAGTACGGTGGTACGATCACATCATATTTTCAAAGAATAGTGGCTACAAGCTTGTAGTTTCATATAGGCCTGGGAATATAAACCGACCCGAGCAAACCGAACCGAGCCGAACCGAGATTTTCGGTTTTCGGTTCGGGTTCGGTTAGGAGAACCAAACCGATCGGCAAAACCGAAATGGCGTTTAAATTCTATCTCTTTGCTAAATATGAGGACTTCTTTCCTCTAGTAGCGAAAATCTGGTTTTCAACTACTGTTGAGGGATCGGCTATGTTTATAGTGGCCAGAAAGATAAAGCTTTTAAAGAATCCGGTAAGAGAGTTGAGGAAGGAGAATCATTCAATCTAGAGAATTGAGTTAAAGAGGCACATGGAACTCTTTTGAGAATGCAAGTAAATCTCCTTTCTTCCTCTACCATCTCATAAGCTGAGTAAGAAATTAAAGCTCATAGAATATGACAAATCCTTGCAACAGCTGAGTACGGTGGTACGATCACATCATATTTTCAAAGAATAGTGGCTACAAGCTTGTAGTTTCATATAGGCCTGGGAATATAAACCGACCCGAGCAAACCGAACCGAGCCGAACCGAGATTTTCGGTTTTCGGTTCGGTTTCGGTTAGGAGAACCAAACCGATCGGTAAAACTTATTTTCTATCTCGGTTAACCGGTCGGGTCGGTTCGGTTCAAGCAAACCGAACGGTTAACCGAAAATTTCCAAACCTCTAATATTCTAGCCGGTCTACTCATTTTGGTAAACCATAAATTTGAGTGATATATAAACTAACAAAAATAAGCTCAACTTACCGATGTGGGAGGAATTTAATAGTTTACTTTCTCTGAATATGGGCCAACTAACAAACGTGATATAGCTTGATTTATATGGGCTATAATGAACACTTAATATTACTAATTTATACTGATTCAACCCATGAAAAAAAGAAAACCTAATTACTTTGTCTTCTTCATTGTTTCTGTCGTTAGCTTTTATTTTTTTTCAGCCGCCTCATTCTTCTCTATTCTTCTTTCATCTCCTCTTCTAGTCTTCTTCTCAAGGCATATTCTTCACGGTCCAGGTTTTGCAGATCATGCTATATAGCTGGACAATAACAAATCTGTGGATTTCTATTTCGTTTCTTTCGCTTACAGCAAAAATCGGAGCCACGGTGACGCCGTCGACGCGTCATTGACCGTCGGTGGGAAGACGCTACGAAACCGGATCTTCTCCAAGTCCGGGTCTACATCCGCCGACCCTAGTCAATGGGCGACGCCGGTTACGAAGAACGACCCGAGCACTTCTTGAAATATTCTTCTTCTCTTCTCCTCTGTTTCTTTACTTTTGTTCTTCGATTTTTTTTTGAAAACCGAACTAAATAACCAACCAAACCGATTTATACATATTTAACCAGAATTTTAATTGAAAACCGAAAATTTTCGGTTAATTTCGGTAAATATAAAAATAACCGAACTAACCGGTTTCCGAACCGAACCGAACCGTAATTAATTTCGGTTAAATTCGGTAGGATTTTTCAAAACCGAACTAACCGAAAAACCGAAATAACCGACCGGTTCGGTTTACCCGAAATCCCAGGCCTAGTTTCATATATTGCAGATATTAAAGTGCTATTGTAGTTTAATATATTGCAGATATTAAAACGCTATTGTAGTTTAATATATTTCAGACAGTAAAAAAATATTTTAAAAATAAAGTTCATAGCATTTACAAAAAACGCTAACTAAAGTGCCAGATTTTTTATGGCGGTCGATGACATAGCGGGTAACACAACGTTATCGTATCGATACATAGCGTTTTTCGGCAGCTATTAATACGCGAATTTCTTGTAGTGAAGGAACGAAAAAGGGAATAGAATCGAAGCGCATGAGGAGATCTTACATCACTATGTGCAGTCCTTCGAGAATCGAAGCGCATGAGGAGATCTTACATCACTATGTGCAGTCCTTCGAGGATTTAATGGGCAATGAAGTTGGTCTAGCTCAGATTCTCCAAGAGGATATTAATGGCGTGATGAACTTCTTCTGCTCAGCGGAACATGTTTCGGCTTTACACTTGTTCTCATTCACGGCTGAGAAGAAAAAAAAAATTTCTTTGACCTCCCACATAAAAAATGCAGTGGTACTGATGGTTTCCTAGCTGAGTTCTTCAAATCATGTTACGGAGGCTGTTCTGGAATTCTTCGACTCGAGCTGTCTATTAAACCAATGGAATGCCACAAATTTGGTGTTGATTCCTAAGATTCAAAGGTGTTACTCCAAAACATTCTTTCATGATGTGGCTGGTAACGCTTGATATATTAGCGATAAGATCGAGAATTGTTTCATGGGGAATGAAAACTCTGATTCACTGTCCCCTCTGCTCGGCCAGTGTTGAAAACAGAGATCTTCTTCTGATGCAATGCTCATTCTCAAACATCATTTGTAGAACTATCAAGCAGAGTCTCCACTTGACGCAGTTGGGGTTTGGATCTTGGAACAAACTCATGCACTGGACGCATTCTTCAGCTTTAGATTCGTCGTTGCTTAAGCGGTAGTCTACTCGGTGTGGAAACGGCGCAACAACCTGGTCCATAACGGCATCTCAATTCCTTGGCAAACCGTGTTTAAGAAAATTGACAGAATTGTGAAAAACACTATCCTAGCGAGAAACAAAAGAATATCATTCAGATCTCTAATGGCTTTGTGGCTCGATTAATTGGAACTAATTCTTCTGAATATTTTGTTTCCTTGTTTTTTTGCTTTTGCCAAAGTAGAAGACGTATAAGTAACGTTTAGTAAAACCTCAACTTCACTCTTTAATGATATTTACCGTTGATAGTAAGAATTATGTGTGTTTTTGATCAATTTCCCAATTCTTACAACGTTGTTGCAGTAATTGAGGTATCAATCTATACTTGGAATGATCAAGTCAATAAGATAAGAATAGTATGCATAAGCTAAATGCAATCAAGAATTTTTTTAAAGTTAACTAGAGCTTTAAAGACAATTTAATCCTAGAATGATCAACTAGCCAACCAAGCAAACCAATTCAAGATGAGACTATCAAGAGACAAGACCAAAAAGCTTAAACAACAACAAAAATAGAACAACAAAACAAAGATAATTCAAGTATTTGATTAAAAATTAAGCCTTTGTGTTAAGGTAGTTGATCTAGGTGACACTAATCCTTAAGTCTAAAAACACTAATCCAAATTAATACACTCTCATGTCATTAACCCTATGCTAATTATGCATTAATCACCAATTTTCATTGGTTAATCACAAGCATGTATTAATCACAAGTCCTAATAGTCGCTAAACACCTTAAACATTAATTCTTGGCTAAAAGTGTAAAGCTCTCTAAAACTCAAATAATCATTTCATCAAACACCTTGTGTGCACTAAAATACCAAGTTCTAGATTTAGATTAGCTAAGTCAAACTAGCATTAAATACATCAAGTGAGAAAGAAAATGAAAAATCTGAGCCCTAAGCATCAAGATCCAATACCTAATCACCCTAATTTACCTAATCCAAAAGTGTGAGATCTGAGATTCACACTAAGAAATTGTATTCGTGGATTTGGACTTTAGGATATAGAAATGGTATAGATTTTCTATGAATCAAAGACTTTATTGAGATTGATCGTCGAGATAGAACAAACACAGTCGAAAAGAGAGTACAAAGAGAATTGTTCGAGCTATCTAGTCGAAGTGTTCTTAGCTAGGGTTGGAATGTCTTGAATGAATCGCCACTTATCCTTTAAATACTCTCGACTTTGATCTCCTTGTTCCGATATTTCGGCCTCGCCATCATAACGATCTCCGAGATTTGTGCGGATCCGTTGGACTGACGAAGACCGGGTTGTCTATCTCCACGTCGTCTCCTGCCGAGCTCGAGCTCGATTGCTTCCCACTTCGGCATTGCTTGGGCCTTGTCAAGAAGTCAATCGTATAGGCCCAACACAGAATAACGGTCGATCTCTCTCTGTCTTTATACTGAAGCGGGCTCATAACGATGGGCCTTTGTTTTATTTGTTAATGGGCCGAATTTCCTAGAGGGAAATCCAGTACCAACAATAGCCCACCAGCCCATTAGTTTCGATGAGTCGAGGTTAATGGGCGGTGGACGTTCTCGGGAAAATGCGTGCGTGTCTTAGGTATTGGAGAAAACCTAATGATTATTTTTGCCCCATCCGAAGATCTTGTTTTGATCGGATGGCTAAGATTGGGCGCGTGGATCGGATCAATCTATTTGCGGCGAGTTCGTTGCCACAACTAGTGTAACTCGATCTACCGTTGGTCTAGTCGATCATCAACGGCTGAGATCTCATGAGTTTGATAAATCTTATCGGCCTCGATTCGTGCGGATGTGACCTATCTTATCAGCCGTTTATCCCTGCCCTTAGACCTTATATCGACGGTCGAGATCGCAAGGGATCAAAGGATCCCAACTGTCTCGATCTTTTTCGTAATTATTCACAAATTTAGAATTGAGCGGTTGAGATTGCGGGATACGAAAAATCCCATGGATCTCGAGCACGAGATAGTTTAAAAGGGGAAGTTACCTAGCACGATTCCCATTACTGCTCGCACTACAAATCGACAAGGTAACTTCTTCTCCCTCATTCTATCATCTTTGCCTCTCGCTCTTGTTCCTTTTGCTATTATTTTGAAACTATTCTCTTTAGGGATTTCGTCTTTCCTCTTTTTCTTTTTTCAAAAGAAAGAAATTCTCAGTACACCGACCATTATGGTTCAGAAAGATGCAGTCAGGGCGAGCTCAAACGCGGCGGCGGGACCGTTCGGTCCCCATCCGCCGTCCAATTTGACCGTGGACCATATACAAAAGTTGCGGACAAAGTGTCGGATCCCACCGGAGGTGGAGATAATCATCCCATCTCCGGCGATGTCGTCGGAAACCGTCGTCGAGGGCTATTGTTGTGCCTCTTATACCTATTTCGATAAATGCGGATTGTTTTTTCCAATCCCTCGCATTATCTCATGGGTTTTGACTCAGCTTCAGCTGGCCTTTCATCAGATGACTCCGAATTTCGTCCGGTACGTTATCGGACTCGGAGTCAGAGCCGTCGAGGAGGGCATCAGTTTCGGGGTCGAGGAGTTGATGAGGGTTTGTTCGGTGAAACATAACACTCGCTTCCCCGGGACTTACTACCTCTCTCTCCTCGTCATGGGAAGATCCTCGACGGGATCCCGACAAGGGATGTGTGGAAGAGTAAATATTTTTACTTCAGGATCAACCGTCACTCGGTTTAGGGCTTCGATTATTCGGTTATCCCGACGAAGTGGACATCTAGTGTCGGTCAGCTTTTTAGGGTTTACTGGTTTTCCTGGTCACTTCGATGTTCTTAGTTGACATTAAGCCGTTTGTTAATAGTTTTTTTTTTTGGTTTTTCTTTCAGAGGCTCCCGAGTCACTATCTCTGAACCCAATCACATCGATCTTGATAGCTCGTCTCAGGAGAGGAGATATCCGCTGGTCTAATTTCTCAGACCTGCGAATCCGAGCTGCCCTAGGTCCCGCGTCCCAACGACCTTCTTCATACCGATCTCGGCTTTCGCAAGACGAGTCGCTGCTCCCCCACCAGCCCGCTTCGACCAAATCGTTCAGGCTCCGCTTCAGTTTACCGACTGGACTGGAGAGTAAGTATTCTGATTGGTTTGTGTAAGGACTTCCATGCTAGACGTCTTTTACTTGTCAAGCTGACTCGAGTCCGTTTTACCTGCAGATCGACTTATTTCAGACGATAGTTCTACCGCCAGTACCCCTTCTTTCGAAAGATGTCCCGAAGATCGAGCAGCCATCAGAACGGGAAGGATCCCGTTGATCTGGCGAAGAAATTGAAGGTCGGCGACTTGGGCAACGCCCTTCTTTTTGCCATGGGCGAGGGGCCTCCTCCTCCTCCTTCAGTCCCTCCTCCTAACTCTGTTCAGGTCCCCCTGGCCACAGGATCCGGAGAGGCAAACATGGAGGTGGAGAATTTACCTCCTCTTTCGACTGGTCGAGAACTAGCACAGGTCTCGTCTGGAGAGCCTGTTTTGCACAACTCCCGGTCGAATGGTTCAAGAGGATCGAACGGTCGGAGTCGGGGCGGTCCTACTCCTCCGGCGGCGAAGCATCAAAGAACTGACGTGGAAGTGAGCTCGAGAAGATCGAGCCAGAATGTGGAGGCGAGGCCTGCCTCTTCTGGGTCCTCCGGATCTTTCAACTGGCGCTTCAGGCACCAGAAGGAATGCCCGATTGCGGATGACCCGACGGGTGTTGCCTATATGCTGAGGCCTTTTAAGCCCACAGGCGTTCAGCTCCCAGCTGTTGGGGTATGGCCCTCGGTGATCCTTACACCGAGATGATGGCTTCTGCTGCGAAGGTAATGATTTCCCTCCTTCGCTTTCTTGACTTGTTTCACGCTTAATTTTTTGATTTTCCTTGTAGGCCTTGGAGGCCGCGAACAAGTTCGCGGCTAGGGCTGAGCGTGACCTGCGAGAAATACCACAGGCGAGTGAGCTCGAGACCATCGAGAAAACGGTTAGTGACCTGAAAACGCAGTTGCATGGGGCCTTGCCTCGGGTTTTTGTCGCGGAGGAGGCGAGTCGAAACGCTGTTGAGGCAGGTCTGGTTGCGGATATGCGGGCTGCTGATATATCATGGTTTTTACTAGTTTTAGACCATGATATAAGTGTGTTTTTAGTGTCTTTTGTCTTTGTTTAGAGTCTTTTACAGGTATAATCAGGTTGGGAGCTGAATTGGAGATAATGGAGCATTTTGGAGATTTTTGGAGTGTTTGGCCGAGAGATAGAGTTCACTGTCCGAAACAGAGGAAGGTGTCGATCGTTGCACTCTAGCATCGATCGATGCACCAGCGAGATGGGCCAAAAACTCGGCGGTTTAGAAGAGTGAAGAATTTGCACTTTGATCCAGAAGTTCCTGATATTTACAAAGAAGCCCCTGGCCGAGATTATGCCTATATATTAGAGTTTTTAGAGTTTTTATTAGATACGCTTGATACTTTTTACCATACACTTTGATAATTAAGAGCAGAGGATTTTAGAGCTTTTTGGGGCTGATCTGAACTTGTTACATCATCTGTATTTGGAGAAGATTTCAAACCCCTTTTACTCTTATTCTTTTATGCAATTTATTCATTCTATGATTATGTTTTCATTATCTATGTCTGAGTAGATCCATAGTTAGGTTTAGGGTTTCTCACATAGGATTTCATGACTTGCTAGACTTGTTCAAATTCAGTTAAGGATTCAAACTATATTTGTTCTTCAATTTAATTGTGCTTAAAGCTAGTTCTAACCTGATCAATTAGAATCTAGATCTTAGGTTGCTAAATACGTCACGGAAGTGGGGTTTAGGAATCTGAACTAATTAAATTGGGCAATTAAACTTTGCGCAAACGGAAGTTTGGTTTAGGATAATTGTGAACATATCAAACTTGGACTTATTGCTAGTTTAATCTGTTAGTTCTCGCAAACGAAAGTTTGGTTTGCTGCACTTAGACTTAGAGAATTATCGCAAAGGAATTTGGTTAATTCTATATCTGTGTTTTGAGTTCTAGAACCGTTCTTAATTAGATCCTTGCTGAATGAACTGTCTGCTTGTCTGATTTCCTGAGAATACCCTAGGCTTGACGCTTTTAATTACTTGCTTTACAACCGTTAATCTCTGCTACTGATTTACTTTCTCGCACCGCAATTTATTTCATAAACTACTTGCTTATTTCTAGTATTTATTCCTACAGTTTGATTCTCTTGAGACCAAGTGTCCCTGTGGATTCGATAACCCTATATACTACTTGACATTGCTGTTCACTTGCAGTTTAGTATAGGGAAAACTTAGAACCTATCAAGTTTTTGGCGCCGTTGCCGGGGACTCTTTGAGTCTTCGATAGGACCGAACTTAGGGTTTTTGCTAGAAATTTTTCTTTTTGTTTTTGTTCTTTTTCGTTTTTATTTTTGATTTTGCTGATTTTCTTTTTTCTCGGTTTCTTTCTGTCGCAGGTACGAATTTCGCCTTGCGTCGATCGTTGCATATCTTGCGTCGATCGTCACTAGGCGATTCTGAGAATTGAATCGATCGTTGCACTGATAGCATCGATCGTTGCTGGACGATTACAGACAGTTTATGCCAACACAGAAAACTCGAAGTAATCCGAACTCGAGCTTGCTTAATCTCGGACTAGAGGAACTTGGACGTCTAGAAAGGACTAACAGAAGAGAAAAGAGAGAGAGAATGGTACGAGAACGTTTGATCTTGATACCAGATGCTGAAGGTACCCTGAGGGACCAAGATGACAACCCGTACAATGCTGCTGGGCATCGGGTTGATGCTGAAGGGAATGTTATCCCTGATCCTCCTGAGCAACAGGAGCTGAACCGAAACCAGGGTCAAGGACAGGCCCAAGGTATAGAGATGGTGGTTCATGAGAGGACACTAGCTGATTACAACAGACCTGATGAGTTTCATGCAAACCGAGCAGCTCTAGTGCTTCCTGCTTTTGAGAGGAACGATTTTGAGGTAAAAACCATCTACTACCAGCTGATGAGACAGATTGCTTTTCATGGTCTTCAAACAGAGCAGCCTATGGATCACATTGACAAGTTTGAGGACATAGTCACTGGCATGAAGTATGAAGGAGTATGCCCGGACTATCTGTTCCTTAAGCTATTTCCGCACAGTCTTGCTGGAGACGCTAGTGCATGGCTGAGACAACTGGCACCTGGTCAGTATACTACTTGGGCAGCCTTAAAGAGTGAGTTCCTGCGTCACTTTTATGATGATGCACGCTCGGATCAGTCCAGACAGGACATACTCACCTTTTCCCAAGGAGCTGTGGAGCCCTTGAAGACTGCCTGGATGAGATTTAAGCAGTATCATCGTGACTGTCCACACCATGGATTCACAGAAGTACAGCTGATTGGTATCTTCTTCAGAGGCATAGATCTTCCTTATCAGACTGCGCTGGATAATTCCAGTAATGCCAATTTCAACACCAGGACTCCTACACAGGCTAAGCAGTTGATAGAGAATCTGATTGGCAGCAACAGTTGCAAAACAATGGATGAAAGGAGAAAGAGATCTGGTGGAACCGTAGAGAATTCTGATATAGCTAATATAAGATCCAGATTGGACACAGTCTACAATCTCCTAACAAGTAAGAAATCTGTCCACTTTGCCCAAGATGTAGAGGTGATTCAGGCTGAGGAGGAAACTCAGGAAGAAGATGTGAATTTCATAGGAGGTTCTGGTTTCCAAGGTAATAGATTTGGTAATCAACAGGGGAACAGATTCTCCAATGGTGGACAGACTGGTGGTTTTCAGAAGACCTATGGACAAGGTAATCAGAGAACCTATGGGTCTACATCCTATCAGACTCCTCCTGCACCTACAACCCATGAGAGCAAAATGGAGGCTATGATGGAACAACTGATGGAGAGTCAAACCAAGCTTTCTGTGGACAACAATAAGAAGTTGGACGCTGTCTATCAAGACCTCAATGGGAAGTTTGAGTCACTGAGCACTCACATGAAGCAGTTGGACACTCAGGTGAACCAGATGTCCAGCTCACTGAAGGGAAAAGGAGTTGCAGAGACTCATATTAAGGCCTGGTCTATACTCATTAATGATGGATCTTATCTAGGGGAGAAATTTGAGCTAAGTACAGCTGAATTGGTGACTGAGGCAGAATTTTCGGATTTCTGTGAAAAACTCTCGGGTAGAAACTGCAGTGATGCAACGATCGACACACAGCTGGCATCGATCGATGCAGGTCGTGAACGAGCAGAAGACCCGTGGGATGAAAGTGAGATTGATGCAGAACTAGCCCGCCTATTCCCTGATGTATCTGAGATCACTCAAGAGGATGTTTATGCACAAGCCATTAGGCAATATCCCAAGGTGTCTGAAGTGATTAAACAAGAGATTGAAGAGCTGAAAAAGCTAGAAGAGAGTGGTGAAGACTTGGAAGAAATTCCACCTTCTGATGATCCACCTTATCATCCATGTGTTCAGAGATATTTGAACAAGATGTTGCCTTTAGATGAGGAGCTGAGAGAATGGGTGATAATAGTTCCTCAGCATATCAGTGATGTTCTGCTAACCAAGGTCCCAAAGAAGTTATCTGATCCTGGAGTCTTTGTGCTAGATTGTTCTATCTTTGAGGATAGTTTTAGGCGTTCTCTATGTGATTTAGGAGCTGCTGGAAGCATAATGCCTTACTCTGTGGCAGAGAAGCTGGGAATGTTGGATTTTACTCCTACTAGGACTTCTCTTATCCTAGCTGATCAGTCCATACGAGTTCCTGAAGGACTTCTTATGGACATTCCGGTGAGAGTTGGGAACTACTTAGTTCCAACGGACTTCCTTGTGCTGAAATATGATTGTGATCCGGATGAAGCTTTATTGCTTGGGAGACCATTCTTGGCTACAGCAGGAGCTGTGATTGATGTTAGACAGAGTCTAATAGACCTCCACCTGGGAGATGAACCACTGCACTATGAGATGGATAAGCTGCGAAGGCCACTGATAGATGGGCAGACATTCACCATAAGGGACACAGATCTTGAGCAGCCAGATGAGACTGCAGTTATAGATCCTGGAGCACATTTCACTCCATCTTTTCTTGGCCATGAGCATTCCGCTACAGCCTACTCACCACCTTGGATGAGGAGACTTGAACAGAGACAGAAAAAGTCTTTGTCAAGACCTCCTGGTACTTGAAAGATCTCATCCGTCCGGTCAAGCTATTGACCTTAAACAAGCGCTGGGTGGGAGGCAACCCACCATTAGGTACTGGTGTTTTTCTTTTTCATTTTTGGTGTTTTTGTTAGGATTTTACGTTTGTTTTTGTTTCTGGTGAGTTTTATGATTGCAGGTCTCGGTTAAATCGCAGTGCAGCGATCGATGCATTTCTGCATCGATCGTCACAACACGAAAGTAATCGCATTGCAGCGATCGTTGCGGTCCTGAGCAACGATCGACTATACACGAAAATCGCCAAGTAACGGTCGATGCACTTAGTGCAACGGTCGATGCTTAGCGACAGAGGTAACCCGACAGACATAATTTCACCTTTTCAATTTTTCTTTTTACCGATCCTTCGCTGGACACTACCGGGGACAGTGTGTCTTAAGTGTGGGGGAGGTGCTACTGACTTTTGTTTTCTGTTTTCTTAAGAGTCAGTCCGTTTTTCAAAAAATTTTGTTTTATTGAGTCAAAATTGTTTAAGTAAGAAACTATGATTTTCTGAGAAGATTTACAAGACTTGCAGGAACTTAAGTAACCATTGGGATGAAGTTGCAGGATCTATCTATGACTATTAGAAAACTCCATCACAGATCAACCTACTGGGAACACCCACATCACTTCAGGTATCAGAGGATCCTTTACTGACTTCAACCTTAATACTGACTTAGATTTCTCACCTAAGAGCTTGGTATGCTTTATGTCGGATTCCCTGTTAGTTCTGACACAGCCTGTAAACCTGTCCTATTTAGTCCCCTTCTCCCCTTCTGTAAAGTAAAAAAAAAATAATAAACTGAGGATGAGTTAGTAACTCCGAAGTGGTCATGAGAATAGTAGCAAACACTATTATCTCTCATGTGATCCATGGAATGTGTCCAAAGTACACCCCATAACGGGAAGAACACTGATAAAAAAAATAAAATGATACCCAGTGGGGAAAAATCAGTTGTTAAAGAAGGGAAAGAGAAGAAAGGGACTAGAGAAAGATAGTATGGTGGTCTAGAGCTGATAAGGTAAGAATCCATGTGCCTTTAGATCGATACTCCTTAGGTGAGACCGCACTTAAATACTTGCAGAAGTCAGTAGGGAGAATTTGAATGCTTGAATGTGATTGTGGAGTTTACCTAGGACAGTTGCTAAGTGTGGGGGAAGTACATGTTGGTCTTGATATCCTGTGATTGATTCTTTCAGTGGTTTACTAAGGGGAATCTAAGTATTGTAGCTTCTAGGATGAAATGAGTTTCTGAAGAGTTTTCAAGCCTCTTCACCATGTTTTAGTTCTCTGTTTTGCTTGAGGGCAAGCAAAGGCTAAGTGTGGGGGAGTTGATATATCATGGTTTTTACTAGTTTTAGACCATGATATAAGTGTGTTTTTAGTGTCTTTTGTCTTTGTTTAGAGTCTTTTACAGGTATAATCAGGTTGGGAGCTGAATTGGAGATAATGGAGTATTTTGGAGATTTTTGGAGTGTTTGGCCGAGAGATAGAGTTCACTGTCCGAAACAGAGGAAGGTGTCGATCGTTGCACTCTAGCATCGATCGATGCACCAGCGAGATGGGCCAAAAACTCGGCGGTTTAGAAGAGTGAAGAATTTGCACTTTGATCCAGAAGTTCCTGATATTTACAAAGAAGCCCCTGGCCGAGATTATGCCTATATATTAGAGTTTTTAGAGTTTTTATTAGATACGCTTGATACTTTTTACCATACACTTTGATAATTAAGAGCAGAGGATTTTAGAGCTTTTTGGGGCTGATCTGAACCTGTTACATCATCTGTATTTGGAGAAGATTTCGAACCCCTTTTACTCTTATTCTTTTATGCAATTTATTCATTCTATGATTATGTTTTCATTATCTATGTCTGAGTAGATCCATAGTTAGGTTTAGGGTTTCTCACATAGGATTTCATGACTTGCTAGACTTGTTCAAATTCAGTTAAGGATTCAAACTATATCTGTTCTTCAATTTAATTGTGCTTAAAGCTAGTTCTAACCTGATCAATTAGAATCTAGATCTTAGGTTGCTAAATACGTCACGGAAGTGGGGTTTAGGAATCTGAACTAATTAAATTGGGCAATTAAACTTTGCACAAACGGAAGTTTGGTTTAGGATAATTGTGAACATATCAAACTTGGACTTATTGCTAGTTTAATCTGTTAGTTCTCGCAAACGAAAGTTTGGTTTGCTGCACTTAGACTTAGAGAATTATCGCAAAGGAATTTGGTTAATTCTATATCTGTGTTTTGAGTTCTAGAACCGTTCTTAATTAGATCCTTGCTGAATGAACTGTCTGCTTGTCTGATTTCCTGAGAATACCCTAGGCTTGACGCTTTTAATTACTTGCTTTACAACCGTTAATCTCTGCTACTGATTTACTTTCTCGCACCGCAATTTATTTCATAAACTACTTGCTTATTTCTAGTATTTATTCCTACAGTTTGATTCTCTTGAGACCAAGTGTCCCTGTGGATTCGATAACCCTATATACTACTTGACATTGCTGTTCACTTGCAGTTTAGTATAGGGAAAACTTAGAACCTATCAGCTGCGCAATGTCAGGCTGATTTGGACAAGGCTATCGCCGACCGAGAGCTTGATATCAAGGTGGCGGCCCACGAGGCGAGGAAGGGGCTAAATGTTGAATACCTCAAGATTCTCGAGGGAATTGCGGCGAAGGAAAGCCAAAGGAAGGTTGCTGTGAGTGCTGAGATAAGGCTCCAAGAGGCCTTGGCCAATATCGTGCTTATCGCTGAGTTCGCCTCTGACGAATTGGATTTGACCAAGGAGGTGATGGACTTGGCTGAGAAGAAGCGATTAACTATGGAGGAGATGGACGCTGCAGCAGTTTCGGACTTCAGCATTAGCAAGCTCAATTTGCCGGTGATGTCGGACGATTCGGTGATCTTGGCGCGCCCTTTAAACCAGGTGGCCACTCATCTTGATCAGTATGGGTCGAATCTCCCAAACGGAGTTAGCTCGCGAGCTAGTGATGAGGCTGAGGGTCGACTCGAGGAGGGAGGGACGGTTGGTGATCAGCCAGAGGATTGGGACGAGGCTTCCTCTCCTTCCAAGCAGTTCTAATAAATTTTAATCGTGGCTGCCTCGAGGGGCTTTCATTTCCTTTTCCAGACTTTGTTGCCCAAGGGGGCTTTTGTTTTTGGTGTTGCCCTTAGTGGGCTTTTTGTTCGAACTCGGGGACATTGTGTCCTCTTTTTTTTATGAATTGCTTTTGAATCTTTCATGCCTTAACATAGATTCCACTGTATAACACCTTAGTGTAGAATTGGCCGTTATGGCAGTTCAAACCTCTCCTGAGAGATCGAATGAATAACCTTAGGAAATTCTCAATGGACCTTTACTTTGAACAAACTCTAGTCCGAGTTTTTCTTCGAGTATGTTAGAAGTTCGACTCTTTCAATTTTGGCGTTCCACGGAAACTTCTAAGTATAAGTCAAAAAATGGACTTACACAGATTTTGAGTGTGTGCGGAGGCCTTTTTTGTATGAGCAGTTGACCTCGTTGTTTTTGCTTAGAGGGAGGGGGTAGCCCCCCCGATTCTTCTAAGCTGCATAAGGCTGGAAGAATTTTATGTTTTCGAGGGATCATTTCAGATCACTTGATTTGGGACGACCATTTCAGTTCGTTCTGCCTAGAGGGACCATTTTGGGTCGCTTTATTTTCGGGACGAGCATTTAAGTTCGTTCTGCTTGGAGGGACCATTTTGGGTCGCTTTATTTTTGGGACGAGCATTTCAGTTCGTTCTGCTTGGAGGGACCATTTCGGGTCGCTTATTTTTGGGACGAGCATTTCAGTTCGTTCTGTTTTGGGGCGATCATTTCAGATCGCTCGATTTTGGGGCAAGCATTTCAGTTCGCTCGTATCACTTTATTTTAGGAGAGGCCATTTCAGGTCGCTTATGAAGGGATAATTTCATATCACTTGTCTTTTGAAGAGATAATTTCATATCACTTTATTTTAGGAGAGGCCATTTCAGGTCGCTGAGAAGGGATAATTTCATATCACTTGTCTTTCGAAGAGATAATTTCATATCACTTTATTTTAGGAGAGGCCATTTCAGGTCGCTGAGAAGGGATAATTTCTTATTGCTTTGCAGAATGTAATGGCGAAATATTTCGCGATGACTCTTAACTTTTACGATCGGAAAGACACATTGGTAGGGAGACTTATTTTGATTTCACAAAGATAAGCTATTACGACTTCGTTTGAAGTTATCGAGCTCTGTAAGAGCTATGTGTTGGGGGGGGGGGGGCTGCGCTCGAAGTCGAGCTGCCTACGTACCCTTTTAAGGGGATCAAGACATTTCGTAGTTTGATTATGTTGATGTACTTTTAGTGAAAGTACTTTTTGAGGTTGATGATGTTCCAAGGTCGTAGTTCAGGCTTCTGGGTTTCTACCGACTGGAGTCGGTAGACCCCGTCCTTCACAACATCGGTGACCTGGTAAGGACCTTCCAACTTTGCTCCTAACTTTCCAGCGTGTTCTTCCTTTTTATGGTCGAACACTTTCCGTAAGACGAGCTCGCCTACTTGAAACATTCGAGTTTTGATCTTGGAATCGTAGTAGCGAGCTGCGGCTTGTTGGTAGTTCTGGATTCAAGCTAGTGCGAGATTCCTCCTTTCGTCGATGAGATCAAGCTCGTCCGTTATCATCTTGTTGTTAAGTTCCTCTTGTCGTGGACATTCTTCTTTGCGGATGCTTGACACGAGGATTTCGGCTGGTACTACCGCCTCGATCGCGTAAGCCAGCGAAAAGGGAATTTCGCCGGTGGATTTGCGAGGAGTAGTCCGGTGAGTCCAGAGTACGGCTGGGAGCTCGTCGCTCCAGCTCGTTTTGCACTCATTGAGTCTTTTCTTAAGGTTTTTCATGATTGCTTTATTAGCTGCCTCTGCCAGTCCGTTTCCTTGAGGATAACGGGGCGTTGAGTAAGTCAGCTTTATGTTCCAGGTTCTAAAGAACTCCTTGAACACGTTTGATATGAATTGTGATCCGTTATCGGTGACGATCTCATGGGGTAGTCCATGTCGGCACACGATGTTTTGCCAGACGAACTCCTTAACGTGAACGTCTTTGATCTTTTGGTATGACTCTGCTTCGATCCACTTAGTGAAGTAGTCTGTCATTACCAATAGGTGTGTAGCTTTCTTTTTGCCGGATGGGACTAAAGGTCCCACGATGTCCATTCCCCATCGCATGAATGGGTATGGTGATGAGATAGAGGAGAGTTTCTCCGATGCTTGATGGATAATTGGGGCATGCTTTTGGCATTTGTCACATTTGCTGGAAAAAGATTCGCATTCAGTGGCCATTGTTGGCCAGAAATAGCCTTGCCTTTTGATTCGTACGGCCAGGGCTCGTCCTCCGGAATGGCTTTCGCAGGATCCGTCGTGGGCCTGCGTGATCACGACTAGAGCTTGCTTTTTATCGAGGCATTTGAGGTAAGGTCCAAAGAGACTTCTCTTGAAGAGCTCTCCTTGCGTGACGCAGTACCTCGCACTCTGTGTCTTGAGTTTCCGCGCCTCCCATTTGTCGTCGGGGACTTCGCCATTTGTAATGTATCGAATCATCGGGGTTCTCCGATCTTCGTTATCATTAGGCTCAGGTCCTCGACTAGTGGATGCGGCTTGGATCGGTCCATCGGGGACGTTCGCGACGTGCAAGGCGCTTCTTGGATCGAGATCATCATCAATCTCGATGATGTCGCCACTGGTGTCCTTGGGACGTTCCTTGTGTTCGACCCCGTCCTTTGTGGTGGGCTCGTCCTCTCTCAAGGATAGAGCTTTCAAGGCTATGTCGATGCTTGGTTTTTTGATCCCCTTGACTGGTATGATCCTTTTGAGGTTAGGATCCGATGTCAACGCTAGAGTGGCCAGGGCATCGGCTGCGGTGTTTTCCCCTCGCGGGATCCGTGTTAGATCGAAGAATTCGATCTGTTTGGCGAGCGTATGGACTACCTGTAGGTATGCTTCCATGCGTTCGTCTTTGGCCTCGTAGTCGCCATGATATTGGCTCGTGACCAATTGGGAATCGCTGAAGGCGTCTACTTCTCGGGCTCCTATCGCTATTACTAGTCTGAGCCCGGTTATTAACGCTTCATATTCTGCTTCGTTATTTGATGCGGCGAAGCCCAGTCTGAAAGACTGTTCCAATACTTCGCCAGTGGGGGAGACCAGTTTTACTCCGACTCCGGATCCTTGCCTCGAGGAAGCTCCATCGACGTAGAGTTTCCATTTCTTGGCGGAGGTCGGGTCGAGTTCTATGGTCGGGGGGAGCTCGATTATGAAATCTGCCAGCACTTGCGCTTTTAGGCACGTCCGAGCTTTATATTCTATGTCATACTCGCTGAGTTCGATAGCCCATTTGACCAGTCGACCTGACTGGCTTGGACTGTGAAGGATGGTTCTCAGTGGCTGAGAGGTCATCACTATAATTGAGTGCGATTGGAAGTATGGTCGGAGTTTCCGAGCCGATGTGACTAGCGCTAAAGCGAGTTTTTCCATGGCGGGGTACCTGGTTTCAGCATCGATTAAGGTCTTACTGATGTGGTACACCGGTCGTTGCTCATTTTTTTCTTCGCGAACCAGGACTCCACTTACTGCTGCCGTGGAAACAGCTAGGTAGAGGTAGAGGGGCTCCCCTTCCACTGGTTTCGCTAGTATAGGTGGTTCGCTTAGGTAAGACTTGAGCTGGGTGAATGCTTCTTCGCACTTTTCGTCCCAGAGGAACTTCTTGTTCGCTTTGAGCAAGTGATAGAAGGGTAGACATTTATCAGTCGACCTCGAGATGAAGCGGTTCAAAGCGGCTATTTTGCTACTCAGGTGCTGGACTTCTTACGTTGTTCTGGGAGACTTCATCTCTATAAATGTCGCGATCTGTTTGGGGTTCGCTTCGATCCCTCTTTCGGTCACTAGGTAACCAAGGAATTCTCCTGAGGGGACCCCGAATGTGCATTTCACTGGATTGAGTTTCATCCCGTATTTATTGAGAATGATAAAGCATTCTTTTAGCTGGGGGATATGGTCCTCATACCTTGAAGATTTGACTAGCATATCGTCGATGTAGACTTCCATGGTTTTACCCAGGAGTCCTGAAAACATCTTGTTGACGAGGCGGTTGTAAGTCTCTCCTGCATTTTTCAACCCGAAGGGCATGACTTTGTAGCAGTACGTTCCTCAATCAGTTATGAACGAAGTCTTTTCTTGGACCTCAGGGTTCATTAGTATTTGGTTGTACCCCGATATGGCATCCATGAAGGATAGCAGTTGGTGTCCAGCGGTAGCTTCGACCAGTCGGTCGATGTGCGGGAGTGGGAAGCTGTCCTTTGGACATGCTTTGTTAAGATCTGTGAAATCTACACAGAATCTCCACTTCCCGTTCTTTTTCTTGACCACTACGGGATTCGAAAGCCAGTCGGGGTACTTGACCTCTCTGATCGATCCGATTTTTAATAACCGATCGACCTCGTCGTTGACGGCTCGAGCTCGTTCCGGGCCTAGTTTCCGACGCTTTTGTCTTACCGGTTTGTAGGTTGGGTCGACATTCAGCTTGTGGCTGGTTACGTCGATGTTGATCCCTTTCATGTCTGCTGAAGACCAGGCAAAGGAGTCGACGTTCTGTTTAAGAAAAGAGACTAATTCATTTTTGACTGGCTCCGATAGGTCGATTCCAATGCCAACAAGTCTTTCGGGATGAGCATCGTCTATTTAAACTTGGGTCGTGAGGTCCTTTGGGGGTCCTATTTGACTTGGGTCGTTCGACCTTTTAGTCTGCATGATGGCGAGCTCCTCCTCTTTCCGTAATTTCTACGCGGGGGATTTCTCAATTTGCTTGTATCCTTTCATGTAGCAATGGCGGGAAATCTTTTGACTTCCGTAAATGGTTTTTACTCCTTTGGGAGTTGGAAATTTTACGCATTGATGGTAGGTCGACGGTACCGCTTTCATGTCATATATCCATGGTCGACCTAGAATTGCGTTGTAGGGAGCTGGTCGATCTACTACGATGAACTCTATCATTCTTCGAACTCCTCTAGCTATTACTGGGGCGAATACAGAGCCCATTGAGTATGTTGTTTCGCCAGCGATACCTACTAGTGGTGTCTTTTCCTCGACGATTTCGGAGTCGTTGAACTCCATCTTTTTGAACGCGTCGTAAAAGAGGACATCCACCGAACTTCCTGTGTCGATCATTATCCTCGAGAGTTCGACATCTCCCACTACTAGACAGACGAGGAGAGCGTCGTCGTGTGGTTTGTCGAGATTACTTGTCTCGCTCTCGTGAAAAGTGATTTCATGGTCTGGACCTAACATTGGGATTTTTCCTTCTTTGTCGGTTTCGACTCTTCTTTGAAGAGCTTTGATTGAATTGACCGAATCTCGGCATAGCTTGGAGCCACCGAAAATGAAGTCAATTCGTTTAGGGGGTATAACCTGTACAACCCCCCCCCCCCCCCCCCGCAGAGACGAGGGAGATTGATTCGTGGGCGTAAACTCTTACTAGGAGCTAGAGGTGGAGATAGTGCCGAGCCCCCCGGGGTGCCGCATAGGCTGAGTTCGCCGAGAATGACCTCGACTCGCTTTCGCGATCCCTGGGGGAGGGTTTTGGGAGATTCCGGCTCCTTAGACCGCTCTCGTTTGTTTTGAGAAGTCTTCTTGGTGTTTGAATCGTTGGTCTGTTTATTTTCCTTTTTGTCAGATGGAGTTTCCTCCTCGACTTCTGACTCTTGTTTGTTTTTGGACTCTCGCTTTTGAGCCTCGGATTTAGCTCGAGTGTAGCACTCTTCAGTCGAATGTCCTCTTTTGTTGTGAAAATCACAGAATTTTTCCTTGTCGAACTCGAATTTCTTCGAGCTCTTCGGGCTCTCGACTGCATTGACGTTTCCTGATTTACGGGAATCCTTTTTTGAGTTCGAGTTATGCGAGCCCGACGGGTTCTTTTCTTTTCGATGCTTTTCTCTGAGGGCCGTAGTTTCGTCCTCGAGGCGAGCGAAAGCCGATGCGCGATGAAGGGCATCATCGAGCGTTTGAGGCTCGCGGACCGTTATTTCCTCACGGAATCTGGTCGAGTACCATAGTCCGCGTCTCAGTGCTTCTCTTGCTACTTCGTCTCGCGGGTTTGCGATTTTGGATTTAATTTCCTTGAATCGGTCGATGTACGAGAGAAGTGGCTCGTCGGGTTTCTGGGAGACGCTAAATAGAGCTGCCTCGGTAGTCTTTTCCTCGATAAAGACGGAATATTGTTTGAGGAAAGCCGTCATGAACTGGGTGAAGTTGTCAATGGACCTTTCCTCCAGTCCGACAAACCATTCTAGGGCGGAGCCTGATAGGTTTTCGGCGAAGAGCCTGCAGAAAGCCGGCTCTCTCTCCTCATCGGTAAGGTATACCCTTGCCATTGCCAGTCGGAATGCCCTGAAATGGGCTTTCGGATCCGATTTTCCAGAGAACTTTGGAAACTTTGTTTTCTTTATTTCCGGATTCGTGCAAAGGCGATCCGGTCTGTGAACGGTGTTTGTCGCGTTTCTTCGATCACTCAATCGATGTCGGGCGCCGCGCTTGTTGCCATGTGAACTTTGGAGCTCAGACTGACGAACTGGGCCTTAGCTTGTTCAATATACTGTCTAAGCATATCGTGTTCATCGCCTGCCGTAGGCGCGAACTGGGCTTGTGCTTGATTGGACGTTTGTCCCGGGAAAACGGGGTCGAGAAGATCGATTGTTGGAACCGATCCCGTCTGGTCGACCTGCGGCGTTCGGAACTGTACTGTATTTGACCCGTTAGGATGTCCCGAGCTCGAGGCGAAAGCGGAGCCTCCTAGTTGCCTCGGCCGGATATTCGAGCTATTCGAAAAAGGTGGTGGCCCGGGTAATGGTCGGTTTCCCGATCCGGTTGGATCTGTGACCATTGAATTCGAACCGAATGGAGTCGGAGTCGCGATAGGCGTCATTATAGGGCGGAAGCCGCTACTTGACGTATTAGCGAAATTTCTCGACGCTCCCGGGGGAGTTACTACCTGGGAGAAGTCCAAGCGTGTACACGGTGGAGGACTTATGGGGGTTCGTGGATCATGTGTTGATCTACCCCCTGGTTTTGGCTGGCGAGCTCTTCAAGACGGGCGTTAATGTGCCGTTCCTGTTCATCGAGCTGCGCGGCCGGAGAGCGGTTTGCGATCTCTTGGGCTCGTGCACTTGCCTCGTTGTTTCTTGTTCGGTTTACCAATAGGCTTATCATCGAACGGATTTCAGCGAGGTCATCCGAGCCTTGTCGCTGCGGAGCAGAGGGCAGTGGCGAATTAGGCTGGTTGTTCTAGATCTACCTCCTGAAGCGGGGACGGAAATGGAATCATTCCTCATCCACACCCAGTTTCTGCTCGGATCATTAGTTCCTGACAAAACATTTGTCGGAGTCTGTCTCGTCGCGACTGTTTGAGCGACTGGGCCGGTTGGTGCCGAAGTCGTGGAGACTGAGGCAGAGCTCGTCAACACGCCATCGGTCTGACCCATGATTCTTACCGCGGTGGTGTTCTGAGGAACGTTGTCAACGGTTTGAGGGTGATCGACTGGTGGTGTGGCGCTGGGAGAGCCAGATTGGTCGGGATTCATCTCGATCTATCGGATCTAGGATCTGATTCTTAAGACAGGAAAAACTATAGATAGTCCCCACAGTCGGCGCCAAATGTGAGATCTGAGATTCACACTAAGAATTTGTATTCGTGGATTTGGACTTTAGGATATAGAAATGGTATAGATTTCCTATGAATCAAAGACTTTATTGAGATTGATCGTCGAGATAGAACAAAGACAGTCGAAAGAGAGTACAAAGAGAATTGATCGAGCTATCTAGTCGAAGTGTTCTTAGCTAGGGTTGGAATGTCTTGAATGAATCGCCACTTCTCCTTTAAATACTCTCGACTTTGATCTCCTTGTTCCGATATTTCGGCCTCGCCATCATAACGACCTCCGAGATTTGTGCGGATCCGTTGGACTGGCGAAGACCGGGTTGCTCTATCTCCACGTCGTCTCCTGCCGAGCTCGAGCTCGATTGCTTCCCACTTCGGCATTGCTTGGGCCTTGTCAAGAAGTCAATCGTATAGGCCCAACATAGAATAACGGTCGATCTCTCTCTGTCTTGATACTGAAGCGGGCTCATAACGATGGGCCTTTGTTTTATTTGTTAATGGGCCGGATTCCTAGAGGGAAATCCAGTACCAACAAAAAGCTTATGATGAAACTACTCACTAATCATCATCTTAACACAATAATCCATGAGAATCATATGCTAAAAGATTAATAAAGATTAAAGAAAAATAGAAGAAGAAATCAACAAACTTGCATAAAAGAGGAAATTTCCCAAAAGGGTAGAGTTTTACACGAGAAAATATGATAAAAGATAATTAGAGTTTCTTGTCCAAAAACTACTTATAGCGGTCTATTTTTCGAGTTGGATTGACCCAAAAAACAAGGACCAACCCAAAAACAAGTGGTAAAAAACCTGGTCAAAATAAAAGTCCGCAGAAAAATTGGTGCGCCAGCGGTTGTGGTTTGATCGCGAGCCAAACCGCTGCTTCTGCAAAACGCTCGCGGTTGTTGCCTAATCGCGGTATAAACCGTTATGCTCCTCGCGGTATACATCTGCTCGCGACTCCAAACCGTGGATGCTCGCTTAAAATTGGGATAAGATCACTTCAAGTATTTACAGCGGTTGCACAAACCGCCACACCAACCGCGACTTTGTTAGACCCTCGCGGTCTCATCCAAACTGTAAGATTTCCTTTGCTCGCCTTTCTCCTTGTTCTTCACTCCAATCGGCTCCAAATCCTTCCATATCATCTAAGTAGCCATCCCACACCTAAGAAGGACCAATGTTATGCAAAATGCACCTAAACAAAGACTAAATGCGAGCATATGGAACTAAATATGTATGAAAGGAAACAACTAAAACCGATAAAATAAGAAGATATCAACTCCACTAAACTTATCATTTGCTTGTCCGCAAGCAAACACAAAGGAAAATAAGAGAGAGAGGTTTGAAAGTGGGAGCTCAAATCCAAAATTCTCTTCATGGTCAATAAGTTTCAAAGTCTAAGTTGGCGTTTATAAATGCAATAAAGATGAACCTTACTCCAAAAGAGTTAGTCATACTCATCACAACAATACTCAAAATCAACCATCAACCTACATATGCATTCAAATTAGATAGCTCTTTGACATCATTTGGAGTTTCAAGTGGATCAAGCTCATGCACATAGATTATATTTATTTGGCAAAGAGGAAAGGTTTTGAGGTAAATGTGATCCCAATCAAAGGTGGTTACATCAATACAAGAGTTTCTCTCCAAAAGGAACAAGCCATGGCAAAATGGTAATAGTAGAGAGTAATTGGTGTACTAAGATGATTTCTATCTACCCAATGCCCCAAAATGATATTTGTTCCTAAACTAATACCACCTAATCAAGCTTTGTACTATCCTTTTATTAAACCTTTTACCTTCTTCTCTTACCCCAAATGATCACTCCCTTTTCAATTTTAACACGAAGAGGATTTGGATTTTTTCTCTCATTCTTTTACTATGGTTAGGCTATTCTTTTCTTGGTTTTCAACTTAGCACTTTTTATTTTTCTTTTCGCACTAGTCCCTTCTTTAACTATTTTCTTTTCCCCATGAGCCATTTGGCTTCTTTTCTTTCTTTCAGACTTATTCTTTTCTTCTTAGAGCTTCAATTTTACTTAGCCTATCAATCACACTTTTATGATCCTCTACTTCTTTCTCAATCTTTTCCTTATTTCTTTCATCATTTTATTCCCATTTTCCCCCAAACTTCATCATAGCCTAATGCATAGATTTAAGATGTTAAGCTAGTTTTTAATATGGAAACTTCTTCGAGTCGCTTCAAACTAAACACATTTTACTTGGCTTATTCGAAAGAATCATAAACACTCCCAATAGACAATTTTTGGCTTGAAAGAAGGATGGTTATGGGTGTGGTGATTCTACTTGAGGAAACAAGAGTGATAAAAATAAGAAGATTGCTCAAATATGTATGTCGGTATCCATGAGCCTAATCATAAGTGCATAAGCAAAATATTTCAAGTCAATATTAGTTTATCACTTAAGATATAGCTAGCATAAAATCACAACATGTTTTAGCTTAAGCGAGAGAAATGAGACTATTAATCCATATATGGTGCATGCTTACTTTCTAGATCACTTGAAATTCAATCAAATAACCACCAACTAGCATGATAAATCAAGTTTCTCAAGAAAAGACTTTACGAGGAAATACTATCATTGCTTCGTATGCAAATTCAAATGCAAACCTATATGCTTCTAGACTCGATCCTACTAGTGCAAATGCAACTAAATGCTTTTTTGTGAAAATTTTGACATTTTTTGGTTTTTTTCAAAAACTTAACTATATACAATTCAAAATGAAATACTAAAAAAACTCAAACAAAGGAAAAAAAACAATGTTAGATGCTTGTCTCTCTCCCAAACTTACTTCACATTGTTTAAGTGTGAGAGCAAACCTGATAAATAGACTAAAGAGAGAAAAAAAACTAGAATGAAAGCGATATATACAAGTGAGAGTGTGAAGATGGTACCCAGAACTGTGGGAGACCCTTTTGTCTCGGAATCTAATGTGGAAAGTGATGGTGATTCTTTACTCGACTCGGACTCGGGGATCTCAAAATGGTAACGGGCCCGGTAACGAGCATCACTGAGGTAAGATTGGTGTGGTGCAGGAAGTCTCATGCTCGGGGTGGCCTCTCCATGATAGGAATATCTCTTCTCCACTGGTGCCTCATCCGTGTCAGACATGCTGTGATTTTGCGGGCTGTCTCTCATAGATGGGCTCCCGAATATGTAGGTGAAGCGCTTGAGCTGACGCTTCATGTATTATACCTTTGATGAATGACCTTATACCCCTTGTTCATCTCTCTCTATACCCCTTCACCAACTTCCCAATGGTGAGATCTTGGAACTTGCACCAACGCTGGAGAACTCAAATGTGGGAGTGAAACTCTCGAACATGACCTCTCCTAATAGCCTTCTGGTAAGGCACAAAATGGTATCTCTGACTCTCATAGATGTAACAAGGAGACTCCTAATCATTGTCACCCGCATCACCCTCCTCATCATCCGACTCTTCCTGAGAAGGACCTGCAACTTCTCTCCTCCTCTTTGAGGTAATAATGTGTTCCATGACTTCGGGAGTGACTGTGATGTTAAGTCGTGGGTCCAAAGTGAAACTGAGATTGCTTCAGAGAGCAAGGTGATAGAGGGTTTGGGAGGAAAAACTTCACCTTAGTCTCCACATTGGCGTAGTAGATGTAGGCGAAATTCTTTCTGAGCTTTCAGAAAAGTAGGGGGCCTTTCCAAGTGAGGCACGTCTAACAACTCAAACCCACAAGTCTCATGACCCAAGTCAATCCCTTTCGTTGGAAAAATGGGGGTGATCAACCACCAATACGCATATGAGGTGTCTTGTCAGTGGTGGTCCATGCCCAGTTCTTGTAGAGTAAAAGGCGGTTTGAAAACATCCATGTGATTCCGAGCTTCTGATATATCATGGTTTTTACCGGTTTTATGCCATGATATAAGTCTGTTTTAGTGTCTTTTGGTGTTCTTTTAGAGTCCTTCGCAGGTTTTATTAGGTACAAGCACATTTGGAGCAGAAGTGGAGATTTTGGAGCTGTTTGGTGCATTTTGGAGATTTGGTCCGAGAGACAGAGTTCACTGTCCAGATTTGAGGGTTGCGTCGATCGTTGCACACCTGCATCGATCGATGCATAGCGCGAATGGGCCAGACTCGGCGGTTTAATGAAGAATGCTGATATTGCAGAAAAGCCCAGAAGTTCCAGATATTTACACGGTTTAATGGGCCAAACGTGTTTTAGCTATTTAATTAGGTTTTTAGATCAGTTTTTGGATACGCTTACATACGCATTCATAATTGAGAGCAGAGAGTTTTTAAAGCTTTTGGGGGCTGATTTGATCCTGTACTACATTTGTTTTGGAGAAGTTTTCGAACCCTTACTTGTTTAATCTCTTTTATGATATCTAATTATTCATTGATTATGTCTTCATATTCTATGTCTGAGTAGATTCATAGTTAGGTTTAGGGTTTCTCACATAGGATTTCATGACTTGCTAGACTTGTTTAAATTCAGTTAAGGATTCATAACTTTATCTGTTCTTCGATCTAAATTGCGTTTAAAGCTAGTTCTAACCTGATCAATTAGAATCTAGATATTAGGTTGCTAAATACGACACGAAAGTGTGGTTTAGAATCTGAACTATTTAGATTGAGCAATTAAACTTCTCGCAAAGGAATTTGGTTTAGTTTAATTGTGAACATATCGAACTTGGAATTAATGCTGGTTTAATCTGTTAGTAATTGCAAAGGAATTTGGATTGCTGCACTTAGACTTAGAGAATTCTCGCAACGACAGTTGGTTAATTCTATATCAGTGATTTGAGTTCTAGAACTGTGCTTAATTAGATCCTGACTGAATTATTTGTCTGCTTGTCTGATTTCTTGAGAACGCCCTAGACTTAGCGCCCTTAATTAACTGCTTTCACAACCGATAATCTTGCTACTTGTTTACTTTCTCGCATTGCTTTTTAGTTACTCCACATTGCTTTCATCTTAGTTTACCCGCTACTGTTCTTAATCTATCGTTGACCGGAGTCTCTGTGGATTTCGATACCCTATATACTACAATCACATAACTGTGCACTTGCAGTAGAATAGGATAAAACTAGACCCCTATCAAATTTTTGGCGCTGTTGCCGGGGACTCTTAGAGTCTTCGATAGCTTCGAACTTAGGGTTTTTACTAGGATTTTTTTTTTTTACTGATTTTTTCCCTGTTTTCTTTCTGTCGCAGGTACGACATTCGCCTAGCATCGATCGTTGCACCTTTGTGTCGATCGTCACTAGGCGATTCTGAGATTGAATCGATCGTTGCACTGCTAGCATCGATCGTTGCTTGACGATTACAGACAGTTTATGCAGACGCGTGAAACTAGAAGTAATCAGAACTTGAACCTCGTTAATATCGGACTTGAAGAACTTGGACGACTAGAGAGAACTAACAGAAGAGAAAGAAGAGCAAGGATGGTACGTGAACGTTTGATCCTGATACAAGATGCTAACGGTATCCTGAGGGACCGAGATAACAATCCGCACAATGCTGCTGGGCAGAGGATTGATGCTGAGGGACGTGTGATCCCTGATGTTGAGGAACCTGAACCACAGCCGCAGGCGCAAGGCTAAGGACATGCCCAAGGTAGACAGATGGTTGTTCATGAGAGGACATTAGCTGACTACAACAGACCGGATGAGTTTCATGCCAACCGGTCAGCTCTTGTACCTCCTGGTTTTGAGAGGAACGATTTTGAGATCAAAACCATCTACTACTCGCTGATGAGACAGAATGCTTTCCATGGTCACCCATCGGAGCAGCCTATGGATCACATCGATCAGTTTGAGGATATAATCACTGGCATGAAGTATGATGGAGTTTGCCAGGATTATCTGTTTCTCAAGCTTTTTCCGCACAGTCTCGTTGGAGACGCTGCTGCATGGCTAAAGCAACTGCCAGCTGGGCAGTTTACTACTTGGGATGCTCTTAAGAGCGAGTTTCTGAGGCATTTCTACGATGATGCGCGTTCCGATCAGTCCAGACAGGGCATTCTGACATTCTCCCAAGGTCATGTGGAGCCTTTAAAAGCTGCTTGGATGCGATTCAAGAAGTACCAGCGTGACTGCCCACACCATGGATTCACTGAGGTCACATTGCTAGGTATTTTTTCAGAGGCATAGATCTTCCATATCAGACTGCGCTGGATAACTCCAACAATGCAAATTTTAACACCAGGACTCCTGCACAAGCTAAGCAGTTGATTGAGAACTTAGTAAGAAGCAACAGTTGCAAGACTACTGATGAGAGGAGGAAGAAATCTGGTGGAAAGGTAGAGAATCTGGAGATTGCTGATATTAGATCTAAGCTGGACACAGTTTGTAATCTCCTAGCTGCTAAGAAAGCTGTACACTTTGCCCAAGATGTTGAGGTAATTCAGACTGAGGAGGACACTCAGGAAGAAGATGTGAATTACATAGGAGGATCTGGATTCCAAGGTAATAGATTTGGTAATCAGCAGGGAAATAGGTTTTTCAATGGAGGACAGAGGAGTGCCTTCACATGCAATCATAACTCCTCTGGCTTTGGACAGACTAGTGGTTTTCAGAAACCTTTTGGACAAGGTACTCAGAGAACCTATGGATCATCTTCTTACCAAGCACCTTCTGTAGCCACTGCTCATGAGAGTAAGATGGAGGCAATGATGGAACAGCTGCTGAAAGGTCAGACTAAGAGTGCTGCAGACCTCGACAAGAAGATAGGTACTGTCTATGAGGATCTGAACGGGAAGTTTGAATACCTGAGCGCATATATGAAGGAGCTTGACACTAAAGTTGCAAGAACTGCTGGATATGCTCAGAGGGAGGATGGATATCTCCCAGGGCGAACTGATGCTAATCCCAAGTACCAATGCAATGCAGTGACATTGAGAAGTGGTAAGGAGCTGTTTCCTGGCCAGAAAAAGCAGTTGAGTGTTGAAGAACTCGTGGAAATTGAAGAATTGGAAGATGGGATCCGTGATATTCGCAATGCATCGATCGACGCCACTCAGCAACGGTCGATGCAAAGCGAAAACGAAGAACATGTCGTAACAAAGTCGCCCAGCGATGATCGATACAATGCCAGTGACGATCGACACAAGGCGACTGCAGAGAGTTCAAGACCAGAGAAACCGAAACAGTCGACCGAGAGGGTTTACAAGCCTAAGGTACCTTATCCCAAGAATCACAGAAAAGCTAAGAATGATAAGCAGTACACAAAGTGCCAAGAGTTCATAAGAAAGGTGAAAGTCGAAGTGCCTTTGATTGACTCTATGGAGACTTCTCCTGTGATGAGGAGATGTCTTAAGGATTTAATTGCTGGAAAGTAGTCTGATGAGGAGAGTGTAATGATGATCAACGAGGTGTGTAGTGCAGTGATTTAGGGCAGAATTCCTGAGAAGTTGAAATATCCAGGAAGCTTTGTGTTGGATTGTGCTATTTACAGGGAAAGATTCGAAAGGTCTCTAAGTGATCTTGGTTCCAGTGTGAATCTTATGCCTTTCTCAGTGGCTAAGAGGCTCGGAATGACTGATTTTATACCCACTAGGATATCACTGGTTTTGGCAGATAGAACAATCAGAATTCCCGAAGGATTATTGGAGGATGTGCCTATAATGATTGGCCAATGTGTGATACCTACTGATTTTGTGGTTCTGCAGTATGGAGAGGAACCAAAGGATCCACTGATTTTGGGCAGGCCTTTCTTAGCTACTGCTGGTGCGATGATTGACTGCCAAGGAGGTAGAATAATTCTGAATGTGGGTGATCTGAAGATGAGTTTCGATATGGACAAACTGGTGAAGAGACCAACCATCGACGGACAAACCTTCTATGTGGACACACTAGGTGATTTGGCTGCAGAGTACTTTCACAAGTCACATGCTGAAGATCCACTAGAAAGAGATTTACTGAGCTCTATAATGGAGCTGGAATACCTGCAGGACGAGCCCGCAATGTGCTATGCGAGGCTGATGGATTCTGTTGAAGTAGTGATGCAGGTGGAAGTATCTGACGCGACGATGCATCGATCGACACACCTTGAGCGTCGATCGTTGTAGGTCGACAGAGACTGGGCCGAGGAAAAAGCTCCGAAAATCAAGCTGAAACAACTTCCATCTGGACTAAGGTATGCATTTCTTGGACCTAATTCGACATATCCAGTAATTGTCAATGCTAGTTTGAACAACGCAGAGCTCACTTTACTGCTAAGCAAGCTGCGCAAGCATCACAAAGCTCTTGGCTATTCTCTTGATGACATTTCAGGTATCTCTCCGGAGCTGTGCATGCATCAGATACATCTTGAGGACGAATCTAAGACATCTGTAGAGCATCAGAGAAGGCTTCATCCTAATCTACAGGAAGTGGTTAAGAAGGAGATTATGAAAGTCCTGGATGCTGGAATCATCTATCCTATTTCAGACAGTGATTGGGTGAGTCCAGTCCATGTAGTGCCTAAGAAAGGCGGAGTTACAGTAGTGAAGAATGAGAAGAATGAGCTGATCCCTACTAGGACTGTGACGGGACACAGGATGTGGATAGATTACAGGAAACTCAATGCTGCAACAAGGAAGGATCATTTCCCTTTACCCTTCATTGATCAGATGCTTGAAAGGTTAGCAAATCACCCTTACTATTGCTTCCTCGATGGATACTCAGGTTTCTTTCAGATTCCTATCCACCCAGAGGATCAGGGAAAGACCACCTTCACTTGTCCATATGGCACATTTGCTTACCGTAGGATGCCCTTTGGACTCTGTAATGCGCCAGCCACCTTCTAGAGATGCATGATGTCCATATTCACTGACATGATTGAGGACTTTATGGAGGTATTTATGGATGACATTTCGGTTTATGGATCATCTTATAATGAATGCTTAGATAATCTGTGCAAGGTACTGACTAGATGCGAAGAAAAGCACTTGGTTCTTAACTGGGAAAAGTGTCATTTCATGGTCAGAGATGGTATTGTACTTGGACATAGAGTGTCTGAAGCAGGGATCGAAGTGGACCGCGCTAAGATTGAGGTTATGACCAGCCTTCAGGCACCTGATTCTGTGAAATCTGTGAGGAGCTTTCTTGGACATGCTGGTTTCTATAGACGGTTCATCAAAGACTTCAGTAAGATTGCTAGGCCACTAACTGCTTTGCTATGTAAGGATACCAAATTTGAGTTCAATGCAGATTGTCAGACTGCATTTGAACAGATCAAGCAGGCATTAGTGAGCGCTCATATAGTTCAGGCACCGGATTGGGATCTACCTTTTGAGGTTATGTGCGATGCAAGTGACTATGCTGTAGGAGCTGTTCTGGGGCAGAAGAAGGATAGGAAGCTTCATGCTATCTATTATGCTAGTAGGACACTAGATGATGCGCAGAAAAACTATGCAACCACAGAGAAGGAGCTGTTGGATGTTGTCTTTGCATTTGAGAAATTCTGCCCCTATCTTGTTGGCTCCAAGGTGATTGTGCATACTGATCATTCAGCCCTGAAGTATCTGATGCAAAAGAAGGATGCTAAGCCAAGATTGTTGAGATGGATTATACTGCTTCAGGAGTTCAACATTAAAGTGAGGGACAAGAAAGGGGTTGAGAATGGAGTTGCTGATCATCTTTCAAGGATGCTGGTTGAGCAAGACGTGCTCATCAATGATTACTTGCTTGAGGAAAACATCAATATGGTCGGGACAGTGTTTCGGACAGATTTGGGCAGAGAGTTGCAGAACTGTCGGGATAATCGCTCAGTGTCGATCGATGCCACGTTGGCAATGGTCGATGCAAGTATCGGGGAAGCAACGATCGACGCATGCACATGCAACGGTCGATGCAGACCTGATACGAACCCAGAATCTTTAAGGATCCGAATCGGGAACTATGATTTCGAAATTGTTGTTGTCGCAACCACTGATCGACCCCGGTATGCAGATATAGCTAATTACCTTGATGCAGAGACTGAACCAGATGATTTAAAGGGATATGCGAAGAAGAGGTTCTTCAGGGAGCTTAGACGATACTACTGGAATGAGCCTTATCTCTATAAGCCTTGTTCAGATGGTCTTTACAGGAGATGCGTCGCTGAATCAGAGGTTCCAGACATCCTATTCCACTGTCTTGGATCAGATTATGCTGGACATTTTGGTACATTCAAGACTGTGTCTAAGGTTCTGCAAGCAGGTTTCTGGTGGCCTACAATGTTTAGAGACACTCATTCTTTCATCTCTCAATGTGATGCCTGTCAGAGGAGAGGGAAGATCAGCAAGAAACATGAGATGCCTCAGAACTTCATTCTGGAAGTTGAGGTTTTCGATTGCTGGGGCATAGATTTCATGGGTCCTTTTCCCTCATCCTATGGGAATAAGTTCATCTTGGTTGCTGTGGACTATGTGTCTAAATGGGTGGAAGCAGTAGCTAGTCCAACCAATGATTCTTTGGTGGTCATTAAGCTGTTTAAGACCATCATATTCCCTAGATTTGGAGTACCTCGGATAGTAATTAGTGATGGAGGATCTCACTTTATTAATAAGGTCTTCGAGAAGCTACTAAGGAAGCATGGAGTTCATCACCGGGTTGCTACTCCTTATCACCCTGAGACTAGTGGACAAGTTGAAGTCTCTAACAGGCAAATCAAAGAGATCCTTGAGAAGACAGTTGGAAAAACAAGGAAAGATTGGGCAGCAAAGCTGGATGATGCATTATGGGCTTACCGGACAACATTCAAGACACCACTTGGGACCACTCCGTTTCATCTTTTGTATGGAAAAGCATGTCATCTGCCGGTGGAACTTGAGCACAAAGCAGCATGGGCTGTAAAGCAGATGAACTTTGATCTTAAATCTGCTGCAGAAAGGAGATTGGTGCATCTTAATTAGTTGGATGAGATTAGACATTTTGCCTATGAGAACTCAAAGCTGTACAAGGAGAGGACTAAGGCTTATCATGACAAGAAGATTGTCTCTAGACAGTTTGAGCCTAATGATCAGGTACTTTTGTATAATTCTCGTTTGCATTTGTTTCCAGGCAAGCTGAAATCAAGGTGGTCCGGTCCTTTCACGATCAAAGAGGTGCGTCCATATGGAGCTGTCCTTCTAACCAACAAGGAAGGTAATGAATTCACTGTGAATGGACAGAGGGTGAAACTGAAGGAATGTTTAGTCAATCCTGATTCAATTCCAGATTCAGATCATCCTAAACATGCTGATCTAGGTTCTTCTCGAATAGAAACAATTGATGATCTCACCTTATACCTGTTAATTGCAGCGGAAAGAGATGGTATGTCAGAGATCAGAGAGCCACCGAGAGATAACTCCTCCAGAGGTTCACACACGCGCACCAATCAGGAAGAAGGCTGCTAGGCCACTAGGGGAAATCGGCGCAGAGGGAGAGAGAGTTTTCGGCTAGTGTTTTTTTGGTTCTGAACTCGAGTTTTATTTATAAAACTTGTCCGGTTCCGTTTGGGCCATTTGGCCCAAACACCAATTAACTCGACGGCATTCGCGCACTGTGTCGATCGACACACCTTGTGTATCGATCGACACACAGTGGCTAAACCGTTTTATTCTCTCTAAGTACAGTAAATGCCTAGCACTTTTACCGTACTTCTGCTAAACCGTTCCTACACATTTTCCTGTTAGCTTAGGCGTGTGACCCATATGGGATCATATAATAAAGGCAATAAGTCCAAGACTTATAGATCATGAGCGGACTCTAGCAAGCCATCATGACCCCCAGTATTATATGACTTATGTCTGATCATTGACATACTCTTACTTTCTAGAGACAGTACCGAGATTACTGGACACAATTCCAACAATCTCCCACTTGTACTGGAATCTCTGTATTCATAATCCTTTTGTCACAATATCTCGATTAGTCATAAGGCAAGATTGGTGTCATCCTTATAAAGCCTAATCTTGTTCATCGGACTCTGATTTGATACTGACAATCCAAACGACTCGGGACAGTCCGTTTGAGCATGGCCATGCATTTTCCAGTATTCAAATCTCCGATTGGCCTAGAGATATTCACTCCATTTATATTGGAGGGACAAATCCCGTCTTGTTCCATCACTGTAAACTACTCATTTCATAATGTACCCAAACAAGGTCCTTATAACTATCGCAGAACGACAGCGTTAGACAATGATCAAAGTGCATCAGTCCATGTGCAGTCACATGCATGCGAACTCAGGTCTAAGGACTATACTCTATAGTCGTAGTGAGAATCTTTTATGACACTAATATAAATATCCTGAAGAGTTCTCATAAGCGGGTCTTGTCCGGTCGTATGTTCCCAAACATACACCTATGTACTGACTTTGATGCCGCGCATCTATGACACACTGAGACTTTGTCATAAGTCACGTACCAATCCAGTCTCACACGGTTGTTGGTGTTCCAATTTCAACAACCTTCGACTAGGGACAGGATGATATAAGCCATCTATCAAATATAGGGTCTCATGATCAAGCTAAATGACTTCGATGACTCAAGATCAAGTCATTTACTTCGATGACCTATAAAATGGTTCATATCATTTTGGAACGATTATTTCATCACAGTTAAAATAATCTTGAAATAATAATTTCATTATTAAACATCTCAAATGTTTTACAAGAACATATCAATAACTAAATAAAGCCCTTTACTAACTCCCACTGAAATTAAGACTATATCTTAACTTCACTTATCCTACAGCTACAGTCCGTGACTCGTGCTTAGGGCTAAGGAGTGGCTTCGTTAATAGATTAGCAACGTTCTCATTTGTTGAAACTTGCTGATCTACTTAACATCTCTGTCATTTATCTCAAGGTGTTTGGACCTCTGATGTGCAGCTAGTCTCATCTATGCTGGGAATCACATCAAGTTCAGTGATGAACTCTTCTTTCCAAACAACCTCTTTCGCCGCTTCCCAAGCTGCGAAAGATTCAGCTTAAGTCATGGAGTCAGCAACAGTGCCGTGCACCGCCAGACAAACACAAGATATAACCGGACTGTGACCGGAAATCATCTTTGTCTGTTGGAAACTTGCCTTTCAGACTCTATCGACTTATAGCACCTCACTTTCTCCGTAAATCAAGAACTTATCCTTAGTATTCCTCAAATACTTTAGGACATACTTTAGGAAACTTGATTCTTTGCTGGATTTGACTGGTCTTTATTTGTCTTGCTTAACATTAAAGCAACATCAAACAAGTATGTTTCATGGCATACATGATAGATCCAATTGCCGACGCATATGGAATCTCATCCATGCATTTAAGCTCAGCAGTTATCGTAGGATACTGTATCTTGCTTAACTTAATGCCATGTGACATTGGCATAAAACCCTTCTTGGATTGCTCAAAACGTGTAGGACTTTGTCAATTTAAGAATCCTGACTTTGTCCTACCAGCTCTTTTGGATCTCTATCTTTAGATCCAAAATCCAAGAACTACGTGGCTTTACCCATGTCAATAATTAAACCAACTCCCAAGCTAGTCCTTTACCGACTACAGCGTTGGGACGTCATTTTCGAGAATCAGTATGTCATCGACATACAATATGAGAAATGCAATATCGCTCCCACTAATCTATTAGTAAACACACAGTTCCGCTTCGTTCCTGTTCAAGTCAAAACCTTGACTACTTCAACAGAACGAAGATTCCAACTCCGATATGTTTGCTTCCATCCATGAATGGATCGATGAGGCTAACTTACATAAAATGTAATTTTTTCGGAGTCCGGGCTCACTTTCGCTTCTTTGAATTTCGCAGATTCGTCGCTTTCAATGATCATCAGATCATGCGAACTTTCAATGATTATCAGGTTCAACTAATGACGAGAAATCACTCTCGGATTAGTAACTGATTCATTCATATCTGCGAACTTCAGGCTCCAGAGGTGCAGATTTCAATGATTATCAGGTTCAACTAATGACGAGAAATCACTCTCGGATTAGTAACTGATTCATTCATATCTGCGAACTCCATAATCCAGAGGTGCAGATTTCAATGATTATCAGGTTCAACTAATGACGAGAAATCACTCTCGGATTAGTAACTGACTCATTCATATCTGCGAACTCCATAATCCACAGGTGTAGATTCTACAGAAATCTGTAAATCCTTCCGCTGCTCTCCCTCAACAGGTTAAGCAGCCTCCTGTATTTCTCGAATTTCTTCGAGTTATACTTTTACTCCCACTGTTCTTCTTGGAAATTAACTTCCCTTCTTAGAAAACAGAATGGACGTAAAAGTAACAAGCCTTGGTTTCCCTAGGACAACCAGCGAAGTAGCACAACTACAAATACTCAGTAAAGACAAATTTGGATCGATTCCAATCCACATTTACGTGGTGTCTTTCAACTGATATTGGTGGAACTATTTTTAGCGTAAACTTAGATATTTCTAGAGCGTTATTCTTAAAATATCATGGAAGATTCGTGTGATTCATCTTTAATCATTTCTAATAAGATCTGATTCTTTCTCACAGAAACACCTTCAGGTTTTCAGAAGAAATGAGCTGTGAAACGATTTCACACTCATTCAGATGATCACATAATCAATGACTTAAGTATTCTCACTCGTGATTTAATCCAGAGTCTTAATACTTTTGTCATTCAGATCCTATACTTCATTCTGGAACTCTTTCGACCATGTCAAAGAATTCCGACTTGTGTCTCATCAAATGAACACAGTCACACTCACTGAAGTAATCAGTAGAGATAATGAAGTACAGGAGATTTTCTCTGGCATTACTGCTCATTGGGCCACATACATGAGTATGTTCCAGGTCCAATAAGCCTTTGGGCCTTTCTCTAGCTCGGCTAAGATAGGCCCTTTACCTTTTGGTCTAGTAAACAGAATTCAAGTCTCATAAGATATTTTATCAAATGAGCCCAACAGTCCATGACTATGGGATTTCTGAATCCGACTTACTCTATGTGACCAAGACTTTATGCCAAGAAAAATCAGGTTTAATTCATCAGATTTAAACCAATTCGGTATTTATGTTACATTTAGGCACTCTTTGGTTTAAGATATAAAACCCATTCCATGAATAGGGTGCTACAATTAATATTTCATTAAGATCAAAAGAACAAAACTTGTCTTTTATCAAAATGAAAAACATTCAAATTCTTACAAGAAAATGAAAGACAACTCTGCTTAAAGCAGGTACATTGTAGCAATTACTTAATACAAAACCAAGCCTCAAAGGGATCTATAAGTGAAAAACCCTACGGCTGAGGCAGCATCCCAAGCTCCTTCCAGACATGTAGTTTCACTTGCCCTTCCTTCAACGTTCTACTGTTGCTTAGGCTCTGCATATTATCACAAATATCAGTGCCACAACCAGTATCCAATACCTTTAAGGTAGAACTTGAAGTAATAACATGAATACCTGAGGAAGTAGTCGCATACATCGACTTTAACTCCGCATCATCTTCCATGAATTTAATGCAATCTCTCTTCCAATGCCCTGTCTCCTTACAGTAGCAGCACTTACCAACGTAAGAGATATCTGACTCGGGCTCAGAAGACACACGTTTGCCATGATTCAAAATCTGGACAACTTTGCCTTCACCCTTGTCAGCATTAGGTTTATTAAACCTACCCTTCTCATTCATGAGATTATTCAGGGTACTCTTCACGTTTGGCTCAACTATCTTGAGCATATCATGCAGTTCAGTCAGCGTCTTCGTTAAGCCTTTCTTGATATAGTTCCTTCTGAACTTATCATAGCTTGACGGTAGTGACTGTAGTATGATCTCAGTTGCCAATTCTTGGCTAACTGGATAATCCAGTTTCCTCAGGTTATCAATGTAACCCATCATTTTACTGACATGAGGACTCACTGGATGATCATTTGGTAGCTTGCAGCCAGTGAGAGACTTAACCAACTGGTATCTCTCCACCCTTATCTGCTCCTGAAATTTCAATTTCAGGCTGCTGATCATCTCTATTGGCGACTCCATGTTCTCATATTGCTTCCGCAAGTCTGAGTCCATGGTAGCCAATATCAGACCACGCACATCTACCGCATCATTATAATGCTTATTCCAAGCATCATATACTGCATGAGAAGCATTGGACCCGATCCTCACGGGGAGAGCTCTCTCAAGGACATAGTCCTTTCTCTCCTGTCTGAGAACTAGCCTCAGGTTCCGCGACCAAGTCAAGAAATTTGATCCGTTCAGCTTGTCCATCTTAAGGACAGACCGAATCGAGAAAGTGTTTGTGCTAGTCATAACTGAAAATTAAGATAAAAGGATTTTAGTTAATATGTTCAATATGATTAATCTCGTATTAAAATTTTAATATGATTAATCATGCATTATATTCAATAACATCAGTTACCCTCAATAGAATATAATGATTCCAAGATCCACATATAACTAAGATTAAAGTGGGCCACTGGCCGTCACCCAATATTAGCTTATATCGGTAAGCCCTATATCGGCTAATTATATCCGTGATATAACTCTTGGTTGTGAATATGGGCCCGAGGCCCAATTCACTCTGATGTCTCAAGGCCCGGGACTCCCGATGGCCTAGTCAAGAAAACCAGACTATACAGTCATGTAATCATTAATGTCTGGGACTCCCAATGACATTTATGAATCACAAACCGTCTTATCCACGCAAAAGCAGACACCCTCACACTGTAAGGCCATGAATACAATTGAATGGGCTTCAACAGCTGACATAGCCTGGACAAGACATCCAACGCTTGATATTATTTGAGGTTCGTAGGTTTATTTTAAAATCTCATTCCCAAAATAGAAGATTACTATTTCGGGAAACTTTCCATTTTAGAAAACCTACTATTTTTGGAAACTTTCTAAAATTGGAAACTTTCTAAAACCGGAAACTTTCTAACTTTAGAAATTTCTTAAAATCCGAATCATGCAAATCTAGAAACTTCTATAAATTAAGAAACTTTCTAATTTCAAAATATCGGAAACTTTAATTTAAAATCGATTTATATTCTTTATAAAATAAATTTTAAATTAAATCTGAAGAAAGACTCAAATAATTGGCCCAATCGTTTTAACTTCTTGGCCCGAGGCCGAAGAATTGGTCTATGTCCGAGACATAACCCGATCGTCCAATTAGATGACATAACCGGTCTGGTTCATTAAAATTGGTCTAACCAAAATTAATTACTACGACGACCACAATTGTCAACCGGTTATTTACTAAACCGGATTTTCTCAATTTATTTGGTCCAACCAAATCAAATTAGAAAATCCTGGTTTAGGCACTAAATCCAATAATTCTTTCGACATTGGATTTCTTGTCCCGGTTTAACCAGACTTAATAAAATTATTAAATCTGTTTATTAAACCAGGACGAATTAATTTTAATCAAAATATTAAACCGAGCCTTAAACCAACCATGTCGATCGATGAACCAACCGTGTCGATCGATCCATCAACCGCATCGGTCGATGCTCTTAGCATCGATCCTGCATCGATCGTGCATCGATCCTGTATCGATCGATGCTCTCACGCATGCACGGAACCGAGCCAAAACCCTAACCGTGTCGATCGATGCACCAACCGCATCGGTCGATGCACCAACATCGAACCTGCATCGATCCTGCATCGATCGATGCTTTCACGCGTTAACAGGGTTAGCCGATAGACTGTATCGACCGATCCATGCGATCGTATCGATCGATCCATGCGATCGCAGTCGATACTGACTTTTGAAAATCGCATTCTACCAAATCATATAGCTTGATCATGCGATTTTTCATATGTTTAGGTTTCAATTCTTGTTACTTAAGTGATTTCTCTTATCAGTAGTTGATTCAAAACACTTTTAAACAAGAAAAACAATCCTAAACTTGAATCTAAACAAGAAAAACCAGAACCATTAGCTCTGATACCACTGAAGGAATGTTTAGTCAATCCTGATTCAATTCCAGATTCAGATCATCCTAAACATGCTGATCTAGGTTCTTCTCGAATAGAAACAATTGATGATCTCACCTTATACCTGTTAATTGCAGCGGAAAGAGATGGTATGTCAGAGATCAGAGAGCCACCGAGAGATAACTCCTCCAGAGGTTCACACACGCGCACCAATCAGGAAGAAGGCTGCTAGGCCACTAGGGGAAATCGGCGCAGAGGGAGAGAGAGTTTTCGGCTAGTGTTTTTTTGGTTCTGAACTCGAGTTTTATTTATAAAACTTGTCCGGTTCCGTTTGGGCCATTTGGCCCAAACACCAATTAACTCGACGGCATTCGCGCACTGTGTCGATCGACACACCTTGTGTATCGATCGACACACAGTGGCTAAACCGTTTTATTCTCTCTAAGTACAGTAAATGCCTAGCACTTTTACCGTACTTCTGCTAAACCGTTCCTACACATTTTCCTGTTAGCTTAGGCGTGTGACCCATATGGGATCATATAATAAAGGCAATAAGTCCAAGACTTATAGATCATGAGCGGACTCTAGCAAGCCATCATGACCCCCAGTATTATATGACTTATGTCTGATCATTGACATACTCTTACTTTCTAGAGACAGTACCGAGATTACTGGACACAATTCCAACAGAAACATTATTGGGCTAAGGCCGAGATTCCAGGAGGTCAGACTCTGCCTCTGGATGATGCACCCTCTACCTAGATCAGCTGAAGCGTCAAGCTAATGACCTTAAACAAGCGCTGAGTGGGAGGCAACCCACTGTTTTCGTTTTTGCATTTTAGTTTTGGTGTTTTTGTAGGATTTTACGTTTTGTCTGGTTTTGGTGAGTTTTTGTCTGCAGGTCTCGGAGTATTCGTAGTGCGTCAATCGACACACCACTGTGTCGATCGTCACAACACGATCGAAATCGCATTGCAGCGATCATTGCGGTCCTGAACAACGATCGACCATACACGAAAATCTCCCAGCAACGGTCGATGCACCTAGTGCAACGATCGATGCAGGTGCGACAGAGGTAAAAATCCGACAGAACTTAACCAATCCATTAACATATTTTTCTTTCTTTTTACCAATCCTTCGCTTGACACTACTGGGGACAGTGTGTCTTAAGTGTGGGGGAGGTGCTACTGACATCTATCTTTCTGTTTTCTTAGAGTCAGTATGTTTTTCAAAATTATGATTTATCGAGTCAAAACAGTTTAAGTAGGAAACAATGATTTTTTGAGAAGATTGATAGCACTTGCAGGAACTTAAGTAACCACTGGGACTAGTTTGCAGATGATCTATGACTATTAGAAAACCCAGACACAGATCAACCTACTGAGGACACCCACATCACTTCAGGTATCAGAGGATCCTTTTACTGACTTCACTTTAATACTGACTTAATTTTCTCACCTAAGGGCTTGGTATACTTTGTGTCGGATTCCCTTGTTAGTTCTGACACAGCCTGTAAACATGTCCTATTTGGTTCCCTTCTCCCCTTCCATAAAAAAAAAGATAATAAACTGAGGATGCGTTAGTAACTCCGAAGTGGTCTCTGGGAGTGGTAGCTACAACTATCATATCCTGTGCATCCATGGAATGTGTCCAAAGTACACCCCTTAACGGGAAGAGCACTGATAAAAAAAAAAATGATACCCAATGGGGAAAAATCAGAATGCTAAGGAAGGGAAAAGAGAAGAAAGGGACCAAAGAAAGATAGTATGGTGGTCTAGAGCTGACAAGGTAAGAGTCCATGTGCCTTTGATCGATACTCCTTAGGTGAGACCGCACTTAAATACTTGCAGAAGTCAGCAGGGAGAATTTGAATACGTGAATGTGATTGTGGAGTTTACTTGGGACAGTTGTTAAGTGTGGGGGAAGTATATGTTGGTCTTGATGTCTGCAGGTGAAATCTTTCATGTGGATTACTAAGGGGAATCTGAGTGTTGTTGCTTCTAGGACAAAAAGAGTTTCTGAAAGTTTTCAAACCTCTTCACCATGTTTTAGTTCTCTGTTTTGCTTGAGGGCAAGCAAAGGCTAAGTGTGGGGGAGTTGATATATCATGGGTTTTACCGGTTTTATGCCATGATATAAGTATGTTTTAGTGTGTTTTGTTGTTCTTTTAGAGTCATTTGCAGGTTTTATTAGGTACAAGCACATTTGGAGCAGAAGTGGAGATTTTGGAGCTGTTTGGTGCATTTTGGAGATTTGGTCCGAGAGACAGAGTTCACTGGCCAGATTTGAGGGTTGCGTCGATCGTTGCACACCTGCATCGATCGATGCATAGCGCGAATGGGCCAGACTCGGCGGTTTAATGAAGAATGCTGATATTGCAGAAAAGCCCAGAAGTTCCAGATATTTACACGGAAGCCCAAAACGTGTTTTAGCTATTTAATTAGGTTTTTAGATCAGTTTTTGGATACGCTTACACACGCATTCATAATTGAGAGCAGAGAGTTTTTAGAGCTTTTGGGGGCTGATCTGATCCTGTACTACATTTGTTTTGGAGAAGTTTTCGAACCCCTTACTTGTTTAATCTCTTTTATGATATCTAATTATTCATTGATTATGTCTTCATATTCTATGTCTGAGTAGATTCATAGTTAGGTTTAGGGTTTCTCACATAGGATTTCATGACTTGCTAGACTTGTTTAAATTCAGTTAAGGATTCATAACTTTATCTGTTCTTCGATCTAAATTGCGTTTAAAGCTAGTTCTAACCTGATCAATTAAAATCTAGATCTTAGGTTGCTAAATATGACACGAAAGTGTGGTTTAGAATCTGAACTATTTAGGTTGAGCAATTAAACTTCTCGCAAAGGAATTTGTTTAGTTTAATTGTGAACATATCGAACTTGGAAATAATGCTGGTTTAATCTGTTAGTAATTGCAAAGGAATTTGGATTGCTGCACTTAGACTTAGAGAATTCTCGCAACGACAGTTGGTTAATTCTATATCCGTGATTTGAGTTCTAGAACTGTGCTTAATTAGATCCTGACTGAATTATTTGTCTGCTTGTCTGATTTCTGAGAACGCCCTAGACTTAGCGCCCTTAATTAACTGCTTTCACAACCGATAATCTTGCTACTTGTTTACTTTCTCGCATTGCTTTTTAGTACTCCACATTGCTTTCATCTTAGTTTACCCGCTATTGTTCTTAATCTATCGTTGACCGGAGTCTCTGTGGATTTCAATACCCTATATACTACAATCACATAACTGTGCACTTGCAGTAGAATAGGATAAAACTAGACCCCTATCAGCTTCCAAAAGTATTCAATCACATCATCTCTAAGAGTACCACGTATGTGATATGGCCTTATCCCCCATGCAATCAGCCTCAACTCTTCCTCTATCGTTCCTCCCAAATCACGTAGAGTATACATAGTGTAATCTAAGACCTGGTGAACATATCGTGCTCTAGGATGCCTGATGTGCGTGTTCTTGTTGTGTTCGAGCCAGAACGATCGTACACCAATATGGGTCCATGCTTCAAATGACAAGTATTGTACTGAAGTAATGCGGGTGAAAGGCCCGTCCGGGAAACCAAAGATTTGGCCCAACTCCCAGAATGTGGTCTTATAATCCATGTTATGGTCTTGTACGAGAGAAATCCCTGTCCATCTTCAACAGTAGACTCGTCGTACCACATATGCACGTCGAGATAGGCGAGGCCTTCGCCCCAACTTTCGGTTGGGTCAGGTAGGCCATATGGATGATAAAATTCATTCCCATGTTGTGGAGAATATCTCGCACATCCTTGAAAATACCGAGATTCACAAGTGTGACAGGATCCCCAAAAAATTTCGGAATTCAAGTCAGACCATTGATTTTCTCATACAATAGAGGATAAGCATGGAGTATCCCTTTTCCCTTGCACGAAGAAGCTTTCTTGGGCTGCGCAACACCACCCTTTTTCTTTCCCGTTTTCTGAACCGGAGCATCATCTTATTTTCCTTTCCCTTTTTCCCCATGTTCTTCGTGATTCTTCCATTGTGATCCTACAAAATAAAAAATCTTGGAGATGCTTTAGTCGCAACTTCAATTCATCAACACATAAATCTCAAAAAGACAATGTCCTATCACAAGCTCGCTCACAATCATCAAATGCAAGTTGAGGAATAACACATCATCAAACTTATTTCAAGGTCAGAGTTCTCAAAAACTTTCTTAGGTTTTTATCAATAAACACAAGAGAGCACTCAACAAATTCACAATGCACATAACATCAATCACCAAACACAAAACACAAGCTAATCACCAACCATCAAATCCAAAATCATCTCATTGCTCATAATAACCACTTAAACTATTAATATGCCTTTTTGAAAGAAAAAAATTGTGTAACAAAAACGTTTTAAACATGTTAGTCTCTTGCAATCACATTCATAACAACCAAATGTATCATTAAAAACCATCAACAATCATTTCCCCCAAAATTTCGAAATTCTCAATTTCTCTAGAACCTTAACTCTAAGAAAAAATCCCTAGGGAAAAATTGGCATGGGTATTCATCAATAACACTTCAAACAATGCTTTTCAAGCATAATATCCAGAAAACAAGCAAACAAATGAGTTTGAAAAATATGCATTTTTTGACCAACAAATTTCAAACCAAAATCGTCATTACCTTGGCTTGTTGATGTGCTAATGTCGAAGAGAATGACTATGTTTCAAAGATGACGAAAAATCACAATTTTGACAACAAAAAGCAAAAACGAGCTTAAAATGAGAGAGATATGAGCTTTTAAAATTTGGTTTTTGCGTCTTTCTCAAATAAACTGCAATTTTGAAAGTGGTGAGCAAAAGGAGGATAGAGTCACGAGATGGGAGGAGAAAACAAGGAGGTTTTGGTCAAATTTTAGTCAAATCCGGTTTGAAAACATTTGAAACCGAAAAATTTGGACCAAAACTAGTTTATCAATTCGATTTTGACCTGTCAACCGAGTTGAAGGGAGGAAGAAGACTTACCTGAGCTCCGTCGCGGTTTGGAGTTGAACGCGGGTCTCACCACAGAAATAGAACCGGTTGTGGTTCGAAAACGCCAGCATGTTTAACCGTGAGGAATCCTGCGGTTCCGCTTCCCCGCGACACCAACTCGCAGATAGCTCCCTAAGAAAAATGGGTTGGATCAGGTAATTACGGAGGTCTCCATGCTCATGCGACCTCATCCGCGGTTACGACCCGACCAGGAGACAAACCGCGAGCTCATGGATTTGGATGCTGGTGACTGCAGCGGTTGCAGTTTAACTGCAAGACAGACTGTTGGGGAGTGAAAATCTGCTAAAATCTCCCCCAAATTTTGATCTTTCTTGCTTCCTTTTGACCCGACAAAAAAACCTAAGTACTAAGAACATTTAAGAAAAGATAAAAGAAAAAATAAAATCTATTTACAAAGGATACCATGGGTTTGCCTCCCAAGAGCGCTTATTTTAAGTCAATGAGCTTGACTTTTCAAACCGTTCTAGCTGAGATCGGGTTCAAGAGAGGAACAGCAGCTTCCTCCTCAATGAATTCATTTGTTAAGTAAGACTTCAGACAATGCCCATTCACAGTAATTTCCTCACCATCCTTGTTTCAAATAACAACAACTTCATATGGCCTCACTTCCTTCACCTTGAATGGTCCGGACCATCTTGACATGAGTTATACGGGAAAATAACTTTAACCGGGAATTGAACAACAGAACTTGGTCATTGGCCTTGTAGATCCTTGAGCTTTCATATGCCTCAAGTCTAATCTTTTCAAATTCATTCAACTGAATTAACCTTCTTTCCTTGGTTGTCTTGATGTTAAAGTTGAGAATTTTTAATTTCGACGAGGCCTATTCAAGCTCAACCAAAAAATGACAAGATTTCCCATAGATCAAGTTAAATGGTGTTGTAACCAATGCAGTTTTGAAAGCTGTCTGGTATGCCTATAACACATCATCTAGCTTGACTGACCAATCCTTTTTGGTTGTCCTCACTTCTCACTGACTTCTCTAAGATGGCTTGAATCTCCCGGTTGGATATTTCAACTTGACCGCTTGAGGGTGGTAAGGTGTTGCAACCTTGTGATGACTCCATGCCCCAAAAGATTCTCAAACACTGTGTTGATGAAGTGTGTGTGCCTCCATAACTAATCGCCACTCTTGGGACCCCAAACCTTGGAGAGATGATGCTCTTGAACATTTGTAGCACCACCTTAGCATCATTGGTTGGACTAGCAATAGCTTCAACCCACTTTGAGACATAGTCAATAGCCACTAATATATATCTATTACCATAAGATGAGGCAAATGGTCCCATAAAGTTTATCCTCTATATATTGAACACTTCCACCTATATGATTAAATTTTTGGTATCTCATTCCCTTTGCTAATGTTGCATTTCTTTTGGCAAGGATCACACTTATAAATAAATTCATATGTGTCATTGAACATGGTTGGCTACCAAAACCCAGCTTGTAAAACCTTTTGGACTGTTTTGAAGGTTACAAAGTGTTCTCCATAGGCTGACCCTTGACAATGCATAAATATCTCATTCACTTCCTCATCAGCTACACATCTTATATAAATCTTGTCTTTGGAAAGGGTGTAAAGAAAGGGATCATCCCAATATAACTTGCTAACATCCTTAAAGAACTTCTTATTTTGGTATCCTTCCAACCATGGTGATTCTTTCCCACAAGCTAAGTAGTTCACAGTGTCAGCATACCAAGGCTCCTTGTCTTCTATAGCCTTAACTTCCTTAAGCTTCTTGCTAATTGCATGAGCTTCAAACACAGCCTTGATGACCATAATTTGTTCCTCCGAAAGAGAATCATTAGTGGTGATCTCATCCTCAATTCTCAGCCTAGAAAGATTGTCAGATACTTCATTCTTTATCCTCTTTTTGTCCTTAATTTCAAGATCAAACTCTTGTAGCAGAATAATACACCTCGATAGTCTCGGTTTAACATCCTTCTTTGCTAGTAGATACCTCAGTGCAACATGATCTTTGTAGACAACCACATTAGATCGAACCAAGTAGGAATTGCACTTCTCAAATGCAAACACAACTGCCAACAACTATTTCTCAGTAGTAGCATACCTCACTTGAACATCATCCATTTTCATGCTCGCATTAAAATCACATGGAGCTTCTTGTCTTTCTTCTGTCCAAGGACTGCTCCAACATCATAGTCATTAGCATCACACATCATCTCGAAGGGTAAGTCTCAATCTGGAGCTTGAACTATCGGGTCACTAATTAATGACTCCTTGATCTCATGAAATGCCTTCAAACAATCCTCATCGAAAATAAACTTTGTTTCCTTTCACAAGAGGAGTGTGAGAGGGCGAGTAATTTTTGAGAAGTATTTCGTGAAGCGTCGATAGAACCATGTACGACCCAAAAACCTCTTGATCCCCTTAACCGTGTTGGGAGGCTGTAGACTCATCATAACATCAACCTTGACTTATACACCTCAATGTCATTCTTTGAGGTCTTTTGGCATAGAACAATCCCTTATGTCACCATGAAATGACACTTCTCCCAATTCAGAACTAGGTTGGTCTCCTCACACTGTTTTAGGACTTTGAAAAGATTGTCAAGACAATCTTTCTTCTATGAGATCCGAGAAGATACATCATACACTACTGAAAAGTAGCGGGTGCATTACATAGTCCAAATGGTATCCTTCGATATGCGAAGGTACCATAAGGACATGTAAATATTGTCTTCTCTTCATCATTGGGATGTATAGGGACTTGAAAGAACACGTTGTACCCATCATGGAAACAGTAAAAGAGATGGTTTGCTATCTTTTTAGCATTTGATCGATGAATGGAAATAGAAAATGATCCTTCCTAGATGCAGCATTTAGTTTTCTGTAATTTATGAACATCTTATGTTTCGTTATTGTCCTTGTAGGGATCAACTCGTCATTATTGTTTATAACAACGATGATAGCCCATTTTGAAACATACAATGTATCCGGGACACCCATATATTATCTCAGATGGTATAAAATGATACCAGAATCTAAATCTCCAACAAAGTGCACTGATTTTTGTGTGGATTGGAGCATATTATCCATCTTTTCATGGAGTGACTTGATCTTTTTTGCATGCTTCTCCTCAAGGATTCCAATTCCTATTTGATAGCGGTCATAATACTCACTCTAATTCCCACCTCTTATTGCTAAGTTTTCAGTCAGCTCTAACCCTTCTTAAACTCCCTTGGAAAGAAAGTTCCCATTACTTGATGTGTCAAGTAATATTTTGATTTTGGGAAGGACACCTCGGTAGAGGTTGCTGAGGAGTGTTTCTTGGGAGAAACCATGATGGGGACACTATGTGGTGTATCCCTTGAGCCATTCCCAAGCCTCACTGAAACTTTCGTTGTTGCGCTATGCAAAACCCGAGATCTTGTTTATGAACCGAGCTATGCAAGAGCCTGAGAAGAATTTGTAAAGAACGCCTTCTTACATTGATCCCAAGAGGTAATCAAACCCTGATGTAGGTTCTTCTCTCATAGATGTGCCTTATCCCCGAGAGAGAAGGGGGATAAATGCAACTTGAAGCTATCTTCATAAAGTCCATTGATATTTATTGTCCCACAGATTATGTCGAACTGATTGAGATAATCTAATGGATCCTCTGATGTCAATCCATGAAATTTGTTTCTCTCAACCATTGAGATGATGTTGGCCTTGATATCAAATTTGTTGTTGGCTACAATATGTGGAATGATACCCTGACGGTTGGCATGTGTATTCGGTGCGTCACCCGCTTCTATTGGTCTCACTCTCCTAGGAGGCTGAACCGTTATCCTTGGTTTTTTACCGACATGCTCATTATGTCCCAGCGGATCACCATTGCCCCTTTGGTTCTGAAATCCCTCTAGTTCATTCTCGTATTGATCTATAACTGGTTGCTCTAGATGTACAACTTCGTTCTGAGCCTCAATCTCTTGATCCAAACCAAGCTTAACCAAGTGAGATACCCTTTCATGTTCTCTTCTTGTTCTTGCTAACTCCCTTTCCAATTCCCTGGTTTCTTCAACCCTTTCCATTCAATCTGTTGGATCGCGGTTTCTAAAGTTCATTCATTTGAAAACGACAAAGGAGATGAAGAAGAGACTATTAGTAACAAAGTTAAAAAAAAAAGACTTAGTCCTAAGGAAAGTCCTATTCTTAATGGTTAATACACTCTCATGTCATTAACCCTATGTTAATCATACATTAATCACCAACTTCCATTGGTTAATCGCAAGCATGTATTAATCACAAGTCCTGATAGCCACTAAACACTTTGAACATCAATTCTCATTGGCTAAGAGTGTAAGTAAGCATTTCATCAAACACCTTGTGTACACTAAAATACACAAGTTATAGATTTAGATTATCTAAGTCAAATCTAGCATTAAACACATCAAATGAAAAATATAAGCCATGAGCATCAAGATCCAACACCTAGTCATCCTAATTTACCTAACCCAAAAGATTATAAAGAAACTACTCACTAATCATCATCTTAACACAATAATCCATGAGAATCATATGCTAAGACAAAGATTAATAAAGATTAAAGAAAAATAGAAGAAGAAATAAAAAAACTTGCATAAAAGAGGAAATTTCCCAAAAGGGTTTAGAGTTTTACACAAGAGAAAATATGATGAAAGATAATTAGGGTTTCTTGTCCGAAAACTACTTATAGCAGTCTATTTTTTGAGTTGGATCGACCCAACAAACCTGGACCAACCTAAAAACAAGTGGTAAAAAACCTGGTCAATATAAAAATCAGCAAAAAAAAACTAGTGCGCCAGCGGTTTGGCTACTGCTTCCTCCAAAACACTTGTGGTTGTGGCCTAGCCGCGTTACAAACCGCTATGCTCCTTGTGGTCTCCATCTGCCCACGACTCCAAACCTTGGGCTGCTCGCTAAAAACTGGGATAAGATCACTTCAAGTATTTACAAAGGTTGCACAAACTGCTACACCAACCGCGACTCGCTCAGGCCATCGCGGTCTCCTCTAAACTGTTGTACAAACTGCCACTACAAGAAATTTGACTATTGATAGCATAAACTGATAGCGTTTTTGATGTTTATGCTATCTTTAATTGAACCTGGAATTAAATATAGCGTTTGGTAATATAGAAACGCTATCTATGGTTTCAGCGGGACAAAAAAAAAACATGCGGCCAAATTTTTAACTAAATCGCTATGTTTATGTTTAGCGGGACCAAAATTTTTGGTTCCCCCGCGTTTGTACTCTAACTCTAACACTTTCTTTTTTGTCCTTAGCCAAAATTACATATATATTCTCTCACTCTCTCTTCTTTGTTCTTGCATGTTCAGCATCTTGTCTCGATTTCGCACATTTCATTCGATTACTCAGTGTTATTGCCAAATCGAAACCCTAATTTGACTCTTAGTTGCCTGGAAATCTTGGGTTCTCGATAATTTCTCAAACGAAGCAAAATCAGACATCAAAGGTAAATCTGAGTTAGAATATGGTATTGATACGAAGTAGACAAATCTCGATTATGCTGACTCTATCCGTTTATTTTGCTGTTTTACAGAGAGATATCACGGCTCAAATCTGCTAAAGGTATGTGAAATTTAAAGGGTATTACTTTGAATTTTTGTTTGGTTATATTGTTTACAATCTTAAATCGAAGCTGGGTTTTTTGCAGAGAAATTTTGGGTTCAGAACTTGAGATCGTAACAGATGCAAGTGATACGGATTTGAACAAAACATAGGAGTTCCTAAATTTAGCTGGTGAGTAATTCTCTTTCAGAATCATCTTTGCTTGCTATTGTTTCTTTTGTTGATTGATATGGTTTAATTTGAGTGTATGTGGAGCTGTGGTGTTGTTGTAAGATGGATAAGACTTGGGTTTGGCATTTAAGGTATGAAATTGTTTCTTCTTTACATTGCTTTGTGAAGTAAAACTTTATGCAGAATTCTATATAGAAGTTTTTAATGTTTGTTGGTTACAGGGCTAGCCTTGAGTATCAGACAGGAGCAACTAATTTTGTGCATGCATCAGCAACAAGTCTGGGTAACCCAAGTGTCATGTTATGTCCTTGCATAGATTGTCGGAATTTGTGTCATCTAGTGATTAGGGGAATGGATGAGAAATACAAGAGGAATCATGTTGGAGAAAGCACGGGGATATTAGAACTGCTAAGCCATCTGAAGATCCAAGGTCTGAGTTTGAAGCTTTTGATTTGATTAGGACAGCCTTCTTTGATGGTGATTCACAGCCTAGTAGCCACAGTGAAGATCATAATGATGATGTTGATAGTAAAGAAGAGTCTGAGTTCAGGAAGAAGCTAGAAGATGTTGAGACTCCTCTATATCCAAGTTGTTCTAACTACACCAAGATATCTGCAATCATGGAGCTTTACAGGATTAAAGTGAAGAGTGGTATGTCGGAGAATTATTTTGATCAACTGCTGAGAATGGTTTATGATATACTTCCTAAGGAAAATGTTCTCCCGAGCTCTACAGAGGAGATGAAGAAGTTCCTGAAGATGTTTGGGTTTGGATACGACATGATTCATGCATGCACTAATGACTGTATCCTCTACAGGAAGCAGTACGCAGAGATGGAAAGCTGCCCAAGATGTAATATGTCAAGATGGGAAAGGGATAAGAATACTGGTCAAGAGAAGAAGGGGATTCCAGCGAAGGTTCTTAGGTACTTTCCTATAAAAGACAGATTCAGGAGGATGTTTAGATCCAAAAGAGTGGTTAAAGAGTTGAGGTGGCATTACAATAATGCAAGTTCATATGGTACAATGAAGCATCCAGTTGATTCACTAACTTGGGCCAATGTGAATGATAAATGGCCTGAGTTTTCTGCTGAACCAAGAAACCTCCGCCTCGGTCTTTCTACAGATGGGATGAATCCTTTCTCCCTCCAGAACACGAAGTATAGCACATGGCCGGTTTTATTAGTCAACTACAACATGCACCCAACATTGTGTATAAAGGCAGAGAACATTATGCTCACCCTTTTGATCCCTGGGCCAACTGCACCGAGCAATAACATCGACGTCTACTTGGCTCCGTTGATAGATGATCTACAGGATCTGTGGCGTGAAGGTATTGTTGTATATGACTTGTTCATGAGGGAGAATTTCACTCTTAAGGCAGTGTTACTGTGGAGTATAACTGATTATCCAGGATTAGGGTCATTGACATGATGTAAAGTTAAAGGGAAACATGCGTGTAATGTGTGTGGGAAGGATACACCCTTTAGATGGTTGAAGTTCAGTCGTAAGCATGTGTATTTGGGCAATAGAAAGAGGCTCAAACCTGATCATCCTTACAGAAGAAGAAAGAAATGGTTTGATAATACTATAAAGGAAGGAAGTGCATGTAGAGTTCAAACTGGATTTCATATTTATGAGATGCTAAAGGATTTCAGAAATGAGTTTGGTAAATCTATAGACAAAAAAGGCAAAAGGAAAAGGAAGGCTAAATGCGAAGATCAGGAGCTATCAGGTGATGAATATGAAGAAGACAATGATAATTGGAGGTGGAAGAAACGTTTCATACTCTTTGACTTACCTTACTGGAAGGTATGTTCTTTCTTTTTAAATTTTTATATTACAGTCATTTGATTTTTACATTTGCGTATCCTTTCTCAACTAATCCTTCATCTTTTTGGTAGGATATGCCGGTTCGTCACAACATTAATGTCATGCATGTGGAGAAGAACGTTTCTGATGTTATATTGTCTATGTTGATGCAATCTGCTAAGTAAAAAGATGGGTTGAAAGCAAGGAAATATCTGCAAGATATGGGGATTAGGAAGAAGTTACACATTCAAGAAGGGGGAAAGATAAATTTTATGCCTCCAGCTTCTTATTGGTTGAGAAAGGATGAAAAAGTGAAGTTCTGCAGGAGGTTAAGTTTATTCAGAGGTCCTGATGGTTATTCTTCTAATATCTCAAACTATGTTTCATTAGATCCTCCTATGATTGGTGGATTGAAGTCCCACGATCATCATGAGCTTCTCCAAAACCTCCTACCAGTTGCTTTGAGAGGATTGCTACCAAATGGTCCTAGGATTGCAGTGATTAGATTCTTTAGCTTCTTCAAAAGGTTGTGTCAGAGAGTTGTTGATCCAAAGAAGCTGCTATTACTGGAGGCTGACTGTGTAGAGATATTTTTGCCAACTAGAAATATATTTCCCCCCCATCCATGTTTGATATAATGTTCTATCTGCCAATACATCTAGCAAGGGAGGCTCGTTTGGGTGGACATGTTCACTTCAGGTGGATGTACCCATTTGAAAGGTACTCATGTTTTTAATTTCGTTACTGTCTTGCTTGTGTTGTTTGCTTCAGTTGAGTAACATAGTTTCTGCTTTTCTGTTTGAGCTATAGGTACATGAAACCATTAAAGGCATATGTGAAGAACTATGCAAGACCAGAAGCGTGTATGGCTGAGGGGTATGTGGCTGGAGAGTGTATTGCATTCTGCATGGAGTTCCTACAAAGTTCAGTTCCGGTTCAAGAAACAATAAACCGTAATGAAGATATTGAATGCTCTGACCGCATACTTGAAGGCCGCCCATTCCAGATGTCTGCTCAGGTTGTATTAACTGATAAAGAGCGAGAGATCGCCATCAATATGTTCTAATGAATATGACATTGATGAACCCATATGTAGAGTAAGTTTATCCCTTGTCTCATATCTTAACTTATAGTTTTAATCAGTGTTTTGAACTAACCTTATGATATTGTGTAACAGTATGCATTTAGAAAAACTACAATTAAAGGATGTCAGATGTTCTAAAAGTGAGACTCTTTTATGGAAATCACATACATACAGGTTCTCACAGTGGGTAAAAGAAAATGTTAGATCGTATAACAAGTAACTATTAGACTCTTTTCATCTGGTTATTTAATAACTTCATTTCTTATATTGTATTTGTAGATCCCTTCTAGCTCAGAAGATCATTCGGAGAAATTAAAATGGTTGGCTTATGGACCAAGGAATGTAGCTCAAACCTATAAGGGGTTTGTAATTAACGATCACAGATTTCACACCGAGGACTTAAAGTGAAAGACTCAGAACAGTAGAGTAAGTTATGAGACCTTTACCATGTGTAGAGCTAGTGCAAGAGACAAAAAACATATGGCTGACATGGTTGTCTACTATGGAGTAATACAGCAAATCATTTTGCTAGATTATCACAAGTTTGAGATTCCACTATTCAGGTGCAAGTGGGCCAACAAAGGAAATGGTGTAAAAGAAGAAGAAGGATTTACACTAGTGAATCTGAATGTCAACCAATTTGTGTATACCCAAGATCCTTATATTTTGGCTTCACAGGCGAGACAAGTATTTTATTCCAGGGATGATGATTCAAATTGGTCAGTAGTGATGAGGGCTCCACCAAGAGGGTATCATGAGCTTGAGACAGAGGCAGAGTTTGTTGTTGCACCTCAGTGTTTTCCGGAAAATGAAGATTTGGGGAATGAGTCTTATAATGCCGAGAGTTTCTTTGATAGAGAAGATTGTGAAGGAGTCTTAGTAGTGAATCAATAGGGATAGACTTAGTTTTTAAATCTTTCTCGTATATTTGAACATTTAGTTCTGTTTCAGGTGATTAAACATGCCCAAGAAGGTGGAAGAAATCAAGCCGAGACGCAGTAACCGTCAACAAGGCATCTCACCAGTCCATGCAAAGTTTTCCAGCAGACGTGCTAAGGGATCTGGAAATAATGTGACTAAGAAGCAGAAGAAGAAGGAGTTGTCCAGCAGACGTTCTAAGTTGTCCATCAGACAAGACGTGCATATGGAGGAAATGCAGGTGGATGATCAGACAGAGGAAAAGGATCAAATGGAAGAGGAAGGAGAGAAGCAAGTGAATGATCAAGCAAAGGAAAAGGATCAAAGTGAATAAGAAGGATAGTAGCAGATGGATGCTCAGGCAGAGGAAAAGGATCAAAGTGAAGAAGAAGGAGAGAAGTAGAAGGATGCTCAGGCAGAGGAAAAGGATCAAAGTGAAGAAGAAGGAGAGGCAGTTGAATGATCAAACACATGAAGAGGAAGGAGAGAAACAGTTAAATGATCATGAAAAGGAAATGGATGAAAGTGAAGAGGAAAGGGAGAAGCAGGATGAAGAAGCTGGAGAAGCAAAGACACAAGAAGAAAATGTGCAACCATTAAGTGGTGACGACCAGACACGTGGAGAAATTGTGCAACCAACAACTGTAGAAGCGCAGACAAATGAAGAAACTGTGTAACCAACAAAATCCAAGAAAAGAAAAACAAGAGGACTAACTACGATGCGTGGAGTTGCTAAACACCATGAAGACAAGGTTGAAGTTGAATGGAATTCTCTTGGTGAACATGTGGGTAAAGGATCAGTCCTGCATTCATCTTTCCTTGGTCCTCTGGTGAGAGAGCATGTGCCAGTCCTTCTTGATGATTGGAGACACTTGGATCCGTCGATAGCGGACATAATGTGGGATGAAATTCAGGTATTTCCTGAACATTGATTCGAAATTAGTTCTTATCATAGTCATTTGTGTAACAACTTATTGTTTAACTTTGTTTGAGTGTAGGAAAGGTTCAATTTAACTGAAGAGTGGCAAAAAGATGTTGTTTTCATGCAGATGGGGTTGCTTGTGGAGGAGTTCTAAGTCTAGGCTCCTCTCTAAAATACGAAAATCAAATAAGAAGCAGATTGTTGACCTGAAACCAAGTAACATCCAGTCTACGACAGCATGGAAAAATTGGGTGAAGCGGAAAACTGATGAAAAATTTGAGGTTGGGTATTTCAAACTCTAATGTTGATTTATGTGTGTTTGATTGTATATTGACTGTGTGTTTCTCTATGTAGGATGTAAGTGAAAAGTTTAGGGAACGGAGGAAGGGCCAGATTCCACACACCAGCAGTCGTAAAGGAATGTTTCGCTTAGCTAATGAAATGGTATGTTTTATGTTAAGAATCTTTGTGTATTATACGCATACCTGATGTGCCTTTGTCATTTGCAGAAGAAAAAGAAGTTCAGACCCTAACAAGGTGACTAGGAGCTCAGTATGGGTAGCAAGACACACTCATTCAGATGGGAGACCAGTGAGAGCAGAATTTTCTCAAACGATTGTAAGTGATATGTGATTATTCTTCAGGTTATATGTTTACCTCTCTCTAACTTTGTTGTTCTATTTGTGTCAAGAACAAATAAGATCCATTGATAGTGAAATGACATCTACATATAGCACTAGCATCAGAAAAGATTTTGTGAGCCAGGTGTTAGGAAGAGACAAACCTGGAAGGCTAAGAGGGATGGGCATAGGGGTCACTGCAACCAGACTGGCATTCTTTCAGGCGAGAGATGCGCATGTGCAGAAGTTGGAAAAAACCAAGCTGAATTAAAGAGCAAGGTTGAAACTTTGCAAAACCAAATTCGTGTCTTGGCTCAAGGGAAGAAGGTCAGTGTATCTTTAACTGAATGCCTGATGATTCAAATTTGAATGGTTTAACAAGTCCATGTTTATTCTTCTACCAACAGCCTGATGATGTTTCTAGCTCAGAGTTAAATAGTAGTGGTAGCCATATGGTTCTTAGGTGTCGACTATTGGATTGGTATTCAGAAATAGGGGATGTTTTTATTGGTGAAGGAGAGTATTGTTCCTCTGAACCAACGTACAAGGTTGGTCGTATACCACTGGGTTCTAATGTAGCAGCTGTCATTATCAAGTCTGTAACAAAAGAAGATGCGTATCTATGGAGGCCAACCGCTACTGTTGAAAAACTTGTCCAAGCTGTGGGAATGAAAATAGCATGGCCAGCTGATAAGATAATTTTGGACAATGAGCTAGACTCCCCAACCCCATCTGAAAACCAAACTTCTGATTCAACGGTAATTGTTTTTCACCTAAAATTATGAATCTGCATAACTTATACATGCTCTGTTCTGATATATATTATGTTTTTGACTGACTTAGGCATTCCAAATTCCAATCATCATCCATGATTGGAATTTTGAGGGTGTAGTAGTTGCTGAGGGTCATATGTGTTCAACTGATCCGAAGGAAATGGTCAACAATATTGATATTGGTCCCGGTGCTGCAATGGTGAAGGTTGTTAAGGTGGTTAAGAAAGATTCTTACCTATGGGGACCAACTCATAACATGTATATGATGGAGCATGCACTTCAAGAGTATGTTGTCTGACCTATTCAAAAGATACAGTTGGCTACTCCACCTGTAAAAGGATCATCACCGAAAGCATCATCACCTATAGCATCATCACAGAAAGCAGCATCACCTGGGGTATGATATATGTGACTACAATTTAACTTAACATGATGTTGTGTATGTAGTTATTTTTGATGGTCACATGAAGTTTAATTCTTGTTGTGTTGTGTAGAGTAACAGCTCATCAGGTCAAAAGAAAGAGAAGTGCTCATTGTTGGACTTGGAAAATTCAGGAGAGATCTTGCAGAAGGCAAATTTTTTTCATCCAATCCGGAAGACAAAGTCCACTTTGTCCCCTTAGGGCATGATGCTAGCAAGGTATGGGTTCAAGTTGTAAAGAATGGAAAGTCTAAAGTATGGAGACCAAATGGGGAAGTTGAATGCAATAATGATGCTTTGGGTACAACAGTTGCATGACCTAATGATAAACTTGTTTTTACATGAGGTTGTAATGAAAGTTAATCTCTGAACTTATGTGTTATTCTAGAATGGTGGTTTGGTTTATGTTCGGATATTATATATTCTGTTGACTTGAATATGTTTTCGTTCATAAATACTTAACCATAATTTGTAAACTTAAAAAAAAAATTTAGACAAGAACCTAATCACTAAATCTAACATGTAAATTTTAAAAAAATAAAAACATAAACCTTAATACCTAAAACCTAAACCCTAATATAAAAACCTAAAACAAATTAAAATAAAAACTAAACCCTAAACGCTAAATCGAAAATGTAAAATTTTAAAAATAAAATACTAAACCCTAACACAAAACCCCTTAAACCCTAAACTCTAATTTAGAAACCTAAAACAAAGTAAAATAAAAACTAAACCATAAACCCTAAATCGAAAATGTAAATCTTTAAAAATAAAATACTAAACCCTAACACATAACCCCTTAAACCCTAAACTCTAATTTAAAAACCTAAACAAATTAAAATAAAAACTAAACCCTAAACACTAATAGTAAACCCTATATATGTATACATTAAAAATAAATTAAAAATAAACCCTATAGAGCTTAAACTCTAATCTTTAATCCCTAAATCTTTAACCCAAAAGATAGAAACCCTAAACCCTAAAACCCTAAATCCTAAGCTCTAAACCCTATACTGTTGGATCTCCTAGGATCTAGGGTTTGATATATTGAATTAAACCAACCTCGTTCTTACCTTTGGACTGGCAGCGGAATGAGAATGGTGAACGAGATCAGTAGAGCAACACAGGTGCCTTGCCTCTACCAGATACAGACGCACACAAGCTGGAAACGGGATGCTAGTGCCGAATCAAATGGGAATCAACTGTTTTGGTGTTTCTGCCTTTTCTTACCAAGAAAACTAGACGGCTCATCTGTTTAGGTCGAAACTCTCGAGTTTTATTCGACCTAAATATACTTAACGGGCCAGACTTGATTAAGTCTTAATTCGAAAAGCCTTTTCCGAAAACCCGAACTTTGTCGACCGACACACAAGCTGTGTCGATCGACAAAACACCATATTCACGATAATAATGTGTATCCAATACACATTAATATGATCATTACCATAATGATCATTCCCATGTCGTAGCTTCCAGTTTGCTTAGGTGTGTGACCCTATAGGATCATATAATACTGGCAGTAAGTATACAACTTACAGATTGCAAGAGGCTTCTAGCAAAGCATTATGATTGCCCAGTATTATATGACTGTCTCAACTCGACAATACAACTTTCATCAGGAGTGAGTACAAGTGTGATTTCAGGACACAATACCAACAATCTCCCACTTGTACTGGAATCATCAATTCCTATAATCCTTTTGTCTCTATATCTCGATTTGGCGTAAGGCAAGATTGGTGTCATCCTTATTTAGCCAACATCATGTTTATCGAACTCCTGATCTCATACTGAACATTACAAACAACTGAACTACAGTTCGTTTGAGTGCGGCTACACATTTTTCTCATTATTAAATCTTCGATAGGCCCTGAGATATTTATCTCCCGTTATTCAGGAGGGACAAATTCCATATTGTTCCATCCCTATTTCAACGCACACTTCATGATATACTTGAACATTGCCGTTATAGTCACCAGTTACGGGTCGACGTTTGACAAAGTCAAAGTGTACCAATTCATATGCAAGAAAGCATGATGAACTCAGGTCTAAGGACTATACTCTATAGTCGTAATGAGAACCTCTTATGAAACAGATATAACTATCTTGTAGACTTCTCATTAGCGGGTCATGTCCGATCATATGTTCACTAACATATATCTATGTGACTGACTGCGATAATCATATCATTGGCTCCATGAAACTTAGCCAACAGTCACCTCACAATCTAGTCTCTCACGGTTGTCAGTGTCCCACTTTGACAACCTCGACCAGGGACAAAACATAATTTACGTCATATTTAACTTACAGGGTTTCATGATCAAGTCCTCAACTTGATGACCTATAATATGTCATAAACTTATTTTGGGACCATTATTTAGATCACAATAAATAATGCTGAAATCAAATTTCATTAAACATTTCCAAAAGAATGTTTACAAGAGCGTCTTATTATAACTAAAACAAAACTATAACTCCCACTAGAATCAAGATTACATCTTAAGATCTCTAATGCCTACAGCAGTCGTATGACTCTCATGCTTAGGCCTTGGGAGTGACTTAGTCAGAGGATCAGCGACATTCTCGTCTGTCGGAACTCGGTTGATCTTCACATCACCTCTATTGACGATATCACGAATCAGGTGATATCTCCTCTCTACGTGTTTGGACTTCTGGTGTGATCTAGGTTCTTTCGCCTGAGCAATGGCTCCATTGTTGTCACAAAAAAAAAGCCACTGGCTCCAAGATACTAGGAACCACACCAAGTTCAGTCATGAACTTCTTGATCCAAACAGCTTCCTTTGCCGCTTCTGAAGCAGCAACATATTCAGCTTCCGTCGTGGAATCAGCTACGGTATTCTGCTTAGAGCTCTTCCAGCTCAATGCACCGCCATTTAGACAGAAGACATATCCAGACTGTGATCGGAAATCGTCTCTGTCCGTCTGAAAACTCGCATCGGTGAATCCATTCACCACAAGTTCTTCACTTCCTCCATACACCAGGAATTTATCCTTAGTATGTCTCAAATACTTGAGAATATTCTTGACAGCTGTCCAGTGAACTTCACCTGGGTCAGATTGGTATCTACTCGTCATGCTTAACGCGTAAGCTACATCTGGACGAGTGCAGAGCATGGCATACATAATAGATCCTATTGCAGAAGCATAAGGAATCCTATTCATGCGTTCTCGCTCAGCAGGTGTCGCCGGACACTGCTTCTTGCTGAGACTAGTGCCATGAGACATCGGTATGAAGCCCTTCTTGGAATCATGCATCCTGAATCTGTGCAGCACCTTATCAATATAAGTGTCCTGGCACAATCCAATCAGCCTGTTCACTCTATCTCTGTAGATTCTAATTCCAATAATATACGCGGCTTCTCCCATGTCTTTCATGGAAAAACAACTTCCGAGCCAAGTCTTAACAGACTTAAGCAACGGAACGTCATTACCGAGGAGGAGTATGTCATCGACATACAGTACAAGAAATGCAATTTTGCTCCCACTAGTCTTCTTGTAAACACATGGTTCCTCTTCGTTCTTGATGAAACTAAATTTTTTTACTGCTTCATCAAAACGAAGATTCCAACTCCGTGATGCTTGCTTCAATCCATAAATGGATTTATGAAGCTTGCATACCTTCCCAGCATTCTCAGGATCGACAAAACCTTCAGGCTGTGTCATATACACATCCTCTTCCAGAATACCATTCAGGAATGCGGTTTTGACATCCATTTGCCAAATCTCATAGTCATAATGAGCTGCAATTGCTAGAAGAATCCGAATGGATTTAAGCATAGCGACTGGGGAATAGGTTTCATCATAGTCAATACCATGAATTTGCTTGAAACCTTTAGCCACCAACCTCGCTTTGTAAATCTGTACATTGCCATCCACGTCAATCTTCTTCTTGAAGATCCATTTACACTCAATGGCTTTTGCACCATTAGGTAAATCGACCAAGGACCATACTTGGTTTTCTGACATGGATCCCATTTCGGATTCAGAGGCTCCAAGCCACTTTTCGGAGTCCGGGCCCATCATTGCTTCCGCGAAGGTCACTGGTTCGTCTCTCGGGTTCGTGACGGATCCTTCCGGATCTGCGAACTTCAGGCTCCACAGGCGCCGGTTCCACAAAACTCTGTGGATCCAACTGCTGCTCTTCCTCAGCTGGTTGAGCAGTCTCATGTGCATCTCGAATTTCTTCAAGATGTACTATACTCCCACTGTTTTCCTTAGAGAGAAACTCCCTCTCAAGAAAAGAACAGTCCCGAGCAACAAATACTTTGTTCTCAGATTGGTTGTAAAAGTAGTATGCCTTGGTTTCCCTAGGATAACCAACGAAGTAGCATTTATCTGATTTGGGTGAAAGCTTGTCAGAGATTAAGCGTTTGACATAAGCTTCACAACCCCAAATCCTCAGGAAAGACAGACTAGGAACATTCCCAGTCCACAGTTCATGTGGTGTCTTTTCCACTGATTTAGATGGTACCCTATTTAGTGTAAACGCATACGTTTCTAGAGCGTATCCCCAAAAGGATAATGAAAGATTTGAATGACTCATCATAGACCGAACCATATCCAATAAGGTTCGATTCCTCCTCTCTGACACTCCATTCCATTGGGGTGTACCAGGAGGAGTGAGTTGTGAAATAATTCCACACTCGCTCAGATAGTCGCTGAACTCTTGACTCAAGTATTCTCCTCCGCGATCCGATCGCAGAACTTTGATACTTTTGCCAAGTTGGTTATGTACTTCATTCTTGAATTCCTTGAATCTATCAAAGGATTCTGACTTGTGTCTCATTAAATAGACATAGCCATACCTACTGAAATCATCAGTGAAGGTAATGAAGTACTTGTAATTTCCTCTGGCAACAGTACTCATCGGCCCACATACATCAGTATGAACAAGGCCCAATAAGTCACTGGCCATTTCATTTGGTTTGTTGAAAGGGGCTCTAGCCATCTTGCCCATCAAACAAGATTCACATTTCTCACATGATTCAAAATCAAATGAGCCCAAAAGCCCATTTCGATGGAGCCTTTGGATGTGTTTCTCATTGATATGGCCCAAACGACAATGCCATAAGAAGGTCGGGTTTTCGTCATTGGACTTAAACCGCTTTGTATCTATGTTAAAGACAGGTATTTCTTGGTTTAAAACATATAACCCATTATCTAATGGGGCGCTACCATAATGCCCATCACGATTAAAAGAACAAACTTTATTCTTAACAGCAAAATCAAAACCTTCCAAATCCAAAACGGAGACTGAAATTATGTTTCTGCTTATCGCAGGTACAAAGTAGCAATTATTTAAAATTAAAACCATGCCCGAAGGTAAGGACAACTCGTAGGTGCCTACGGACAGTGCAGCAACCTTAGCTCCATTCCCGACCCGTAGCTCCACTTGTCCTTTCTTCAGCGTCCTACTATTTCTTAGTGCCTGCACATCAGTACAAATATGAGCACCGCAGCCGGTATCCAATACCCACGAAGTAGAACTAGAAGACATAACATTAAGTTCGATAACATAAATACCTGAGTCAGACGCATCATACGTCTTCTTCAGCTTCTTGTAATCTTCCATGAACTTCTTGCAGTCTTTCTTCCAATGCCCCAACTACTTGCAGTAGTTGCACTTATCCTCAGGAGAAGGCCCGGATTTGGGCTTCGGCTTGTCCTGACTTTCAGTCTGGACAACCTGGGCCTTTCCCTTACCCTTCTTAGGTTTCTTAAACCTCTTACCCCCTTGTACCATCAGTACACTGGGAGTTGCCTTCTTGAGATTCGGCTTTGCTGTCTTTAGCATGCCGTGCAACTCAGTCAATGTCTTAGTCATGTTTTGCATGTTGTAGTTCATGATGAACTGATCAAAACACGACGGCAAAGACTGCAGAATCATGTCAGTGGCTAGCTCCTGGCTAATGGCACAATCCAGTTTCCCCAGGTTATCAATGTAACCCATCATTTTAAGGACATGAGGACTTACTGGACTGTCCTTAGCCAGCTTGCAATCCATGAGAGACTTAACCGTCTGGTATCTCTCTGTGCGAGCTTGCTCCTGAAACAAAGCTTTCAGGCTGTTAATCATCTCAATGGGTGACATCACGTTCTCATATTGCTTCTGCAGCTCAGAGTTCATAGTCACCAGCATTAGACAATTAACATCTTTGACATCTGTTGAATGCTTATCCCAAGCATTCTTTTCTGTCTGCGGGGCATTGGAACGTGGCTTCTCGGGGAGAACTCTTTCAAGGACATATTCCTTGTTCTCCTGCCTGAGAACTATTCTCAGGTTCCGATACCATTCCAAGAAATTAGATCCATTTAACTTGTCCTTCTCAAGGACGGATCTTAGTGAGAAAGTGTTGATGTGATTTGAGACAGACATTGCTGTAATTAAAAGGAGGTAGAGTTTTAGTTATAATGCTCAAGAAATGAGAATTCTTATCTAATAAGAAAAACTTGCATTGTATTCAAAACTATGTTTCCTCAGATGAATACAATGAGCCAAGATCCTCAGATTACTAAAATTCGAGTGGGCGACTCGCCGTTGCTCAAACTTTAGTTATCTAGGTAAGCAAATCATTGCTAATTGTACCCAGTACAACTCTTAGTCGTGGATAAGACAAACTATGCCTAATCCACTCTGATGTCTCTGGGCCCAAAACTTCTGTTAGCCCAGTCAAGTAAAACCAACCTTTTTATGTCTTGTGATCACTGACAGCTGCACTGCAAGTCTGTCAATGACCACCTGCCTTACTCATGTTGCAGTGGATACCAAGGACTCCAAGACTATCCAACAAATGACACGAGTCTTGACAGTAGACAAGATCGGACAAGACATCAAGATCACTTGATATTTAGTTGAGGAAAAGAACCGTTTTATCTTAATGCATATCCAATATACATCCAAGAATTTATTAATTTATTTAAAACATTCAGTTTTATTAAGTTTAGATTCATCTAGAACTTTTAGGATTAAATTGTTCTAGTATATGCAAATTTGTGGTCCAGCCAGCATATTTGTGAATGTCGTGTCGATCGACGCCAACCATTGGCATCGGTCGACGCAACCCAACTTAAACCGGTCTTCGATAACCGGTCAAACCGGTCTTCGATAACCGGTCAAACCGGATCGAATTTACTTAACCGATTCAATCCAATTGAACCGGTTCTGTTTAATGGTCAATGTCGATCGTCACACAACTATGTGTCGATCGACATTACCAAACCAGAATCCAATTGGTTAATTAAAATTAACCGAGCGAGATAACCGGTTCAATCCAATTGAACCGATCTATATAATCGCTTTGCCTGTGTCGACCGACACACCCAGTGTATCGATCGACACAGCAGGAATACGGGTACTCGATCTCAGATCGAAACCCTAAAATTATTTGCGAGTTTTCGCTCTGTATCGACCGACACACGCTTTGTGTCGATCGACACTCTACGACAAACCCTAAATATTTTACGCGAGTTTTCGCTCTGTGTCGACCGACACACGCTTTGTGTCGATCGACACTCTGCGACAAACCCTAAATATTTTACGCGTTATTTCGCGGCGTGTCGACCGACACACGCTTTGTGTCGATCGACACAGTGCGATTTCAACAGTTCATCGATTTTCAACATGCATACAATCCGAGATTAACATAAGAAAAACGATTTTAACAGGCAATTTTTCAATTCAACAACAACAAGTTTCGAATTAATTGCATCAGATTCAATAGTCTAAACCCTAATATGCTCTGATACCACTGTTGGATCTCCTAGGATCTAGGGTTTGATATATTGAATTAAACCAACCTCGTTCTTACCTTTGGACTGGCAGCGGAATGAGAATGGTGAACGAGATCAGTGGAGCAACGCATGTGCCTTGCCTCTACCAGATACATACGCACACAAGCTGGAAACGGGATGCTAGTGCCGGATCAAATGGGAATCAACTGTTTTGGTGTTTCTGCCTTTTCTTACAAAGAAAACTCGACGGCTCATCTGTTTAGGTCGAAACTCTCGAGTTTTATTCGACCTAAACATACTTAACGGGCCAGACTTGATTAAGTCTTAATTCGAAAAGCCTTTTCCGAAAACCCGAACTGTGTCGACCGACACACAAGCTGTGTCGATCGACACAACACCATATTCACGATAATAATGTGTATCCAATACACATTAATATGATCATTACCATAATGATCATTCCCATGTCGTAGCTTCCAGTTTGCTTAGGTGTGTGACCCTATAGGATCATATAATACTGGCAGTAAGTATACAACTTACAGATTGCAAGAGGCTTCTAGCAAAACATTGCAACCGCCCAGTATTATACGAATGTCTGATCTCGACACACAACTATCATCAGGAGTGAGTACAAGTGTGATTTCAGGACACTATCCCAACATATACCCCTAATCCCTTATACTCTAAACCCCAAAAGGTTCAAACCCAAGTATTATTGTTAAGTTAATATAGTGAAATCAATTGGGCCTTTACCAAAATTCCCTAAACCCTAATCCTTTTGTTAATATACTTCGAGAAGAAACCTAATAGCTTTGGTTTTGTTTCTCTCAGAACAAAGAAAGGGTTTATCTTCTTCGTTGTCTCTCATCTCTTGACCGAACTGGGCTCTCATCGGCTTCGGTGAATTCCTATCTATCTCTGTATATTTCTCAATATCTATGTATCTCTCTCACAATCGCTCTCTGACCTTTATATTGATACTCACTGTTATTTAGGGTTTGTATCTCAATATTTGAAGCCGTTTCGTATCCTTCGCCATTTTCCAGGTATCTATCGATGTATCTCTCGCTCACTCGCATCTATCTCTAAACTGTTTCTTTAGGCATCTCATCTCTAATCTGTTTCTTTCGGCATCTCATCTCTGACATTCGTCTAAGTTTTATGTCTAATTAAAGTTGATTTTTTATGTACTGAGCTCTATGTTGGCTTTCTAGTTGTATATTGATGATTCCTCTGTGATTTATGTGGATGAGTTTATAGCTACTAGTCTCACTTCTCGGTTCTATTGTTTTTGGAAGAGATTGAAGACCTAAGGAAGAAACTCGAGAAGTAGGAGCCTTTAGAAGCAGACACCCAGAATGTTAGGTCTTTCTCTTAATCTCTTTAAAAAACCCTAGATGAGACTATTTCTAGACAGCAGCTGATAGACTTCTCTGTCTGCAAGTTCATAAATTCCGGTTTTTTGCTTCAATTCAGGGTTTCATATCAGGGTAATATTTCTTAACTAATTTACTATCACATATAACTATCTGGAATTCACTAAGAAATTTGTATATGTGGCCTTAGCCTTTCAAATTTTAATGACTGATTGAACATTCGTTCTTGTCATTTGAAACAGATATCAAGAAGAAGCTGTCTCCCTAATCTCCCAAAGGTAATTGACATATTTGTTCTGGTTTTAGTTCAATTTTTCATTGTCTACATTTAATATTAATTTAGTGTTGCTTTAAGTTTTGATCAGAAATGGAAGCAAGGAAGATCATAGTCTGCGGACTCCCGACAATGGGAATCATACCAAAGCTCCGACCACATCCACAACAAGAAGCAGATAATGATCGAGGAGGCGATGTGATGGAGCTCACAGGAGTAGAATACCGTAGAGCTATGGGTTACATGATACGGGTTGAGGAAGACCAAGAAGATATCGAACCTGAGTTCCAAAGACTTGTCCAAAATCTTAGAAGGGAAGAACAAAAACTCATAAACCAAGAACTCAACTCAGCTGCAATGAAACGACCAAAACAAGAACAAGGAGAGTCTTTAAGAAAGGATGGTCGTCGAGGCTAAGGAGCAGAAGCTGAAGGTGTTAGGGAGGTTTGTTTGATGTATGAACAATGCTTGTGTTGTGTTAATTATATTTGATGTGTTTTCATTAATGTTTTAATAAACCTAATGTGAATCTATTTTTATTTTATAATATTTCTTTTTAAATTAAATGTAATTTAAATTAAAATTAAATTAAATTAATATTTACAGAAAATATTAGGGTAAAAAAAATAAAAATATGATTTCGAACAATCGAAATACATAACATTTACGAATTGATATGTTTAATCTAACGATGACATTTAAAGATTGCTATCTTTACCATATAGAAGACGCCTATATAATGCTATTATATAGCTTTTTCATAATCTCATAAACGCTATTGTAGAAATAACCAATTTCATCAAATAAACGTTATCTTAAAAAACATATACAACAGCATTTATAATAACCGCTATCTAAATATTTAATATCATAGCATGTAAGAAAACGCTATCTTAAAAATATATAACATAGCGTATACTATAAACGCTATCTAAAGTGTCACACTTTTAATCGCGGTCGATGACACAGCGGTTAACACAACGCTATCATATCAATACATAGCGTTTTCCGGTCGCAATTAATACCCAAATTTCCTGTAGTGTACGAGCTTGCCTTTGCTTTCCTATTTCCTTATTCTTCATTCCCATCGGCTCCAAATCCTTCTAAATCACTTAAGTAGCCATCACACAGCTAAAAAGTATCAATGCTATACAAAATGCACCTAAACAAAGATTAAATGCGAACATTTGCAACTAAATATACATGAAAAGAAACAACTAAAACCGATACAATGAGAAGATATCAACAGTTTAACAAAAAAGTAATAATATATTTGACGTCAAATTTGGAGTTTCATAAGATTCAACCGAGGTCTCCAACTATGGCTTAAAAACAAAAGAAAAACAATATCATTAGCCCTTTCTTAATTAGAAGTAATCTTTTTACAACCAATGTAATCAATAAAACGTGTTATAGGTATTGGAAATAATAAGGGTCTAATGGTGAATGCGAGGGGAAGGAATCAAAACCTCTAAAACAATGCATGTGAAAACTCTCCTTTTTGTACTGAAATAACCAGTATATTTCCGAAAGAGAGAGGGAAAAAAAAAAACACAGTTGAAGTAAGACCCAAGCAGCTGCAGTTACTTTTGATAGTGTGCACTGCAAGCAAAATGTATTAAATATAAAAAGTTAATATACACTCATACATGGGATGTCTTATGTATACGTTCACATGTAAGGTATATATTACTATAGATGATTATAAATGTACGCCTAAAATCATTCATTTATTTTTTGTCGGAATGCATGCGATTCTTGCTTAGTTCGAGTTCAATTTAATGCAAACAATTCTATTTTAACTTTTAACCACTGCTCTAGGAATTTAGAAACTTACACTTACACAGTTACGCAGATAAAATATTCTTACAGGATATGATACTATATGTAAAAAAAAAAGGGAGCCCGTTATTACCCTTTTATAGGTCTTGTTACAAAACAAGAATAAGCCATGATATTATTTGTAACTCAAAAAGATTTTTATTTTTGGTTAATTCTGTTGCTTTTAAAGTCATCGATTGATAAATGATGTTATACCATAAAGGAGACGAGTTAGTTCAATTGTAAAGCTGTCAAAGTCATATGTTATGTTGCAAAAACATATATAAATCTGATTGAATACTATCTCTAACCAACCTTATATATATGAAGTATCGATACCCATAAAAGTAGTATCCCCACATGTGTTTGGTACCAAAAGATGCTGCGTAGATATGAGTGCGATACTGAGATTGACACACACACACACACTAATCGATATAAAATATTATATATATATTTGTGAGTGTGTTGATAACGAGTGAGGAGAAAGAAATCAAAAGGGTTGAAAAAGAAGACCACATGTTGATGGATCATATCACATGCTCCTTAACCCCACTTTTCTTCTACCTCCTTTCCCCTCAAGCTTCTTTTTTTCTTCCCACTCCTTTAAATATACACACACAGAGGCTCATATAGAATCACATATTGCCAAACATATATATATATATATATACATGTTTGCCACACAATGATTAATTTGTGCCCTTCTAATTCCAAGAACATTAATTGTGGTCTAACATTGACAATTCGTTTTACATAAATAATTAATTGAATCCGAAGAATTAGTTTTATAACGTGTTTTATAACGTTTGGAGAATAGAATAGTCGAAAACCACATGTTGTATGAAATAATATATGGGTTGGCTGGTTTTTTTCCCCTCCATATTACTGGTTCTGCTTATTCCCCTCTGAACTTCCAATTTCCTGATATTTCCCCCTAAATTATACAAGGTCTGTTTAATTACACATAAACTATTTTTTTCTGTGTATTTAAACCTACCTAATTAAAATCACTAATTTGCGTCTTAAAATCATAAAATGCGTTTGATCTTAATTGCGTTTACATTAACCGAACCAGTCTGAATTAAATTAAACCGAAAACTAACCAAACCTAACAAACTAAACCGACATATACACAATTTAACCAAAACGAAACCAATATTTAGGGATTTATAAGAAACCTTCTTCTTCTCCAGAACAATCAACGTCAGATTGTAAAGGGAATTATGGGTTATGAAACAATGGTTGTTGAATTCAGATTTTGTGTTTCAATATAGAATTACGCAATCTTGTGCTCCATTTACAGTTTTGTCGAAATTGTTTGTTATTTCCATTTAGTTAAGTGATTGCAAATAAAATCAGAATCTAATGTTGAGAAATTTGATATTTCAGGGCGTTTGAGTTACAGATTCATGCCGGTGGGTATTAGAACACTGATGGATTGTATCTAGGTGGAGATACTCATATACATTTAGTAACTTCAGGCTAAGAATTGAAGAAGAAGAGTTTTGTTGAATTAGTTGTAGGACAAGGATATAGTGAAAATGTGGATTCGTTTTCCTATTTTACGTCTGGAATAGAAGAGAGTGAAAGAAAAGTGCTGGATAAGGAGGAGGATTTTGAGGAATGGACAAGCTTATGGGATGATGGAATGGTTGTAAGAAATGTATATGTAGTTCGAAGTGATGATCCGGATCTTCATATGGCCAGGATTTCTACTGATGTGAATGGTGATTCTCTGATAGCGAAGATGGAGAAAGAGAGGATAGTGATTCTGAAAAAAGAATTAGAGGGAGTACGATACAATTCAGAAACTGACGAGTTGGCTGGAGACCAGGGTTCATTCCATGTAGGACAGGTTTTTGAGACTAAAGAAAGCTTTAAGCAAGCTGTTGATAAGTATGCAGTTGGAGGACAATTGAACATTGCAGTCAAGAGATCTGAAAGCAAGAAAGTAAGAGCTATTGGCCTTGATTGGTAACCTGCGGAATGGCGGAATCGCGTTTAAAAACGCCATTCCGCAAGAATTTTACCAATAAAAAAAATTTGCGGATTAGGAAAAAAAAAGCGAAAACGCAAAGTCTGCGTTTTCGCTTAAAAAAATACAAAGAAAAATTCATTAAGTGGAAAAGTGAACTATATGTAGATTATTTGTGGAATCTTAATATTCCGCCATTCCGCAAAACTCATCCAATCACACAAAACTTATTCTACAATTTTTTTTCCAGCAAATTTTAAATTATTTCCGCAGCTTTATTTTATTTCCACCATTCCGCGATTCCACGAGTGTTACCAATCGAAGCCATTGTGCAGAAGAAGATTGTGATTGGATTCATTGCGACGTCGATTGTTCTGGGAAGAAGAAGGTTTCTTCTAAATCCCCAAATCTTGGTTTCATTTTGGTTAAATTGTGTATGTGTCGGTTTAGTTTATTAGATTTGGTTAATTTTCGGTTTGATTTAATTCAGGCTGGTTCGGTTAATGTAAACGCAATTAAGGTCAAACGCATTTTATAATTTTAAGACGCAAATTAATGATTTTAATTAGGTAGGTTTAATTATGCAGAGAAAAATAGTTTATGTGTAATTAAACAAACCTTGTATAATTTAGGGGGGAATATCAGGAGATTGAAAGTTCAGGGGGGAATAAGCAGAACCAATAATATAGAGGGGGAAAAACCAGCCAACCCATAATATATACATGCCCATGGGTTCATATTCATTGGATGAACACATTTGTACGATATATTTACACAGCGATATTTATTCAAAATAATATTAATAATATCAAAACGGTTTAATTTATAAACTGATTTTATGTTTGATCCTTAAACTCTGATATCTAATAATATATGGTTCGCATTATGTTTAGGTGATTTTTCGAGGTTGAAAATTAGGAAAACAGCCTGTAAGTTACTAACTAATATTTTAAAATTTCAAATTTAAATTTACGTTAATGGGGACTGAGCTAATTTTAAAATAATCTAAAAAGTCTCTAACTTTTCCCCTCAAAACGGGAAACAAAATTGTCTTCTAATCTGAAGTTTTGAAAAGAAAAAAGAAAGAAGAATTGTCTTCTAATCGAAAGATAATTTACTGTAGAAAAAAAACAAAATCTAATATTAATTTAATAAAATAAAAGAATGAAAACATTGGTTTCGTGATTTACGCGTAATCTATGTTGCATGGAAACTCCGTCTGAGGACCGTTTCCCGTTTCGGAAACGTTTCGGAAACGGAAACGCGACGGAAACTCGTGGAAACCCAATGGAAACACGTTTCTTAAAAATTGTGATTTGGAAACCCGATGGAAACGCGTATCCATTTTTGGAAACACGACGGAAACGGCGTATCCGTTTTTGGAAACATCATTTCTTTTCTTTTTTTGAAAATCTCGTTTTCTATTTTAATTGTAAATAGTTTAAAATGTAAGAATTTAATGGATAATTTGTAATTTATTTAGAAAAAAGACATCACTACTAAAAGGAATATGAAAAGCTCTGCTAAATCATATTTGTACCCTAAAACTATCAGAAAAACTTAGAGAAGAAGTCGACTTTACCACTTATCATGTATTTTTATCATATTAAGGTTGATAGTTACAAAATTAGCTAAAATGATTCATATTCGTTTGTATTTATAGTTTTTTCTAACTAAAATTTGTGTTATTCCAAATTATATATATTTTTAAATATGGTTGGATTTTTGGTGTTTCAATTTTTTTTTATGGTTGGTGTTCATTATATTCATATTTTTTATAAATATATGTACATACGTTTCCAAAACGTTTCGCTTCCTACTTTTTTAAAAAAAATCCGTCTCCGCGTTTCCAGACGTTTCACTTCCGCGTACCCGTTTCCGTTTCCATGCAACGTAGCGCGTAATTCAACCAAACGATTTATTTGACGCCGTTAACAAAAACAAAAAGTTACGATCAAAATAACCCAAACTTAACCGAAGATCCATTATAAACCAAGCCAAATCATTATTCGCAATTCTATTTCACCTATTCACTTTTGTAACAAAAATTAATAAAATTAATGATTTATTTGAATGTATTTTTTTCTGTATACAAAAAATTGAAAATTATAGATGATGAGGACATTGATCCGTCAAACCCGAACTGAAATCTCGGTTTGGTCCGGTCTTTCTTAAACCAATTTCATTGACGTCGTTTAATCGTAAATGATCCCTTTACTTTTATGTTTTGTTATGTGCCTTTTACTTCATCTCTCATCTCTGCTTTGAGAAGAAGGAACATTAAATGCACACTCTCTGTCTCTCTCTTCAATTCCGCCATTGCTGAACCTTTTCCTTCTCTGTAAGTCGTCAAATCTCACTGCCCGTTTCTACTGAGCGCGTTTTGCTTCACGGAAAAAGTACTACTCTCACTCCAAGCTTCTTCTTTTTTGTTACTCGATCGTTCGATCCGATTTCGTGTCACCGGTCTTGAGATGAAGATCCATAGATAGCTTTGTATTACAGTAATTAGATATTGAATTAGATGATTCAGCAATGCATTTACTTTGTTCAGTGATTTTTGTTTTTGTTTGCTTATTCGTAGACGTTGGATTGAGTCAGGAAAGTTGCTAAATTTGGGTCAACTTTCTAGGATTTTAGTTTTGAAAGTTTGTAACTTCAAAATGCTTGATTGTTTGAGAAAGTCGTTTTGGTTTCCTGGATCCATACTCAAATGTGATGGATTTGTTTGTGCAGGGTACTTAAATGGTAGATAATTTTAGCAGAATGGATTCGATGCAGCAAAGGAGAGGTGGTATTGTATCACTCTCCCCAGCTCAGACACCAAGATCAAGTGATAAATCAGCAAGAGAATCGAGATCTTCTGAATCAAATTCAACCAATAAAGAAAAGGGTGTGAATGTGCAAGTCATATTGCGTTGCAGGTGATCTCTTTAGCTTTTATATATTGGCCTCTTTTGGGTTTTAAGTACATCTTTCTCACCGGTTCTTGGTTCTTATAGGCCATTGAGCGAGGAAGAGGCCAGAATACATACACCGGTGGTGATTTCGTGTAACGAACATCGGAGAGAAGTTGCTGCTACTCAGAGTATTGCTGGAAAGCACATTGATAGACATTTTGCTTTCGATAAGGTTACAGAGTTGGCAATTGTTGTCTGTTTCTTGATTGTGTGTTGTCCTCATTTTCTCTCTTAATTTCTCAGGTCTTTGGTCCAGCGTCTCAACAGAAGGACTTATATGACCAAGCCATTTGTCCAATTGTGTTTGAAGTACTTGAGGGTTACAACTGTACCATCTTTGCGTATGGCCAGACCGGAACTGGAAAGACTTATACAATGGAAGGAGGTGCAAGGAAAAAGGTTGGTAGTATGCTTCTGTATGATGCCTTTCATTTGTTTTTGACAAATAGTTATCTTTGTAGAATGGTGAGTTCCCGAGTGATGCTGGTGTTATTCCGAGAGCTGTTAAGCAGATTTTTGACATATTAGAAGCGCAGGGGGCTGAGTATAGCATGAAGGTCACCTTCCTAGAATTATATAACGAGGAAATCTCAGATCTCTTAGCACCAGAGGAGACTTCAAAGTTTGTTGATGACAAGTCTAAAAAATCGATTGCTCTAATGGAAGACGGGAAAGGGAGTGTCTTTGTGCGTGGCTTGGAAGAAGAGATAGTGAGTACAGCTAACGAAATATACAAGATCTTGGAAAAAGGTTCTGCAAAAAGGCGTACAGCTGAAACTCTTTTAAACAAGCAAAGTAGTCGCTCTCATTCGATATTTTCTATCACCATTCACATCAAGGAACATACTCCAGAGGGGGAAGAGATGATCAAATGTGGGAAACTAAATCTTGTTGACCTTGCTGGTTCTGAGAATATCTCGCGTTCTGGTGCACGAGAGGTATCTTATTATCATCATCTCTGATGTCTTGGAATCTTGTGGTGAGTAATTTCATAACGGTTGTTGCAGGGACGAGCCAGGGAAGCTGGAGAGATCAACAAGAGTTTACTTACTCTTGGCCGTGTGATTAACGCGCTTGTTGAGCACTCTGGTCATATTCCTTACAGGTATAAGTGATCAGTTGGTAGTTTGTAATCTCAATTCAGGTTTGACATCAGAGGGTACTCAGCTACTGCTATTTGATTTTTCAGAGATAGCAAATTAACAAGGCTCTTGAGGGATTCATTGGGAGGAAAGACAAAAACATGTGTAATTGCCACAATTTCACCTTCCATTCACTGTTTAGAAGAGACTCTAAGCACTTTGGATTATGCACATCGCGCCAAGAATATCAAGAACAAACCAGAGGTGAGGTTTAACACCATTCTTCTGCATAAAACAACGGCTCTAACAATTTTCTTGTGATTCCAGATCAACCAGAAGATGATGAAATCTGCTGTCATGAAAGATCTGTACTCTGAGATTGACCGACTGAAGCAAGGTATGAGTACAATCGTTTTATGTATTTGTTTCAAGGCATTCCTTACTTGGTATTGTAACATTTATTCATTTTTTTCCGCATTTGATTGTTTGCATATTCTCAATAAGTTTCCTATATTTTCTTAGAGGTATACGCTGCGAGGGAGAAAAACGGGATTTATATTCCAAAAGACCGTTATCTTCAAGAAGAGGCTGAGAAAAAGGTTTTAGTTTTCTCTGAACTGAATGTTTGCTATCTATTTCTTCCTCTATTCATTTGTGTTTTAATCACAGGCAATGGCTGAAAAGATAGAAAGATTAGAACTTCAATCAGAATCAAAGGACAAGGTATGAAACCCGCATCATTTGGTATTATATCCCTCACATGATAATTCTATAACAATTGTGTTGGCCCTGCAGCAAGTAATTGATCTTCAGGAGCTATACAATTCTCAGAAGCTTTTAACTGCAGAGTTGAGTGGGAAACTTGATAAAACTGAGGTATATGTCTGGCCCTATGATTTTCTTTATATGTAGATCAAAATGCTCAAAAACCTAACTGTATCTCTTTACAAATATCAGAAAAAGCTTGAGGAGACTGAGCACTCATTGTTTGATCTTGAAGAAAAATACAGACAGGCGAATGCAACCATTAAAGACAAGGAATATGTGATATCTAATCTCCTCAAGTCAGGTACTTTATTTTACTAACTTTCTTATGAGGAGAAAAGCTGTCAGAAATTCTGATAAATACAAAGATTTTTCTTCCAACATTCAGAAAAAGCACTTGTCGAGCGAGCTTTTCAGCTGCGGACGGAACTAGAAAGCGCAGCATCAGATGTTTCCAACTTGTTTTCCAAAATAGGTAAAAGATTCATGGACCAAATTTTTCACCTTCTGTTGATAGCTGTTCATAAATGCTGTTGTTATGCAGAAAGAAAGGACAAAATCGAGGACGGAAACAGATGTCTCATCCAAAAGTTCCAGTCACAGCTCACACAACAGCTTGAGCTATTGCATAAGACTGTGGCTTCTTCTGTGACTCAACAAGAGGTTCAACTAAAACACATGGAGGAAGACATGGAGTCCTTTGTGTCGACAAAATCTTCGGTGAGGGGTTTTTGTTTTGGTTAGCTCTGTGACTTTCTGTTATCCTTGCCTCACTCTTTGGTTCGTATTGTAAAGGCTACCGAAGAACTCCGTGAGAGACTTTCAAAACTGAAGACAGTGTATGGTTCTGGCATCGAAGCTCTTGATAACATAGCTTTGAAGCTAGATGGAAATTCTCAATCAACATTTGGTAGCCTGAACACACAAGTTTCCAAACATTCACATGAACTTGAGAACGTAAGTTTAGGACTTTTAATTATCCCACTATACCATTGGTATGAGTCAATCTCCTTCCTTTGCTGTCTCTTGTAGGTTTTCAAGGGTTTTGCTTCTGAGGCTGACATCTTATTACAAGATCTCCAAAGTAGCCTTAACAATCAGGAAGAGAAGCTTATCACATTTGCTCAGCAACAACGGAAGGTTTAGTAGTAATCTTCGATGATCAATATTAATATCAGACATTTTTGTTGAAACATTATTATCGTGCAGGCACACTCACAAGCCGTGGATTCAGCAAGGTCAGTTTCGAAAGTAACAGTGGAATTCTTCAAGACTCTAGACACGCATGCTACCAAACTAACTGGGATAGTGGAAGAGGCACAGGCAGTTAACCACAAGAAACTGAGTGAATTTGAAAACAAGTTTGAGGTGAAATTGAGTGAATTTGAAAACAGTTCTGCGTGTCTTGTGTAAGCTATAATGCTGTTTCTCTGTCTTGTAGGAATGTGCTGCGAATGAAGAGAGGCAATTGCTAGAGAAAGTAGCAGAACTTCTCGCAAGTTCTAATGCTAGGAAGAAAAGCCTTGTACGTCGCATGCAAATTCCATATGTTAGTTCTTAGGAAATGCATTTGATTTGAGGCTTTGAGGAAACTCTTTGATCTTTCTTTTAGGTCCAAATGGCTGTACAAGATCTACGGGAGAGCGCATCCACCCGAACAACCACCCTACAGCATGAGATGTCGACGATGCAAGATTCAACTTCTTCCATTAAAGCTAAGTGGAACCTTCACATGGTCAAAACAGAATCGAACTATCACGAGGATACTTCAGCGGTTGAGAGTGCGAAGAAGGCGATGCAAGAAGTTCTCTTGAACTGGTAAAAAAGATCTCATATATATCGTCCCAAGAACCGAGCTTTTTTCATGCATTTGCTTGACCTTTGAAACGGATAATTGTAGCTTGGAGAAGGCAGAGATGAGTGCACACCAATGGAGGAAAGCTCAAGAATCACTGGTCAGTCTAGAACGAAACAATGTGGCTTCTGTTGACTCAATCGTTAGGTATAATTTCCACATACATTTGTTTGTTCTTTTTCACCGTTTCTGATCTGTTTTTATCACTTCAATATCTCAAACAGAGGAGGCATGGATGCCAATGAGAACCTACGTTCTCAATTCTCGTCCGCTGTATCATCCTCTCTTGATGTTTTTGATACTGCTAACGGCAGCCTTCTTACTTCCATTGATCGTGAGTAGAGCTAACTAATTCCCTTGAATTTACAGATTCTTCGTTTTATGCTGAAAGTTTACATTTTTGACTGTCAGATTCGTTGAAACTTGATAATGATGCATGTGCTAAGGTCAACTCCATGATCATCCCATGCTGTGAAGACTTGATAGAGCTCAAGAGCGATCACAATCACAAGATGGTAGAGATCACAGACCACGCAGGGAAATGTCTTCTTGATGAATACGTAGTAAGTTTCAAGATTTCAATTATAGATGGTTTGTACAGTCTGGTGACAATAGGATTGGTGCAAACAGGTGGATGAACCTTCGTGTTCAACGCCGAGGAAAAGAGCAATCGACATACCAAGCATTGAGTCCATCGAGGAACTTAGAACTCCAGCGTCTGAGGAGTTACTGAGAGCGTTTCGAGATGAGAAAGTGTTGAAGCAAGCCAATGGAGATGCAAAGCAGCAGCAACAACACCTTATACGTGCTTCCTCTCTTTACGAGGCAGCTGTGTCGGACTCAAGATTCGCCCTCTCTGCTGTTAACTGAAACGCCAAGAGGATTGATTTTACGGAAGCCAAGAGAAGAAGGTTATTATTGTCTCACACTGTACAGAGAGAGTATTGTTGCATACACTTTAAAACTTATTTTCTTCATGGAGTTTTGGTTTGTGGAATTTACAAAAATCTTCACTTTTCTTAATATTCTTTATTTGTTTATTTATTACTTGTATTGTTTATTAGTTGGAACCAAAGGAAATTATTATCTCCACAATCAGTAGATTATGAGTTTGGTCAATTTTAATAACAAGCAAAATCTATTTTGAGGTTTTACAGTGTCAAGCATAACTCCTTTAAGACTATAACTAAATTTTGACCTACGGGCATTAATTAGATAATTTTCTTGATATGTATTTTATTTGATTTGTAATATCGAAAATGAATGGCACACTTTCTCACTAAATATTTTAACTTATATTGACTGTAGCGTATTAGTTAGATGAATTTTTTTTTTTTTTTCAAAATGGTTTTTATCGTATTTTATCGTAATGTTTATTTTATTATTTTGGTCATATAGTAGTTCATATTATATATTGTTATGGTTTTCTCTTATTATGTAAGAATAAAATTTTATATTTATATTTTTATAATTATTTAGAAAATTAATTAATTTAAAGTATGTTTGAATATGGTTTATTTATTTTGTACCTAAAAATATAAATTGTGATAGTTAAAAATTGGGGTTAGATATATTTTCTGCATAAAAAATTATCTTGTTTTGGAGATACTTCTTAATTACACATTTTCTGCAATTTTTAGCACTTTCAAAACGCAAATCAAAAAAATATATCCGCATTTTTAAAATACTGTTAAAAATATGGCATAAACGATAATATAATTAAAAGGTGAAAAGAATAGCAATGTTGAAAAAAGAAAATAAACTTGTGAAGAAAAAAATGATTTTCCAATTCATTTTATATGATTTATGACAAAAATCATCATCGGAATCATCGCTTTTTCACTGAGGTATTTTTATACTTTCTTTGCATTTTCAGTTCTTATTATTCTGAAAGACTGTTTCAGAGGAGTATATTCAGCCTAGAAAATAAAATACATTACCATTTTCTATGATTCTATCGATACCGGAGAAGATATAATGACGAAGTCTTATTTTGTCTGTGTTTAAGGACTCTTTTTCTCTTCATTTATTGTATAATTGTTCTCATTTTTTTTTCTTGTTTAATTGTTTTTGTTAATAGAAAACATATAAAACTAATTTGTCATGATCATCACCATCATCATAAAAAGAAAAATATATTTCCTCACTTTGAACTAATCTATACACTTCAATGAGAAGTAATTTTTGGGCGAATGCTAATGTGTCGACACAAGGGAGCTCTAGAGGAGGATAATGATGACGTGGAAATGTGACATGGCAAGGCCTAAAATAATTTAAAGGGTTTGAAGTTCGATTTATTTACGAAAATGCCATCATCCGAGTATTATTCATATAATTAATTCATTTTCTTAAAAAAATGCACAATATCTTTCCGAATAGCTTATTAGTTCGAGTTTAAAAAAAAATATTCTTGGGCAGGCATATACCAAGCTTTCGAGAGAAGTTTTTGAAATCCTATATAAAGTGAGCTTGGGGTGGCCTAGAAACACAATCGTTTGCATCTTCCATGTTTTCAAGAAGCTTTCTCTCTATTTTTTGTTTTCTCATTGGCCGTGGAAGTTTTCGTTCGGATTATCAAAAGTTTGGTCAAATGATCCGTTGTCATTTCTATTACTTTCTTCTTCTTATCGATTTTGAAAGGATTTCTATGTTTTTTGTTTTTTTAATTCTGTTTTGTTCGTTTGGTCCCATGAAAGAAGAAGCTCGGTTATCACAAAGCTAAGGTCTAATGATGTGATGTGAACTAACAAACGTTTGATATTTTATATAAAAAGGAGCGTGAGATCTAAAAGTCCGATTGATGGTTTTTGTCAAGGCGTTGTAAGTTCACATCACATGTCCCGGTTGACCTAATGAGCCTATAATTCGAATAAGCGTTTTCTATTACTATAGACATTGATTTGGTGGTAAACAATTGATTTGGTAAATACTCTTTTGAGTATCATATGAGGTTCAGTCCCGATAATCCAAATATTGTAAATACTCTTTTATTTTTTCAGTCCATGGTAGTATTGTTCCGAATCAATATAAGTTTAATCAAATGATACAGTATGAATCATATTATTATCTTATTTGGACTATGAAAACGTATTAATGGTTTTGGTTTTTCATTTTGTTTTATTCAAATGCTCATGAGTGAGACGCTCGGTAATAATGAGTTCGTCTCACATTCCCCTATTGTCCTAACGAGCCTATAGTCCGAATAAGTGTTGTGTATTGTAATAGACATATATTTGGTGGTAAACGATGGATTTGGTAAATGTTCTTTTTAGTTGTGTATCTAAAACAACTAAACCAATATGCAAACAAATAACATAATATATTATTATGTTCTATTCGTAGTTAGCACAATCTTATCATATTATTTAGTTGTGTATCTTCGAAATATGGTTTACAATAATTTGTACACAACTCTTAATGTAAACGCTCCAGATTTTGACAATATTGCAAGTTAAACATCTTTGTATATCGACTTGAGAATAAACTGGAAATATATAGAGAAACTGAATATATTAACAAATTTCGTATTATGTAAACAAATTATTGATATGTCAATGTATAAAAAGGAATAAATTGAAAAAAGTAAAAGATATTGTGTATCTCGATAGATGTCTATAAAATGAATAGATTTGAAAAAATGCGAGAATATTTTACATTTCGAGTAAGTCTATTTTTAAACAAAATATCATAATTCAATCTAACAAAATATTGTTCGTTAGATTAATAATGAGATAATAATTGTAGTTTACAGATTTAGCAATAATTTATTCGGAAAATCTTAAATATCGGATTATTACCATATATTTGTATAACGATTGAAATTTTAAGAAAAAATATAAATACCTATAAATGTACATAATAAAATCTGAACATGAATTATTATGTTTCCATGTTTAAGATAGGATTATTGTTCACAAATTAAGAGAATATTTACATTCTGATAAATCTTTTGGTTGTACATAGCCCTGGGCAAAAAAACCGGAACCGAATAACCGAACCGGATCCGATTCGAAAAATTCGGTTCCGGTTCGGTTCCGGTTCTACCTAAATAACCGACGGATCCTTTAATTTTGGAACCGTCGGTTCCGATTCGGTTCCGGTTCTTATCCGGATCCGAATTAAAGAACCGATAGAACCGAATTAAAAACTAGTGGGCTAACCCAAACCAGAACTAAACCAACAATTAATTAGAAATTAGAAATCATGAATTAAAATTTGGAAACCCTAAAAACTAAACCGACGTCGATTGAGTTCACTTCAGAGAATTTGGCTCCTTCATGCTGATCTTCTACAATCTCATATACATCTCAGAAATAAACTTCGATCTATAAACCTGGAATCCGAGTCCCACCAGAGCCGTCGTGAGTCGCCGACCGCTGCACCGTCGGTTACATCGCGAAATCAATCGGAGGAGGTATGTCTCTGCTTCTTTTCTTTTGATTCTCTTACTGTCTCTGTTGAAATCCCATGTCTGTTTCTTACTAAATGTATTTGCTAGATTTGTTTTGTTGATGAGATTGTTAAAGATTGTTAGTTGTTACAGTGAGAACACGACCCTTTTCTAAAATTGTTCTGTATATCTCCAATTTATTAGTTTCTAAAAGAGTCTTTAGCCCACATGTCATCATGGCCAACCGAAGGTATAGAGAATACATTCTCTTCCTGATTATCAAACTTTTGTATGCTAATTATCAAACTTTCATCGCTTCATGTTATCCTGATGTCTTTTGTGTGCTGATTATCAAACTTTCACCGCCTTAATGTTATCTTGCTGTCTTTTGTATGCTGATTATCAAACTTTTATATGCTGATTATCAAATGCTTGTTTGTTTTGCTGTCCATATTTCAGATGACTTCTAATCCAAATCCAATAAACATGGAAGATGATATGCTAAAACGGATATTCGGGTACAAAACGGGTATTTGGGTACCCGAATAATCGAATATTTTAAGAACCGAATTTAATCGGGTATTTAATGGTTCCTAAACAATTGGACCCGAACCGAGAGGAACCGAACCGGATCCGAACCGAGACCTCTATAGGAACCGATTGGATCCTAAATCTCAATACCCGACTTACCCGGATCCGATCGGTTCCTACCCGGATCCGGACCGAGGAACCGAATGCCCAGGGCTAGTTGTACATATACTAACTAAATGTAACAATTGTAGTTTACAAACTTAACGAATAATATATCCTAAAAATATAAAATATATGACACTTTCCATATATTATTTATAACTTTCACCTTTTCAAACACAAACGGTTTATTCAACCCGTTATTCTTTTAAACCTACTTCTAACCTTCTATATATACATGTAAATTTATTCAGTAGAGAAAATTAATATTGAAACATTTAATACGATTTCTACAGCAAAAATGTCGATTTTTAGTAAAAAGAAAACAAAACAGGTTACTATCAAAGAAATTGTTCCTGCTTCTTGATAGGTGTTAGGTTTTATCCTATATCTAACTGCAAGTGCACAGTTCAGTAGTCGTAGTATATAGGTATCGAATCCACAGGGACTCCGTATTCAATAGCTCAGGAACAGGAAATTAAACTAGGAAGAAAGCAATGTGATTGAATTAAAAGCAATGCAAGAAAGTAAACAGAAAGCAGAGATTGTTGGTTGTGAAAGCAAGTTATTAAAAGCGCTAAGTCTAGGGCGTTCTCAGGAAATCAGACAAGCAGACAGTTGATTCAGCAAGGATCTAATTAAGCACAGTTCTAGAACTCAAAACACAGATATAGAATTAACCAAATTCCTTTGCGATAATTCTCTAAGTCTAAGTGCAGCAAACCAAACTTTTGTTTGCGAGAACTAACATATTAAACTAGCATTAATCCCGAGTTTGATATGTTCACAATTATCCTAAACCAAACTTTCGTTTGCGAGAAGTTTAATTGCTCAACCTAATTAGTTCAGATTCCTAAACCCCACTTCCGTGACGTATTTAGCAACCTAAGATCTAGATTCTAATTGATCAGGTTAGAACTAGCTTTAAGCACAATTAGATTGAAGAACAGATATAGTTATGAATCCTTAACTGAATTTAACAAGTCTAGCAAGTCATGAAATCCTATGTGAGAAACCCTAAACCTAACAAGGAATTTACTCAGACATAGATAATGAAAACATAATCATATGATGAATAAATTGCATAGAAGATAAAGAATAAAAGGGGTTCGAAATCTTCTCCAAATACAGATGAAGTAAAGGTTCAGATCAGCCCCAAAAGCTCTAAAAATCCTCTGCTCTTAATTATGAAAGCCTCAGTAAATAAAACACCAAAAACTTAATTATATAGGTCTAATCTCGGCCAGGGGCTTCTTTGTAAATATCAGGAACTTCTGGATCAGAGTGCAATATCCTGACTCTTCTAAACCGCCGAGTTTCGGCCCATCTCGCTGGTGCAACGATCGATGCTAGAGTGCAACGATCGACGCATTCCTCTGTTTCGGACAGTGAACTCTATCTCTCGGCCAAACACTCCAAAAATCTCCAAAAAGTGCCATAATCACCAAGTATGCTCCAAACCTGATTATACCTGTAAAAGACTCTAAAAGAACACAAAAAGACACTAAAACACACTTATATCATGGTCTAAAACTAGTAAAAACCATGATATATCACTTCTTTGGAGAAATACAAGACTAATGTGAAGATACTTTCTTCATGGAGGGTTGTTTTTTCCAATGTTTTGAAAGCGATTGAGATGGTTTAGTTGACTCTGAGGTATTATTCTTAGTTACTAAAATCTGATTTAAAACATCAAGTTTTTTTTTTTATGTAACGATTGAACATTTAGAAATTATTACACATTTATATTCGTATATATGATATACTAACTTTAGTTTTTTAAACCTCAATAATCAGGGTACATGAATACATGCAACTCTCGATCAGGACATGGCAAGGAAATTTGGCCAAACGTTGTTTAAAGATGAGGCAATTTGTATTGAAAGATTTGAATGTGTCACATATTCAAATGAATATAAGATTAATCCTCTGCCTTTTAAAATGACGTTTACAAATCAGACCAAAATCACATTATGTGAGGACTTTCTTGAAGAGGTGGAAGAGAAGTATTTTGTTGGTTTTGATGAGATTTTTGCTGAGGATTTTGAGAAAAATGTCTTGATTGGTTTGTTATCTTTAACCTGCTTATTTTTTAAAAAAATTATATTTCTCTATTTATACATTATTTTTAACAATTGTTTGCAGTCGTTGCTTTAGGGTCGCTAGATAATGTCAAGAAACAAAATGGAATGAGCACAAAAGATTGAACCTTGAGCTGAGAAACGATTCGTAAGTGTACATATATTATGTTTATACTATTTTTTAAATTTTTATTCATATAATGTATCTCATTGATTTACAGAGATTTGCGTTAAAAGTGTACAATGTGGGTGAATATGCTCAACAAGTGTTCAATTTCAATGCAAATAATGAAGGAGGTGAAATCATCTTTGTCATGAGGTTTGCAAGCTGCAAATCTTATCAATGTCAATTATCCGTGGTTTAACATTTATATTTTTTTGTTTATATTTATTTAATTTAGATCTAAATAATTTGGCATACTAATCATGTCTTCTTTTAAAACGAAGATGAATGGTCCATATCCAGTGGATTAAATTCAACCAAAGTTCTTCTAAATCCAAACAGTTCTTACGTCAGCAAGTTTCGTAAGAGGTAAGAGTTTTATCTTAAAAATATTTTGGTTTTTATAAATGTTGATTTTTCTAACTAAACGGGACATGTGTTTTTTTTTTAAAGATTACCGTTGGATAATCTTATGATTGCCAATGCTGAATCGAGTCAACTTTCACTTGGATCGAATACGATGCTGTATGATGAGTTTTTTTTTGCAAAAAGAACAAGAAACTTACAATATCTGAGATTGTAGTTGATTATGAGGTAAACATGCTTTCTATAAGACGGATTATTTGAAATTTTTTAAACTGTATGATTTATTGATATGTCAATTCGTTCTAATTGATGAAGCATGAAAAATGCATTACATGTGGCACCATTGAGTCAATTGATTTGAGTCAAAGTTGGTATTACCCTGCATATGCTAAATGCAACAAGAAAGTGTACGATGCAAGTAGTGATGATGATGATGATGAAAAACCAGTTGAGTTTGATTGTACGACATGTGACGAAATTGTTACAAACGTGAATGCAAGGTATAGTACATACATTAAATTTTCTTAATTGGTATATATGTATAAACTTATATTGACTATTAATATAATTTTTTTCTCGAATCAAATTGTGTAGGTACTTTGTTCTTCTTCGAGTTAAAGACAGTTCTGAAACAGAAACTAAGTTTCTGATGTTTGATCGACCCGTTGAAAAAATTCTCCGTCTTACTGCAAATGTTGTGGTTAAAGAATTTAATGAGGTTAATGTTTACATATTTTGTTTTGAATCTTATGTATCGGTTTTGGTTTTATATAATAGATAACCATTTGTTTTTTAAAATAATGATTGTAGTCTACAGATTCAACAACTTTACCTCAATGCCTTACCGATTTGATCGGTAAAAAAGTTTTATTCAAAATCACAATTTCCGAAGATAATAGAAAGAATAAGAACCAACCATTTGTTATGACACATGCTTGGGCTGATCAAGAGAAGGTTAATCAGTATTGTCTGAAACTGATCAAGTATTAATTTTACTAATTGTTTATTTATATGATCTAATCGATAATTGTTATTTATGTTATCTTTTGTGATTTTATCTTACTCAGTTCATGCTCGCGAACTCAACTGACAATTCTGGATCTCATCCCCTTATGCTTACTAATTCATCTGAGAGTTCAGATCCTTCACTTTGTAACTCGATTACCCTAATGTATAAGAAAAGAGATGTTGTAATCAAAAAACAAGAAGACAAGTGTTCTAGAACAAAAAGATCGAGAGTGATTTTTGACGAGGAGGATAGTGAATAATTACCTTACCAAAAAAATCGTTTACATGCAATCCTTCTTCTCATTTGTTTTTTTTTTGTTGTTCTTCTCCCATAATGTTATGATGATCTCTTGGTTTTTTGAGTTTATTCTTTGTTGAGTTTTTAATCTAGACCATATTCTATTATTAGTATTATTTTTAATAAAATTGTAACTTGACTTTAGGGTTTAGTCAACTTATGGAAATTGGGTTTCTATTTTTGGATCCCGACAAATTCATATTGTTTTCGTTTAAAGGTATAGATTGTCTAATGAAATTTAGCCTAATAATTTGCAATATAGCAAATAGCAGAACGTCTAAATAGAGAAGCCTTATTTTCAATCTAAGCTTCCATTTGGGCTAATTTACTAATAACATAACATTATCTTATAATCTATACTATTAAAGCCCAAATAATTAAGGTCCATTGTAAGATGAATGAAGATGAAACGATTCCAATTTATTTTAGTCATGCTAATCATTCCAAAAATCGGTAAAGTGCACATGCGATCGACGAAAAATATCAATTCAATCTTGGCGCTGCGAAATATATTGAGGATATAGTTCGAGAATCGTGGTTAATCAACAACCCATTCAACAAGATAGCCCTGAAGTTTTCAGTAGAACGGTATTTAAAATTAAGGTTTGTATTCATGGAATTTACCGATTTATATTGACATAAACCGATTGTGAAAGACCAATGACGTATACGTTCATCGATTCTGCAACACAAAATCAAGTTTGAATTTTTAAGTAGACTATAGGGTTTATATGGTGCCTTTAAAAATATTTCTCTATTTTTAGATGCGGTTTAATTCATATTATTTTTGGTACATGTATGTAATGATTTTTTGATTTATATGAAGACATATTAGCTTCTCAAAACAAATCGGAAGATGACAAATCCACGATTTTTCAAACCTATGATTCCAAACAAATGTAGAAAGAGTCTGGTATGTAATCTTACTTCTTTCTCTCATTAGGTTTATTTTTTTATAATGATTTTATTTCTGGCAATCATTGTTTAAACTTTGTGTTGCAGACTATCCCGGAAAAGTTCTTTAAGAGGTATATACTTGGAAAAACCAATGTTACAGTCGGTAAACTCACATCTGATACGAGGCCAGAAGAGTTCCCTATCAAACGAGTTGGTGATATGCTTAAAGATGGTTGGAGACGGTTCGTTAAGGTACATGCATTAGAATACTTAGATCTTTTAATTTTTGAGTATCGTGGAGGTACCGATTTCCATATGGTACAACAGTACAAACCCGACTTTTGTGAGATCAATTATGTAAATACCCCTCAGATGGAGACTGGAGAAGCAAGCACGAGTAAGTGTTTTTCTCTTATTTTAGAGACACTTTCCTCACTCTTTCTAATATTTTGACTAATAAGGAAATGATTTTTGAAGGAACCGAGGAGAAGTTTTTTTTACCTTAAACGTCACGAGTGACTGCATCAAACGAAGCAGAATCGTAAGTTGTTCCTTTGTATTTTGGTTTTAAATATTTTTACATGATCCATATTTGTTCATTTGGCAGTATCTTCCTAAGTCCTTTGTGGATGCAAACGATTTAGAGAAGGTTGCGGGCAACACCATATCGATGGTCAATGATGCGGGAGAGAAATTGTATGTTGAGCTTGCATTCCATTCTGATAGTGACATGCGACATATACGTTTGAGTGGTGGCTTAAGAGAGTTTTTGTTGGCAAACAATGTCAAGGCCAACCAAACAATCATGCTTCAACTTTTCTGGGAAAATGCCACTACTCCTATACTCAAACTCTCCTCCAAGAATGTTTGACTTGGTCTAACTCACGATTGATCCTATGTTTCAATGGCAAGTACTTAAATTACTATTGAATTCTAAGTTTGTATTTTGTATTGTGGGTTAAATTATTTTTCGAGTTTTTTTTAATTGTAAAGATTTCCTAACCAGAAATCGCCTATAAGATTTTTTGACAAATCCAATTACCTTCTTGATAAATTCATCATAACATTATTGATATATAAAACAAACGCAACCACGATATTATTTTAAATAAACAACATATACATTAAAGTACGTAAAAAACTCATATTAACTATCTACCACACTTAAAACAATATTGAGACAAAAAGTAAACAAAATATATGATCATGTTCTCTGTTGTAGTTATCACCATTTTATCATATCATATAATTAGTAACAAATACTGATTTATATCTTATAACAATTATTTATGAAATATCAATGATTGGTTAAAAAAAATCACATTGATATAATTTGGATTATTATTTTGTATTTTAATTTAAAGATAGATTAAATGTGAGTGATTGACATCAACCTACATTTATATTTTTTTATTAATATAGTTAATACGTTAGATTGACATGTACCCACCGAATTAATTGATATTAAATTGTTATCTTAGTAGTCCATTTTATGCTAGAGTTTACATATATAAACAATTAATAATTGCATTAATTCAATAATATGCATTACACATGCCAGACTAAAAAAATATATATGTTAGACACAATAAATTGTAGTACATACATTTTTGTTAAACGGAATAAATTGTTAGTATGTGGAATAAATCGGCAAAAGTAAAAATGATGATATGTTAACAGATGATGTGTTAATAGATGATGTGTTAATTTAAGAAACATAAATTTAATTTTTCCTTATTTACCGTAAAATTAAGTATATACCCAATCGTGACTTCCTGGAATCGTGATGAGTATTTATTTCAAACCCTAGGCATATACAAAATATTTTCGACTTTAAATTCCTTTCCGTCTTCTGTTTGTTCTCTATTCGAAAATTTATTGAAAAAAACTATGGCCCAAAGGCAATACCAATTACTTTAAGAGATCAACAAGTCTACGACTAAATGGAGTTTGAGGTTGAAGGTCTTACGGTCTTGGATATTTGAAGATGTCATAACCGCCAAAATCATCAAACTACTTTTGGTCGATGAACATGTCTCTTTTAATATTATAAATATATGTGTACATATTTTCATTTTAACAATGGTTAGATAACCTTTGTTCCTACGATGTATTATATTTTCTGTATGATTCAATTTATAACAAATATGGTCAAAGGATAGAAGGACAACTATGGGGTGATTTGTTGAACTTTTCGAGTGGATTTTGGAATCTGAAAGCCACTGGATTCAATGAGATAACGTTCTTATCGTTTATAGGCCAATGTCAGGGCGCTTGACAGATAGTTTATTCTCTTTATGTCAAATCCGTTCAAGTATAATATGGAGAATTTCATTCCTTAATGGCGAGCACTACTTAGACTTGAAGCCTATAAATGGCGTTTCAAACGGCACTATAAATAACATCTATCCAATCGGTATATTTTTATGGAACATGTTATAATATTTTTCTGGGATACTATTATTTATTGGAGTAGGTTATTGATTTGTTTTGTGTTTTTTTGAGGTATATATTTGATTGGTGTTGTTCTTGGAATTGATGGCTTTGAACGAAATCCAGTTTTTCATACAAATGATTGGGAAACTTATTTCTGGAGGCGTCTTCAAGTAAAATTCCCAATAAACGATTTGGAGTAAGTAGAACTTCCACTTATTTTGATGTAGAATATTTTTAGAATATATAAAAGCTTATTTGTACATATTATTCGCAGAAACAATGCATTGGATTGTGTGGTGAATGGCGATCTAGCTGTTAGGTTGGTTACGACATGGGCGAAAATTCCGAATGACATATTGTTATGTTTATTCCAATTCTTTAACATTGTCAAAGATAATGATGGTATGAAGGTTTATCAAATGTTTATAAATTTGTTCCAGTTAATCTAAAATGACAAATAATTATAAGTATTTCTCGATTAGGGTTGGTAAGATTGGAGGCTATTCAACGGGTTTCTAAGATACGCTTTGAAGTGTATGAAGTTGAATAATTCCATGACTTAGTCCAGAGGTATTTATAAAACACCTCTTAATTTGATTGTATAGATGTTTATGTTTTTTTCAGTAATCTTATGTTTTGATTGTTGGTATGCTTTTTTCCTACGGGTACACTAAGCCTCATCTATGTTAAGAAGAGCTATTTATTTACATGTTCTTTAAGTATGTTAGGAACTTTTTTTATGTTTTTGTTAACAAATTGTTTGACTTCATTTTGAACATGTTTCTATGATTTCTTTAGTAGATGTTTTAGATTCCCAATTGCATAGGTGATCATGACCTACAATAATAGCCGCAACTTCCAATGATGTGTATCAACGTTTTTGCAAAACAATAAAAAATAAAATATGATTTTATAAATTAAGTTAATTTATTTACGATGTCTAAAAATAAAACAAAGTGAACTCATGTATATAGTTTATTTGTAACATTGTTAGAGTAATGTTTCGGTAATTATTCATAGTTATGTACCTAAATATAAAAGTATTTTAAACCATTTGAATTAAACGAAAATATTTAAATCAGTTAGATATTTAATCGATTATTTAAACTGATTCAAATTAAATATCTCGGATCACAACTATTAGATACGGTATTTATACATAACAAAACTGTTACAGATCTTTTGTTAAGTTCACACATAAGAAATTAAAATAAGTAATATACATTATTATTTTGTCACTTTCCAATTTTATTAGGTTATTTCTATACGGTAATTTTGCTGAAAACCCTATTGTCCTATATAATCCTTTATATACACAATTGTAGAATACCCTAATGTGCATTTCATCAGCCCCAAAAGAAAAAAAACAAACCTATTGCTTCTCGATTTGTGAGATATCTTCTTAATGGCGAATTTCGTTCCATTAAGAGAATTATCCTTTCAAAGGGTTAACTCTACTATTTGTGTCACTATTGTGCATACATGGATTACATACGTTGCTGGAAAGCAAACCTATTTCTTGATTTTAGCAGATGAATCCATAAGTAATTTCAACCTTATAAAAGTATTTGATAATAGTTATAATACTCTTTTGGCACGTACTATATTACAAAGGTTAAGCCAAACAATTATAATATCTTATTGTTATCATTGTTTTAACTTTCGATTCAATTTGTCATTCTCAGGGCTGTAAGATGGAAGCTAATATTGAATACCCAACCAAACTACAGTATAAAATGTTATTCACCAAAAGCATCGCATCATTATGCCTTACATAGTTTTTGCTCCAGTTGCAAATGGGTATTAATCGTACAACTAAACATCCACTTAAAGTTATGTTCAAACATGAAACTTTGATGACCATGACTGATAGTTTGACCAAAAGATTATTTTGTGAATTCACAAAATTTGATGACATTCAATCAAAGGATAACATATACTTAATCGGTGAGCCATTCATAGCATTTTACGAATATATATTTGATACAATATGATTTGCTATTAAAATAATATTTAATATCACATAGATTTAATGGGCTTGATCCGAGGAGTTGAAGAATTGGAAGTCATTCATAAAACCGGTCCTAATCCATTTAAGATTAAATTCCAACTTATTGATGAAAGGTATTTATTAATTTCTAAGCATGTAAGATACCCTTTTTATGAATGTATGGATTAGACAAATGTTTTGATTGTTTTTTTGTGCAGTGGCAATATCATTCCAAGCGTTATGTTTGGTAACCATGCAAAGCAATTGTACATGGCAATCAAACCTGGACTTGATTCTATACAGTGTTGCGTTATGCGTTTCTGTAAGATTGACGGCATCCCAGGTTCTTTTACCTAATCTCTGTGGTTATTATGTATTGTATGTATTAATTACTGGCAACTCACCACTAAGTATATTTAATTATACACTTAACAATATGTAAAAGTTTGTCACCTTTGTTGACGCAATAACTGAAGTGCTTATTGACAATGATATTCCAGACATTAAGAAGTGAGACTATTTTATGTAAGTTTTAAATTGTATAAACCTTACATAATATTAATAATCATGGTATAAATTTCTGAGTAATTGTTTTTCCGATCAATTGCAGGTACAAGTGGTATCTCTAAAGAACTTAGAACCATGATTAAGATCATTGTTGGAGAAGGGAATAATTTGCGATGGTTTTTTCGTTGATTTATATTTTGTTTGGTTGTAACGACTATTTGATTTAATTTTTATCATTAAGTGTTTTTACTATTTTATTTGGTTTTAAATTTTCTCGAGCAAAACTATACAACAAAATATTGTAATGCAAATTTATTCATAATCTGGGCCATTGAAAAAAATCAAATGTCAGTATTACATGTTCTTAATGTTGTTTTGAAAATAATACATTACGATCACTGTATAACGATATATGTATAGATATCATTCACGTATTAATTTGTTATAGTACATATAATTATATGTAATCGAATAATGTAACGTACAAATTTATGTATTAATCAATTACTAGAAATATAAAAATATATACCCATTAAAATCGCCTAGAATATATGTATAGTTATGGATCTAGATATTCATTTAGATACATTAATATTTACTAAAAAAAATGTATTTCTAAAATTTCTCAACAGACTTTCCTATATCAGATATTCTGTTATATATTTATTTATAAACCAAAAAATCGTTTCTTATGGATGAGGAAATATTCCATAATATATTAATATTCTACCTTACTAAATTAAATCTAAATCAATGGAAAATTTATATATATATATATATATATATATATAATATTAATTTGTAATTTTCAAATCACAACTATGAAATGATGGATTCAAAAGGTCTGTATGTTTTTAATAACGGAGAGTTAACAAATATTTCTGATTTATGCTGTGTTTTAGATAAATGGCGAATCAAAGCTCGGATTCTTAGAAAGTGGAACAAGTTTATTGGGAAATTTGGCAAATTGGGTAAAACATAAAGGAATTTGTTCCTTTAGTACTTTGTACACTCATACTTGTCCTCTTAGTATTTTATTTTTTCTAAATACGGTTTTAACCCTTTCTTTTTTAAATACGTTTCATAAAAAAAATTATTAAAAATTAAAGCAGTTTAGAACCCTAATCCTCTTCTCTTCGTCAATTTTAAGCTCACACTCCCAAAACTTTTTCCCTCCGGCGACAGTCCGTAATTCCGGCGGCCTCCGACTAGTTAGCACCTGACTTCGGCGGACTCCGACTTGATTGTTGGGAATGTCCTGAAATCTACTGTGCTATCTCTAGAAAGTATGATAAGTGTCGAGATCAGACATAAGTCATAAATACTGGGAGGTCATGATGACTTGCTAGAGCCCGCTCTTGATCTATAAGTTGAGTACTTATTACCAGTATTGTATGATCCCAAAGGGTCACACACCATAGCTAACGGGAAAGTTAAAAAGGAATTAATACAGTAAGATGCAAGACATTTACTGTATTTGTACAGAGAATTGGGCCAGACAAAATACAGTCTTTTGTCTGATTTGGGTCTTGGGCCCAAAAGCCTAATAAGCCATTAGTTTAATTACTTGGGCCCATATAAGAAAAGAGGGGGCGCCAGTTAGCCTAAGTTTCTGCGATTTTTAGGTCTGGCCGTTCTCCTCTCTCTCTGTTGTTCCAGCTTGGTCTAGCAGCCTGATCCAGTAGCTTGTAAGCGTGTGGATACCTAGGAGGAGCCGGTAATCATCAGCTCTCAGTGATCTCTTCATTCCCTTGATCAATCCGGTGCAATCACAAGGTAATGATCCTGATCTATTTATGATTCAACTGCAAATCACCTAGATCCTAGTTGATTATGTGATAGGTTGTAATCTGATAATTGAACCTATGAACAAACATAATCCTACAGTGGTATCAGAGCCTAGGTCGTTAGGTTTTTTCTGTTTGGATCAATTTTAGGTTGTTTTTAAATGTTTAGAATCGAATTTGTGTTAAGAAATTTGATTAGAAAACTTGAAAACCTAATATGTAAATCACATGAACCGATTGAAACCCATCGGTATGCGAAGCGGACGCCCGTATCGATCGACGAGGGAGCGTGATATCGATCGATATCAATCGGATCGATTGCTTCTCGCTGTCCCGATGACCCGATCGCAACGAGCTGATGCACGCGAGTATCGATCGACGAGGGAGCGTGATATCGATCGATATCAATCGGATCGATTGCTTCTCGCTGTCCTGATGACCCTATCGCAACGAGCTGATGCGCCTGTCCCGATCGTATCGCGCGAGGTCCCGAAAGCGAGCTTGGCTCGTCTTCTCGATCCGGCGATGCGTGATCCGGCTGGCGAGGCATCACGACCCGCGAGTAGCCATTCGGTTAAGCCGAGCCTCGCGGTTCGTCCCACCTAACCCGAGACGCGAACCAATCGTGCCATTGGGCCATTGCGGTTCGTCGTTGGTTTTGCCTTATCCCGCAAGTTAGGTCAAAATCAGCTAAAATTGATTGGTTAGACCAATCTATTTCTTCCTGATTTTTGGACTTAACCGAACCGATCCAATTTAATTGGTGGTTCAAGCGGTTAACCAAATCGCGGTTTGCTGGAAATTATTTAATGCAATTGGTATTATTTAATTTCTGGTTAAACCGGATTTAAATTCAAAAATTGAATTTTAACCTAAACCGAAGGCTGGTCTAAGTTTGATTTGGTTGGACCAAATAATTTAGAGCTGGTCTGGTTTAGTAAATAACCAGTTGGATTTAGTAGTTAATTTGGTCTTGGACCAGAATTAATGAACCGACTCGGTTATGTCAAATTATTGGGCCAATTGGAATTCTGTGGTCTTGGGCCAAGAATTGGGCCTATAATTTGTGACCCAACCGAAAAATTTAATAAAATATTAAATTAGAAATTTCTATTTTTAGCATGTTTCTAGATTTAGAAAGTTTCTAAAATAAGTAAGTTTCCCAAAATAGTAATCTTCTATTTTTGGAAAGAAAACCTAAAATCCTCAAAACCAATATCAAGCTTGGATGTCTTGCCCAATCTTGTCAGCTACTTAACGCTTATTCAATTACAGATATGGCTTACAGTGTGAGGTGTCTGTTTTTGCGTAAGTAAAGTAGTATATAGTCACTAATTTCATTGGGAGTCCCAGACTTTAGTGATTATTTGGCTGTAAGAGATTGGTTTCCTTGACTGGGCCATCGGGAGTCCCGGGCCTTGAGACATCTGGTGAATTGGGCCTTGGGCCCAATCCACAACCGAGAGTTATATGGATATAACTAGCTGTGTGTATGCTTACCAAGTAAAGCTAATTCTGGGTGACGGCCAGTGGCCCACTTTGGTTTTGGTTGAACATGGGTCTCGGAATCATTGCATTCTTATGAGGTTAAACAAAGAAATTTTGAATGCAATGCGAGTTTTCTTATAAGTTATTAAGATTACTCTTTTATGAACTAAATAACTAAAACTCTATTGTCTCATAATTTCAGCTATGTCAAGCACAACAACACAAAACACTTTCTCGATCCGGTCTGCCCTTGAGAAGGACAAACTGAACGGATCAAACTTCCTGAACTGGTCCAGGAACCTGAGACTTGTGCTCAGGCAGGAGAAGAAGGCTTATGTCCTTGAAAGATTTCTCCCCCCTAGACCTGCGAATAATGCCGCACAAGCTGTGAAGAATGCTTGGGATACGCATTCTTCAGATGCTAATGACGTGGTTTGCCTAATGTTGGCGACAATGGTTCCCGAACTGCAGATGCAGTGGGAAGGCCTGACTTGTCCCATGGAACTGATGGCAAAACTGAAAGCGTTGTTTCAGGAGCAGGCTCGTACAGAGAGATTCCAAACTGTAAAGAATCTCTTGGACTGTAAAATGGCTAAGGATGCAGCAGTGAGTCCACATGTTCTGAAAATGATGGGTTATCTCGATCATTTGACTAGACTCGACTGTCCTATAAGCCAAGAGCTTGCTTGTGATATCGTTCTGCAGTCTCTTACTCCTGCATATGACCAGTTCACCTTGAACTATAATATGCATGGGTTGACAAAGACTTTGCCTGAGCTACATGGTATGCTCAAGACTGCAGAACCAAATCTGAAGAAGGCCAAGGACCCGTCTGTACTAATGGTGCAGAAGGGCAAGGGTTTCAAGAAATCCGCTGCAGACAAAGGAAAGGGCAAGGCAGTCCACAAAGAAAAGGCCAAGCCCAAGCCCGTGTCTAAAGCTGGGCCTTCTGATATCTGCCACTTTTGCAAAGAGGCAGGGCATTATCGCAGGGACTGTAAGAAATACCAGGAAAGTCTGAAGGAGAAGAAGAAGTCCTTCGCGGCTACTGCTTCAGGTATTTTTGTTATTGAAGTAAATACTACTACTTCAGATAATACCACTTGGGTATTAGATACTGGATGTGGGGCTCATATTTGTACTAATGTGCAGGCGCTCAGCAACAGTAGAAGGTTTAAGCAAGGGCAAGTAGAGTTGCGGGTTGGCAATGGAGCGAAGGTTCCAGCACTGGCCGTTGGCACTTACTTGTTATCTTTACCTTCTGGATTGATTTTAGAACTTGAGAATTGTTATTTTGTACCTGCTATAAGCAGAAATATCATTTCAGTTTCATTATTGGATTTACAAGGATTTGATTTTTCTATTAAGAATAAATTGTGTTCCTTTAATCTCAATGATATGTTCTATGGCTGTGCCCCTCTTATTAATGGGCTGTACATGCTGGATCAATCTACTCCAGTATATAACATTAATACAAAACGGTTCAAATCTAACGAAGAAAATGAAACGTTTCTCTGGCATTGTCGTTTGGGGCACATTAGTGAGAAACGCGTCAAGAGGCTCCATTCAAATGGACTCTTGGGCTCATTTGACTTTGAGCCTTGTGAGCAATGCGAATCTTGCCTAATGGGCAAAATGACACGGGCCCCTTTTAATAAACCTACAAAAAGGGCTAGTGAACTATTGGGCCTGATACATACTGACGTGTGTGGCCCAATGTCCACAAATGCTAGAGGAAACTATCAGTACTTCATCACATTCACTGATGATTTCAGTAGATATGGATATGTCTACTTGATGAAACATAAGTCGGAAACCTTTGAGAAGTTCAAAGAATTCCAGAATGAAGTACAGAACCAGCTTGGTAAAAGTATTAAGGCTCTTCGGTCGGACCGAGGAGGAGAATACTTGAGCCAGGAATTCCGTGATCATCTGAGTGAGTGTGGGATCATCTCCCAACTCACACCTCCTGGAACACCTCAGTGGAATGGTGTGTCTGAGAGAAGGAATCGGACATTGTTAGATATGGTCCGATCCATGATGAGTCACACAGACCTTCCTATATCCCTTTGGGGATATGCTTTGCTGACCGCAACGTTCACACTGAACAGAGTGCCATCAAAAGCAGTAGCAAAGACACCATATGAATTATGGACTGGAAAGGCTCCAGTAATGTCTTTTCTCAGAATTTGGGGTTGTGAAGCCTATGTCAAAAGATTAATCTCAGACAAGCTTACACCAAAATCTGACAAGTGCTACTTCATTGGTTATCCTAGGGATACCAAGGCTTATTACTTCTATCTGCGATCCGAGAACAAGATCTTTGTTGCTCGGGATTGTACTTTTCTTGAAAGGGAATTTCTCTCTAAGAAAGATAGTGGGAGTAAGGTACAACTTGATGAAATTCAAGAAGGACAGGAACCTGTTCAACATAATGAGGAAGAACAGCAGGATGAATTACATGAAGTTGTAATAGAACCTGAACCTGAAGTACCTGAAGTTCGAAGATCCGGAAGGATCCGTCACGAACCCGATAGATATCAGGGATTCCTCGTGACTAATTGCCATGATCTTTTGATCATTGACGATGATGAACCCTCGAACTTTGCAGAAGCCATGATAGGCCCTGACTCCTCAAAGTGGCGTGAAGCCACTGAATCCGAGATGGACTCCATGTCTGTCAACCAAGTGTTCTCACTGGTTGACTTACCCGCTGGTGCTAAAGCCATCGAGTGTAAATGGATCTTCAAGAAGAAGATTGACATGGATGGAAATGTCCAGATTTACAAGGCCAGGTTGGTGGCAAAAGGTTTCAAGCAAATTCATGGTATAGACTATGATGAAACCTATTCACCAGTGGCCATGATGAAATCAATTCGGATTCTCCTAGCAACTGCCGCTTATTATGATTATGAGATTTGGCAGATGGATGTGAAAACCGCCTTCATGAATGGAATCTTGGAGGAGGATGTGTATATGACACAGCCTGACGGTTACATTGATCCTAAGAATGCTGGGAAAGTATGCAAACTTCATAAATCCATTTATGGATTGAAGCAAGCATCCAGGAGTTGGAATCTTCGTTTTGATGAGGCAATAAAGAATTTTGACTTCATCAGAAACAAGGAAGAACAATGTGTGTATAAGAAAACTAGTGGGAGCAAAGTGGCGTTTCTTATCCTATATGTCGATGACATATTGCTTCTTGGGAATGATATTCCAATGCTGAAGTCTGTTAAAGACTGGCTGGGAAGTTGTTTTTCCATGAAGGACATGGGTGAAGCCGCGTATGTTCTTGGAATCCGAATCTTTAGAGACAGATCTAAAAGGCTGATTGGACTTTCTCAAGATTCTTATATAGACAAAATCCTGCATCGATTCGGAATGGATAAATCCAAGAAGGGATTCACGCCAATGATACATGGTGCTACACTAAGCAAGACTCAGTGTCCTAAAACACCTGATGAGCTTAAGCGCATGAGTAGGATACCTTATGCTTCGGCTATAGGATCTATCATGTATGCCATGATCTGTACTCGTCCTGATGTTGCTTATGCGCTAAGCATGACGAGTAGGTACCAGTCTAATCCAGGTGAGAATCACTGGATTGCCGTAAAGAATATCCTGAAGTATTTGAGGAATACTAAGGATAAGTTCTTGGTTTACGGAGGAAGTGAAGTGCTTGAAATGAGTGGATTCACGGATGCAAGTTTTCAGACAGATAAAGATGATTTTCGGTCACAGTCTGGTTACATCTTCTGTCTGAATGGCGGTCAGTAAGTTGGAAGAGCTCCAAGCAGAGCACCGTGGCAGATTCCACAACTGAATCTGAATACATCGCTGCTTCAGAAGCTGCGAAGGAAGGAGTTTGGATAAGGAACTTCATGATTGAACTCGGTGTATTCCCAAATGCCACTGAGCCTCTAACACTGTATTGTGACAACAATGGTGCAATTGCTCAAGCTAAGGAACCGAGACATCATCAGAAATCAAAACATATTATGAGAAGGTATCACCTGATTCGTGATATAGTGAATAGAGGTGAAGTGATGGTCAGCAGAGTTCCCACTGATGAGAACGTGGCTGACCCGTTGACAAAGCCACTCCCGAAACCTAAGCACGAGTTGCATACTGCTGCTGTAGGAATTAGAGATATTCAAATGTAATCTCTTTTTGAGTGGGAGTTATGAGGGCTTTATTTTAGTTATTTTGATTGGTTCATGTAAACATTTTAATGTTAATGAAATTTTATTTCTGGATTATTTTTAACTGTGATATAAAATAATCGTTCCAAAATGATTTATGTCGTAATATATGAGCCATCGAAGTACATGAGAAAGACTTGATCATGAAACCCCATATTTAACGAAATGACATAAATCATAGTGTCCATAGTCGAAGGTTGTTGAAATTGGAACACCAACAACCACTTGAGACTAGAGTGTGTTGAGACTTATGACCAAGTTTCATGGGTCATGGATGCGCGGCATCAAAGTCAACACATAGGTATATGTAGGGAGCATATGACCGGACATGGCCCGCTGATGAGAACTCTACAAGATATTGATATCTGTGTCATAAAAGGTTCTCATATACGACTATAGAGTATAGTCCTTAGACCTGAGTTCGCATGCATGTGGCTGCACATGGATTGATGCGCTTTGATCATTGTCTAACGCTGTTTCGTAACTGGGAGCTATAAGGACCTTGGTTGGGTGTATTATAAAGTGTGTAGTTCATAGTGATGGAACAAAATGGGATTTGTCCCTGCCGTTTAACGTGTTGGAATTGTGTCCAGTAATCTCGGTACTGTCTCTAGAAAGTAAGAGTATGTCAATGATCAGACATAAGTCATATAATACTGGGGGTCATGATGGCTTGCTAGAGTCCGCTCATGATCTATAAGTCTTGGACTTATTGCCTTTATTATATGATCCCATATGGGTCACACGCCTAAGCTAACAGGAAAACGTGTAGGAATGGTTTAGCAGAAGTACGGTAAAAGTGCTAGGCATTTACTGTACTTAGAGAGAATAAAACGGTTTAGGCACTGTGTGTCGATCGATGCACAAGGCGTGTCGATCGACACAGTGCGCGAACGCCTTCGATTTATTTGGTATTTGGGCCAAATGGCCCAAGAGAAACCGGACGAGTTTTATAAGTAAAAACTCGAGTCTGTTTCTTCTCCAACCCTAAGCCCTAGCCGCGAGCCTCCTCTCTCTCTCTGCGCCGATTCCCTACTGGTCTAGCAGCCTCTTCCTGCTCGGTGTGCGTGTGTGAACCTCTGGAGGAGTCATCTCTCGGTGGCTCTCTGATCTCTGACCATACTATCCCTTTCCGCTGCATAAACAAGTATAAGGTGAGATCATCAATTGTTTCTATTCGAGAAGAACCTAGATCCGCATGTTTAGGATAATCTGAATCAGAGAATTGAGTCAGGATTCAACTAAACAATCCTTCAGTGGTATCAGAGCTGTTGGTTCTGGTTTTTCTTGTTTAGATTCAAGTTTAGGATTGTTTTTCTTGTTTAAAAGTGTTTTGAATCAACTATTGATAAGAGAAATCACTTAAGTAACAAGAATTGAAACCTAAACATATGAAAAATCGCATGATCAAGCTATATGATTTGGTATGCGATCTGATCCGAGAGAATGAGTATCGGCTGCGATCGCATGGATCGATCGATACGATCGCATGGATCGGTCGATACAGACTCTCGGCACAACCTGTTAACGCGTGAAAGCATCGATCGATGCAGGATCGATGCAGGTTCGATGTTGGTGCATCGACCGATGCGGTTGGTGCATCGATCGACACGGTTAGGGTTTTGGCTCGTTTCCGTGCATGCGTGAGAGCATCGATCGATACAGGATCGATGCACGATCGATGCAGGATCAATGCTAAGAGCATCGACCGATGCGGTTGATGGATCGATCGACACGGTTGGTTCATCGATCGACATGGTTGGTTTAAGGCTCGGTTTAATATTTTGATTAAAATTAATTCGTCCTGGTTTAATAAACAGATTTAATAATTTTATTAAGTCTGGTTAAACCGGGACAAGAAATCCAATGTCGAAAGAATTATTGGATTTAGTGCCTAAACCAGGATTTTCTAATTTGATTTGGTTGGACCAAATAAATTGAGAAAATCCGGTTTAGTAAATAACCGGTTGACAATTGTGGTCGTCGTAGTAATTAATTTTGGTTAGACCAATTTTAATGAACCAGACCGGTTATGTCATCTAATTGGACGATCGGGTTATGTCTCGGACATAGACCAATTCTTCGGCCTCGGGCCAAGAAGTTAAAACAATTGGACCAATTATTTGAGTCTTTCTTCAGATTTAATTTAAAATTTATTTTATAAAGAATATAAATCGATTTTAAATTAAAGTTTCCGATATTTTGAAATTAGAAAGTTTCTTAATTTATAGAAGTTTCTAGATTTGCATGATTCGGATTTTAAGAAATTTCTAAAGTTAGAAAGTTTCCGGTTTTAGAAAGTTTCCAATTTTAGAAAGTTTTCAAAAATAGTAGGTTTTCTAAAATGGAAAGTTTCCCGAAATAGTAATCTTCTATTTTGGGAATGAGATTTTAAAATAAACCTACGAACCTCAAATAATATCAAGCGTTGGATGTCTTGTCCAGGCTATGTCAGCTGTCGAAGCCCATTCAATTGTATTCATGGCCTTACAGTGTGAGGGTGTCTGCTTTTGCGTGGGTAAGACGGTTTGTGATTCATAAATGTCATTGGGAGTCCCAGACATTAATGATTACATGACTGTATAGTCTGGTTTTCTTGACTAGGCCATCGGGAGTCCCGGGCCTTGAGACATCAGAGTGGATTGGGCCTCGGGCCCAGATTCACAACCAAGAGTTATATCACGGATATAATTAGCCGATATAGGGCTTACCGATATAAGCTAAGGTTGGGTGATGGCCAGTGGCCCACTTTGATCTTAGTTATATGTGGATCTTGGAATCATTATATTCTATTGAGGGTAACTTATGTTATTGAATATAATGTGTGATTAATCATGTTAAGTATAATACGAGATTAATCATATTGAACATATTAACTAAAATCCTTTTATCTTAATTTTCAGTTATGACTAGCACAAACAATCAAAACACTTTCTCGATCCGATCTGTCCTTAAGATGGACAAGCTGAACGGATCAAATTTCTTGACTTGGTCGCGGAACCTGAGGCTAGTCCTCAGACAGGAGAGAAAGGACTATGTCCTTGAGAGAGCTCTCCCCGTGAGGATCGGGTCCAATGCTTCTCATGCAGTATATGATGCTTGGAATAAGCATTATAATGATGCGGTAGATGTGCGTGGTCTGATATTGGCTACCATGGACTCAGACTGCGGAAGCAATATGAGAACATGGAGTCGCCAATAGAGATGATCAGCAGCCTGAAATTGAAATTTCAGGAGCAGATAAGAGTGGAGAGATACCAGTTGGTTAAATCTCTCACTAGCTGCAAGCTACCAAATGATCATCCAGTGAGTCCTCATGTCAGTAAAATGATGGGTTACATTGATAACCTGAGGAAACTGGATGATCATGTTAGCCAAGAATTGGCAACTGAGATCATTCTGCAGTCACTGCCGTCAAGCTATGATAAGTTCAGAAGGAACTATATCAAGAAAGGCTTAACGAAGACGCTGACTGAACTGCATGATATGCTCAAGACAGTTGAGCCAAACGTGAAGAGTACCCTGTACAATCTCATGAATGAGAAGGGTAGGTTTACTAAACCTAATGCTGACAAGGGTGAAGACAAAGTTGTCTAGATTTTGAATCATGGCAAGCGTGTGTCTTCTGAGCCCGAGTCAGATACCTCTTACGTTGGTAAGTGCTGCTACTGTAAGGAGACAGGGCATTGGAAGAGAGATTGCATTAAATTCATGGAAGATGATGAGGAGTTAAAGTCGATGTATGCGACTACTTCCTCAGGTATTCATGTTATTACTTCAAGTTCTACCTTAAAGGTATTGGATACTGGTTGTGGCACTGATATTTGTGATAATATGCAGAGCCTAAGCAACAGTAGAACGTTGAAGGAAGGGCAAGTGAAACTACATGTATGGAAGGAGCTTGGGATGCTGCCTCAGCCGTAGGGTTTTTCACTTATAGATCCCTTTGAGGCTTGGTTTTGTATTAAGTAATTGCTACAATGTACCTGCTTTAAGCAGAGTTGTCTTTCATTTTCTTGTAAGAATTTGAATGTTTTTCATTTTGATAAAAGACAAGTTTTGTTCTTTTGATCTTAATGAAATATTAATTGTAGCACCCTATTCATGGAATGGGTTTTATATCTTAAACCTAAGAGTGCCTAAATGTAACATAAATACCGAATTGGTTTAAATCTGATGAATTAAACCTGATTTTTCTTGGCATAAAGTCTTGGTCACATAGAGTAAGTCGGATTCAGAAATCCCATAGTCATGGACTGTTGGGCTCATTTGATAAAATATCTTATGAGACTTGAATTCTGTTTACTAGACCTAAAGGTAAAGGGCCTATCCTAGCCGAGCTAGAGAAAGGCCCAAAGGCTTATTGGACCTGGAACATACTCATGTATGTGGCCCAATGAGCAGTAATGCCAGAGAAAATCTCATGTACTTCATTGTCTCTACTGATTACTTCAGTGAGTGTGACTGTGTTCATTTGATGAGACACAAGTCGGAATTCTTTGACATGGTCGAAAGAGTTCCAGAATGAAGTATAGGATCTGAATGACAAAAGTATTAAGACTCTGGATTAAAATCACGAGTGAGAATACTTAAGTCATTGATTGTGTGATCATCTGAATGAGTGTGAAATCGTTTCACAGCTCATTTCTCCTGAAAAACCTGTAGGTGTTTTCTGTGAGAAAGAATCAGATCTTATTAGAAATGATTAAAGATGAGTCACACGAATCTTCCATGATATTATTGAAGAATAACGCTCTAAAATATCTAAGTTTACGCTGAAATAGTTCCACCAACATCAGTTGAAAGACACCACGTAAATGTGGATTGGAATCGATCCAAATTCGTCTTTACTGAGTATTAGTAGTTGAGCTACTTCGCTAGTTGTCCCAGGGAAACCAAGGCTTATTACTTTTACGTCCATTCTGTTTTCTAAGAAGGGAAGTTATTTTCCAAGAAGAACAGTGGGAGTAAAAGTATAACTCGAAGTTTTCTTAGGGAAACCAAGGCTCGGTACTTTTACGACCATTCTGTTCTCTAAGAAGGGAAGTTACTTTCCAAGAAGAACAGTGGGAGTAAAAGTACAACTCGAAGAAATTCGAGAAATACAGGAGGCTGCTTAACCTATTGAGGGAGAGCAGCGGAAGGATTTACAGATTTCTGTAGAATCTACACCTGTGGAGCCTGAAGTTCGCAGATATGAAAGAATCAGTCACTAATCCGAGAGTGAATTCTCGTCATTAGTTCAGCCTGATGATCATTGAATGTTCGCATGATCTGATGATCATTGATAGCGACGAATCTGCGAAATTCAAGGAAGCGAAAGTGAGCCCAGACTCCGAAGAATTACATTTTGTGTAAGTTGGCTTCATCGATCCATCCATGGATGGAAGCAAACATATCGGAGTTGGAATCTTCGTTCTGTTGAAGTAGTCAAGGTTTTGACTTAAGCAGGAACGAAATGGAACTGTGCGTTTACTAATAGATAAGTGGGAGCAATATTGCATTTCTCAAAGTGTATGTCGATGACATACTGATTCTCGGATATAACGTCCCAACGCTGTAGTCGGTAAAGGACTAGCTTGGGAGTTGGTTTAATGATTGACATGGGTAAAGCCACGTAGTTCTTGGATTTTGGATCTAAAGATAGAGATCCAAAAGAGCTGGTAGGACAAAGTCAGGATTCTTAAATTGACAAAGTCCTACACGTTTTGAGCAATCCAAGAAGGGTTTTATGCCAATGTCACATGGCATTAAGTTAAGCAAGATACAGTATCCTACGATAACTGCTGAGCTTAAATGCATGGATGAGATTCCATATGCGTCGGCAATTGGATCTATCATGTATGCCATGAAACATACTTGTTTGATGTTGCTTTAATGTTAAGCAAGACAAATAAAGACCAGTCAAATCCAGCAAAGAATCAAGTTTCCTAAAGTATGTCCTAAAGTATTTGAGGAATACTAAGGATAAGTTCTTGATTTACGGAGAAAGTGAGGTGCTATAAGTCGATAGAGTCTGAAAGGCAAGTTTCCAACAGACAAAGATGATTTCCGGTCACAGTCCGGTTATATCTTGTGTTTGTCTGGCGGTGCACGGCACTGTTGCTGACTCCATGACTTAAGCTGAATCTTTCGCAGCTTGGGAAGCGGAAAGTACAACTCGAAGAAGAACTGTTGCTGACTCCATGACTTAAGCACTGTCGCTGACTCCATTACTTTCCAAGAAGAACAGTGGGAGTAAAAGTACAACTCGAAGAAATTCGAGAAATACAGGAGGCTGCTTAACCTATTGAGGGAGAGCAGCAGAAGGATTTACAGATTTCTGTAGAATCTACACCTGTGGAGCCTGAAGTTCGCAGATATGAAAGAATCAGTCACTAATCCGAGAGTGAATTCTCGTCATTAGTTCAGCCTGATGATCATTGAATGTTCGCATGATCTGATGATCATTGATAGCGACGAATCTGCGAAATTCAAGGAAGCGAAAGTGAGCCCAGACTCCGAAGAATTACATTTTGTGTAAGTTGGCTTCATCGATCCATCCATGGATGGAAGCAAACATATCGGAGTTGGAATCTTCGTTCTGTTGAAGTAGTCAAGGTTTTGACTTAAGCAGGAACGAAATGGAACTGTGCGTTTACTAATAGATAAGTGGGAGCAATATTGCATTTCTCAAAGTGTATGTCGATGACATACTGATTCTCGGATATAACGTCCCAACGCTGTAGTCGGTAAAGGACTAGCTTGGGAGTTGGTTTAATGATTGACATGGGTAAAGCCACGTAGTTCTTGGATTTTGGATCTAAAGATAGAGATCCAAAAGAGCTGGTAGGACAAAGTCAGGATTCTTAAATTGACAAAGTCCTACACGTTTTGAGCAATCCAAGAAGGGTTTTATGCCAATGTCACATGGCATTAAGTTAAGCAAGATACAGTATCCTACGATAACTGCTGAGCTTAAATGCATGGATGGGATTCCATATGCGTCGGCAATTGGATCTATCATGTATGCCATGAAACATACTTGTTTGATGTTGCTTTAATGTTAAGCAAGACAAATAAAGACCAGTCAAATCCAGCAAAGAATCAAGTTTCCTAAAGTATGTCCTAAAGTATTTGAGGAATACTAAGGATAAGTTCTTGATTTACGGAGAAAGTGAGGTGCTATAAGTCGATAGAGTCTGAAAGGCAAGTTTCCAACAGACAAAGATGATTTCCGGTCACAGTCCGGTTATATCTTGTGTTTGTCTGGCGGTGCACGGCACTGTTGCTGACTCCATGACTTAAGCTGAATCTTTCGCAGCTTGGGAAGCGGCGAAAGAGGTTGTTTGGAAAGAAGAGTTCATCACTGAACTTGATGTGATTCCCAGCATAGATGAGACTAGCTGCACATCAGAGGTCCAAACACCTTGAGATAAATGACAGAGATGTTAAGTAGATCAGCAAGTTTCAACAAATGAGAACGTTGCTAATCTATTAACGAAGCCACTCCTTAGCCCTAAGCACAAGTCACGGACTGTAGCTGTAGGATAAGTGAAGTTAAGATATAGTCTTAATTTCAGTGGGAGTTAGTAAAGGGCTTTATTTAGTTATTGATATGTTCTTGTAAAACATTTGAGATGTTTAATAATGAAATTATTATTTCAAGATTATTTTAACTGTGATGAAATAATCGTTCCAAAATGATATGAACCATTTTATAGGTCATCGAAGTAAATGACTTGATCTTGAGTCATCGAAGTCATTTAGCTTGATCATGAGACCCTATATTTGATAGATGGCTTATATCATCCTGTCCCTAGTCGAAGGTTGTTGAAATTGGAACACCAACAACCGTGTGAGACTGGATTGGTACGTGACTTATGACAAAGTCTCAGTGTGTCATAGATGCGCGGCATCAAAGTCAGTACATAGGTGTATGTTTGGGAACATACGACCGGACAAGACCCGCTTATGAGAACTCTTCAGGATATTTATATCAGTGTCATAAAAGATTCTCACTACGACTATAGAGTATAGTCCTTAGACATGAGTTCGCATGCATGTGACTGCACATGGACTGATGCACTTTGATCATTGTCTAACGCTGTCGTTCTGCGATAGTTATAAGGACCTTGTTTGGGTACATTATGAAATGAGTAGTTTACAGTGATGGAACAAGACGGGATTTGTCCCTCCAATATAAATGGAGTGAATATCTCTAGGCCAATCGGAGATTTGAATACTGGAAAATGCATGGCCATGCTCAAACGGACTGTCCCGAGTCGTTTGGATTGTCAGTATCAAATCAGAGTCCGATGAACAAGATTAGGCTTTATAAGGATGACACTAATCTTGCCTTATGACTAATCGAGATATTGAGACAAAAGGATTATGAATACAGAGATTCCAGTACAAGTGGGAGATTGTTGGAATTGTGTCCAGTAATCTCGGTACTGTCTCTAGAAAGTAAGAGTATGTCAATGATCAGACATAAGTCATATAATACTGGGGGTCATGATGGCTTGCTAGAGTCCGCTCATGATCTATAAGTCTTGGACTTATTGCCTTTATTATATGATCCCATATGGGTCACACGCCTAAGCTAACAGGAAAACGTGTAGGAATGGTTTAGCAGAAGTACGGTAAAAGTGCTAGGCATTTACTGTACTTAGAGAGAATAAAACGGTTTAGGCACTGTGTGTCGATCGATGCACAAGGCGTGTCGATCGACACAGTGCGCGAACGCCTTCGATTTATTTGGTATTTGGGCCAAATGGCCCAAGAGAAACCGGACGAGTTTTATAAGTAAAAACTCGAGTCTGTTTCTTCTCCAACCCTAAGCCCTAGCCGCGAGCCTCCTCTCTCTCTCTCTGCGCCGATTCCCTACTGGTCTAGCAGCCTCTTCCTGCTCGGTGTGCGTGTGTGAACCTCTGGAGGAGTCATCTCTCGGTGGCTCTCTGATCTCTGACCATACCATCCCTTTCCGCTGCATAAACAGGTATAAGGTGAGATCATCAATTGTTTCTATTCGAGAAGAACCTAGATCCGCATGTTTAGGATAATCTGAATCAGAGAATTGAGTCAGGATTCAACTAAACAATCCTTCATAACGGAGGTAATATCTCTAGGCCAATCGGAGACTTGATAGCTGGTAAGAGAGTGGCCACTCCCAAACGGACTTGCCCAAGTCGTTTGAATTGTCAGTATCAAATCTGGTCCGATGAACATGGTCAGGCTATATAAGGATGACACGCATCTTGCCTTATGCCATATCGAGATATTGAGACAAAAGGATTAGGGAATGTAGAATTCCAGTACAAGTGGGAGATTATTGGGAATGTCCTGAAATCTACTGTGCTATCTCTAGAAAGTATGATAAGTGTCGAGATCAGACATAAGTCATAAATACTGGGAGGTCATGATGACTTGCTAGAGCCCGCTCTTGATCTATAAGTTGAGTACTTATTACCAGTATTGTATGATCCCAAAGGGTCACACACCATAGCTAACGGGAAAGTTAAAAAGGAATTAATACAGTAAGATGCAAGACATTTACTGTATTTGTACAGAGAATTGGGCCAGACAAAATACAGTCTTTTGTCTGATTTGGGTCTTGGGCCCAAAAGCCTAATAAGCCATTAGTTTAATTACTTGGGCCCATATAAGGAAAGAGGGGGCGCCAGTTAGCCTAAGCTTCTGCGATTTTTAGGTCTGGCCGTCCTCCTCTCTCTCTGTTGTTCCAGCTTGGTCTAGCAGCCTGATCCAGTAGCTTGTAAGCGTGTGGATACCTAGGAGGATCCGGTAATCATCAGCTCTCAGTGATCTCTTCATTCCCTTGATCAATCCGCTGCAATCACAAGGTAATGATCCTGATCTGTTTATGATTCAACTGCAAATCACCTAGATCCTAGTTGATTATGTGATAGGTTGTAATCTGATAATTGAACCTATGAACAAACATAATCCTACATTGATAGCATCCGACTTCGGCATAGGAACCGCATTCTGCCTCTGAAGTTCTGTTTCCTCTCCGCTATCAGATTCTCACTTCAGCTGATCAGCTCTCCCTTTCTCGCTAAATGTCATCGATTGGAACTCTTCCAGCTTCGTAAGAGCTTGTCTTGCTGTGGAACAGAAAACCCGAACTGCTATCATTAGATTTGGCACAAGGGGAAGGTAAAATTTCTCTCTTTTTCTTCTCGTATCTTCACCCATCGATTTGGCACAAGGGGATACAGTTGAATTTCTTACTAGTCAACTAGCGTTCTAGTTTGTTTGAATCTTTAAAGATCTTCTCTCTTCTCTAATTTCAGGTTTGAATCTTCCTCCTCTGTAAAGCTGTACAAGATCTTCTCTCTTCTCTAATTTCAGGTTTGAATCTTTATTTTTCTTAGCCTACCAAGCTGTATCTTAAACATGCATTGCTTGTGTCAGATTTAATCCTCAATTGATTTTTGGTTTTAGTGTTCAAATCAAAGTTGGTAAATAGATTGATCGCTACACACAATTGAAAGAAACTCAAAAGTACAATAGAAGTAGCTAACGATGATGATGTGAGCTGATGTGAAATCAATTGGACCCCACATGAACAAGGCCATGTCTATTTCCTGTGTATATCTCATTGCGTTCTTTGTCATAGAATAGAGATGTTATGTCTTCCAAAGCTTCAAATCGAAGTTGGTTAATAGCTTGATTTCTGATATTTGTCTCCAATCTTAATTTGTTTGTGCCTTTGTGACCAACATGTATCTGTTTGAGTGCTTACTAAATTCATGTGCTCTGATTTGTGATTCATTACTTCAGACGCAAAGCTACAACTTTTAAAGTATCTGTTTTGTTTACTTATTATTTATGCACTTTGTATTCTCACGCGAGTCTGAAGTTTCAAGGAGAAATGAATTTGTTGAAGCGTTCGCTGTTCTAATTCCTCGTATTGTCAGAGAGGTTCAATCACCATCTACCAAGAAGCATCTCAATATTACTCACTATTCAGTCTCTTATGTGCCGATGCAGCCAAGATTAAATAGAAGTCATTGTGATTGTGGGGTTTATGCGTTGAAGTTCATCGAATGTCACGTGCTTGGTTTTGATTTGTCTCTCATGGACGATGAAAACATTAAAGAAGCCAGGTTTAAGATTGCCATCGATTTATGGAAAGCGGCCAATGATCCTGTCTTTATTGAGACACTACAAGAAATATGGGCATTGGTAGCAGGCCGTTGTAGTACTAATTCACGAACTGCTACCGAAAGTGCTAAAATCGGATCCAAACTCTATAGTAGCATTAAATCCGCGCTAAGAAAGAATTTCATTAAGCAAGAACCCGAAAATGTTTTCCATTGCTGAAAATTCAAGCCAGTTTTTTTGTTTTGACGGAAACACTTTTTATTTCGCCAAGTCATTTCCACAATTCATTCATAACCAACCCAAAAAAAAAAATTAAAAAATTGAACCAACCCAGAAATTTTTTTTTCTCCAACATCTCTCGTCTCTCGAGACTCTTCTTCTCCGATCTTCTCCTCACGTTTCCGATCTACTCCGACACTCCACACCCTCCTTCCCCTCGGCCTCCTCCTCCACCTCCCGTGTTTCCCCGACCCAGCTCACCCGGCCAGCCTCCCCCGTTATGGGTCCTGCTCCTCCTCCTCCTCCAGATGGGTTACAGAAATTTATGCTTTATGAAGCTCTTGCGTGGAAGGCTTGTTGATTAAGACTACAAATTTCTGATTTTGTGGTGTTGGGTTTGTCGAATTTTGTCTCCAGAATGATGTTACCGGCGTCGTCGAATCAGTACTCGGAATATCTCAGGTGAGTTTGAATTACCTCGCGGTACCTTCTGACAAAGAGTAAATTAAATTTAAATGTACAAAATTTCACCTTTTTGCTCTTAATATCCGATGCTTTGGATACAGTAGTTTCAGAATCTGTGGAGATCCACATTCAGTTCTTCGATTTGTGTTTGTGGAGTTTTCTATTGACCGTAAGTTAAAGCTATTGGATTCTTAATCTTCTTTATAAAAATTCCTTCATCATCTTTGATTTAAATTAGTAAGACATCTTTTCAAACTGTTTGTCCTCAAGTTATATGTTTCCACTGTTGTCTGTTTGTATTATTCTTATGTTTATGATATGTCTATGTTGACTGATTTTTATGTTATACCTGTATTTTCATTGTTATACATGTCTGCTTGTAGGCTCTTGTGGACGCCCCTGACATGGAGAGAATCCAGATGAATTTGAAGAGGCTATCTCTTACTGATATCGTGATTGATATCAACAGAGTGCCTAAGAAGAAGAATCTGATTGAGGCAATGGAGAAAGCTGGTGTGTTCTGTAATACATACATACTTATGTATGACATTCGAAGTTGCTATATCTGATCATCTTTAACCTTAAAAACTTTTGCAGATGTGAAGAACAAGTGGGAGAAGAGTTCATGGGGAAGGAAGCAATCACACTGGGAGAAGAGTGCAGAAGAGAAGAGCTGCCCTCAATGACTTTGATAGGTTCAAGATCATGTTGGCCAAAATCAAGGTTAGTTTCCATCTCTGTTTAAATGCAATCACACTCTACTTTATTATGAATGGTCCCTTATCTGCCATATTTATACTCAAAAGATAGATATATGTTAGGTCGATTAACTTGTGATATCTAAGAAATATGTTAAACCTCAATACTAGTTATAGGTTTTTAATGCTAATGCTAAAATCATAGTCGATGTACCTGTCTTAATCACGCTATTGAATGCATTTTCATGTGTTAATTTGCAGAGGGCGGGTGTGGTGAGGCTGGAGCTTGCAAAGCTCAAGAGAGAGAGCACCGCTTGATGTTTTTGAATATTATCCAACGCCTCAGATTTATGGGTCTCTTTATAGTTATGATCTTATCCGGTTCTTGCAACGTAGTTATGATACATATCTGCAGATACGAGGTAATAGTAACAATGTCTGAATCATAAAGGTAAGAACTTTACACACAAAGACAGATCTGATCAATCAACAATTTGAGGATTTTGCAAGAGCCCATTCTCCAGATCAGTAAATTAGAGTAGGATTAGTCTAGATGAATCCAAAAACTTGAAAGTCGGCTGTTATTGGCATGAATGCAGATTAAACCATGGAAGGTGCAATCCAGCACAGATCCGGTTCTTGCAACGTAGAATCATCTGAAAGTACAGATCTTGAAATGAAATGACACGACCTGACCATATTCTTATGTTTTTGTTCTTTAACAGGGTTTAGAAATCAGATGTTGAGAGCTGTAAGTGGATTCTCCAATTGGATTCGCCGATGATTCTCCTGTTATCCACAAAAAGGTGAACAACGATTGTTTTAAACGTCAATGTTATGCATTTGCGTTTATATGTTCATTATATTTTTTTGAATAACTATTTTGAAACTGAGGTTAGGCGGTGGCAATAGCGGTTGGAGATTGGTATTTTGATAGAGCGGAAGTGAAGCTAATAGATTGTCCGTACCCGTGTGATAGGAGCTGCCACAATCTGGTTTTCAGATGATTAATCATCTTCTCATATTGTTTTTTTTCATATCTAAGTGTTCTTGTTGTAATGTATCCTTCCGTACGGACCAATTCCTCAGTAGAAAAAAAAAGATTTCCTAACGAGATTGAAATATAAGGAACTAAAATTTCAATTCTTTCATGGTTTTCATGTATTGACTAAGTGTGTTTTGGATATTTAATGGAAAAGCATCTGATATTTTATGATTTAATTGTGTGTTTATTAAAGTTATCTAAAACAAAAAAACTAAAACTTACAAAAGATAAATAAAAAAGTTATGATTTTTTTGGAAAAAATAATAATTTAGGGTATATATAGGGTTTAGGGTTTGAACCCTAACCCTATACCTCAAACTTCTATCCATATACCTCAAAACCATACCAACTTTTAAAATAAAAGATGATAGACATACAAAATCTTGATTTTGATTTTAGGGTATGTTTAGAGGTTAGGGTATTGGAGAGATTATGATATTTGATTTAGAGATTAGTTTAGAAAGTTTAGGGTATTACATTTTTTTTTTTATAGTATAACTTATTGTCGTTGACAAAAAAAAGTATAACTTATTGTCTCTTACATTGTTTTAGGGTATAAATAAGTTTATACCTTTTTGGCATCGATAACATCTATACCCTAAACCCCCAATTTTCCTCTTTTCTCATATTTTCATACTTATCGTATAGCCAAGATAATGATAATTTGTTTTAGATTATAAATGGGGTTTAGGGTTTGAACCCTAACCCTAACCCTATACCCCAAATTGTATATACATAAACTAATATTTTCAACATTAATCTCAAACCTCAAAAAAATAAAACCTTAAACATAAACTCTTAAATTATACTTAAAATTAATATTTTCAAATAGTAATCTCAAACTTAAATGTAACTAACTTTTATCTAGTATTTAATCTATTTATAGTTTAGTATACACAACTTTTACTATATATGTGTATAATTTTTTAAAACTCTAAATTATATATTTTAAAAACTAAATAATTGATCACAAACTTATTAGTATATAACATTTTTATCAAAAATGCAATAAAATTTATTTTTAAAATGATTTTCTAAAGAAATAAGCCTCCATAAGACAAATTATTTAACAATTTAATCATTTTAATTATTATATACACTCATTTTTATTATTGTTAAATAATTTATAAAATTTAATACTTTTAAAAGTTTTATCTATTATAGTTTTAAATTTAAGATTTTTTAAAATTTTATTTTAACCATTTTACTATTTTAAAATCGTTTTTGTAATTATATATATCAAATATACTTTAAAAATGTGCTATTGGTTAGTTGGTGTGTCACTTGGATCACAAATAGGAACCGTTGATTAAAATATTTCAATGGCTCAGATTAATTTTAAGCAAACACAAGGCTTAGACCTAATTTATTTACCTTGTCTCTTCCCCAACCTTTACCCACGAACAACAGCCTTCAACCCCATATTCACTTCTTTTTTTTGTTCAAGCATCTACACTTATTCTTGTATCATTCAAATGTATACACAGAATAAAATATTTGATTCTTTGCTTTCGAAAACGACAGAGTAGAAAAGTATCAACGAGATCGAGATGGAAGACGAAGAACTCGAAGATTCCGGCGACCAAGAGACCCGACCCTGCTTCGAATCTGACAAAGAGACCCGACGTTGGAGAGAAATCCGGCATCCGCGGCGATCCCTCTGCAATCCCCCCGCCGCACAGCCTCACTCCTTCCGTGTTACGCCGAGACGAAAGAGAGGCGACGGTGGTGATGGCAGTGGCGAGCTGGTGACCGTGGCGAGCTGGTGACGGCGACGATTCTGACCATGCTCTTCACCAGCCGTCTTCTTCTCTCCAGCCGCTCAATACCAGAAGCCCTAGTCTCTTTCTCTGCTTCGCTTTTTTCACACCACTGTCTTTTCACGGCGACCAGGTTAGTGATAGGTTTCGTGTTCTGTTTCAAAGTGGGAGTGCTTGGTTCTCTGCTCTCTTTGAATCGGATAGGGTTAACCAAATCGAGTTTTATCTTGCCTGTTCTCTCTTTGATAGAGGATTATGCTACAACAAGGAACAACGGCCACCAAAGTCGTGTGCGTGACTCAAGTAGTTACGGAGGACGAGCTTAGAAATGATGAGGAGTACGAAGATATTGTTGTAGACATGAGAGATGAAGGCGGAAAGTTTGGTAAGAACTCTCCATTGCCAGAGCTAAGTTCACTTGACTATATTACCTTAGTTCTTGTATCTATGTTTGGGATTAGATTGAAAGAATATTGATTTGTGTCTTTGTTTTTTGTTGGTTTGTATATGTCTGTTTTAGGCAAACAGAGAGTATCCATTTCGTGTGAGCTTGTCTTGCTTGTTCGTCTGAAACATAACGACTTATTCCAAACCAGAGAATGCATTGAAGCGTGCTGATGGTAAAATTTACGAGAGAATGCTTACGCTTCATATGGAAGAATTGTGTTGTCGACTGCCTAATTTAATTTGGTTGGATTTGTGTTGTCTTAATTTGATTGTGGTTCAATATTTGTAACTAATGAACCGGTTCAAATATATCAATAAATATATATATATATTTTTCTCTAAATTAATTTTGTTTTTAGCAGAATCTTTATTTTTAATTTTAATTACAATTTCATAAATTAATTAATTTTTAAGAATTTAAATTATTTGTATTTGCATATAAAGCACAAAGAGCCATGAAAACGATGCTATAATAGGTGTTTAATTCGACAAACAAAAACGTCACGAAAACATATTCACTAGCATTGAAAATGTGTTATTATAATTTATACTACAGCATGAAAATATCGCCATGGAAAACTGCATGATAGAACTAAACATGTGTTATAAAATAATTTTCAATAGCGACAATATAATGCTACAATATGTCTATTTATTATAGCATTAAAAAACGCTATGGTTGGGGGGGTCTATTATAGCTTCGGCTGACATAGCGTTCATGAAAACGCTACCAAAACCCTATGGTAGCGTTTTCAGTGTGCTACTAATGCCGATATTTCTTGTAGTGAGAGAATGTCTAAATACGAGCCTCCTAAAGCTAGAATTTCAGAGGTAGTAGAGATCAAATGAGAATAGTCATCTTGTAATACAGTTTAGTCTAATGTCGTTTTTTCAAAGTCATTTAGATATATTTTTCAGTGTTTTCAGTTTTTTAGCCTTAACAGTGTTTCAAGAATCATCTAAGTTCGTTTGTTATATAATCAAATTCTTGTCTTCTTCACATATCTTACTATATCAATGGCTTTTAATGAGTGGACAAAGAAAAGAAAAGATGGGTCACTCTGCTACTGTTTTAAATGATCCAAGAAAACGACTAGACACTTCAATTATGAGACAAGTGAGTCAGAGAAAGAGAGATTACAGAGACAATAAAAAATCATATAACTAATGATGCAGAGCTGAAATCAAGAACTCGTGTGGTAGCTTAAGTCAATAACTCGTGTGGTAGCTGGACTCAAACTGACTCAAGTGGTAGTAACGATCATAGCCATCCGTTATTTATACTCTCTCGAACTCAGATGAAAGGACGAAACAACAAAACATGAAAGCTTTCTCTCTGTTTTTCACTTCTCTGGACATCGTTTCGGCAGCAAGCCACATTGTTGCTTTCATTAGGGACGATTTTCCTGAAGGTTTCTCTTAGGAGCTGTCGCTTTCAAGTCACAAGTTCCGTGAAGACTTTAACGTATTGGACTCGGTTTTGAGATCAAGAGAGTACAAGAAGATGCAGGGAAAAAAATTGTAACCAGATTTATCATAGATGGTTTTTCAAATAAAACACAATAGTAATCCTACTTAATACTGTCATAGAAACCAAAAAAAAGCTCAGAACCAACGATTTAGAAACTCCAAACTCGAATAATAAAAATAAAACAGTGAACTATATTGGTCTGCCACAAGTTGCCCTGTTGTGACCTTGTACTCCACACCGGCTGCATTTGACTTTCTTAGACCTTTGTGATCCTTGTGATGATCGTATCTTGTCTTCGACAGTTTCATATCTTCGTTTTCTTCGCCTACCAGCAGCTCTCCGGGTTTCAGGCTGTAGAACTTGGGCGTGTTCGACATCGGGTGGGACTTGACAATCATCTTCAGGAATATAAATTGGATTAATACTCTCTTCATAGGCTGTCTTCCATGATACAGTTGTATACAATTCATCTGTGAGTGAGTGTGCTTCCTTTCCCACAGAAAATCCAGCTTTGATAGCGTGACTGCAGGGAATTTTTAACAAATCATATTTTCGAAAAGTACATGTTCTTCTTTCCAAGTCAACAAGGCAATCATGCTGATCCCCTCTAACAAGAAATTTGTCCCCGATGATCGGGTGAACGCTGAAAGTTTTACCCTTCTCGATCCTTCTATCTATCTTTTTCTCCACCTCAATGGTTAAAGGATTCTTATGCTTGGAGCTTAATATTCTCCTATCGTGAAACCATCGAGTAACCATTTCTCTTATGCTATCCAACAAAGGAATAACAGGAAACTCTCTAGGTGATCTCAATGCAGAATTCATCGACTCTGCCGGGTTAGTAGTCCTGATATCGTACCTGAAACCAGGAAATCCACATCGAGTCCATTTCGTAACATCAGCGTCCACAAGGTATTTTCCAATGCTGGGACTTATGTTGCATATATCAGCAAACCTCCTTTCGAAATCTGCAAGCCTATATGCTTTTGAAGCCTTCACAACCAAGCCAAGTAGACCCTTTCCCTTGAAATGTTTTACCACATTATTCAACAAATGGTGATACAAATTCCATGCTTATCTTGTGGGTAAACTGTCTTAAGGCCTCTAATGATCGACTCATTTCTGTCTGTCACAAAAGCCAAACCATCATCGTCCGCAATAACAACTTTAAGCTGCCTGAAAAACCACTCCCATGAATTGTTGTTTTCTGAGTCAACTACTCCAAATGTAATTGGATACAAATTAGAATTCCCATCTAGGGCTGTAGCAACCAGTAGTACTCCTTTGTATTTACTCTTCAAAAACGTACCATCAATAACGATGACCCTCCGAATGGCATTGTAGAACCCTCTGACAGACTGACCAAAAGCAATAAATAGATATTTGAATCTACCAAGGCAATCAGTTTCATAGCTCGAATGTGTACCCGGATTTGCTTCCTTAAGCATGTGCAAGTATTTAGGTATCTTACCATAAATTTCCTCAGGTATACCTCTAACAGCGTTGACTGCATACTCACGTGAATCCCATGCTAAAGAATAACTGAGCTCACATCCATGCTCAGTACGCATCATCTGAATGATTTCATTCGGTTTAGGCCCTTCCTTGATACCATCATATCTATGCATAATCATAGTCCCAATTGTTTTCGCTGAAGGAGTCCTGCCAAAATTGCTTTTGCTTGAAGGAGCACAAGTATGCTCAGCGACATACTTCTTGATAACAAAATATCTCGACCCTTCCAAACACTGAGCACGAACACTCCAGTTGCATAAATTATCTGCACACATTACAGACCAAAGCTTCGTATCAGATTTTACCACCTTGAAATCAAAGTTATACTTCATTGTGTTTTGGTGTTAATCCTGATTCAGTTCTTCAGATTAAACAGTCCTAAACATACGGATCTAGGTTCTCTTGGATAGAAACAATAAGATCTCACCTTTTACCTGTTTATGCAGCGGAAAGAGAGAACATGTCAGAGATCAGAGAGCCACCAAGTGATAACTCCTCCAGAGGTTCACACACGCACACCAAGCAGGAAGAGAGGCTGCTAGACCAAGCTGTGGGAGGCGCAGAGAGAGAGAGGAAAATCGCAGGGGGGCTAGGGTTAGGAGGAAAAATCAGACTTAAGTTTTAATTATAAAACTTGTCTATTTCCTTTTGGGCTTTTGGGCCCAAATACCAATCTGATTAAATCCCTTGGATTTAATCAGACCCATTAATCTCTCTCTTAGTACGACAAATGCCTGGCACTTTTACCGTACTTCTGCTAAGCCGTTCCAACACATTTTCCTGTTAGCTTAGGCGTGTGACCCATATGGGATCATATAATAAAGGCAATAAGTCCAAGACTTATAGATCATGAGCGGACTCTAGCAAGCCATCATGACCCCCAGTATTATATGACTTATGTCTGATCATTGACATACTCTTACTTTCTAGAGACAGTACCGAGATTACTGGACACAATTCCAACAATCTCCCACTTGTACTGGAATCTCTGTATTCATAATCCTTTTGTCTCAATATCTCGATTAGTCATAAGGCAAGATTAGTGTCATCCTTATAAAGCCTAATCTTGTTCATCGGACTCTGATTCGATACTGACAATCCAAACGACTCGGGACAGTCCGTTTGAGCATGGCCATGCATTTTCCAGTATTCAAATCTCCGATTGGCCTAGAGATATTCACTCCATTTATATTGGAGGGACAAATTCCGTCTTGTTCCATCACTGTAAACTACTCATTTCATGATGTACCCAAACAAGGTCCTTATAACTATCGCAGAACGACAGCGTTAGACAATGATCAAAGTGCATCAGTCCATGTGCAGTCACATGCATGCGAACTCAGGTCTAAGGACTATACTCTATAGTCGTAGTAAGAATCTCTTATGACACAGATATAAATATCCTGAAGAGTTCTTATAAGCGGGTCTTGTCCGGTCGTATGTACCCCACATACACCTATGTACTGACTTCGATGCCGCGCATCTATGACACACTGAGACTTTGTCATAAGTCACATACCAATCCAGTCTCACACGGTTGTTGGTGTTCCAATTTCAACAACCTTCGACTAGGGACAGGATGATATAATCCATCTATCAAATATAGGGTCTCATGATCAAGCTAAATGACTTTGATGACTCAAGATCAAGTCACTTACTTCGATGACCTATAAAATGGTTTATATCACTTTGGAACGATTATTTCATCACAGTTAAAATAATCTTGAAATAATAATTTCATTAAACATAAGAATGTTTTACAAGAACATATCAAATAACTAAATAAAGCCCTCAAACTCCCACTCAGATTTAGATTACATTTCAATGTCTCTAATGCCTACAGCTTCAGTCAGAAACTCGAGCTTAGGCCTTGGGAGTGGCTTTGTCAACGGATCAGCGACGTTATCATCTGTCTGAACTCGGCTGATCTTGACTTCCTTTCTATTAATGATGTCACGTATCAAGTGAAATCTTCTTAGAACATGCTTGGATTTCTGGTGTGATCTTGGTTCCTTTGCCTGAGCAATAGCACCATTGTTATCACAAAATAGTGCCAGAGGCTCAGCCGCATCTGGTATCACACCTAGTTCAATAATGAACTTTCGTATCCAAACAGCTTCCTTCGCAGCTTCTGAAGCGGCGATATATTCAGCTTCTGTAGTGGAATCAGCAACGGTGTCTTGCTTGGAGCTTCTCCAACTGATTGCACCGCCATTCAGACAAAAGATATAACCGGACTGTGACCGGAAATCATCTTGGTCTGTCTGGAAACTTGCGTCTGTGAATCCACTGACTTTAAGCACATCACTTCCACCGTATACCAAGAACTTATCCTTAGTATGTCTTAGATACTTCAGGATATTCTTGACGGCAATCCAATGGTTTTCACCTGGATTTGACTGATATCTACTCGTCATGCTCAATGCATAAGCAACATCAGGACGAGTACAGATCATGGCATACATGACAGATCCTATTGCAGATGCATAAGGAATATTCTTCATGCGCTCAAGCTCAGCAGCCGTCATAGGGCTCTGCTTCTTGCTTAGCGTTGTGCCATGTACCATTGGCGTGAAGCCCTTCTTGGAATCTTTCATGCTGAATCTTTGTAGGACTTTGTCAATGTAAGAATCTTGACACAAGCCTATCAGCCTTCTAGATCTATCCCGGTAGATCCTGATTCCAAGAACGTATGCGGCTTCACCCATGTCTTTCATGGAAAAACAACTTCCAAGCCAGTCCTTTACCGACTTTAGCATTGGAACGTCGTTTCCGAGAAGCAGTATGTCATCGACATACAGAATAAGAAATACTATCTTGCTCCCACTAGTTTTCTTATACACGCATTGTTCTTCTTCGTTTCTGATGAAGTCAAATTGCTTGATCGCTTCATCAAAACGAAGATTCCAGCTCCTCGATGCTTGCTTCAATCCATAAATGGATTTATGAAACTTGCATACTTTCCCAGCATTCTTTGGATCTATGTAACCGTCAGGTTGCGTCATATACACATCCTCTTCCAGAATACCATTCAGGAAGGCGGTTTTCACGTCCATCTGCCAAATTTCATAATCATGAAAAGCTGCAGTTGCTAGTAGAATCCGAATAGATTTCATCATAGCCACTGGTGAATAGGTTTCATCGTAATCCACACCGTGAACTTGTCTGAAACCTTTTGCCACCAACCTGGCTTTATAAATCTGGACATTTCCATCCACGTCAATCTTCTTCTTGAAGATCCATTTGCACTCGATGGCTTTTACACCAGCGGGTAAGTCAACCAATGAAAACACTTGGTTGACCGACATGGAGTCCATTTCGGAATCAGTGGCCTTGCGCCACTTCGAGGAATCTGGGCCCATCATGGCTTGATTGAAGTTCGATGGTTCATCACCATCAATGATCAGAAGATCATGACAGTTAGTCACGAGGAATCCTTGATATCTCTCGGGTTCGTGACGGATCCTCCCGGATCTTCGAACTTCAGGTACTACAGGTTCAGGCTCTACAATTTCTTGTAGGTCCTCCTGCTGCTCTTCCTCATTAGGTTGAGCAGTATCCTGTTCATCTTGAATTTCTTCAAGCAGTACCTTACTCCCACTGTCTTTCTTAGAGAGAAACTCTCTCTCAAGAAAGTTACAATCCCGGGCAACAAAGATCTTGTTCTCGGAACGTAGATAGAAGTAATAAGCCTTGGTTTCCTTCGGATAACCAATGAAGTAGCATTTATCAGACTTTGGTGTAAGCTTGTCTGAGATTAATCTCTTGACATAGGCTTCACAACCCCAAATTCTAAGATAAGACAACACTGGAGCCACTCCAGTCCATAATTCATATGGTGTCTTTGCTACTGCTTTCGATGGCGCTCTATTTAGAGTGAACACTGCTGTTAGCAGAGCATATCCCCAAAGGGATATTGGAAGGTCTGTGTGACTCATCATAGATCGAACCATATCCAATAAGGTCCGATTTCTCCTCTCAGACACACCATTCCATTGAGGTGTTCCAGGAGGAGTGAGTTGGGACACGATCCCACACTCTCTTAGATGATCACTGAATTCTTGGCTTAAGTATTCTCCTCCTCGGTCGGACCGAAGAGCCTTAATGCTTTTGCCAAGTTGGTTCTGTACTTCATTTTGGAATTCTCTGAACTTCTCAAAAGATTCAGACTTATGTTTCATTAAATAAACATATCCATACCTACTGAAATCATCAGTGAAGGTAATGAAGTACTGATAGTTTCCTCTTGCATTTGTGGACATTGGGCCACACACATCAGTGTGTATCAGGCCCAATAAGTCACTGGCCCTCTCGTTAGGTTTATTAAAGGGGGCCCGTGTCATTTTGCCCATCATGCAGGATTCGCATTTCTCACATGACTCAAAGTCAAATGAGCCAAGAAGTCCATTCGAATGGAGCCTCTTGATGCGTTTCTCGCTGATGTGCCCTAAACGACAATGCCATAGAAACGTTCGGTTCTCCTCATTAGGTTTGAACCGTTTGGTATTAATGTTATAAATTGGCGCGGATTGATCGAGTATGTAAAGCCCATTCGTAAGAGGGGCAGAACCATAGAACAAATTGTTGCGATTGAAGGAACATAATTTATTCTTAACTGAAAAATCATAACCTTCCAAATCCAACAAAGAAATTGAAATAATATTTCTGCTTATAGCAGGTACAAAATAACAATTATTGAGTTCTAAAATCAATCCCGAAGGTAAAGACAACAAGTATGTGCCTACAGCTAGTGCTGGAACTTTCGCTCCATTCCCAACTCGTAGCTCCACTTGTCCTTGCTTCAGCCTTCTACTGTTGCTGAGTGCCTGCATATTAGTACAAATATGAGCCCCACAACCAGTATCCATAACCCATGAGGTATTATCAGAAGTAGTTGTATTAACTTCTATAACAAAAATACCTGTCGAAGAAGTCTCGAGAGTCTTCTTCTTCAATTCCTTTAGACCTTCTTGGAATTTCTTACATTCTCTCCTCCAATGCCCTGGTTCTTTACAGAACCTGCATATGTCAGTTGGCCCAGCCTTGGACTTGGGCTTGGGCTTTGGCGTGTCCTTGTCCGCGACTTGGACAGCCTTGGCCTTTCCCTTATCCTTAGCAGAGGATTTCTTAAACCCCTTGCCCTTTTGCACCATAAGCACATTGGGGTCCTTGGCGGTTTTCCTCAAGTTGGGCTCTGCAGTCTTGAGCATTCCGTGAAGCTCAGGCAATGTCTTACTCAAGCCATGCATGTTAAAGTTCAGAATGAACTGATCATAGCTTGCAGGTAATGACTGCAGAATGATGTCGCAGGCAAGTTCCTGGCTGATAGGGCAGTCGAGTTTCTGAAGATGATCGAGATAACCCATCATCTTCAAGACATGAGGACTCACTGCCGCATTTGCAGCCAACTTACAGTCTAAGAGGTTCTTAACTGTCTGAAACCTCTCAGTCCTTGCTTGCTCCTGAAAAAGCGATTTCAGGCTTGCCATTATCTCAATTGGTGACAACACACTCTCGAACTGCATTTGCAGCTCAGCAGTCATTGTCGCCAACATAAGGCAATACACATCATTTTCATCTGACGAATGCTTTTCCCAAGCATTATGCAGAGTCCTTGCGGCATTGTTAGCAGGCCTCTCGGGGAGAGGATCACGAAGGACATAATCCTTCTTCTCCTGCTTGAGGACCAGCCTCAAGTTCCTTGACCACGTCAGGAAGTTCGTTCCAGTCAGCTTCTCCTTCTCGAGAACAGACCGGATTGAGAATGTGTTTTGTGTGCTTGTAGTAGTCATAGCTGAAATATATAAGATAAAAGGTTATTAGTTAATATGTTCAATATGATTAATCTTATATTATAATTAATATGATCAATCATGCATTATATTCAATAACCTAAGTTACCCTCAATATAATATAATGATTCCAAGATCCACATATAACTAAGATCAAAGTGGGCCACTGGCCGTCACCCAACCTTAGCTTATATCGGTAAGCCCTATGTCGGCTAATTATATCCGTGATATAACTCTTGGTTGTGAATCTGGGCCCGAGGCCCAATTCACTATGATGTCTCAAGGCCCGGGACTCCCGATGGCCTAGTCAAGAAAACCAGACTATACAGTCATGTAATCATTAATGTCTGGGACTCCCAATGACATTTATGAATCACAAACCGTCTTATCCACGCAAAAGTAGACACCCTCACACTGTAAGGCCATGAATACAATTGAATGGGCTTCGACAGCTGACATAGCCTGGACAAGACATCCAACGCTTGATATTATTTGAGGTTCGTAGGTTTATTAAAATTTCATTCCCAAAATAGAAGATTACTATTTTGGGAAACTTTCCATTTTGGGAAACCTACTATTTTGGAAACTTTCTAAAATTGGAAACTTTCTAAAACCGGAAACTTTCTAACTTTAGAAATTTCTTAAAATCCAAAACATGCAAATCTAGAAACTTCTATATTAAGAAACTTTCTAATTTCAAAATTTTGGAAATTTAATAATTCAAAATCGATTTTATAATTATATAAAATAAATTTTAAATTAATCTGAAGAAAAGACTCAAATAATTGGCCCAATTGTTTTAACTTCTTGGCCCGAGGCCCAAGAATTGGTCCATGTCCAAGACATGACCCAATTGTCCAATTAAATGACATAACCGGTCTGGTTCATTAAAATTGGTCTAACCAAAATTAATTACTACGATGACCACAATTGTCAACCGGTTATTTACTAAACCGGATTTTCTCAATTTATTTGGTCCAACCAAATCAAATTAGAAAATCCTGGTTTAGGCACAAAATCCAATTTTTCGACTTTGGATTTCTTATCCCGGTTTAACCAGAACTTAATAAAATTATTAAATCTGTTTATTAAACCGCGACGTTTTAAATTTAATAAAATTTTAAACCGAGCCTTAAACCGAACCGAAACGATTGGTCACGAACCGTTCACGGTCGTGACCTAGCCGCAATCGAGTCAGCCGCAAGCAACGGACGCGATCCAAGATCGGTCCATGTCTTTCGCGACGATGCTCGGACGGGACGGGATTGCTCGGGTCGTGAGCTGGCGTGACGCGATCGCCGGTGATCCTTGCATCAGCTCAGCCGATCGGATCAGCTCTCGATCACGCTCACATCGCTCGGTCGAGCCGCGATCATGACACGATCGGGACGACGCTCGAGACAGTCGGGACACGATCGCCGTGTGATCCACTCGGCCGATCGATCCTCGTCTCGCGATCGGATGATCACGCGACTCGATCCTCAAGCGATCGGTCCGTGCATCATCAAACCGACGCATACCAAATCATATAGTTTGGTTTGCGATTTTCAAATATGTTTAGGTTTCAATTCCTTGTTGCTTAAGTGATTTCTCTTATCAGTAGTTGATTCAAAACACTTTTTAAACAAGAAAAACAATCCTAAACGAGATTCTAAACAAGAAAAACCAGAACCAATAGCTCTGATACCACTGAAGGATGTTTTGGTGTTAATCCTGATTCAGTTCTTCAGATTAAACAGTCCTAAACATACGGATCTAGGTTCTCTTGGATAGAAACAATAAGATCTCACCTTTTACCTGTTTATGCAGCGGAAAGAGAGAACAGGTCAGAGATCAGAGAGCCACCAAGTGATAACTCCTCCAGAGGTTCACACACGCACACCAAGCAGGAAGAGAGACTGCTAGACCAAGCTGTGGGAGGCGCAGAGAGAGAGAGAGGAAAATCGCAGGGGGGCTAGGGTTAGGAGGAAAAATCAGACTTAAGTTTTAATTATAAAACTTGTCTATTTCCTTTTGGGCTTTTGGGCCCAAATACCAATCTGATTAAATCCCTTGGATTTAATCAGACCCATTAATCTCTCTCTTAGTACGACAAATGCCTGGCACTTTTACCGTACTTCTGCTAAGCCGTTCCAACACATTTTCCTGTTAGCTTAGGCGTGTGACCCATATGGGATCATATAATAAAGGCAATAAGTCCAAGACTTATAGATCATGAGCGGACTCTAGCAAGCCATCATGACCCCCAGTATTATATGACTTATGTCTGATCATTGACATACTCTTACTTTCTAGAGACAGTACCGAGATTACTGGACACAATTCCAACACATTGCACAGATTTCCAATTTTGCCTTCAACACGTTCTTGCTTATGAAATGTTGATGTTTCTTTACATCCTCCAAAGAAAACCGAATTTGTTTCTCGATGTCTTCTTTTTTTCCAGACAGTACTTCATCAGCATCATCGCAAGTTACAGGAGAGTGGTGAAGATTGTTTTGCAAGATTTCTTCTTCTTTTTCGTTTGTTGAATTAGATGGCTCGTTGTTTTCGTTCCCGATCATAGCTTTGAAAGTCACACACAGCTGTGTCGATGTTGTCTTCTTCATATACCCAACAAAATTTGTCAACTGACGATCATTGGCGATAATAACCGGGGGAAAGTTCGTATTGCTCAAATCGTTAGGTAAATAACTGAACTCGATATCACCGGTGCTCTGTTCGACTCCATAGTCTTCAGAAACCATGTTCTTCAGCTCATCAAGGGATGTGTTAGAATCCACAACAAGCAATCTCCCTCCTTTTTGTTCATCAATATTGAATCTCCACCCTTTTCTAGCACACGAAATCCAAACACCGCAAGTTGCATAGATATGGAGCATTGTGATCGATCCAAAAAGAGCTAAACGAATTAACAATGGGATTTTAAGAGGATGAACAGAAAAATTCATAAATTTTCGAAAAAATCAAGCAAATTTCGAAAATATCATGATCAACATATTCAAATATATCCCAAGATTTTCTCAGATTTTTTGTAACAACCTTGGCAGAATGTACATTCCACCACCGGTAGATCAGAGTGAAAGCGGTAGATTGAATGTTCTGCAGATGGTGGAATGTAGAAGAAGTAGTAGAAAACATATTCTACTAAATGTCTTGATTGGCAGAAGAAAGAGTAAACCGTAGACAACGTTTTCTACGGATGGTAGATCACAGTGAAACTGGAAAATTACATATTCTACCAATGCGACGATTAGCAGAAGGAAGAGTAAACCGTAGACTCTGTTTTCTACGGATTGTAGACACATCGAAATTGGAAGATTACATATTCCACCATAGGTAGATAATATTGTTGGAATTGTGTCCAGTAATCTCGGTACTGTCTCTAGAAAGTAAGAGTATGTCAATGATCAGACATAAGTCATATAATACTGGGGGTCATGATGGCTTGCTAGAGTCCGCTCATGATCTATAAGTCTTGGACTTATTGCCTCTATTATATGATCCCATATGGGTCACACGCCTAAGCTAACAGGAAAATGTGTAGGAATGGCTTAGCAGAAGTACGGTAAAAGTGCCAGGCATTTACTGTACTTAGAGAGAATAAAAGGTTTTAGCCACTGTGTGTCGATCGATACACATGATGTGTCGATCGACACAGTGCGCGAATGGCCAAATGGCCCAAGAGGAACCGGACGAGTTTTATAAATAAAACTCGAGTCTGTTTTCTTCTTTAACCCTAACCGAGCCGCCAACTCTCTCTCTACTGCGACGCCTCCTCAGTTTGGTCTAGCAGCCGTTTTCTGTGATCGCGTGTGTGGGCCTTTGGAGGATTCATCTCTCGGTGTTTCTCTGATCTCTGACCTGTTCTATCTCCTTCCGCTGCAATTAACAGGTATAAGGTGAGATCTAATCATTGTTTCTAATCAAGAAGAACCTAGATCTGCATGTTTAGGTTGGTATGAATCTAAGAATTGAATCAGGATCAACTAAACAATCCTTCAGTGGTATCAGAGCTATTGGTTCTGGTTTTTCTTGTTTAGATTCAAGTTTAGGATTGTTTTCTTGTTTAAGAAGTGTTTTGAATCCACTACTGATAAGAGAAATCACTTAAGCAACAAGGAATTGAAACCTAAACACATTTGAAATCGCAAAAACCAAACTATATTGATTTGGAATGCGATTTTTCAAAAGTGAGAATCGGCTGTGATCGCATGGATCGATCGATACGATCGCATGGATCGGTCGACACAATCCGAGAATATCTCGGCCAAACCTGATAACCGTCCGTGCATGCGTGAGAGCATCGATCGATACAGGATCGATGCACGATCGATGCAGGATTGATGCTTAGAGCATCGACCGATGCGGTTGATGGATCGATCGATGCGGTTGGTTCATCGACCGATATGGTTGGTTTAAGGCTCGGTTTAATGATTTTATTAAAATTATAAACGTCATGGTTTAATAAACAGACTTAATAAATTTATTAAGTTCTGGTTAAACTGGGATAAGAAATCCAAAGTCGTAAATTGGATTTTGTGCCTAAACCAGGATTTTCTAATTTGATTTGGTTGGACCAAATAAATTGAGAAAATCCGGTTTAGTAAATAACCGGTTGACAATTGTGGTCATCGTAGTAATTAAAATTTGGTTAGACCAATTTTAATGAACCAGACCGGTTATGTCATTTAATTGGACAATTGGGTCATGTCTTGGACATGGACCAATTCTTGGGCCTCGGGCCAAGAAGTTAAAACAATTGGGCCAATTATTTGAGTCTTTCTTCAGATTAATTTAAAATTTATTTTATAAAATTATAAAGTCGATTTTAAATTAAAGTTTCCGAAATTTTGAAATTAGAAAGTTTCTTAAATTAGAAGTTTCTGGATTTGCGGGTTTTGGATTTTAAAGAAATTTCTAAAGTTAGAAAGTTTCCGTTTTTTAGAAAGTTTCCAATTTTAGAAAGTTTCCAAAAATAGTAGGTTTCCAAAAATGGAAAGTTTCCCGAAATAGTAATCTTCTATTTTGGGAATGAATTTTTAAATAAACCTACGAACCTCAAATAATATCAAGCGTTGGATGTCTTGTCCATTCTATGTCAGCTGTCGAAGCCCATTCAATTGTATTCATGGCCTTACAGTGTGAGGGTGTCTGCTTTTGCGTGGATAAGACGGTTTGTGATTCATAAATGTCATTGGGAGTCCCAGACATTAATGATTACATGACTGTATAGTCTGGTTTTCTTGACTAGGCCATCGGGAGTCCCGGGCCTTGAGACATCAGAGTGGATTGGGCCTCGGGCCCAGATTCACAACCAAGAGTTATATCACGGATATAATTAGCCGACATAGGGCTTACCGATATAAGCTGAGGTTTGGTGACGGCCAGTGGCCCACTTTAATCTTAGTTATATGTGGATCTTGGAATCATTATATTCTATTGAGGGTAACTTATGTTATTGAATATAATGCGTGATTAATCATATTAAATATAATATGAGATTAATCATATTGAACATAATAACTAATAACCTTTTTATCTTATATATTTCAGCTATGACTACTACAAGCACACAAAACACATTCTCAATCCGGTCTGTTCTCGAGAAGGAGAAGCTGACTGGAACGAACTTCTTGACGTGGTCAAGGAAATTGAGGCTGGTCCTCAAGCAGGAGAAGAAGGATTATGTCCTTCGTGATCCTCTCCCCGAGAGGCCTGCTAACAATGCCGCAAGGACTCTGCATAATGCTTGGGAAAAGCATTCGTCAGATGAAAATGATGTGTATTGCCTTATGTTGGCGACAATAACTGCTGAGCTGCAAATGCAGTTCGAGAGTGTGTTGTCACCAATTGAGATAATGGCAAGCCTGAAATCGCTTTTTCAGGAGCAAGCAAGGACTGAGAGGTTTCAGACAGTTAAGAACCTCTTAGACTGTAAGTTGGCTGCAAATGCGGCAGTGAGTCCTCATGTCTTGAAGATGATGGGTTATCTCGATCATCTTCAGAAACTCGACTGCCCTATCAGCCAGGAACTTGCCTGCGACATCATTCTGCAGTCATTACCTGCAAGCTATGATCAGTTCATTCTGAACTTTAACATGCATGGCTTGAGTAAGACATTGCCTGAGCTTCACGGAATGCTCAAGACTGCAGAGCCCAACTTGAGGAAAACCGCCAAGGACCCCAATGTGCTTATGGTGCAAAAGGGCAAGGGGTTTAAGAAATCCTCTGCTAAGGATAAAGGAAAAGCCAAGGCTGTCCAAGTCGCGGACAAGGACACGCCAAAGCCCAAGCCCAAGTCCAATGCTGGGCCAACTGACATATGCAGGTTCTGTAAAGAACCAGGGCATTGGAGGAGAGAATGTAAGAAATTCCAAGAAGGTCTAAAGGAATTGAAGAATAAGACTCTCGAGACTTCTTCGACAGGTATTTTTGTTATAGAAGTTAATACAACTACTTCTGATAATACCTCATGGGTTATGGATACTGGTTGTGGGGCTCATATTTGTACTAATATGCAGGCACTCAGCAACAGTAGAAGGCTGAAGCAAGGACAAGTGGAGCTACGAGTTGGGAATGGAGCGAAAGTTCCAGTACTAGCTGTAGGCACATACTTGTTGTCTTTACCTTCGGGATTGATTTTAGAACTCAATAATTGTTATTTTGTACCTGCTATAAGAAGGAATATTATTTCAATTTCTTTGTTGGATTTGGAAGGTTATGATTTTTCAGTTAAGAATAAATTATGTTCCTTCAATCGCAACAATTTGTTCTATGGTTCTGCCCCTCTTACGAATGGGCTTTACATACTCGATCAATCCGCGCCAGTTTATAACATTAATACCAAACGGTTCAAACCTAATGAGGAGAACCGAACGTTTCTATGGCATTGTCGTTTAGGGCACATCAGCGAGAAACGCATCAAGAGGCTCCATTCGAATGGACTTCTTGGCTCATTTGACTTTGAGTCATGTGAGAAATGCGAATCCTGCCTGATGGGCAAAATGACACGGGCCCCCTTTAATAAACCTAACGAGAGGGCCAGTGACTTATTGGGCCTGATACACACAGATGTGTGTGGCCCAATGTCCACAAATGCAAGAGGAAACTATCAGTACTTCATTACCTTCACTGATGATTTCAGTAGGTATTGATATGTTTATTTGATGAAACATAAGTCTGAATCGTTCGAGAGATTCAAAGAATTCCAAAATGAAGTACAGAACCAACTTGGCAAAAGCATTAAGGCTCTTCGGTCCGACCGAGGAGGAGAATACTTAAGCCAAGAATTCAGTGATCATCTAAGAGAGTGTGGGATAGTGTCCCAACTCACTCCTCCCGGAACACCTCAATGGAATGGTGTGTCTGAGAGGAGAAATCGGACCTTATTGGATATGGTTCGATCTATGATGAGTCACACAGACCTTCCAATATCCCTTTGGGGATATGCTCTGCTAACAGCAGTGTTCACTCTTAATAGAGCGCCATCGAAAGCAGTAGCAAAGACACCATATGAATTATGGACTGGAGTGGCTCCAGTGCTGTCTTATCTAAGAATTTGGGGTTGTGAAGCCTATGTCAAGAGATTGATCTCAGATAAGCTTACACCAAAGTCTGATAAATGCTACTTCATTGGTTATCCGAAGGAAACCAAGGCTTATTACTTCTATCTACGTTCCGAGAACAAGATCTTTGTTGCCCGGGATTGTAACTTTCTTGAGAGAGAGTTTCTCTCTAAGAAAAACAGTGGGAGTAAGGTACTGCTTGAAGAAATTCAAGATGAACAGGATACTGCTCAACCTAATGAGGAAGAGCAGCAGGAGGACCTACAAGAAATTGTAGAGCCTGAACCTGTAGTACCTGAAGTTCGAAGATCCGGGAGGATCCGTCACGAACCCGAGAGATATCAAGGATTCCTCGTGACTGACTGTCATGATCTTTTGATCATTGATGGTGATGAACCATCGAACTTCAATCAAGCCATGATGGGTCCAAATTCCTCTAAGTGGCGCAAGGCCACTGATTCCGAAATGGACTCCATGTCGGTCAACCAAGTGTTCTCGTTGGTTGACTTACCCGCTGGTGTAAAAGCCATCGAGTGCAAATGGATCTTCAAGAAGAAGATTGACGTGGATGGAAATGTCCAGATTTATAAAGCCAGGTTGGTGGCAAAAGGTTTCAGACAAGTTCACGGTGTGGATTACGATGAAACCTATTCACCAGTGGCTATGATGAAATCTATTCGGATTCTACTAGCAACTGCAGCTTTTCATGATTATGAAATTTGGCAGATGGACGTGAAAACCGCCTTCCTGAATGGTATTCTGGAAGAGGATGTGTATATGACACAACCTGACGGTTACATAGATCCAAAGAATGCTGGGAAAGTATGCAAGTTTCATAAATCCATTTATGGATTGAAGCAAGCATCGAGGAGCTGGAATCTTCGTTTTGATGAAGCGATCAAGCAATTTGACTTCATCAGAAACGAAGAAGAACAATGCGTGTATAAGAAAACTAGTGGGAGCAAGATAGTATTTCTTATTCTGTATGTCGATGACATACTGCTTCTCGGAAACGACATTCCAATGCTGAAGTCCGTAAAGGACTGGCTTGGAAGTTGTTTTTCCATGAAAGACATGGGTGAAGCCGCATACGTTCTTGGAATCAGGATCTACCGGGATAGATCTAGAAGGCTGATAGGCTTGTGTCAAGATTCATACATTGACAAAGTCCTGCAAAGATTCAGCATGAAGGATTCCAAGAAGGGCTTCACGCCAATGGTACATGGCACAACGCTAAGCAATAAGCAGAGCCCTACGACGGCTGCTGAGCTTGAGCGCATGAAGAATATTCCTTATGCATCTGCAATAGGATCTATCATGTATGCCATGATCTGTACTCGTCCTGATGTTGCTTATGCATTGAGCATGACGAGTAGATACCAGTCAAATCCAGGTGAAAACCATTGGATTGCCGTAAAGAATATCTTGAAGTATCTAAGACATACTAAGGATAAGTTCTTAGTGTACGGTGGAAGTGATGTGCTTAAAGTCAGTGGATTCACGGACGCAAGTTTCCAGACAGACCAAGATGATTTCCGGTCACAGTCCGGTTATATCTTTTGTCTGAATGGCGGTGCAATCAGTTGGAGAAGCTCCAAGCAAGACACCGTTGCTGATTCCACTACAGAAGCTGAATATATCGCCGCCTCAGAAGCTGCGAAGGAAGCTGTTTGGATACGAAAGTTCATTATTGAACTAGGTGTGATACCAGATGCGGCTGAGCCTCTGGCACTGTTTTGTGACAATAATGGTGCTATAGCTCAGGCAAAGGAACCAAGATCACACCAGAAATCCAAGCATGTTCTAAGAAGATTTCACTTGATACGTGACATCATTAATAGAAAGGAAGTCAAGATCAGCCGAGTTCAGACAGATGATAACGTCGCTGATCCGTTGACAAAGCCACTCCCAAGGCCTAAGCTCGAGTTTCTGACTGAAGCTGTAGGCATTAGAGACATTGAAATGTAATCTAAATTTGAGTGGGAGTTTGAAGGCTTTTATTTAGTTATTTGATATGTTCTTGTAAAACATTCTTATGTTTAATGAAATTATTATTTCAAGATTATTTTAACTGTGATGAAATAATCGTTCCAAAGTGATATAAACCATTTTATAGGTCATCGAAGTAAGTGACTTGATCTTGAGTCATCGAAGTCATTTAGCTTGATCATCAGACCCTATATTTGATAGATGGATTAAATCATCATGTCCCTAGTCGAAGGTTGTTGAAATTGGAACACCAACAACCGTGAGAGACTGGATTGGTATGTGACTTATGACAAAGTCTCAGTGTGTCATAGATGCGCGGCATCAAAGTCAATACATAGGTGTATGTTGGGAACATACGACCGGACAAGACCCGATTATGAGAACTCTTCAGGATATTTATATCTGTGTCATAAGAGATTCTCACTACGACTATAGAGTATAGTCCTTAGACCTGAGTTCGCATGCATGTGACTGCACATGGACTGATGCACTTTGATCATTGTCTAACGCTATCGTTCTGCGATAGTTATAAGGACCTTGTTTGGGTACATTATGAAATGAGTAGTTTACAGTGATGGAATAAGACGAAATTTGTCCCTCCAATATAAATGGAGTGAATATCTCTAGGCCAATCGGAGATTTGAATACTGGAAAATGCATGGCCGTGCTCAAACGGACTGTCCCGAGTCGTTTGGATTGTCAGTATCGAATCAGAGTCCGATGAACAAGATTAGGATTTATAAGGATGACACCAATCTTGCCTTATGACTAATCGAGATATTGTGACAAAAGGATTATGAATACAGAGATTCCAGTACAAGTGGGAGATTGTTGGAATTGTGTCCAGTAATCTCGGTACTGTCTCTAGAAAGTAAGAGTATGTCAATGATCAGACATAAGTCATATAATACTGGGGGTCATGATGGCTTGCTAGAGTCCGCTCATGATCTATAAGTCTTGGACTTATTGCCTCTATTATATGATCCCATATGGGTCACACGCCTAAGCTAACAGGAAAATGTGTAGGAATGGCTTAGCAGAAGTACGGTAAAAGTGCCAGGCATTTACTGTACTTAGAGAGAATAAAAGGTTTTAGCCACTGTGTGTCGATCGATACACATGATGTGTCGATCGACACAGTGCGCGAATGGCCAAATGGCCCAAGAGGAACCGGACGAGTTTTATAAATAAAACTCGAGTCTGTTTTCTTCTTTAACCCTAACCGAGCCGCCAACTCTCTCTCTACTGCGACGCCTCCTCAGTTTGGTCTAGCAGCCGTTTTCTGTGATCGCGTGTGTGGGCCTTTGGAGGATTCATCTCTCGGTGTTTCTCTGATCTCTGACCTGTTCTATCTCCTTCCGCTGCAATTAACAGGTATAAGGTGAGATCTAATCATTGTTTCTAATCAAGAAGAACCTAGATCTGCATGTTTAGGTTGGTATGAATCTAAGAATTGAATCAGGATCAACTAAACAATCCTTCAAATATAAGAATGGTAGAATAGTGTAGAATGTGTGTTCTGCATTTCGTGGATCAGTTATTTTTTTTGAAACGAGTTTTCACAAAAAAATTAACATTTTAAGTTTTCATTGGTGTGTATATACTTTATCTTATTTTTTAAATATTTTTGGTGTTTTATAAATATTATATTTTGATATTTATCAAATATATATAAGGGTAATAATGTAAAATTGAGTAAAAGATGAAAAGTACTAAAGGGACAAATCTCTTTATTTTTTGACCCAATTTGCCAAATTTTCCAAGTTTATTTCCCCATCAGTTCCAACCATCGATCTCATATTGGTAGACGAACGGGTTAGTGTTCAAATTTTGGTTACTAATCTATATTCAACTCTTAGAACTCAGTGGACGGTTATTTGTGTAGCGTATCTTTATTCTTATAAAATTTTCTCGCAGGGTTCTAAAATTCATGCAATAATTCTCAAGAAATTATGGCAACCATCTTGGACGAGAATTATTATTGAGGATACTACAATTATCATTCAAACGTTTCAAGTTCGTTTTTGTACGAATTATCTTCGCGAAACATCTCATCCTTGGGAAATTTTGTTTACTGAGGAAACATCCCTAGCGAGGGTTGCCGGAGGGATTGATAGTTTTTTTCTTTCATTTTGTCCCATTCACTAAAATTTTCATGGACGAACACAAATTAATACAAGTCTTAGTAAGTTTGTTTTCAATGTTTATTTTTACAAATATCATTCTTTTATTAATTCATACCGAATTATAATTTTTTTTAAAAAAATTGGGGTTAAATATCTTCGGAAGAGTTATTAATGTTGGTGCTCTACAACGATGGTACCTTCCATCAGATTTTTCTTGGAAAAATATTCATTTTGACTTGATGGATAGCAGGTTAGATACATAAGTTCTTATTTTATATGTTATAGAGTAGACAACATTTTAATGGTGTGATGCAAATATTATATTCTAATGTCTATATCATGACCTTGATTGTAGAGGTGATTATCGTGCAAACTTACTGATACGTATGCATGTGATTTTGCTACTGAATTTTCGATCAATTGGTCTAAGTGCAGCCATGATTTTCCAGTAATGTGTGTCATACAATTTGGGCTTCTTAGGTTGCATAAAGGTAATTACTCGATGAATTATTATAACAAATATTTTTAAATAACAAATTATAGAAGCCTCCATAACTCGGTTTATATATGTTGACATTTGTGTATAGGCGAGTACATTTGTGAACAACCTCATTTGTCCAGAATATTTAAAGATCCTCAAGATGTCCATGTACAAAGAATGAATATAGCAATTATTAACAAGAATATTTAGTATTCTAAAATATATATTTACAGATAGAATATTCTTTTCTATAGTTCGAATTATTGGCTAAGTAAGTTAAGCGGTTTGTAAGAATATTCTTAGCTATTGTCATCTGCTTTATTCATCCGCAAAAATTGATATTACAAGTCTGACTAGGTAAATTTTCTTAGCTATTATACTTCGTTTAGAAATTGCTTTGCTATTTTTTTGCATTTTATTTATCCTAAAAAATTGATATTACAAGTCGGACTAATCAATATTATAAACATAAAATAATTTCTTCAAACGAGTTCGATCAAACCGAAGCTTGACTTGTGATATAGGTTTCTTTCCGCCAGAAACCGAACCGCTTTCTCGACAGACCATTTGTAGTCTTTTCCCAGACAGACGTCGATGAAATAGAAATTGTTATGAGATCAACACCGAAACCAACGTTCTCCTTAAAATTAAGGAACTCAGAGGAATCGATCTCAAACAATCATCTCGCCGCCGACTTGCCTTTCTTGAAAGACAATTTCTTCTGTCGTCCTCGCAAGACTTTTCCTTGATAGTCAGCTGCACAGATGGGAACCATGATGAAATCAACACCGGTCAAAGGATCTTCATGGGGTAAAAAGAATTCTGAAACGGCGTGACAACGATTCCAAAACGGCCATCTCGCGACCAACCGATCTCCCCTGAACAGCTTGCCTAAAGAGCAATTTGTTCCACGTCTTCCGGGACGGGTCCACTCCAATTTGGTACAGTCGGTTGCTCTAAATAAAAAAAGAAATATATATTAGGGTTATTATATTCGAAGATCCAAATAAAAATATATAAAAGCAGGGAGTAACTTACGCGGAAAACAACCGATCTCGGAATAACGGACCACAACATGTTACTGAAATTAACGACGCATCATATCGATCCAAATGAAGGATATGAGCGTCGCCCTTAAGTTGGGAAGGGAGACAAACAAAATGAACCATCGGGAAAAATCTATTTAATGGCGAGTTAACCTTTAGAAAAAAGACTATAAGTTCATCGATGAACTCGATCATGCATGACTCCGGAGGTCGACACAAATTCGAACACAAGAAAAACAATGAAAATGTTTGCATGTTTAATTTAGGAATAAAGATAAAAGCCAGAAAACAAATGGAACTTTTGGTATAACCGAGGGAAAGGGAAGAAGTGACTTTGGTGAAGAGTGATGATAGTATAGGCTATATTTAAAGCAGAAGAAATGATGGTTATCGAAGAGACCCTCACGCATGTCAATCTTAATTTAAAGCGACATGACATTCTGTGTACGCGGAGCGCATTTCATTGGTTCAAGAAAAGGTGGTTTAAATAAACTTTACATTCTTAAATATACAAATATTAAACAAAAAATATGTCCAACAAAAACCGAATGTTTATATACGAACTTTAGTTTTTCCATACATATAATGCTATAATGTTTTTCGTATGAGTATATACTTATTATTTTATGCATCCGATACGAACATAATAATTCGGATATGCATATGAAATTATGAATTAAATCTTATACCATCTCGATATAGAAAAAAGTTATATCACGTTTTATCTTGACACTAAAGGAAAAATACACCTAAATTAATTAACAACAGAATAATGCCCGCACATGCGTGCGGGTCAATCACCTAGTAATTTGAATATAAAATGAGATGAAAAAGTAGTTTTGTTTCAATGATCACTTGTTATCTTCTTCTTCTTAACAATCGGAAAAGAGTGAGAGAGAAAATACATATTAATTAGCAAATAGAATAACAAAATAGTTTTAATCTCAATAAAGAATATTATTAATTTATCTAATGAAAAGGAAGTACCTTTCGGCATGTTTCTTCGTGAATTTTTTTCTTGTTGGGTGCCTTATGGAAGTACAAATTATCCTCCGAGAATTTCATCAAAACCTTCCCCAGAAAGAACCATCTTTACACCTAAAGATTTATTTTTTCTGGACATAAGAAAAATTGGTGTGCTAGCTTTTATAGTACTCACGTCATAGGTCTCAATATGGTAAATGACTTCCTCTATAGCATCTATCCCATCCTGGGATTAAGCAGAAAGATATTAAGCCTGATTTTTGAAAGAAATATAAAGATAAATAATTTGGTTAAAGGAAGTTTTGTACATGAACTGTAAACTGAAACTCATGGTGGCGTGTCCCAAGATAGTCAACAACTTCTCTACCAGCTTTAAGATCCGGCGATCCCTGTAAGAAAAAAAAACAGAAGTAAGAATATCGAAGGGCACACAACATTTTAAGAAATATGATAATGTTTCAATGTGAATACTTTCAAACGATGCAAAATGTATGCAATTGTGAACCCCACTGACGAGCAGCTTCCAATTTTTTCAAATAGGGTAATGCTACTGAAGAACCAAGAGACGAGTCTAATCCTCCTGAGAGGAGAACTCCAAAAGGCAAGTCTCTTTATAGCAGCCTGAAAAGGTTAGATAAATCGCATTCATGTTTCCAAATCCTTTAAAGCAATTGAAATAAACATTGCAATAAGAGTGAAATAGCCGGCTTCATCGGAAAATCTTCAAATCAACGGATTCCTGATCAAGACTATAGAAGTTCTAATTAAGACCAAAATCAATTCACTACGAGAACAAAATCCTGATAAAGCAAGCTCGGTCATGATGCTTTGGTTCTCCCTTGAGTGATCGCTTCATCGTCTATCTCGTCTGGTTTCAGACTGCCTTCATTTTCAGTGGTCTCAGCGATTGGATGATTGGGCTTAGGTCCTTCAAGCCCAATCTTTCTGGATTTCTTATCTTTATATTCTAGTTCCTTCTGGTTTGGCCCATTGTGCTTCTCTCGTGACCTGGTTCTTCATACTAAAACTAAATGATTCACTTCAGCCTCCCGCTTAAGCTCTCTCGATTTGAGCTGCTTCTCTAGGCCTGTGCGTTGGATAACAAAATGATATGCCGAGTGATCGGCCTAATATTCGGTTTTAATATGCCTCTCGGTTTTAATATGTCTCTTTTATTTTTGGCTCTTCTACTTATTTCAAACTTCAACTTGCTTGCGATTGGGCTTCGGCATCTCTCGGGGCTAAGTTGAAGTTTTGAAATTTCTCTAGTGATTGCATTTGTATATCAAAATGTAACTCTTGCCACTTTTAATATAAATGCACCAGAGTTTAGCAAAAAAAAAAAAGAGTTAAAAATGGAAGAGGATAAATCTTCATAAACACCTTCTCGAAAGCATTGCACAATACTAAAGGAACATATGGCACTAAAGGAACCTTCTCAGGCCTCAGAGTACCACGGAGGAATATACCTCCTCCTAAACCCTCAAACAAGAAAGTGATAGGGAAAGATAAATATTCAATGAAAATAAATGACCAAAATGCCTCGAATTGATAACACATGAAATTAACTCAAATTTAATGGTATAAAAACCTTGTTTACTTGAATAGATGTGGCCTGAACGGAAAGGCATAAACTGTTCACAATCATCACTAAATGTCTTCATCTCAAAGGCAAACCAGACATAGCCTATAAAGAGTTATTAAACATTAGAAAGCAACTGGTGAGACGAGACAAACATAAGTTTTTTACCATTGAAGTAAATTTATTCGTAAGGAAATTTAGAGTATATACCATCAACATCCCATCCAATATATAACGGGTGATACCAATAGCATCCCTTGCAGCAATAAAACTTTTGTCATATGTATCAAGAAGGACAAATGCAAACATTCCATCCAACATGTCGATAAATTTCTCTCCATGTTCTTCATATTGCAACAATAGAGACGGTCAGATTATGTTTTCACTTACTTTCAAAACTGAGATTTATAAAATAATGTCCAAAAGGATGGTAATCTTGAGCAACTAACTATTTCGTCTCTTCTACGTTTTTTTGGGGTAAAAATGTTAAGATTATTATTACCAATTTTCGATTTTAGACAGAATACAGAGATTAAACAAAGAAAGCGGAAGAAAGCGGAATAAAGCAAAATTTCCGTCTCTTTCACGTTTTGAATACTTACAACATGTGCAATCACTTCACAGTCAATACCAGTACGTTTTCCATTCAGAAGATTTCCAAAATCTTCAGTATGTTAACAGAGGAATGAAATATCCAGATGATATGAATTAGCATCATATTTAGTTCCCGATGAATTTCATTTGAAAACAGTGGAATGATTAAAAATTGACTCTGGCACAAGACCCAAGGCGCCGTTTCTCACCTTCAATCTCCGATCAAATGGATGTTCGATGCCGGTCTTCCTTTGTTGATCTCTTCATCTGAGCAGCTATGCTCCTCATTCTCGGGTCCCAGCCTGGGCCTACCCGAAGACATGTCTCACCTCACGGTGAAGAAAGTTTGAAAGAAGGAAGGAAACGTCTCACCTCGCCCCCTCGTCCTCCACCGCATAGATCCGTGCAGCCGCCTCCAGACCCGCCACCAAAATCTTGTGAGTCATCGCAACCGTCGGAGCCCCCGGAGCTATCAGACCAGCCAGACCTTCCGCCAGAGTCACCGAATCTACCTCCTTTGGTGAATCTGCTCTCCAGATTCAAGGATATGATTTTCACACCCTCGTCACCTTCATGCTCAGATCTGTCGATTTCCAGCTCGACTTTCGCCTCGAGGTGCTATCTCCAACATTACATTACCTTTGTCAACCACCACCTCCCTCGGACGGCAACCGGAGTGGCTCCTACCGTTTTGGTGTCCTCTGTCAAAGTTTTACCTATTGGCTATTCAACCGTCGATGCCGGAGACAACGAAGCATTATCCAAACTCAGTATCCGTTCAACTTCATATCCAGTTTGGGCTGGGCCCATGAGATCTCTTTAGTGGGCCAGATCTACTGTCGTAACTCAGCATGTTCTTATTGCACATTCGTTTGTGTTATTCCAACCATCAAAGGTTTTTTTCACAAGGCTTTATCAAATTTCTCTGCCTCGGAAAGATCAATTTCACCTTCCTTCCCTTTGTGGAAGAGATCTTCTCGATTTATCTTTCTTTTTAGAAAGAAGTCGTTTTCACATTCCTCTCGTTACTAGGAGAGAACTGTTTCAATTTGCTTCCTTTTTATAAGGTGGTGTTTTCTCAAGTTTAATACCAAGAAAACTTTTCAATTCACTCACCAATTTGCTATCTTGCGTAGTGGTCTGTTCGGGACCAGAAGATGCAATCGGATTCGTACTTCCGAATTTGGTAGGTGAGAGTTGGTATTCAACGTCACAATAAAAAGTGACTATCTAATTTCCGGCGTTTCCGTGAAGCTTCTACCGACGCATTTGGGCTTTGCTTCAAGTTCGCTGTCAATTGATCATGAAGATCTATATGCTCTAATTTGCTTTGCTTCTATGTTGTGCTTTGTGTTTCAAAGAGGATGTAAAATTCCCTCTTCCTATTGTAGTTTGATTTAATGAAGATAAGATTAGGGATAAAAAGGTTAAAATTTGAAAATAAAATTAGATTTTTTTTAAGAGGAAAAATGGCATTTTTGTTGTGTGATGGTGAAAGTGGTTCCATTAATAGATCTACATATACACATATATACACACACATATATATATATATATATATATTAAGAGATTAAGTATGTTAGAGTTATAAATTGTTAAATTAAACCGTCCCGAAGAATTTTTAAAAATAATTCAAAAATAAATTATATTTTGTTGAGAAAATATAAGAGTATTTTGGTGACAAAATCTTAAAAATGAGAAGAAAGTAAAAAAAATTATTTTCTAAAATATACAGTTGAACATAACTAAACGTAGATTTAGTACCTTTTTGGAAATAATTAATAATTATAAAAATGAGTTATGAAATCCCTAACTAATAGGCACATTCTGAATTGGAATGAGATTTCAAAAAAATATTTATGATTTTATTATTTAACGATTATATTTATTTTAATGAGTTAATATAAACTAAAAATCGAAAAGCCCCAAATGTGGGATTGATATACGACCAAAAATAATTCAATTTAATATATAAACCATCGTAGCTAGATAATGTAGTTCTTTATATTTCTCATAATTACACCTAATTGTTATTCAATAAATATATTTTAAAGAAAAATTAAAACATTATTTTAAATTACACTAATTTAAAGATATGGAATACATTACGGTGATTAAATTAATTACTATAATGACAAGATATTGTGATATTATTATAATTATGATTTTTTGTCAATAATTAATGATTTTATTTAATATTTATTAAATATATTTTATAATTAATGATATACTTTGTAACTATAAGAAAAATCAGTGTCATAATATTTGTTTTTTTTTGTTTTAATAGTATAGATTGAAGTTTGTGTAATTATGAAACTGCTACATCCTTGTTATATGTGTATCTGTAGCATATGCTTGGATTGTGCTAGAAATCAACCTCTGATGGCTATTTGTTAGAAAGCGTGAAGTAGGTCTGGGACGGATCCAGATATCCGGCTTTTTTGAGGTATCCGGATCCGGATCCGGTTCCACCGGATATGCAATATGATTATCCGGATCCGGATCCGCTTGTTCTGGATATCCAGTTTACGGATATCCGCGGATATCCACGGATATCCGGATCCGATATGGAATTTAACTAAATTTTTGAGAGTTTACATTTTTCATACAAAAATATAATAGCAAAAGATCATATGTGAAGATATAGTAGCAAAAGATCATTGTGAAAGAGATAAAAAAATAGCTTAACTAACAAAGATCAACTAACATAAGATAAAAAAAAGCAAAAGAGATTGTATCTTCAAATCCATGTCTATCTTCTGCATTACGACTGTTTATATGACTGAAAAAAAAATTATATGACTGAATTAATACATGTCAACTTCTGTATTAATTGCATATGTGTTTATATGACTGGAAAAAAAACAGCTAAAAATACAGTTGGATTTTTCTACCCATCAAAAATTTCAAGCTTAACAAACAATATACAATCAGTTTAAAGAAAATGACATGATCGCAACTAGTGTTAACTTCCAAAATAATTACACGCAGTAAGCACTCATTTGTACATATCCATTACCATTATGGACATATATGATTCCACGTTTCCATAATTTATGGTTAATACAAATAAATTTAGGATGTTTCCTATAACATATATAATAATAAAAATATTATAATATAATACAAACGGATATCGGTTCTGAAATTTTCTATTATCCGGATCCGGTTCCGACGGATCCATGATTTTACTATCCGGATCCGGATCCGACATTCCGGATATCCGCTTTTTTGGAGCGGATCCGGAGCGGATATCGGATCGGATCCGGATCCCGGATAATAATCCCAGCCCTAGCGTGAAGACAATAATAATAATAAAAAATTCTCGTTCAAGATAATAATTTCATTTTTAACATAATTCTTGTGAAGTACACAACCTTGTTTGACATCCTGATCACGAGAAGGTTGTGGAGATTCTGTTTCGTAGATGAGTTATAGATTCAAGAGGAGGTTTGAAAGAGCAAGAACTACTTGACACATGAACTAGAACAATTTTTCACATGATTTTTTTATTGTAAAGTAAATTTACAAGTTTCATCTTAACAATCTTGTCTTTCTTGTTTTTTGGTTTATATTTGATTTCAAAACCACTCAGATTTACTCTTAGCACCCAAGTCTAATTTTCCTTACAAGAATATTCAAATCGTTACTAATTGCAATCTCTCTCTTTTTCTGTTAAACACATGCAATGCTCAAACAACTCTATTTATACCCAATAGGTTGTGGCTAACCCTAGTCAACCTTTACAATTTTGATAAAATCATATTTTTAGGAAAATATCATATTTTCCTAAATATTCTTCCAAGGATAAAGAAACTCCTTTAAGACTCAATATCTTCTCCAATATATTATTTCAACTCAGATATACTCTTTGGTTGTCTTTATCAGCTCCAGCTTCCTCAAATTTCGAATTCTTAGCTCCATGTTATTATTTATCTCAATCTTGCTCATTGTAGCACATATCACGTCTTGACTGATACAGACGTTGCCTCAACTTACGGCGTCTTCATATCTCCCCCTTTTTAGCTTAGTTTGAAACTCAAGCATTGTTGGTTCTTAATAAACTTCAAACCCTTACTAACACACACAAAATAGAGCAATTCTTCATATCACATCTTCAAAATTAGAAAACTCCCTCATGATTTAAGCTCCATCTGAATCAGCTTCTAAGTCATTACATCGTTTGAATTCAGCTTCCACTTGTGCTGAACTCTCCCCCTGCTTGAGTGCACAACTAAGTTAAAAACATACCACAATTGACGATCTCCTCAGAATAACTCGGGTTTCCATGTTGTTGTAGAATCTAATACAACCTCTAGCACAAGACCTGCAACAGTCATCAAAACATACAAGTTTATTTCTTTTCTCCCTTTTTCTATTCTTGTCTGTTGATGACTTCACCCAGATCAGTATCTATGTACTGATTGATTCCTCCATTGCCCTGAATCATCATACTTCACTTTGATACCTCATATGTGGTTATCCTTCTTGATCTTTCCTTGATTTTTTTGCCACATGCCTTGAACATTCACCATAAAATTTCGGCTTCTTCATCCACGCCTTTCTGAACATCACACAGTTGAAAACCTATCTATTTCTCCTCCAAATCTGATATGTATGATGTAGAAATCTGTAGGAATGTGCTTTGATATGACCAAATTTACCACAATAGTAACATTGTGTAGATCGATGCCAATTTGATCTTGTATTTCTTTTCTTTGTCTCAACTTTTGTTGCATTACCACATGTATCAACAAGATTTGCTCTGCATTCTGTATGTGGATGATATTTAATCCTCTTCTTGACACTTTTCCTGATCCAGATCGTGTTCTACCACCTGTAGCAGTGTTTGTTACAGTTTCTGTGTTTGCCTTTGTTAGCAAGCGTTCCTCAGATTCAGTTGCTGTTATCACTTCTTTTCTAGTAGTTTTCTGAGTTGCTTCATGTCCTGATATGTTTCTTCTGCAATCCATGTGAGCGTTCTCCTTTCTTCCCATACTATTCTTGTTGTTGTTCAATGCATTCTCCAAAACTTTTGAACGCTTCTTCTCATAATCAAGTTCTTCTTCAAGCTTTTCAACCTTGATTTTCCATCTCTCCTCTCTTATACTAGAGCTTTGCAGGTTTCCAGAAGATCCTCATATTGAAGATCATAATCTTCACGTCTTGAGCTACTCGTTGAGCTAGCGTCTGTATCATCTGAATGTGCGACAATAGAGTCAGATGTAACTTTAGCTGATCCAAATAACGCCACAGTGTTAGACATACCTTCTTCATGTGTCTCTCTTTCTGAATCTTCATTGTTGGATGGTTAAGAACATCCTTATTCCTCTCTTTTAACTTAACACCCTTAGTTTTGGTGTTGTCATCTCCTTTGAAAGTATCACACTTGATTCTTCTTTTTCTCTTCAGAACTTCTTCGACTTTCTTCTCCACAATATCCAGAAGATATTCTATTTTATATGACCCCAAGTTCTCTCCATTGTCACTAAATGAGTTGACATCGATCCCACAGTTGTATGATACAATAAATGGTAACCCCAATTCATGAACTTGTAACCTTCCAACTAACTCATCAAAAGTCATATTATTTGTGTCAAGGAAAATTTCCATCACAGTCTTTATTACATGAAATCTCTGAGGTAAACCTCTCAACAGCTTCTTGACTAACTTCTTATCCTTGTATCTTTCCAAGAGTCAAAGCCTCCAGAGCTATGGAGCAGAGTTTCGAGCTATACTCAGGGATTGACTCATATTCATCCATCTTAAGATTTTTGAATCTAGAAGCCAATAGATCTTTTCTTGAACTTTGTTCCTTCTCAGTTCCTTCAAAGTGTATTTGCAGAATGTCACATGCCTCCTTTGCACTATCACATCCTTGAATTAACTCAAATTGCATCTTTGATACACTTTCATGAATAGCCGTGAGTTCCCTAGCATTGAATTTTGACTGTCTTCTTTCATCCTCCGTCCATTCCTCATCTGGCTTGGTAATTTCATCTCCTGAATGAGTTTTGGTTTTTGGCTCATACCACCCAGATACAACAGCTCTCCAAGCACGAGCGTCTATGCCTTTAATGATCGATTTCAACCTTGACTTCCAACAACCATAGTTCCATTCTTTCAAAATCTCTAATGAGTAGTTCCCTATCTTTTACACATGATCTCACCTCTTTGCAGTACTCACAAGTGCTCTCTGATACCTATTGAAAGAGCAAGAACTACTTGACACATAAACTAGAACACAAAGTAACACATGGGATTTTTTACAAGACTTTTTATTACAAAGCAAACTTACAAGTTTCATCTTAACAACCTTGTCTCTCTTGCTTTTTGATCTATACATGATCTCAAAGCCACTCAGATTCACCCTTATCACCCAAGTTTGATTCCCCTTACAAGAATACCCAAACCGTTACTAATTTCAATCTCTCTCTCTCTCTTTATGTTAAGCACATGCAATGCTCAAACAACCATATATGTACTCAATAAGTCGTGGCTAACCCTAGCCAAACTTTACAATTTTGATAAAATCATATTTTTAAGAAAATATCTTATTTTCCTAAATATTCTCCCAAGAATAAGGAAACTCCTTTAAGACTCAATATCTTCTCCAATATATTATTACAGCTCAGATATACTCTTTGGCTTGTCCTTATCAGCTCTAGCTTCCACATATTTCAAATTATTTGCTCAATATTATTATTTATCTCGATCTTGCTCGTTGTAGCACAATGTGTATCACGTCTTGACTGACACATAGGTTGCCTCAACTTACTGCGTCTTCAAGGTTCACTTGCTGTTGCAGCAACCATCCCAAGGAAATGAGATTTCAGATGAACACGATGGTGCCGCAAATTACATCCTCATAAAAGACGACATCAACGGCTAATGAATTTTTTATTTGTTTCAATATTAATTAGTTGCCATCCTTTCTTTCTGTAAGGATAAATGAGAAATATTCATTTACGACTTTTGGATCCAAACCTATTATAATCACGAGCTAAATGATAGTGTAAGATTGTATATTGAAGAGATAATTCTTTACAACAAAGGAGTAGCTAATATATTCAAGTCTAGAGCTAGGGCTTCTGTAATCTAGTTAATGAGAGTATATCTTTCTTTACATAATTGGATCCATGATCGTAGCAATCCTAGATATGTGATTGATCCTTAATACGCCCCCTCAAGATGGAGGTGCCCTTGAAACTCCAATCTTGCTCTTGAAGTTAACAAATGTGGCTCGAGGTAATGCTTTGGTGAGAGCATTAGCAACTTGATCCTTGGTTGAGACATGAACAACCCGTAGTGCACCACTCTGTACTTGTGTGCGTATGAAGTGGTAGTCCAGACCGACGTGTTTCATCCGGCTGTGAAAAACCGGATTGGCACTCAAGTATGTGGCTCCCACATTGTCACAATATATAACCGGAGCTTGCGGTAGACGAACACCCAACTCATGAAGCAGAGAGCTGATCCAAATAATTTCAGATGATGTATTTGCGACGGACCTATATTTTGCTTCCGTGGAAGACCTTGCTATACTCTTTTGCGTCTTGGAGGACCAAGAGATTGGATGTTGCCCAAGATATACGACATACCCATTGGTGGAGACAAAATCTTCAGCATCTCCTGCCCAATCGGCGTCAGAAAATGTGTGTAGTGCTATGTTTTTCCCGCGACGTAGAACAATGCCATGATCCGCTCTTCCTGCCAAGTATCTAAGAACTCTCTTTACCGCATTCCAGTGATCCGTAGTCGGAGCATGCATGAACTGGGAGAGTCTATTAACTGCATATGATACATCCCGGCGCGTAAAAGCAAGATACTGTAGACTTCCAACAACTCCCCTGAATTATGTTGCATCCGTAAGGCGCCCGAGTTGAGAGAGAGTTTGGGCGTCGTTGCCATGGGAGTTGTAACTGGTTTTGCTCCCATCATACCTGTCCGCTCAAGAAGATCAAGGATGTATCCAACGAAAGAGATATGGCCATGAGATATTTGGTGTTCGGTTTGATAATCCCGTCTTTGGCTCGTGTTGACATGGTGTGGTTATTGGCTGGGTTAATCCGAGTAATTGGTGCTGGTGGTGGAGGAATATCGACATATGGAGTAGACGATGATTGATTTCCAGGTGAATTTGGAGTTGGGCTGGATATTGTGTTTTGTGTTTGGGCCGAGGTGGAAGGGCTTAGTGTTTGTGTTAGGGCTGTAGGTGGTGAGTGTATGGTGGGTGTTTTCTGGGACGGGGGTGGCGGCCTATTTTCATTTGGAGCAGTGGGCTCAGAGATGGGAGAAACAGAAGAAGATTCAAAGTAAGAAGGTGATACCTGTTGGAACTTGTGCCATTCTATCATCATATCGAATTCTAACTAGTTTCTTATGCCTAGGATCTAGGGTTTATTTAATTGAAACCTTAACGAATGATCTCGTGTTTACCTGGAGATTTGCAGCGGAATGATGAACATGTAATTGAGATCAAGAGCGCCTCAGATGTTGCGCCTCTACTGCAGTCCACACGCACACAAGCTGGAATCCGCCGGGATGCTAGTGCCGGGAATCGGATCTCCTGGGAATCCCTGTGTTTAGAGAGGTGGCTGCGTTTTTCTGTCAAGATAAAAATCTCTTCTCAAAGTCGTGCCTCATATTCTATATATAGGCCTCTGAGTCGACCTAATTACCCAGTAAATAAACCGGGTCAATTAAAGTCGTTGAACCGAAATATCAGTTTCGGTTTCGCCTTGTGTCGATCGACGCACCAATGGTGTCGATTGACACACCTCTTAAAACTCGAATTCAATGTGTATCCAATACACATTGACCAGACCATTTGCCAATGATCAATCCCATATAAAGTGTATCCAGCTTGCTTAGGTGTGTGACCCTGTAGGTTCACATAATACTAGCAATGAGTTACAACTCATTTGTCATAAGCGGCTTCTAGCAAAACATTATGACCACCTAGTATCACATGAATTGTCCGATATCGACTATACAACTATCATGCAGAGTAAGTACAATATGATTTCAGGACATAATCCCAACAGTCTCCCACTTGTACTGGAATCATCTATTCCCATAATCCCTTTGTCGATATATCTCGATATGTCATAAGGCAAGAAACTGTGTCATCCTTATTATAGCCAACATCATGTTCATCGAACTCCTGATCTATACTGATAAAACAAACGACTGACAATTACCTCGTTTAAGCACGGCCATGCATTTTCTCAGTATCAAATATTCGATGGACCCTGCGATATTTATCTCCTGTTATATAGGAGGGACAAATCCCTTCTTGTTCCATCCCTGTTTCTACACACACTTCATGATGCGCCTAAGCAATGCCGTTATAGCCGCCAGTTACGGAAAGACGTTTGACAAGGTCAAAGCGCACCAATTCACATGCTAGAAAGCATGATGAAATCCGGTCTAAGGACTATACTCTATAGTCGTAATGAGAACCTCTCATGATACTGATATAACTATCCTGTAGAGTTCTCATTAGCGGGTCATGTCCGATCATATGTTCACCAACATATATCTATGTGATTGACGTTGATACTCATATCAATGACTCCATGAAACTTAGTCATACGTCACCTCACATACTAGTCTTAACGGTTGTTAGTGTCCCACTTTAACAACCTACGACCAGGGACAAACATAATTTTATGTCATCTTTCACTTATAGGGTTTCATGATTAATTCCTCAACTTGATGACCTATAAAATGAACATAAAATACTTTGGGACCATTATTTAATTATCCAATAATCAAATAATGCTGATGTCAGTATTTCATAAACATGACCATAGCATGTCTATGTGAACATCATAACTAACATAACTCCCACTAGAATCAAGACCACTTCCTCAGATATCTAATACCTACAGCATCAGTGTAAAACTCGTGCTTAGGTTGTGAGAGAGAGGCTGCGGTGTTCTTGCTTGGAACCATTCCAACAAACCATACCGCCATTCATTAATAAGCACTATTCTACGGTCCCCTGCTTGGAGCCCTTCCAACAGATAGCACCGCTACACAAACAAAGAGACATAACCAGGTGGGAACCGGGAGTCGTCTTTGTCCGTCAAACTACTCTTAACAAATTCGTCACTTCCTCAGTTGAACAAGAACCTATCCTTAGTGTTCCTCAAACACTTGGGGATATTCCTTACAACTGTCCAGTGACTTTTACCGGAACATACTGGTATCTTCTCGTCATACTTTATGCGTAAGCTACATCTAGACGAGCGCAAAATATGGCATTCATGATGGATTCTATTGCAGAAGCATAAGCAATCACACTCATATGTACTAGCTCAGCCAGTGTCCAAGACACTTCATCTCGCTAAGATTATTGCCATAAGACCTTTGGCGTGAAGCCATTTTGGAATCATGCATATTGGAACTGTCCAATACCTTATCAACATAAGGATTCTGACATGATCCAATTAGCCTATCCAATCTATTTCAATAGATCCTTATCCAAGAGCTCACGTGGCTTCTCCCATGTCTATCGTTAAACTTGACTTCCGACCTAAGTCACATAAGACTTAAGCGACATAACGTCGTTTATGAGAATAAGTATGTTATATACATACAGTGTGAGAATTGCAACTACGCTCCCACTAGTCAACTTGTAAACGCACGGTTCCTATTCGTTCCTGATCAAGTCAAAACTTTTGACCGTTTTAACAGAACGTAGATTCCAACTCCAAGATATTTGCTTCAATCCAGAAATGGATCGGTGAAGCTAACATGCATACCTAGCAAATTTTCGGAGTTGGGGCTCACCATCGCTCCTTGAATTTCGCATGCTCGTCACTTTTCAATGATCAACAGATCACGGCAATTGGTCACGAGAAATCATTCTCGGGCCAGTGACGGATCCATTCAGATCTGCGAACTTCAGGCTCCACAGGTGTAAGTCCTACAGCACTTTGTAGATCCAACCGCTGCTCTCCCTTAACAGGTTGAGCAGCCACCTGTGTTTCTCGAACTTCTTCGAGCTGTACTTCTACTCCCACTGTTTTTCTTGGAAAGAAACTTTCTATCTAGAAAAACAGAGTTCTGAACAACAAAACTTTGTTCTCGGATTGGTTGCAAAAGTAATAAGCCTCGGTTTCCCTAGGACAACCAGCGAAGTAGCACTTATCAGATTTGGGTTCAAGGTTGTCTGTTGTCAACTGCTTTACATAAACCTTGCACTCCCAATTAATCAGGAAAGCATACTTGGAAAACTTCCAGTCCACATCCAATGTGGTGGCTTTCAACTGATTCTGATAGAAACCTATTTGGCGTAAATACATACATTTCTATTGCGTATTCCTAAAAGGATAATGGAAGATTCGTGTGACTCATCATTGATCGAAGCATATCCAATAAGGTCCGATTCATTCTCTCAGAAACACCATTCAGGTTTTCTAGGAGAAATGAGCTGTGAGACGACTTCACACTCACTTAGATGATCACTGAATTCTTGACTCAAGTATTCTCCTCCGCGATCTAATCGAGGATCTTTAATACTTCTGTCATATCGGTTCTATACTTCATTCTGGAACTCCTTTGACCATTTCAAAAGATCCCTACTCGTGTCTCATCAAATGAACACAGCCATACATACTGAAGTCATCAATAAAGATGATGAAGTACTGAAGATTTCCTCTGGCACTAATGCTCATCGGGCCACATACATCAGTATAACCAAGGCCCAATAAGCCTCTGGCCCTTTTCTTTAGCTCTGCTAAAAAGCCTTAGTCATTTGGCCCAGTAAGCAGAATTCATATCTCATATGATTTATAATCAAATGAGCCCATAAAGCCCATAACTATGGAACTTCTGAATCCGCTTCACTCTATGTGGTTGAAACGACTATGCTAAGGAAATCGATTTCGAGTCATCAGACTTAAACCGTTTGGTATTAATGTTATATACAGGCATACATTGGTTTAAGATATAAAACCCATTTTTCAAAAAGGGGTTTGCTACCATAGAATATTTCATCAAGATCAAAAGAGCAAAACTTGTCTTTTATCAAAATGAAAAACATCCAAATTCTTACAAGAAAATGAAAGACACCTCTGCTTAAAGCAGGTACATAGCAGCAATTACTTAATTCAAAAACCAAGCTTGAAAAGCTCCTACAAGTGGAGAATTTCTACGGCTAATGCAGCAACCATTGCTCCATTCCAGAAGCGCAGTTCCACTTGTCCTTTCTTCAACGTTCTACTATTATTTAGGCCCTGCATATTTCAAAAATATCAGTACCACAACCAGTATCCAATACCTACGTAGAACTTGAAGTAATAACACAATACCTGAAGAAGAAGTTCCGTACATCTCCTTCATCTCTTGTGAATCTTCCAAGAATTTAATGCAATTTCTCTTCCAATGCCCAAACTCTTCACAGTAGCAGCACTTACCAACATCAGATGGGCCGGACTTGGGCTTATAAGATGACACAGGCTTATCCTGATTCCAAATCTGGACGGCCTTGCCTCTACCCTTGTCTATACAAGATTTCTCAAACCTTTTACCCTTTATGATGTTTTGCTCAGCTGTCTTGAGCATGCCATGTGATAGGCTCAGAGTTTTAATCCCTATACTAAACTGCAAGTGCACATCAATATCAATGTAGTATATAGGGTATCGAAATCCACAGAGACTCCGGTATTCAATAGCTCAAGAACAGGAATTTAACTAGGAAGAAAGCAATGTGATTAAATTAAAAGCGGTGCGAGAAAGTAAATCAGTAGCAGAGATTAACGGTTGTGAAAGCAAGTAATTAAAAGCGCTAAGTCTAGGGCGTTCTCAGGAAATCAGACAAGCAGACAGTTCATCCAGCAAGGATCTAATTAAGCACAGTTCTAGAACTCAAAACACAGATATAGAATTAACCAAATTCCTTTGCGATAATTCTCTAAGTTTAAGTGCAGCAAACCAAACTTTCGTTTGCGAGAACTAACAGATTAAACTAGCTTTAATCCCAAGTTTGATATGTTCACAATTATCCTAAACCAAACTTCCGTTTGCGCAAAGTTTAATTGCCCAATTTAATTAGTTCAGATTCCTAAACCCCACTTCCGTGACGTATTTAGCAACCTAAGATCTAGATTCTAATTGATCAGGTTAGAACTAGATTTAAGCACAATTAAATTGAAGAACAGATATAGTTTGAATCCTTAACTGAAATTGAACAAGTCTAGCAAGTCATGAAATCCTATGTGAGAAACCCTAAACCTAACAAGGAATCTACTCAGACATAGATAATGAAAACATAATCATATGATGAATAAATTGCATAAAAGAATAAGAGTAAAAGGGGTTCGAAATCTTCTCCAAATACAGATGATGTAACATGTTCAGATCAGCCCCAAAAGCTCTAAAAATCCTCTGCTCTTAATTATGAAAGCGTAATGTAAAGCGTCTCTAATTAAAACACTAAAAACTCTATTATATAGGTCTAATCTCGGCCAGGGGCTTCTTTGTAAATATCAGGAACTTCTGGATCAAAGTGCAATATCTTGATTCTTCTAAACCGCCGAGTTTTGGCCCATCTCGCTGGTGCATCGACCGTTGCAGGTGTGCAACGATCGACACCTTTCTCTGTTTCGGACAGTGAACTCTATCTCTCGGCCAAACACTCCAAAAACCTCCAAAATGCTCCATTATCTCCAATTTAGCTCCAAACCTGATTATACCTGTAAAAGACTCTAAAAGAACACAAAAGACACTAAAAACACACTTATATCATGGCATAAAACTAGTAAAAACCATGATATATCAACTCCCCCACACTTAGCCTTTGCTTGCCCTCAAGCAAAACATATAACTAAAACTTGGTGAAGAGGTTTGAAAACTTTCAGAAACTCATTTCATCCTAGAAGCTACAATACTCAGATTCCCCTTAGTAAACCACTAAAAGAATCAATCACAGGATATCAAGACCAACATGTACTTCCCCCACACTTAGCAACTGTCCTAGGTAGACTCCACAATCACATTCAAGCATTCAAATTCTCCCTACTGACTTCTGCAAGTATTTAAGTGCGGTCTCACCTAAGGAGTATCGATCAAAGGGCACATGGATTCTTACCTTATCAGCTCTAGACCACCATACTATCTTTCTCTAGTCCCTTTCTTCTCTTTCCCTTCTTTAACAACTGATTTTTTCCCACTGGGTATCATTTTTTTTTTTTTTTTATCAGTGTTCTTCCCGTTATGGGGTGTACTTTGGACACATTCCATGGATCACATGAGAGAAAATAGTGTTTGCTACCATTCCCATGACCACTTCGGAGTTACTAACTCATCCTCAATTTATTATCTTTTTTTTTTTACTTTATAGAAGGGGAGAAGGGAACTAAATAGGATAGGTTGACAGGCTGTGTCAGAACTAACAAGGGAATCCGACACAGAGTATACCAAGCCCTTAGGTGAGAAATCTAAGCCAGTATTAAATTGAAGTCAGTAAAAGGATCCTCTGATACCTGAAGTGATGTGGGTGTTCCCAGTAGGTTGATCTGTGATGGGGTTTTCTAATAGTCAGAGATAGATCCTGCAACTTCATCCCAATGGTTACTTAAGTTCCTGCAAGTCTTGTAAATCTTCTCAGAAAATCATAGTTTCTTACTTAAACAATTTTGACTCAATAAAACATTTTTTTTTTGAAAAACGGACTGACTCTTAAGAAAACAGAAAACAAAAGTCAGTAGCACCTCCCCCACACTTAAGACACACTGTCCCCAGTAGTGTCCAGCGAAGGATCGGTAAAAAGAAAATAAAAAATTGAAAAGATGAAATTATGTCTGTCGGGTTACCTCTGTCGCTCAGGCATCGATCGTTGCACTAAGTGCATCGACCGTTACTTGGCGATTTTTGTGTATGGTCGATCGTTGCTCAAGAGCGCAACGATCGCTGCAATGCGATTCCTTTCGTGTTGTGACGATCGACACAAAAGTGAGTCGATCGTTGCACTGCGAATTTGTCCGAGACCTGCAAACATAAACTCACCAAAAACAAAAACAAACGTAAAATCCTAACAAAAACACCAAAAATTAAGTAGAAAAACACCAGTACCTAATGGTGGGTTGCCTCCCACCCAGCGCTTGTTTAAGGTCAATAGCTTGACCGGACGGATGGGAATTTTCAGGTACCAGGAGGTCCTGACAGAGACTTTTTCTGTCTCTGTTAAAGTCTCCTCATCCAAGGTGGTGAGTAGGCTGTTGCGGAATGCTCATGTCCAAGAAAAGATGGAGTGAAATGTGCTCCAGGATTTATAACCATAGTATTATCCGGCTGCTCAAAATCTGCGTCCCTTATGGTGAATGTCTGCCCATCTATCAGTGGCTTTCGCAGCTTATCCATCTCATAGTGCAGTGGTTTATCTCCCAGATGGAGGTCTATCAAGTTGTTCCTAACATCAATCAATGCTCCTGCTGTAGCCAAAAAGGGTCTCCCAAGCAATAATGCTTCATCCGGATCACAGTCATATCTCAGCACAAGGAAGTCCGTTGGAACTAAGTAGTTTCCAACTCTCACCGGAATGTCCATAAGGAGTCCTTCAGGAACTCGTATGGACTGATCAGCTAGGACAAGAGAAGTCCTAGTAGGAGTAAAATCCAACATACCCAGCTTCTCTGCCACAGAGTAAGGCATCAAACTTCCAACAGCTCCTAAATCACACAGAGAACGCCTAAAGCTATCCTCAAAGATAGAACAATCCAGTACAAAGACTCCAGGATCAGGCAGCTTCTTCGGGATCCTAGTTAGCAGAACATCACTAATATGCTGAGGAACTATTTGAAGGATTATTCGTTTTTGATGGTTCAATTCTCAGATTGCAACCTAACGCATAATCTTAAACAAGGATCTAGGTTCTTGTAATCGAATCATAAAACAAACCTGGACATTACCTTTGCAGCGGAATTTGGTGGTAATGACGAGATCAACGAACAGATGAATACCTGTTCCTCCTTGGTATCCACACGCTTACAAGCACGGATGGCTGCTAGACCGGATGGAATTCAACCAGAGAGAGAGAGAGAGAGGAGAGAGAGCCTGCGGCTGCTCTTCCAAATCGCCAAGAAGCCCCTAGGGTTTCATCACCCAAATGTTGCAATTAATTAACTCACTAATGGGCCCAAGTTTAATTAATTAAACTAATAGTCCATTAGACTTTTGGGCCCAAGACACAAATCAGACAAAAGCCCATTTGTTGTCTGCCCAACTCTCTGTACAAATACAGTAAATGCCTCAGCATCTTACGTATTAATTCCATCTTAACTTTCCCGTTAGCTATGGTGTGTGACCCTTCGGGATCATACAATACTGGTAATAAGTCCTAAACTTATAGATCATGAGCGGGCTCTAGCAAGTCATCATGATCACCCAGTATTTATGACTTATGTCTGATCTCGACATTTATCATACTTTCTAGAGATAGTACAGTAGATTTCAGGACATTCCCAACAATCTCCCACTTGTACTGGAATCCTACATTCCCTAATCCTTTTGTCTCAATATCTCGATCTGGCATAAGGCAAGATGCGTGTCATCCTTATATAGCCAGACCACGTTCATCGGACCAGATTTGATACTGACAATGCAAACGACTTGGGCAAGTCCGTTTGGGAGTGGCCACTCTCTTACCAGCTATCAAGTCTCCGATTGGCCTAGAGATATTACCTCCGTTAAACGGCAGGGACAAATCCCATCTTGTTCCATCACTATGAACTACACAATTCATAATACACCCAACCAAGGTCCGTATAGCTCCCAGTTACGAAACAGCGTTAGACAATGATCAAAGCGCATCACTTCATGTGCAGCCACATGCATGCGAACTCAGGTCTAAGGACTATACTCTATAGTCGTATATGAGAACCTCTCATGACACAGATATTAATATCTTGTAGAGTTCTCATCAGCGGGCCATGTCCGGTCATATGCTCCCCTACATATACCTATGTGTCGACTTTGATGCCGCGCATCTATGACCCCTCGAAACTTGGTCATAAGTCTCAACACAATCTAGTCTCAAGTGGTTGTTGGTGTTCCAATTCAACAACCTTCGACTATGGACACTATGATTTATGTCATTTCATTAAATATGGGGTTTCAGGATCAAGTCTACTCATGTACTTCGATGGCCCATATATAATGACATGAATCATTTTGGAACGATTATTTATATCACAGTTAAAATAATCCAGAAATCATAGATTTCATAAACATAAAATATTATGTTTACATGAACCTTTCAAAACAACTAAGTAAAGCCCTTTACAAACTCCCACTGAAATTAAGACTACATCTTAGTTTCATTCATCCTACAGCTACAGTCCGCGACTCATGCTTAGGCCTAAGGAGTGGCTTCGTTAATAGATTGGCAACGTTCTCATTCGATGAAACTTGCTGATCTACTTAACACCTCTGTCATTTATCTCACGGAATAGGTTATACCTACCCTCAAGGTGTTTGGACCTCTGATGTGCAGCTAGTCTCATCTATGCTAGGAATCACATCAAGTTCAGTAATGAACTCTTTCTTTCAAACAATCTCTTTCGCTGCTTCTCAACCTGCGAAATGTTCAGCTTAAGTCATGGAGTCAGCAACAGTGCCTTGCACCGCCAGTCAGACACAAGATATAGCCGGACTGTGACCGGGAATTATCTTTGTCTATTGGAAACTTGCCTTTCAGACTCTATCGACTTGTAGCACCTCACTTTCTCCGTAAATCAAGAATTTATCCTTAGTATTCCTCAAATACTTTAGGATATTCTTTACGGCAATCCAGTGATTCTTTGCTGGATTTGACTGATCTTTACTTGTCTTGCTTAACATTAAAACAACATCAAACAAGTACGTTTAATGGCATACATGATAGATCCAATTGCCGACGCATATGGAATCTCATCCATGCATTTAAGCTCAGCAGTTATCGTAGGACACTGTATCTTGCTTAACGTAATGCCATGTGACATTGGCATAAAACCCTTCTTGGAATGCTGAAAACGTGTAGGACTTTGTCAATTTAAGAATCCTGACTTTGTCCTACCAGCTCTTTTGGATCTCTATCTTTAGATCCAAAATCCAAGAACTACGTGGCTTTACCCATGTCAATCATAAAACCAACTCCCAAGCCAGCCCTTTACCGACTGCAGCATTGGGACGTTATTTCCGAGAATCAGTATGTCATCGACATACAATATGAGAAATGCAACATCGCTCCCACTTATCTATTAGTAAACGCACAGTTCCATTTCGTTCCTGTTCAAGTCAAAACCTTGACTACTTCAACAGAACGAAGATTCCAACTCCGATGTGTTTGCTTCCATCCATGAATAGATCAATGAAGCTAACTTACACATAGTGTAATTTTTCGAAGTCCTGGCTTACTTTCGCTTCTTTGAATTTCGCAGGTTGGTCGCTTTCAATGATCATCAGATCATGCGAACTTTCAATGATCATCAGGTTCAACTAATGACGAGAAATCACTCTCGGATTAGTGACTGATTCATTCATATCTGCGAACTTCAGGCTCCACAGGTGTAGATTCTACAGAAATCTGTAAATCCATCCGCTGCTCTCCCTCAACAGGTTGAGCAGCCACCTGTATTTCTCGAATTTCTTCGAGTTATACTTTTACTCCCACTGTTCTTCTTGGAAAGTAACTTTCCTTCTTAGAAAACAGAATGGACGTAAAAGGTAACAAGCCTTGGTTTCCCTAGGACAACCAGTGAAGTAGCACAATTACAAATACTCAGTAAAGACGAATTTGGATCGATTCCAATCCACATTTACGTGGTGTCTTTCAACTGATATTGGTGGAACTATTTCAGCGTAAACTTAGATATTTCTAGAGCGTTATTCTTAAAGAATATCATGGAAGATTCGTGTGACTCATCTTTAATCATTTCTAATAAGATCTGATTCTTTCTCACAGAAATACCTCAAGGTTTTCAGGAGAATTGAGCTGTGAAACGACTTCACACTCATTCAGATGATCACACCATTAATGACTCAAGTATTCTCACTCGTGATCTAATCCAGAGTCTTAATACTTCTGTCACTCAGATTCTATACCTCATTCTGGAACTCTTTCGACCATGTCAAAGAATTCCGACTTGTGTCTCATCAAATGAACGCAGTCTAACTCACTAAAGTAATCAGTAGAGACAATGAAGTACAGGAAATTTTCTCTGGCATTACTGCTCATCGGACCACATACATGAGTATGTTCAATCTCCAATAAGCCTTTGGGCCTTTCTCTAGCTTGGCTAAGATGGGCCCTTTGTCTTTTGGTCTAGTAAGCAGAATTCAAGTCTCATAAGATATCCATTCAAATGAGCCCAAAAGTCCATAACTATGGCGTTTCTGAATCCGACTTACTCTTTGACCAAAACATTTATGCCAAGAAAAATCAGGTTTAATTCATCAGATTTAAACCAATTCGGTATTTATGTTACATTTAGGCACTCTTTGGTTTAAGATATAAAACTCATTCCTTGAATAGGGTGCTACAATTAACATTTCATTAAGATCAAAAGAACAAAACTTGTCTTTATCAAAATGAAAAACATTCAAATTCTTTACAAGAAAATGAAAGACAACTCTGCTTAAAGCAGGTACATTGTAGCAATTATTAATACAAAACCAAGCCTCAAAGGCATCTACAAGTGAAAACCCTACGGCTGAGGCAGCATCTATAGCTCCTTCCAGACACGCAGTTCCACTTGCCCTTCCTTCAACGTTCTACTGTTCCTTAGGCTCTGCATATTATAACAAATATCAGTGCCACAACCAGTATCCAATACCTATAAGGTAGAACTTGAAGTAATAACATGAATACCTGAGGAAGTAGTCTCATACATCAACTCCTCATAATCTTCCATGAATTTAATGCAATCTCTCTTCCAATGCCCAACCTCTTTACAGTAGCAGCACTTACCAACGTAAGAGGTATCTGTCTCGGGCTCAGAAGCACACGCTTGCCATGATTCAAAATCTGGACAACTTTGTCTTCACCCTTGTCAGCATTAGGTTTAGTAAACCTACCCTTCTCCATTATGAGATTATACAGGGTACTCTTCACGTTTGGCTCAACTGTCTTGAGCATATCATGCAGTTCAGTCAGCGTCTTCGTCAAGCCTTTCTTGATATAGTTCCTTCTGAACTTATCATAGCTTGACGGCAGTGACTGCAGAATGATCTCAGTTGCCAATTCTTGGCTAACTGGATAATCCAGTTTCCTCAGGTTATCAATGTAACCCATCATTTTACTGACATGAGGACTCACTGGATGATCATTTGGTAGCTTGCAGCTAGTGAGAGACTTAACCAACTGGTATCTCTCCACTCTTACCTGCTCCTGAAATTTCAATTTCAGGCTGCTGATCATCTCTATTGGCGACTCCATGTTCTCATATTGCTTCAGCAAATCTGAGTCCATGGTAGCCAATATCAGACCACGCACATCTACCGCATCATTATAATGCTTATTCCAAGCATTATATACTGCATGAGAGGCATTGGACCCGATCCTCACGGGGAGAGCTCTCTCAAGGACATAGTCCTTTCTCTCCTACCTGAGGACTAGCCTCAGGTTCCGCGACCAAGTCAAGAAATTTGATCCGTTCAGTTTGTCCTTCTCAAGGACAGACCGGATCGAGAAAGTGTTTTGATTGTTTGTGCTAGTCATAACTGAAATTTAGAGATAAATAGAGTTTTAGTTATTTAGTTCATAAAAGAGTAATCTTAATAACTTATAAGAAAACTCGCATTGCATTCAAAATTTCTTTGTTTAACCTCATAAGAATGCAATGATTCCGAGATCCATGTTCAGCTAAATCCAAAGTGGGCCACTGGCCGTCACCCGGAATTAGCTTTACTTGGTAAGCATACACACAGCTAGTTATAACCATATAACTCTCGGTTGTGGATTGGGCCCAAGGCCCAATACACCAGATGTCTCAAGGCCCAGGACTCCCGATGGCCCAGTCAAGGAAACCAATCTCTTACAGCCAAATAATCACTAAAGTCTGGGACTCCCAATGAAATTAGTGACTATATACTACTTTACTTACGCGAAAACAGACACCTCACACTGTAAGCCATATCTGTAATCGAATAAGCGTTAAGTAGCTGACAAGATTGGAAAGACATCCAAGCTTGATATTGTTTTTGAGGATTTTCAGTTTTATTTCCAAAAATAGAAGATTACTATTTTGGGAAACTTACTTATTTTAGAAACTTTCTAAATTTAGTAACATACTAAAAATAGAAATTTCTAATTTAATATTTTATAAATATTTTGGGATTGGGTCACAAATTATAGGCCCAATTCTTGGCCCAAGACCATAGAATTCCAGTTGGCCCAATAATTTGACATAACCGAGTCGGTTTATTAATTCTGGTCCAAGACCAAATTAACTATCAAAACCATCGGTTATTTACTAAACCAGACCAGCTCTAAATTATTTGGTCCAACCAAATCAAACTTAGACCAGCCTTCGGTTTAGGTTAAAATTCAATTTTGAATTTCAATCCGGTTTAACCAGAAATTAAATAATACCAATTGTATTAAATAATTTCTAGCAAACCGCGATTTGGGTTAACCGCTTGAACCACCAATTAAATTGGATCGGTTCAGTTAAGTCCAAAACCGAGAAGAAACACCTAGTGTTTTAGCCAATTTGACCTAACTTGCGGTTTAAGGCTTTAAACACACGATTAACCGCCAATTAAATTGGACCGGTTTAATCGGTGCGGATTGGGCAACGAACCGCGAAGCTCGGTTTAACCGATTGACTATTCGCGGGACGTAAAATTTTAACGGGCCAAACGATCGACCACGGCCCATGAACATCACAAACGATCCACGATCGTTGCGTCCAGCCATGGCCGATCGATCCTTGCCCATCCGTGATCCACGATCACACGGCCATCACGTCACGACCGATCCGATCACACGATCCACGGCCTCTCGATCACGCGGCTTAAGGTGATCGATCATCGATCGATCCAATCGATCTCACGCATCACTTACGGCCCACGCATCGATCACATTCGATCACGCTCGATCACATAACCGATGATCCGCAATCGGATCGCAAGTGATCTCTTGCCTTGCGGCTCACACAATCGATCCGATCGGCTATTACAAGCGATCATCGGCGGCTCTATGAATCGATCATCGATCCATTAACGCACGAAGCCGAGATCGAGTTATTATCGGCCCATCATATAACTCTTTCTTGCTTAACAAGAAATCGATGATGGCAACAAAACAATGAATGATCCGAGACCATTCTTTGCCGATTAGGGTTTATAGGTTTTTAATCAATTTTGATTTGATTTATTAAACCATTAAACAACCATTATGATCCAAATTACAAGAATCTAATGAACCTAAGCTCTGATACCACTGAAGGATTATTCGTTTTTGATGGTTCAATTCTCAGATTGCAACCTAACGCATAATCTTAAACAAGGATCTAGGTTCTTGTAATCGAATCATAAAACAAACCTGGACATTACCTTTGCAGCGGAATTTGGTGGTAATGACGAGATCAACGAACAGATGAATACCTGTTCCTCCTTGGTATCCACACGCTTACAAGCACGGATGGCTGCTAGACCGGATGGAATTCAACCAGAGAGAGAGAGAGAGGAGAGAGAGCCTGCGGCTGCTCTTCCAAATCGCCAAGAAGCCCCTAGGGTTTCATCACCCAAATGTTGCAATTAATTAACTCACTAATGGGCCCAAGTTTAATTAATTAAACTAATAGTCCATTAGACTTTTGGGCCCAAGACACAAATCAGACAAAAGCCCATTTGTTGTCTGCCCAACTCTCTGTACAAATACAGTAAATGCCTCAGCATCTTACGTATTAATTCCATCTTAACTTTCCCGTTAGCTATGGTGTGTGACCCTTCGGGATCATACAATACTGGTAATAAGTCCTAAACTTATAGATCATGAGCGGGCTCTAGCAAGTCATCATGATCACCCAGTATTTATGACTTATGTCTGATCTCGACATTTATCATACTTTCTAGAGATAGTACAGTAGATTTCAGGACATTCCCAACACTATTATCACCCAGTCTTTCAGATCATCATCCAGGGGCAACATCTTGTTTAAGTACCTCTGCACACATGGATGATAAGGTGGATCATCAGAAGTTGGAATTTCTTCCAATTCTTCACCAATCCCTTCTAATTTCTTCAGCTCTTCAATCTCTTGCCTAATCACTTCAGACACTGAGGAGTGTTGTCTAACAATCTGTTCGTAGATCTCCTGTTGAGTAATCTGAGAGGCTCCATTGAATAGGCGATCAAGCTCCAAGTCAGAATCTATGCCATCACCATCCGACAGATCTGTCTGTTCACGCCCTGCAACGACCGACACTAAGGGTGTGTCGATCGTTGCCATCCCGAATGGTGTATCGATCGGCACAGAGGTTGCATCGATCGACGCACTGCAGCAGATTTCACCCGAGAGTTTTTCACAAATATCCGAAAATTCTTGTTCTGTCACCAACTCAGCTGTACTTAGCTCAAATCTTTCACCTAGGTGAGATCCATCATTAATGTACACAGACCAGGCCTTAACATGAGTGTCTGCCACTCCTTTTCCCTTCAGTGAGCTGGACATCTGGTTCACCTGAGTGTCCAACTGCTTCATGTGAGTGCTCAGAGACTCAAACTTCCCATTGAGGTCTTCATAGACAGCGTCCAACTTCTTGTTGCAGTCCACAGAAATCTTGGTCTGACTCTCAATCAGTTGTTCCATCATAGCCTCCATTTTGCTCTCATGGGCTGTAGGTGCAGGAGGAGTCTGATAGGATGTAGATCCATAGGTTCTCTGAGTACCTTGTCCATAGGTCTTCTGAAAACCACCAGTCTGTCCTCCATTGGAGAATTTGTTCCCCTGTTGATTACTAAATCTATTACCTTGGAAACCAGAACCTCCTATGAAATTCACATCTTCTTCCTGAGTGTCCTCCTCAGTCTGAATCACCTCTACATCTTGGGCAAAGTGGACAACTTTCTTACTTGTCAGGAGATTGTAAACTGTGTCCAATCTGGATCTTATATTAGCTATATCAGAATTCTCTACAGTTCCACCAGATTTCTTCCTCCTTTCATCCATTGTCTTGCAACTGTTGCTGCCAATCAGGTTCTCAATTAACTGCTTAGCTTGTGTAGGAGTCCTGGTGTTGAAATTAGCATTACTGGAATTATCCAGCGCAGTCTGATAAGGGAGATCTATGCCTCTGAAGAAGATACCAATCAGCTGTACTTCTGTGAATCCATGGTGTGGACAGTCACGCTGATACTGCTTAAATCTCATCCAGGCAATCTTCAAGGGCTCCACAGCTCCTTGGGAAAAAGTGAGTATGTCCTGTCTGGACTGATCCGAGCGCGCATCATCATAAAAGTGACGCATGAACTCACTCTTTAAGGCTGCCCAAGTAGTATACTGACCAGGTGCCAATTGTCTCAGCCATGCACTAGCGTCTCCAGCAAGACTGTGCAGAAATAGCTTAAGGAACAGATAGTCCGGGCATACTCTTTCATACTTCATGCCAGTGACTATGTCCTCAAACTTGTCAATGTGATCCATAGGCTGCTCTGCTTGAAGACCATGAAAAGCAATCTGCCTCATCAGCTGGTAGTAGATGGTCTTGACCTCAAAATCATTCCTCTCAAAAGCAGGAAGCACTAGAGCTGCTCGGTTTGCATGAAACTCATCAGGTCTGTTGTAGTCAGCTAGTGTCCTCTCATGAACCACCATCTCTCTACCTTGGGCCCGTTCCTGACCCTGGTTTTGGTTCCGCTCCTGTTGCTCAGGAGGGTCAGGGATCACTCGTCCATCAGCATCAATCCTCTGCCCAGCGGCATTGTAAGGATTGTTTTCCGGATCCCTCAGAACACCTTCAGCATCTCGTATCAAGATCAGACGTTCTCGTACCATTCTCTCTCTTCTTTCTCTTCTGTTAGCTCTCTCTAAACGTCCAAGCTCCTTAAGATTGAGATTAACCAAGCTCGAGTTCGGATTACTTCTAGTTTTCTGCGTTGGCATAAACTGTCTGTAATCGTCCAGCAACGATCGATGCTATCAGTGCAACGATCGGTTCAATCTCAAATCGCCTAGTGACGATCGATGCAAAGGGTGCAACGATCGACGCAGTGCGAAATTAGTACCTGCGACAGAGAGAAAAACCGAGAAAGTCAGTAACTAAAAAAAAAACAAAAATAAAAACGAAAAGAAAACGAAAAATCCTAGTAAAACCCTAGGCTCGAAGCTATTGAAGACTCAAAGAGTCCCCGGCAACGGCGCCAAAAACTTGATAGGCTCAGAGTTTTAATCCCTATACTAAACTGCAAGTGCACAGCAATATCAATGTAGTATATAGGGTATCGAAATCCACAGAGACTCCGGTATTCAATAGCTCAAGAACAGGAATTTAACTAGGAAGAAAGCAATGTGATTAAATTAAAAGCGGTGCGAGAAAGTAAATCAGTAGCAGAGATTAACGGTTGTGAAAGCAAGTAATTAAAAGCGCTAAGTCTAGGGCGTTCTCAGGAAATCAGACAAGGAGACAGTTCATCCAGCAAGGATCTAATTAAGCATAGTTCTAGAACTCAAAACACAGATATAGAATTAACTAAATTCCTTTGCGATAATTCTCTAAGTTTAAGTGCAGCAAACCAAACTTTCGTTTGCGAGAACTAACAGATTAAACTAGCATTAATCCCAAGTTTGATATGTTCACAATTATCCTAAACCAAACTTCCGTTTGCGCAAAGTTTAATTGCCCAATTTAATTAGTTCAGATTCCTAAACCCCACTTCCGTGACGTATTTAGAAACCTAAGATCTAGATTCTAATTGATCAGGTTAGAACTAGCTTTAAGGACAATTAAATTGAAGAACAGATATAGTTTGAATCCTTAACTGAAATTGAACAAGTCTAGCAAGTCATGAAATCCTATGTGAGAAACCCTAAACCTAACAAGGAATCTACTCAGACATAGATAATGAAAACATAATCATATGATGAATAAATTGCATAAAAGAATAAGAGTAAAAGGGGTTCGAAATCTTATCCAAATACAGATGATGTAACAGGTTCAGATCAGCCCCAAAAGCTCTAAAAATCCTCTGCTCTTAATTATGAAAGCGTAATGTAAAGCGTCTCTAATTAAAACACTAAAAACTCTATTATATAGGTCTAATCTAGGCCAGGGGCTTCTTTGTAAATATCAGGAACTTCTGGATCAAAGTGCAATATCTTGATTCTTCTAAACCGCCGAGTTTTGGCCCATCTCGCTGGTGCATCGACCGTTGCAGGTGTGCAACGATCGACACCTTTCTCTGTTTCGGACAGTGAACTCTATCTCTCGGCCAAACACTCCAAAAACCTCCAAAATGCTCCATTATCTCCAATTTAGCTCCAAACCTGATTATACATGTAAAAGACTCTAAACACAAAAGACACTAAAAACACACTTATATCATGGCATAAAACTAGTAAAAACCATGATATATCACCATGCAGCTCAGTCAACGTCTTCGTCAAGCCATTCTTGATGTAGCTCTTGATAAACTTATCATAACTTGACGGCAGTGACTGCAGAGTGATCTCAGTAGCCAACTCTAGGCTAACAGGACAATCCAGTTTCCCCAGGTTATCAATGTAACCCATCATTTTAATGACATGAGGACTCACTGGTGCATCCTTTGGTAGCTTGCACCCAATGAGAGACTTAACCATCTGGTATCTCTCAACTCGTGCCAGATCCTGAAACATCAGTTTCAGGCTGGTGATCATCTCGATTGGCGACTCCATGTTCTCGTGTTGACTCTTTAAGTCCGAGTTCATGGTAGCCAACATCAGACCACACACATCTACCACATCAATATAATGCTTATTTCAAGCATCATATCCTGCATGCGAGGCATTGGTCCCAAGCCTCTCGGGGAGAGCTTTCTCAAGGACATAGTCCTTACTCTCTTGATTGAGAATAAATCTTAAGTTCTGATACCAATCCAGGAAATTTGATCCATTTAACTTGTCCTTCTCAAGGACGGATCGCAACGAGAAAGTAGTTTTAGACATAGGCTGAAAACTAAGAAAAGAAAAGTTTTAGTTATGAAGTTCAGGAAATGAGAAATCTTATCTAATAAGAAAACTCGCATTATATTCAAACAATGTTTCCTCTATGAATATAATGATCCAAGACCCATACTTCACCAAAATCTGAGTGGACGACTCGCCATCACCCAAACTTTAGTTATCTAGGTAAGCAAATCATTGCTAATTGTACCCAGTACAACTCTTGGTCGCAGATAAGACAATCCATGTCTCATCCACTCTGAAGTCTCTGGGCCCAGAACTTCTGATAGCCCAGTCAAGTAAACCAATCTATTCAGTCTTGTGATCATTGACAGTTGCACTGCAAGTCTATCAATGATCACCTGCCTTACTCATGTAATTGTGGATACCAAGGACTCCAAGACTATCCAACAACGAAACGAGTCTTGACAGTAGACAAGGTCTTGCAAGACATCAAGGTCACTTGATATTTAGTTGAGGAAACGGAACTCTAAAAGGTTAGTAAATCAATCTCTTAGGTCATGTAATTGTTGATGTCAAGCACTGCAAGTCCATTAACACGATTACCTGCCTTACTCATGTAATTGTGGACACCAAGCTCTTGGCAAGACTATCACAACAACGAAATGAGTCTTGACAGTTGACCATATTGAAAACTAAGCTTTGATCTAATACACATCCAATGTGTATCCAAATAGATTTAGAACATTTTTAACTTCTAATTTTAATTGAGTTTTAATTGTTCTAATAGAATAGGTTTAAGTCGAGTTTGGTTTTACAAATTAAAGGCTCAATAACCAGAATTGTGAGCACTGTGTTGATCGACACAGACCAAGTCTGTCGATCGACACCACCAAACAAACCGGACTTCAATAACCGGTTAATCCAATTAACCCGGTTCATTGAAACGATCATGTCGATCGACACAACACATGTGTGTCGGTCGACATAGACCTAAACCGAAGACAATTTCGATAACCAGTCCAATCCAATTGAACCGACTCATCCAATCAAACTGATCTTAACCAATCAAATCGGTTTATACTAATCGAGATAACCAGTTCAATCCAATTGAACCGGATTTGATAACCGGTTAGCATCGATCGACACAACACTTGCGTCGATCGACATCAACCCAATTCAATCAAACTGCAGTTAACCCGTCAAACCAATCGCAATCAACCGGTCTAACCGGCTCAACCAATCGCAATGACCAATTCAATCCAATTGAACCAGTCGTGTCGCTTTGTGTCGATCGATACAACACTTTGTGTCGATCGTCACAATGCGATTTTCGGTCTGCGTCGATTGATGCAACATATTACAACGATCGACACAATGCGATTTTTCTGGTTGTGTCGATCGTTGCATGCCGAAAGCAACGATCGACGCTGAGCGATAACTCAGAGTGCGATTCATCAAAATTGATCTAACAGGCTGATTCAATGGAAAAACCCTAAGGCTTTGATACCACTGTGGGACTTGTGTCATTCTATCATCAGATCGAATCCTAACTAGTTCCTTATGCCTAGGATCTAGGGTTTATTTAATTGAATCCTTAACGAATGATCTCGTGTTTACCTGGAGATTTGCAGCGGAATGATGAACAGGTAATTGAGATCAAGAGCGCCTCAAATGCTGCGCCTCTACTGCAGTCCACACGCACACAAGCTGGAATCCGCCGGGATGCTAGTGCTGGGAATCGGATCTCCTGGGAATCCCTGTGTTTAGAGAGGTGGCTGCGTTTTTCTATCAAGAAAAAAATCTCTGCTCAAAGTCGTGCCTCATATTCTATATATAGGCCTCTGAGTCGACCTAATTACCCAGTAAATAAACCGGGTCAATTAAAGTCGTTGAACCGAAATATCAGTTTCGGTTTCGCCTTGTGTCGATCGACGCACCAATGGTGTCGATCGACACACCTCTTAAAACTCGAATTCAATGTGTATCCAATACACATTGACCAGACCATTTGCTAATGATCAATCCCATATAAAGTGTATCCAGCTTGCTTAGGTGTGTGACCCTGTAGGTTCACATAATACTAGCAATGAGTTACAACTCATTTGTCATAAGCGGCTTCTAGCAAAACATTATGACCACCTAGTATCACATGAATTGTCCGATCTCGACTATACAACTATCATGCAGAGTAAGTACAATATGATTTCAGGACATAATCCCAACAATACCTGAGCCGGTGGAGAACCGATAGGTTGTGGCGGAGCATGGTGAAGGTCCAACGACGGAGGGTCCTGTGGTAAAACTATTTGTGGCATCGGAAGAGACGAGTGGAGTGGCCAATTGACGCTGGCGATTGAATCCAGTTCTGGAATCGGCAAAGTTGGAGCTCGATTAACAGAGAATGGGAATGTGGATTCAGCAAATTACACATGTCTTGAGACATACATCCGGCCAGAAGCAATATGGTAGCACATGTATGCACTTTGGGAAGTTGCATATCCAAAGAAAGCACATTCAATCGATCGATCCTCAAGCTTATGGTGATTGTACGGACGCAGCCAAGGGTAACACGCACATCCAAAGATCTTCAGTTTCTCATAATTCGGATCAGTTCCAAATAACTTCTGAACAGGAGATTTCATAGACAAGACCGGCGTAGGCATACGATTGAGAAGATACGTGGCAGTGGCAAAAGCAAAGGGCCAAAACTTCTTCGGAACTGATGCTTTGGTGAGTAATGCAAGACCGGTTTCAACCACATGCCTATGCTTCCGCTCTGCAATTCCGTTGTGCTTCGGGGTGTGTGGTGGCGACGTTAGATGTGAGATACCGTTGGTGACAAAGTATTCTTTCAAGGCTACAAACTCACCACCATTATCTGAGAAGAAGGTACCAGTTCTCTGCCCAAGATTATTCTCCACGAGATTCTTAAACGCCATGACCGTAGCCTTGACCTGAGATTTATGTTTGAGAGGGTAAAGCCATGAGTATCTAGTATAGTGATCGATGATGACAAGATAGTACTTGTAATGATCTGAAGAAATTATCGGTGAACTCCAAAGATCAGAAAACAGAAACTCAAGATGACGTGTTGATGTGATTGTGGACTGAGAAAAAGGAAGCTTGTGACTTTTATTGATTAAGCACTCAGTGCAGGAAACATGATTATGATTTGAAGCAGAAACAGGAAGTGAAAAGCGGATAAAATGGTGTTTAGGACAGAAGAAGATGGATGACCTAACCGAGAGTGCCACGAAGAAAGTGTCGCCTTGGAACTAGATGAAGTTAGCAAGGCTTGAATCTGAGGTACAGTCTTCGGCCACTCGTATAGCTCTTTATTAGTTTTGCCGCATAGCAATGGGACCCCTGTTGTCAGATCCTTCACCTAAAATGATGTGGGGAAAAATTACACAGAAACTCCATTAGCATTACATAATCTGTATACTGATATGAGGTTTTTTGTATTTCAGGAACATAAAGAACTTTATTCAAGTTTAAAGGTCTAGTTTGAGTAGAAAGAAGAGTGGAACCCGTTTGTGTGATGGGAAGAGTAGAACCATCAGCTATCATCACATCATCACCACCATGATATGGTTGGTGAAGAGACAAGTTGTTGAGATCCGAGGTGATGTGGTGTGTGGCTCCACTGTCCAGCATCAAGTTGTTTGCATTGTAAGCAGATCCAACAACAAGATTGGCACGCGGATTCCATGGCTGAAACGGACTCGACAGCTGCTGATTGGTGTTTTGCTGATAGGACGTAAGTTGGGGACAGCGTTTGGCACTGTGTCCTTGTGTGGCATAGATCTGACATCTACCCAAATATGGTCGTTGTCCCTTTGAATCCTGTCTGTTCTGCTGCTGAGACGGCTTCCAGTTATGCTGGTACGACTAGTTTGACCTCTGGTTGTTGTTGTTGTTCCTCTGTCGATTTTGCTGGCGATAGGTATTGTTGTTGTTGTTATGGTTGCGTTGTTTCACCACATTGGCAGTGACAGGACTTGATAGAGGAATGACATCAGTGGTAGACATAAGTTTGGCTTCATGGTTGAGGAGTTTTTTCATGAAGCTCAGTGATAGAAGGAGGAATGTCCCTGCCTTCAACTTGATCAACCACGGATTTGTATTCTTCTGGGAGGCCTTCAAGGATAATCTCGATTTGGTCTTCATGATCCATTGCCTTACCAAGTATTGCAAGTTGGTCAAGGCGTGTGGTGAGGCCCTGAAGGTAAACATCAATAGTCTTGCTCTCCTTCTTCCAGTTTTTGAGTTGGGTCTTCAATTGTTTGATATGACCCCTACTCGGTTTTGCATAGGTTGAGGAGAGTATGCTCCAGATCTCTGCAGATTTCTTGGCACGCAAGACGAGTGGCTGAAGAGGAGAGGTTATGGCACCTATGAGTGTGCTGTAGATGAGCCGATCTGGGCGTTTCCACAGAATGAAAGCTGGGTTGGGCACGGTCTGATCTGCTTCAGTAGTTGTTTTTGCTGGAATAAGAACTGAGCCATCAAGATGACCCACAAGACCATAGCCGTCCAATAAAGCATGGGTTTGAAGGCTCCACATGAGGTAATTGGTGGAGGTTAACTTGGTCACATTTGACATGTTGATGGTGAGAAGAATCTGGGTGTTGGGATTGATGGTGTCTGTGACGGTTGCAGGAAAAGTGTGTGCAGATGAACTCATCGTAAGTTGAAAGAAAAGAAATGGGTGACGAAAATAAAAAAATTTAGAGACTGATGGCTCTTGATACCATGTAAGATTGTATATTGAAGAGATAATTCTTTACAACAAAGGAGTAGCTAATATATACAAGTCTAGAGCTAGGGCTTCTGTAATCTAGTTAATGAGAGTATATCTTGAAAGAGTATTATTTCCCTTGAATGTTTCACGTTGTATTCATCACAATATATACAACAATCAGTTCAGAAATACATGGGAGAGATACAGGATATTCTGTTTACAAAAATATACTATCCTAACTGATTGAGCTAAAGCTTCGCTTAATACCCTCCCGCAGTTGTAGCGTGGTATCGATCACGCCTAAACTGGACTTGAACTGATTAAACAATGGGCTCGGCAAACTCTTTGTGAAGATGTCTGCATATTGATAGGCTGCCGGTACATGAAGAACTCGTACTTGCCCTTTAGCCACCTTCTCTCTAACGAAGTGTATATCTATTTCAACATGTTTCGTCCTCTGATGTTGGACTGGGTTGCTTGACAAGTATACTGCCGATATGTTGTCACAGAAGACAATGGTGGCTTGCGTAATCGGTCTGTGTAGTTCAAGCAGTAGATTTCTGATCCAACAGGTTTCTGCCACTGCATTTGCTACTGCTTTGTATTCTGCTTCTGCGCTTGATCTTGAAACCGTTTGTTGCCGTTTTGAAGACCAGGAAACCAGGTTATCTCCCAAATAGATACCAAATCCAGAAGTTGACCGCCGAGTATCAGGACAACCAGCCCAATCTGCGTTAGAATAAGCCTTCATTTGTAATGTCTGATTTATAAGAAGCTGTAAACCATGGCTTTTGGTTCCTTGGACATAGCGAATGACTCGCTTTAAAGCTTGATAGTGTTGATCTCTTGGATCATGCATATGAAGACAAAGTTGTTGAACTGCGTATGAAATATATGGCCGAGTAAAGGTTAGGTATTGTAGTGCTCCTGCTAAGCTCCTGTACTCGGTTGGATTTGCGACTGGTTTCCCTTCGACACCCGAAACTTTGGATTTTAAATCGACCGGCGTTGCACAAGGTTTGCAATGCGCCATTCCAGCTCTTGACACAATGTCTTCTGCATATTTAGATTGGTTCAGGAACAGACCTGCGTCGTTGAATGTGGTGAAGGAACTTGAGCAATTCTAACAGCTTTCAGAATCCGCAAGTTCTAAGCCTAGGATCTAGGGTTTATTTAATTGAATCCTTACCAATGATCTTGTGTTTACCTGGAGATTTGCAGCGGAATGATGAACATGTAATTGAGATCAAGAGAGCCTCAGATGCTGCGCCTCTACTGCAGTCCACACGCACACAAACTGGAATCCGCCGGGATGCTAGTGCCGGGAATCAGATCTCCTTGGGATTTCTATGTTTCGAGAGGTGGCTGCAATCGTTCTGTCAAGAACTCTGATACCCAAATTCGAGCCTCATGATAGAATATATAGGCTTAGAGTGGACCTAATTACCCAGTAATTAAACCAGGTCAATTTAAGTCATAATCCGAAACATCAGTTTCGGAATCAACCCTGTGTCGATCGATGCACCTAGTGTGTCGATCGACATACTTCTCAAAACTTGAATTCAATGTGTATTCAATACACATTGACCAGACCATTTACCAATGATCAATCCCATACAAAGTGTATCCAGCTTGCTTAGGTGTGTGACCCTATAGGTCCACATAATACTAGCAATGAGTTACCACTCATAAGTCATAAGCGGTTTCTAGCAAAACATTATGATCACCTAGTATTACATGGATTGTCCGATCTCGACAATACAACTATCAAGCAGAGTAAGTACAATATGATTTCAGGACATAATCCCAACAATCTCCCACTTGTACTGGAATCATCTATTCCCATAATCCCTGTATCGCTATATCTCGATATGGCATAAGACAAGAAACTGTGTCATCCTTATTATAGCCAATATCATATTCATCGAACCCCTGATCTATACTGATAAAACAAACGACTGACAATCACCTCGTTTGAGCACGGCCATGCATTTTCTCAGTATCAAATCTTCGATGGGCCCTGAGATATTTATCTCCTGTTATACAGGAGGGACAAATCCCTTCTTGTTTCATCCCTGTTTCTACACACACTTCATGATATGCCTAAGCAATGCCGTTATAGCCGCCAGTTACGGAACGATGTTTGACAAGGTCAAAGCGCACCAATTCATATGCTAGAAAGCATGATGAACTTAGGTCTAAGGACTATACTCTATAGTCGTAATGAGAACCTCCCATGACACTGATGTAACTATCCTGTGGAGTTCTCATTAGCGGGTCATGTCCGATCATATGTTCACCAACATATATCTATGTGATTGACTGTGATAATCATATCATTGACTCCATGAAACATAGTCCAACAGTCACCTCACATGCTAGTCTTAATGGTTGTTAGTGTCCCATTTTAACAACCTATGACCAGGGACAAACATGATTTTATGTCATCTTTCATTTATAGTGTTTCATGATTAAGTCCTCAACTTGATGACCTATAAAATGAACATAAAATACTTTGGGACCATTATTTAATTATCCAATAATCAAATAATGTTGATGTCAGTTTTTCATAAACATGACCATATCATGTCTATCTGAACATCATAACTAACATAACTCCCACTAGAATCAAGACCACGTCTTCAGATATCTAGTACCTACAGCAACAGTACAAAATTCATGCTTAGGTTGTGAGAGATGCTGCGGTATTCTTGCTTGGAACCATTCGAACAAACCACACCGATATTATTTAATAAGCACTATTCTACGGTCCACTGCTTGGAGACCTTTCCAACAGATAGCGCCGTTACACATGCAAAAAGATATAACCAGGTGGGAACCGGGAATCATCTTTGTCCGTCTAACTACTCATATCAGATTCGTCATTATTCTCAGTTGAATAAGAACTATCCTTAGTGTTTCTCAAACACTTGAGGATATTTCTTACAACTGTCCAGTAACTTTTACCGGAACAAATTGGTATCTTCTCGTCATGCTTTGTGCGTCAGCTACATCAGACGAGTGCAAAATATGGCATTCATGATGAATTCTATTGCAGAAGTATAAGGAATCAGACTCATACATACTAGCTCAGCCAATGTTCAAAACACTTCATCTTGCTAAGATCGATACTAGCTCAGCCAGTGTCAAAGACACTCCATCTTGCTAAGATCGATACTAGCTCAGCCAGTGTCAAAGACACTCCATCTTGCTAAGAGTATTGCCATAAAACCTTTGGTGTGAAGCCATTCTTGGAATTAAGCACATTTGAACTGTCCAATACCTTATCACCATAAGGATTCTGACACGATCTAATCATCCTTTCCAATCCATTTCAATGGATCCTTATTCCAAGAACTTTCGCGGCTTCTCCCATGTCCATCGTTAAATTTGACTTCCGACCCAAATCTTGAGAATATTTTAGCATCGGAACGTCGATTATGAGATTAAGTATGTTATAAACATACAGTGCGAGAATTGCAACTACGCTCCCATTAGTTTACTTGTAAACGCACGGTTTCTATACGTTCCTGATCAAGTCAAAACCTTTGACCGTTTTAACAGAACATAGATTCCAACTCCAAGGTGTTTGCTTCAATCCAGAAATGGATCGGTGAAGCTAACATACATTCCTAGTTAATTTTCGGAGTTGGGGCCCACCCTCGCTTCTTTGAATTTCGCAGGCTCTTCACTTTTCAATGATCAACAGATCACAGCAATCGGTCATGAGGAATCACCCTCGGTTTAGTGACGGATCCATTAGGATCAGCGAACTTTAGGCTCCACAGGTGTAGATCCTACAACACTCTGTAGATCCAACCTTTGCTCTCCCTCAACAGGTTAAACAACCTCCTTTTTTCTCGAATTTCTTCGAGCTGTACTTTTACTCCCACTGTTCTTCTTGGGAAAAACAGAGTTCCGAACAACAAGGCTTTGTTCTCGGATTGGTTGCAAAAGTACTAAGCCTCGGTTTCCCTAGGACAACCGGAGAAGCAGCCCTTATCAGATTTGGGTTCAAGTTTGTTTGTTGACAACTGCCTTACACAAACCTTGCAATCCCAATTAATCAGAAAAACATACTAGGAAAACTTCCAGTCCACATCCAATGTGGTGTCTTTCAACTGATTATGATATAAAACTATTTGGTGTAAACATATTCATTTTAGAGCGTATTTTAAAAGGATAATGGAAGATTCCTGTGACTCATCATTAATCGGAGCATATCTAATAAGGTCCGATTCGTTCTCTCAGAAACACCATTTAGGTTTTCCAGGAGAAAAGAGCTGTGATATGACTTCACACTCACTTAGATGATCACCCAATCCTTGACTCAAGTATTTTCCTCCGCGATCTAATCGAGGATCTCAATACTTCTGCCAAATCGGTTCTATACTTCATTTTGGAACTCCTCAAAGGATTCCTACTCGTGTCTCATCAAAAGAATACAACCATACTTATTGATGCCATCAATGAGGTAGTGAAGTACTAAAGATTTCCTTTGGCATTGATGCTCATCGGGCCACACATATCAGTACGTGTAAGGCCCAATTAGCCTCGGGCCCTTTTCTTTAGCTCTGCTAAAGAAGCCTTAGTCATTTGGCCCAGCAAGCAGAATTCATATCTCAAATGATTTATAATCAAATGAGCCTAAAGCCCATAACAATGGAACTTCTGAATCCGCTTCACTCTATGTGGTCAAAACGACTATGCTAAGGAAAAATCGAGTTCAAGTCATCAGACTTAAACTGTTTGTTATTTATGTTATATATACAAGCTTACATTGGTTTAAGATATAAAACCCATTATCAAAAGGGGTGCTACCATATAATATTTCATTAAGATCAAAAGAGCAAAACTTGTCTTTTATCAGAATGAAAAACATCCAAATTCTTACAAGAAAATGAAAGACATCTCTGCTTAAAGCAGGTACATAGTAGCAATTACTTAATTCAAAAACCAAGCTTGAAAGGCTCCTACAAGTGGAGAATCTCTACGGCTCATGTAGCAACCATTTCTCCATACCAGACTCGCAGTTCCACTTGTCCTTTCCTCAACGTTCTACTGTTGCTTAGGCCCTGCATATTTCCAAAATATTAGTACCACAACTAGTATCCAATACATACGTAGAACTTGAAGTAATAACACACCTGAAGAAGAAGTACCATACATCTCCTTCATCTCTTGTGAATCTTCCAAGAATTTTATGCAATCTCTCTTCCAATGTCCTAACTCATCACAGTAGAAGCACTTTCTAACACCAGATGGGCCGGACTTGGGTTTATATGATGACACAGGCTTATCCTGATTCCAAATCTGGACGGCCTGCCTCTACACTTGTCAACACAAGATTTCTCAAATCTTTTACCCTTTTTGATGTCTTGCTCTGCTGTTTTGAGCATGCCATGCAGCTCAGTCAACGTCTTCGTCAAGTCATTCTTGATATAGCTTTTGACAAATTTATCATAACTAGACGGCAGTGACTGCAGAATGATGTCAGTAGCAAAATCTAAGCTGACAGGACAATCCAGTTTCCCCAGGTTATCAATGTAACCCATCATTTTAATGACATGAGGACTCACTGGAGCATCCTCTGGTAGCTTGCACCTAGTGAGAGACTTCACCTTCTGGAATCTCTCAACTCGTGCCATATCCTGAAACTTCAGTTTCAGGCTGGTGATCATCTCTATTGGCGACTCCATGTTCTCGTATTGACTCTTCAAGTCCAAGTTCATGGTAGCCAACATCAGACCACGCACATCTACCACATCAATATAATGCTTATTCCAAGCATCATATATTGCATTTGAGCGATTGGTCCCAAGCCTTTCTGGAAGAGCTTTCTCAAGGACATAGTCCTTGCTCTCCTGCTTGATGATTAATCTCAAATTGCGATACCAATCCAGGAAATTTGATCCATTTAACTTGTCCTTCTCAAGGACGGATCGTAACGAGAAAGTAGTTTTAGACATAGGCTGAAATTTTAATAAAAGAAAATTTTAGTTATGAAGCTCAGGAAATGAGAAATCTTATCTAATAAGAAAACTCGCATTATATTCAAACAATGTTTCCTCTATGAATATAATGTTCCAAGACCCATACATCACTAAAATCTGAGTGGATGACTCGTCATTGTTGGATCGTTTAGAGTCTCCTGATTCAATTCTCAGATTGATTCATCCTACTAAACATGCAGATCTAGGTTCTCTTGATTAGAAACATAATAGATCTCACCTGTTACCTTGTTTATGCAGCGGAATGGAGGTACGGGTCAGAGATCAGCAGAACCACCAAGAGGTTGTTCCTCCAAAGGCTCACACACGCACACTTCGGGAAGAGAGGCTGCTAGACCAAAAGAGAGAAGGCGCAGAGAGAGAGGAGGGAGGCGCAGAAGTGCTGAAAAAAAATAAGAGCTAGGGCAAGTTTTATTTAATAAAACCCTTGTCCAGTTCTTATGGGCTTTTGGGCCCAATTCTCAGTTCTGATTAAATCCCTTGCCCTTTTAGTCTCTCTAAGTACAGTAAATGCCTAGCACTTTTACCGTACTTCTGCTAAACCGTTCCTTCGTATTTTCCCGTTAGCTTAGGCGTGTGACCCATATGGGATCATATAATAAAGGCAATAAGTCCAAGACTTATAGATCATGAGCGGACTCTAGCAAGCCATCATGACCCCCAGTATTATATGACTTATGTCTGATCATTGACATACTCTTACTTTCTAGAGACAGTACAGAGATTACTGGACATAATTCCAACAATCTCCCACTTGTACTGGAATCTCTGTATTCATAATCCTTTTGTCTCAATATCTCGATTAGTCATAAGGCAAGGTGAGTGTCATCCTTATTAAGGCTAATCATGTTCATCGGACTCTGATTTGATACTGACAATCCAAACGACTCGGGACAGTCCGTTTGAGCATGGCCATGCATTTTCCAGTATTCAAATCTCCGATTGGCCTAGAGATATTCACTCCATTTATATTGGAGGGACAAATCCCGTCTTGTTCCATCACTGTGAACTACTCATTTCATAATACACCCAAACAAGGTCCTTATAACTATCGCTTAACGACAGCATTAGACAATGATCAAAGTGCATTAGTTCATGTGCAGTCACATGCATGCGAACTCAGGTCTAAGGACTATACTCTATAGTCGTAGTAAGAATCTCTTATGACACAGATATAAATATCCTGAAGAGTTCTTATAAGCGGGTCTTGTCCGGTCGTATGTACCCCAACATACACCTATGTACTGACTTTGATGCCGTACATCTATGACATCCTGAGACTTTGTCATAAGTCACGTGCCAATCTAGTCTCACACGGTTGTTGGTGTTCCAATTTCAACAACCTTCGACTAGGGACAGGATGATATAAGCCATCTATCAAATATAGGGTCTCATGATCAAGCTAAATGACTTTGATGACTCAAGATCAAGTCATTTACTTCGATGACCTATAAAATGGTTCATATCATTTTGGAACGATTATTTCATCACAGTTAAAATAATCTTGAAATAATAATTTCATTAAACATAAAAATGTTTTACAAGAACATATCAAATAACTAAATAAAGCCCTCAAACTCCCACTCAAATTTAGATTACATTTCAATGTCTCTAATCCCTACAGCTTCAGTCAGGAACTCGAGCTTAGGTCTTGGGAGTGGCTTTGTCAATGGATCAGCGACGTTATCATCTGTCTGAACTCGGCTGATCTTGACTTCCTTTCTATTAATGATGTCACGTATCAAGTGAAATCTTCTTAGAACATGCTTGGATTTCTGGTGTGATCTTGGTTCCTTTGCCTGAGCAATAGCACCATTGTTATCACAAAACAGTGGCAGAGGCTCAGCCGCATTTGGTATCACACCTAGTTCAATAATGAACTTTCGTATCCAAACAGCTTCCTTCGCTGCTTCCGAAGCGGCGATATATTCAGCTTCTGTAGTGGAATCAGCAACGGTGTCTTGCTTGGAGCTTCTCCAACTGATTGCACCGCCATTCAGACAAAAGATATAACCGGACTGTGACCGGAAATCATCTTGGTCTGTCTGGAAACTTGCGTCCGTGAATCCACTGACTTCAAGCACATCACTTCCACCGTACACCAAGAACTTGTCCTTAGTATGTCTTAGATACTTCAGGATATTCTTGACGGCAATCCAATGGTTTTCACCTGGATTTGACTGGTATCTACTCGTCATGCTCAATGCATAAGCAACATCAGGACGAGTACAGATCATGGCATACATGATAGATCCTATTGCAGATGCATAAGGAATATTCTTCATGCGCTCAAGCTCAGCAGCCGTCGTAGGGCTCTGCTTCTTGCTTAGCGTTGTGCCATGTACCATTGGCGTGAAGCCCTTCTTGGAATCTTTCATGCTGAATCTCTGTAGGACTTTGTCAATGTATGAATCTTGACACAAGCCTATCAGCCTTTTAGATCTATCCCGGTAGATCCTGATTCCAAGAACGTATGCGGCTTCACCCATGTCTTTCATGGAAAAACAACTTCCAAGCCAGTCCTTTACCGACTTTAACATTGGAACGTCGTTTCCGAGAAGCAGTATGTCATCGACATACAGAATAAGAAATACTATCTTGCTCCCACTAGTTTTCTTATACACGCATTGTTCTCCTTCGTTTCTGATGAAGTCAAATTGCTTGATCGCTTCATCAAAACGAAGATTCCAGCTCCTCGATGCTTGCTTCAATCCATAAATGGATTTATGAAGCTTGCATACCTTCCCAGCATTCTTTGGATCTATGTAACCGTCAGGTTGTGTCATATACACATCCTCTTCCAGAATTCCATTCAGGAAGGCGGTTTTCACGTCCATCTGCCAAATTTCATAATCATGAAAAGCTGCAGTTGCTAGTAGAATCCGAATAGATTTCATCATAGCCACTGGTGAATAGGTTTCATCATAATCCACACCGTGAACTTGTCTGAAACCTTTTGCCACCAACCTGGCTTTATAAATCTGGACATTTCCATCCACGTCAATCTTCTTCTTGAAGATCCATTTGCACTCGATGGCTTTTACACCAGCGGGTAAGTCAACCAACGAAAACACTTGGTTGACCGACATGGAGTCCATTTCGGAATCAGTGGCCTTACGCCACTTAGAGGAATCTGGGCCCATCATGGCTTGATTGAAGTTCGATGGTTCATCACCATCAATGATCAGAAGATCATGACAGTCAGTCACGAGAAATCCTTGATATCTCTCGGGTTCGTGACGGATCCTCCCGGATCTTCGAACTTCAGGTACTACAGGTTCAGGCTCTACAATTTCTTGTAGGTCCTCCTGCTGCTCTTCCTCATTAGGTTGAGCAGTATCCTGTTCATCTTGAATTTCTTCAAGCAGTACCTTACTCCCACTGTCTTTCTTAGAGAGAAACTCCCTCTCAAGAAAGCTACAATCCCGGGCAACAAAAATCTTGTTCTCGGAACGCAGGTAGAAGTAATAAGCCTTGGTTTCCTTCGGATAACCAATGAAGTAGCATTTATCAGACTTTGGTGTAAGCTTGTCAGAGATCAATCTCTTGACATAGGCTTCACAACCCCAAATTCTTAGATAAGACAGCACTGGAGCTACTCCAGTCCATAATTCATATGGTGTCTTTGCTACTGCTTTTGATGGCGCTCTATTTAGAGTGAACACTACTGTTAGCAGAGCATATCCCCAAAGGGATATTGGAAGGTCTGTGTGACTCATCATAGATCGAACCATATCCAATAAGGTCCGATTTCTCCTCTCAGACACACCATTCCATTGTGGTGTTCCAGGAGGAGTGAGTTGGGATACGATCCCACACTCTCTCAGATGATCACTGAATTCTTGGCTTAAGTATTCTCCTCCTCGGTCGGACCGAAGAGCCTTAATGCTTTTGCCAAGTTGGTTCTGTACTTCATTTTGGAATTCTCTGAATTTCTCAAACGATTCAGACTTATGTTTCATCAAATAAACATATCCATACCTACTGAAATCATCAGTGAAGGTAATGAAGTACTGATAGTTTCCTCTTGCATTTGTGGACATTGGGCCACACACATCAGTGTGTATCAGGCCCAATAAGTCACTGGCCCTCTCGTTAGGTTTATTAAAGGGGGCCCGGGTCATTTTGCCCATCATGCAGGATTCGCATTTCTCACATGACTCAAAGTCAAATGAGCCAAGAAGTCCATTCGAATGGAGCCTCTTGATGCGTTTCTCGCTGATGTGCCCTAAACGACAATGCCATAGAAACGTTCGGTTCTCCTCATTAGGTTTGAACCGTTTGGTATCAATGTTATAAATTGGCGCGGATTGATCAAGTATGTAAAGCCCATTCGTAAGAAGGGCACAACCATAGAACAAATTGTTGCGATTGAAGGAACATAATTTATTCTTAACTGAAAAATCATAACCTTCCAAATCCAACAAAGAAATTGAAATAATATTTCTGCTTATCGCAGGTACAAAATAACAATTATTGAGTTCTAAAACCAATCCTGAAGGTAAAGACAACAAGTATGTGCCTACAGCTAGTGCAGGAACTTTCGCTCCATTCCCAACTCGTAGCTCCACTTGTCCTTGCTTCAGCCTCCTACTGTTGCTGAGTGCCTGCATATTAGTACAAATATGAGCCCCACAACCAGTATCCATAACCCATGAGGTATTATCAGAAGTAGTTGTATTAACTTCTATAACAAAAATAACTGATGAAGAAGTCTCGAGAGTCTTCTTCTTCAATTCCTTTAGACCTTCTTGGAATTTCTTACATTCTCTCCTCCAATGCCCTGGGTCTTTACAGAACCTGCAGATGTCAGTAGGCCCAGCCTTGGATTTGGGCTTGGGCTTTGGCGTGTCCTTGTCCGAGACTTGGACAGCCTTAGCCTTTCCCTTGTCCTTGGCAGAGGATTTCTTAAAGCCCTTGCCCTTTTGCACCATAAGCACATTGGGGTCCTTGGCGGTTTTCCTCAAGTTGGGCTCTGCAGTCTTGAGCATTCCGTGAAGCTCAGGCAATGTCTTACTCAAGCCATGCATATTGAAGTTCAGGATGAACTGATCATAGCTTGCAGGTAAAGACTGCAGAACGATGTCGCAGGCAAGTTCCTGGCTGATAGGGCAGTCGAGTTTCTGAAGATGATCGAGATAACCCATCATCTTCAAGACATGAGGACTCACTGCCGCATTTGCAGCCAACTTACAGTCTAAGAGGTTCTTAACTGTCTGGAACCTCTCAGTCCTTGCTTGCTCCTGAAAAAGCGATTTCAGGCTTGCCATTATCTCGATGGGTGACAACACACTCTCGAACTGCATTTGCAGCTCAGCAGTCATTGTCGCCAACATCAGGCAATAGACATCATTTTCATCTGACGAATGCTTTTCCCAAGCATTATGCAGAGTCCTGGCGGCATTGGCAGGAGGCCTCTCGGGGAGGGGATCACGAAGGACATAATCCTTCTTCTTTTGCTTGAGGACTAGCCTCAAGTTCCTTGACCACGTCAGGAAGTTCGTTCCAGTCAGCTTCTCCTTCTCGAGAACAGACCGGATTGAGAATGTGTTTTGAGTGCTTGTAGTAGTCATAGCTGAAATATAAGATAAAAAGGTTATTAGTTAATATGTTCAATCTGATTAATCTTGTATTATTCTTAATATGATTAATCTCGCATTATATTCAATAACATCAGTTACCCTCAATAGAATATAATGATTCCAAGATCCACATATAACTAAGATCAAAGTGGGCCACTGGCCATCACCCAACCTTAGCTTATATCGGTAAGCCCTATGTCGGCTAATTATATCCGTGATATAACTCTTGGTTGTGAATCTGGGCCCGAGGCCCAATCCACTCTGATGTCTCAAGGCCCGGGACTCCCGATGGCCCAGTCAAGAAAACCAGACTATACAGTCATGTAATCACTAACGTCTGGGACTCCCAATGACATTTATGAATCACAAACCGTCTTACCCAAGCAAAAGTAGACACCCTCACACTGTAAGGCCATGAGTACAATTGAATGGGCTTCGACAGCTGACATAGACTGGACAAGACATCCAACGCTTGATATTATTTGAGGTTTGTAGGTTTATTAAAATTTTATCCCAAAATAGAAGATTACTATTTTGGGAAAATTTCCTTTTTGAGAAACCTACTAATTTTGGAAACTTTCTAAAATTGGAAACTTCCTAAAATTGGAAACTTTCTAAATATAGAAATTTCCTAAAATCCAAAACATGCAAATCTAGAAACTTCTAATTTAAGAAACTTTCTAATTTCAAAATTTTGGAAACTTATTAATTTAAAAAATCGTTTTTATAATTTTATAAAAATAAATTTTAAATTAATTCTGAAGAAAAGACTCAAATAATTGGCCCAATTGTTTTAACTTCTTGGCCCGAGGCCCAAGAATTGGTTCATGTCCAAGACATAACCCAATTGCCCAATTAAATGACATAACCGGTCTGGTTCATTAAAATTGGTCTAACCAAAATTAATTACTACGACGACCACAATTGTCAACCGGTTATTTACTAAACCGGATTTTCTCAATTTATTTGGTCCAACCAAATCAAATTAGAAAATCACTGGTTTAGGCACAAAATCCAATTTTTCGACTTTGGATTTCTTATCCCGGTTTAACCAGAACTTAATAAATTTATTTAGTCTGTTTATTAAACCAAGACGATTTAAGTTTTAATCAAATTAAACTGAACCATCACTCAGGCAAACCGAACCGACCTTTAGGTCACGGTGAACCGAACCGAGATGCAGGCTTCACGCGATCGGGAATGATCGGGACAGCCGCATGCCGCGATCGGGACGAGTTCGGTTGCGTGATCGGGACGGGAGCGTGATCGTCGAGCTCGGGTCGGTGGCTTCACGCGATCGCCGAGCGATCGGGACAGCCCGGGTCGAGAGCGGGACGATGCTGGCTTGGCCGAGACGCGAGAGAGGCACGGCATGATCGCATCGATCCAAGCCATCGATCCGCGATCGATGCAAGCGATCGGATCGGCCACGCATCTCGCTGCCCATCTCGCCGTGATCGACTCGACCACGCGACTCGATCCATCGATCGGTCCGTGCGTCTATTCGATCCGGACGTGCGGTTCGACCACACTCCGACGCAACCAATTCATATAGATTGGATCATGCGATTTCTTGTTTGTTTAGGTTTTAATTCTTCTTAAGTGTTTTTCTCTTATCAGTAGATTGATTCAAAAACACCTCTTTAAACAATCCTAAACATGATTCTAAACAAGAAAAACCACAGAACCAATGGCTCTGATACCACTGTTGGATCGTTTAGTGTCTCCTGATTCAATTCTCAGATTGATTCATCCTACTAAACATGCAGATCTAGGTTCTCTTGATTAGAAACATAATAGATCTCACCTGTTACCTTGTTTATGCAGCGGAATGGAGGTACGGGTCAGAGATCAGCAGAACCACCAAGAGGTTGTTCCTCCAAAGGCTCACACACGCACACTTCGGGAAGAGAGGCTGCTAGACCAAAAGAGAGAAGGCGCAGAGAGAGAGGAGGGAGGCGCAGAAGTGCTAAAAAAAAATAAGAGCTAGGGCAAGTTTTATTTAATAAAACCCTTGTCCAGTTCTTATGGGCTTTTGGGCCCAATTCTCAGTTCTGATTAAATCCCTTGGATTTAATCAGGCCCTTTTAGTCTCTCTAAGTACAGTAAATGCCTAGCACTTTTACCGTACTTCTGCTAAACCGTTCCTTCATATTTTCCCGTTAGCTTAGGCGTGTGACCCATATGGGATCATATAATAAAGGCAATAAGTCCAAGACTTATAGATCATGAGCGGACTCTAGCAAGCCATCATGACCCCCAGTATTATATGACTTATGTCTGATCATTGACATACTCTTACTTTCTAGAGACAGTACAGAGATTACTGGACATAATTCCAACAGTCATCACCCAGAGTTTAGTCATCTAGGTAAGCAAATCATTGCTAATTGTACCCAATACAACTCTTGGTCGCAGATAAGACACTCCATGTCTCATCCACTCTGATGTCTCTGGGCCCAGAACTTCTGATAGCCCAGTCAAGTTAAACCAATCTCTTCAGTCTTGTGATCATTGACAGTCGCACTGCAAGTCTATCAATGATCACCTGCCTTACTCATGTAATTGTGGATACCAAGGACTCCAAGACTATCCAACAACGAAATGAGTCTTGACAGTAGACAAGATTGGGCAAGACATCAAGGTCACTTGATATTTGGTTGAGGAAACGGACCTTTAAAGGGTTAGTAAATCAATCTCTTAGGTCATGTAATTGTTGATGTCAAGCACTGCAAGACCATCAACACAACTACCTGCCTTACTCATGTAATTGTGGACACCAAGCTCTTGGCAAGAGTATCACAACAACGAAATGAGTCTTGACAGTTGACCATATTGAATACTAATCTTTGATCTAATACACATTCAATGTGTATTAGATAGGTTAAGAACATATTTACTTCTAATTTTAATTAAGTTATAATTGTTCTTATTTAAGTGGGTTAGGTCATTTGGTTCAGTTTTTCAATCATCTGGTTCAAAACCAAACGATTACGGTTTGCATCGTCACTACATGCATCGACTGACACACTTGGTCGACACTTGATATGCAACCTTAACCAACCCTATAACCGGTCAATCCAATTGAACTGATTCTACCAGTTTTAATCAATCGCGATAACCGGTCCAATCTAATTGAACCGACTTATCCGATCATACTGATCTTAACCAATCAAATCGGTTTATACCAATTGAGATAACCAATTCAATTCAATTGAATCAATTCATCCAATTTAAACCGATCTGATCTGTTTTTTTAACCAAGCATGATAACCAGTTCAATCCAATTGAACCGATTAACCAATCGCAAGGCCTGTGTCGACCGACACTAAACCTGTGTTGATCGATATAGTAGGGTATTAGGGAATTTTAATCGAATTAAACCGACATAACTGATATACCATGGATTTTAGGGCTTTTAAGCATGGTATATGTGTTATTTATCGAGTCTTTTACTATGTTTTAGAGTCTTTTCAGGTGTTTATTAGGTACAAGCACATTTGGAGCATATTTGGTGATTTAGACACTTTCTGGAGCTAATTGGAGTATTTGGCCGAGAGATAGAGTTCACTGTTGATATCCGCGAGTTGCAACGATCGTCACACCTGTGGCAACGATCGATGCACCAGCGAGATGGGCCAAACGACGGTTTGATGAAGAATGATAAAATTGCAATTCTGCCCAGAGGTTCCTAATATTTACAAAGAAGTCCCAAAACGTGTTTTAGGTTATAAATAGAGTTTTTAAGCCAATGTTTAGGCTACGCTTGACACGCTTTACTTTAGTTTTATCTTATTTTCAGAGAGCCTGAGGGGCTGATCCTGATCTCGGAAGAGACTTGATTTTGAACCCCAGTTCTTATTTGATTTTATAATATTTGGTTTTCTATTCAAGATGTTTTCTGTTTCGATGAACATGTCTGAGTAGATTACCTGTTAGGTTGAAGGATTCTCATTAAGGATTTCAGAGAATTATAGTTTAATTGATCTGTAGAGATTCATATCTGCTAGTTCTTTATCTAAGTTGTTCTTAATGCCTAATCTGAAGTAGCTAATCAGAATTATGATGTTAGGTTGATTAATGCAGCGGAAGTTGGTTAATTTAACTAGAAAGAATTTAGATAAGCAATTAAACTGTTCGCAAACGGAAGTTTGGTTCAGGTTAATTGTGAACATATCAAACTTGGAATTAATGCTAGTTTAATCTGTTAGTTCTCGCAAACGGAAGTTTGGTTTGCTGCACTTAGACTTAGAGAATTATCGCAAAGGAATTTGGTTAATTTTATATCAGTGTTTGAGTTCTAGAATAGTTATTGATTGGATCTAGATAGATTGATTGCTTGCGTTCCTGATTTCCTGAGAACTCCTGAAACCTAACGCCTCGCCTTCTTGCTTACAAACTCACTTGATTTACTTTGCTATTTCGTTTACTGTTTTCACATCTGCTTCGCTTAATTTAATCTGAACTGCTATTAATCTATTGTGTGACTGAGAGTCCTCGTGGGATTCGATACCTTATATACTACGATTGCATTAACTGTGCACTTGCAGTAGAATAGGGAAAACTATACAACCTATCAAGTTTTTGGCGCCGTTGCCGGGGACTCTTTGAGTTCACCTATAGATTTAGTACTAGGATTTAGACTAAGCATTCTTTTTAATTTTCTTGTTTACTCACGTTTTTGATTTTTGGATTCGCAGGGATTCGCACTGCATCGATCGTTGCTCACCTTGCATCGATCGACACAAGGCGAGAACAGCGATGCTGAGATCTGAGACGTTCAATAGGTTCCGCGCCATGGAACCTGTGATTCTGATTCGCGGTGAAAACGGCGTTCTACGAGACCAAGAGGGTCACATATGCAACGCAAAAGGTCAGAAAATAGATGGGGAAGGAAATCCCATCTTACCAGATTACCATGTATTGGTTGGGCAAGTAGCTGAGATGCAGAGTAAGATAGACGACATCCACGACATCTTACTTAGGGAGAGACAGTTCCGAGCAGAGGCAAAAACTGATAAATTTGCAGAGGTACATTATATGGCTGGAACCGACTCTTATGGACATACATTGGGACATCAACACAGAAAAGGTTCTAGGCATGCTCAAGGATCAAGAGACCATAACTACACTTCCTATCTAGCACCTCCTACACAAAGGAGCAGACTAGAGATGATGATAGAGCAATCAATTGAAAAGCAACAGCAGAACACAGCTTCCTTCAGCTCGAAGCTGGAGAACCTGTACACTAATCTGAATGAGAAATTTGAATCCTTGAGCACTCGCATGAAGCAGCTGGACACACAGATGGATCAAGTTTCAAGTTCTGCTCCAAGGAAGGATTCTCAAGAAGCTCATGCCAGCAACATTCCCATTCAGGATGACATACAGATGGATCATGGATCATATCTAGCAGTTAAGGCTGTGGAATTTATGGAAGACGGTGGGGAATTTGATGTTGAATTGCCTGAGTTTGAAAGCTTCAATGCACCCGACTCAACAGAGATTGACATGGATCTCTTGACTTGGATAGTTCAGATCGAAGTGGGGCCAAGCCAAGAAGAGAAATTTGAGTCTGAGATGGCTGGATTGGATCAAGAAGCGGATAAACCCGAGACCATAGTTGAAACACGAGAGGAGACGATAGCATCGATCGATGCATCACAAGCACCGATCGTTGCACCCCGAGAGGAACCAGTTTCACTCATATCTCAAGGACCTGCTAAGGAAAGAACCTATAAACCTCCATTGCCATTCCCGAAAGCTCCCGTTAAGTCTAAAGATGTGGTTCAGTGCACAGTGATGGTTGACAAGAAGATGGTGGTTCCACAAGAGCCTATTCTAACATCTTCAAGGCCTAAAGCTACTCATAAACAAAAGGCCCCGAACATCAAAACTTTGCCAAAGGTGAAGCATAAATCCTCTAAGTTTAAACCTCCTGACTCCACTGTTTTGAATACAGGAAAGAGCGTTAAAACACCCAAATGTCATTTTCACCCTACATTCATCCCGACGTTCCTTGGACGACATCATGCTGCTACTGCTTACACACCACCATGGATGATAAGGCATTCACAGAGACACTCAAAGTCTCTGTTGAAACCTCCATGAGTCTGACCTCTTTTCAAAAGTCAAGCTAATGACTTAAAACAAGCGCTGAGTGGGAGGCAACCCACTGTTAGGTTTGATTATTTTTCTTTCTCATTTTTGGTGTTTTTCTTAGGATTTCACGTTTTTAGTTGTTTTTGTTAAATATTAGATACAGAACACCAGTCTGGAGATGTGTGTCGATCGTTACAATACGAAATAATCGCACAGCAACGGTCGGTGCACTTAGTGCAACGATCGGTGCCTGTGCGACAGAGGTAAAACCCGACAGAACTAAAACATCCATTAACAATTTTTCTTTCTTTTTACCGATCCTTAGCTGGACACTACTGGGGACAGTGTGTCTTAAGTGTGGGGGAGGTGTTACTGACTTTTGTTTTCTGTTTTCTTAAGAGTCAGTTCGTTTTTTAAATAAAATTTTGTTTTATTGAGTCAAAATTGTTTAAGTAAGAAACTATGATTTTCTGAGAAGATTTACAAGACTTGCAGGAACTTAAGTAACCATTGGGATGAAGTTGCAGGATCTATCTATGACTATTAGAAAACCCCATCACAGATCAACCTACTGGGAACACCCACATCACTTCAGGTATCAGAGGATCCTTTTACTGACTTCAACCTTAATACTGACTTAGATTTCTCACCTAAGGGCTTGGTATACTTTGTGTCGGATTCCCTTGTTAGTTCTGACACAGCCTGTAAACCTGTCCTATTTAGTTCCCTTCTCCCCTTCTGTAAAAAAAAAAAAAATAATAATAATAATAATAAACTGAGGATGAGTTAGTAACTCCGAAGTGGTCATGGGAATGGTAGCTGAAACTCTCATATCCTGTGTACCATGGAATGTGTCCAAAGTACACCCCATAACGGGAAGAACACTGATAAAAAAAAAAAATGATACCCAGTGGGGAAAAATCAGTTGTTAAAGAAGGAAAAGAGAAGAAAGGAACTAGAGAAAGATAGTATGGTGGTCTAGAGCTGATAAGGTAAGAATCCACGTGCCCTTTGATCGATACTCCTTAGGTGAGACCGCACTTAAATACTTGCAGAAGTCAGTAGGGAGAATTTGAATGCTTGAATGTGATTGTGGAGTTTACTTAGGACAGTTGCTAAGTGTGGGGGAAGTACATTGTGGTCTTGATATCGTGTGATTGATTTTTGCAGTGGTTTACTAAGGGGAATCTGAGTATTGTAACTTCTAGGATGAAATGAGTTTCTGAAGAGTTTTCAAACCTCTTATCTACATTTAGTTCTTTGTCTTGCTTGAGGACAAGCAAGAGCTAAGTGTGGGGGAGTTGATATACCATGGATTTTAGGGCTTTTAAGCATGGTATATGTGTTATTTATCGAGTCTTTTACTATGTTTTAGAGTCTTTTCAGGTGTTTATTAGGTACAAGCACATTTGGAGCATATTTGGTGATTTAGACACTTTCTGGAGCTAATTGGAGTATTTGGCCGAGAGATAGAGTTCACTGTTGATATTCGCGAGTTGCAACGATCGTCACACCTGTGGCAACGATCGATGCACCAGCGAGATGGGCCAAACGACGGTTTGATGAAGAATGATAAAATTGCAATTCTGCCCAGAGGTTCCTAATATTTACAAAGAAGTCCCAAAACGTGTTTTAGGTTATAAATAGAGTTTTTAAGCCAATGTTTAGGCTACGCTTGACACGCTTTACTTTAGTTTTATCTTATTTTCATAGAGCCTGAGGGGTTGATCCTGATCTCGGAAGAGACTTGATTTTGAACCCCAGTTCTTATTTGATTTTATAATATTTGGTTTTCTATTCAAGATGTTTTCTGTTTCGATGAACATGTCTGAGTAGATTACCTGTTAGGTTGAAAGATTCTCATTAAGGATTTCAGAGAATTATAGTTTAATTGATCTGTAGAGATTCATATCTGCTAGTTATTTATCTAAGTTGTTCTTAATGCCTAATCTGAAGTAGCTAATCAGAATTATGATGTTAGGTTGATTAATGCAGCGGAAGTTGGTTAATTTAACTAGAAAGAATTTAGATAAGCAATTAAAATGTTCGCAAACGGAAGTTTGGTTCAGGTTAATTGTGAACATATCAAACTTGGAATTAATGCTAGTTTAATCTGTTAGTTCTCGCAAACGGAAGTTTGGTTTGCTGCACTTAGACTTAGAGAATTATCGCAAAGGAATTTGGTTAATTCTATATCAGTGTTTGAGTTCTAGAATAGTTATTGATTGGATCTAGATAGATTGATTGCTTGCGTTCCTGATTTCATGAGAACTCCTGAAACCTAACGCCTCGCCTTCTTGCTTACAAACTCACTTGATTTACTTTGCTATTTCGTTTACTGTTTTCACATCTGCTTCGCTTAATTTAATCTGAACTGCTATTAATCTATTGTGTGACTGAGAGTCCTCGTGGGATTCGATACCTTATATACTATGATTGAATTAACTGTGCACTTGCAGTAGAATAGGGAAAACTATACAACCTATCAATAACCATGCGAGATAACCGGTTCAATCCAATTGAACCGATTAACCATTCGCATAGCTTGTGTCGATCGATGCACCCAGTGTGTCGATCGACACAATGCGATTCTTGAATCGAAACCCAAATTTTCAATAGGCGTTTTCGTGTTGTGTCGACCGACACAAACTTGTGTCGATCGACACTGTGCGAAAACCCTAAAACTTTATAATCGTTTTCGCGGTGTGTCGACCGACACAAACTTGTGTCGATCGACACTGTGCGAAAACACAATTTTTTCGTTTTCAATACAAAATCTAATCCGAGATTAATTTCAACGAAACGAAAACTAGCATGTCGATCGACCCTGTGTCGATCGATGCACCTAGTGTGTCGATCGACATACTTCTCAAAACTTGAATTCAATGTGTATCCAATACACATTGACCAGACCATTTACCAATGATCAATCCCATACAAAGTGTATCCAGCTTGCTTAGGTGTGTGACCCTGTAGGTCCACATAATACTAGCAATGAGTTACCACTCATAAGTCATAAGCGGTTTCTAGCAAAACATTATGATCACCTAGTATTACATGGATTGTCCGATCTCGACAATACAACTATCAAGCAGAGTATGTACAATATGATTTCAGGACATAATCCCAACATGTGGCAGAGACTCTGAGGAAGTAGTGCAATTGGCCATCGTCAGTCATGGAAAATTCAGACTTCAGCAAAAGGTACACCAGAGTCGAACCTTGCTTGAATGTGAAAAGCGACGCGTCACATGTGCTTTGTTTGAACCCCTGCGACAAGACAAAATTAGTGAATCTAGCATTCCACGCTCTTGGAGCTTGTTTTAATCCGTAAATGGATTTATCAAGCTTGCAAACGTATCCTTGTTTTGACTCATCACTGAATCCTGGAGGCTGGAACATATATAGTGTTTCTTCTAGCTTGCCATGGAGAAAGGCATTCTTGACGTCTAACTGGTGAACTGGCTAGTTGTTAGCAAGAGCTATGTGCAACACTGTTCTTATCGTCGTTGGTTTTACAACCGGTCTGAAGGTTTCCTCGTAATCTATACCTTGCTCTTGTGATTTTCCATTTGCAACCAGTCTAGCTTTGTGTCTTGATAAGGAGCCATCTGCATTATATTTATGCTTAAACAACCACATAGAACGAATGATGTTAGTTCCTTTAGGACGAGGTACCAAACTCCACGTCTTATTTTTAATCTGAGCATCGTATTCATCTTTCATAGCTAGGGTCCAGTTTCGATCCTTGAGAGCAACTGAATGATTAGAAGGCAGAGGTGAGATAGTTTCAGTGTTTAAAGAGAGGATATTTTTAGGCTTTTTGATCCCATGCGAAGATCGAGTGGACATTGCATGTTTTGGTGGTGGAGGCTGAGCAGGCCGAGAGGCCGAGATGGTCTGGGTTCGAGTACTTGGACCCGCAATGCTTGGTTGATCAGATGTAGGCAGTGACTGAGATTGAAGTATCTCTCGGAACATAGGTGAGATGTCACTGTCCTCGTCGAGAAATTGGTAGTCTGAGACGGATGCTGAGGGCTGGAGATAAGGGAAAGTGGTCTCATCAAAAAGAACATTGCGAGAGATGATGATGCGTTTTGACTTCATGTCAAAGCACCTATAACCACTGTGAAGAAGGCGATAACCCAAAAAAATGCAGGCTGTAGATCTTGGTGATAGTTTGTGTGGATTGCTATGATTCACATTTGGATAACATAGGCAACCGAACACACGAAAATGGGAATAAGAGACTGGTTTTTGGAATAGGACTGAGAAAGGTGTTTTGTTGCCAATGGCGACTGAAGGTAGAATGTTTATGATGTGGACAGCAGTGTTTAAGGCTTCTACCCAAAAAGAAGGTGGGAGGTGAGCTTGAAAGAGAAGAGTTATCACAGCATTGTTGATTGTGCGAATCATACGTTCCGAACGGCCGTTTTGTTGGCTCGTATGGGGACATGAAAAGCGAAACACAATGCCATGAGTGTCGAAGTATTCATGAAAATGAGAGTTGTTGAATTCACCTCCATTATCACATTGGAGAGATTTGATCTTTGTATCGAATTGTGTTTGAACGTAGTTTGAGAAATGTAGAAATTTAGAGAAGACATCGCTTTTATTTCGAAGAGGATATACCCACAAGAAATGAGAGTAGTGATCCAAGAACAAGACATAATAGCGAATGCCAGAAAGAGAAGGTACAGGTGATGACCAAACATCCGAATGAATCAGATCGAATGGTGCAGAGACTGTTTTATTTGTGGCGACAAAAGGGAGTTTTATTGGCTTTCCCATAGCACATGCAATACACTTAAAAGACAGTGTTTTATTACATGGGATATCAGCAGAAGAAATAAGAAATTTTAGATTGTCATTACTTGTATGAGCAAGACGACGATGCCACAAATAAGAAGTTGAAGAAACAAAGGCTGAAGGTTGAACTTGAGCTTTATTTGAAGGAGAAAAGACTGGGTAAAGATCGCCACTGCTGTCACTGCGGAAAATGATTCTCTTCGTTCGTAGGTCCTTCACAGAAAAACCACAAGGATCAAATTCAATAGAGCAAAAATTATCCTTCGTAAAACGCCGAACAGAGATCAAGTTTTTGATTATAGAAGGTGTAACAAGGACATAATTAAGAGAGAGAGGTCGAGTGTTAGAAGAGATAGAAACTGAACCAGTTGTTGTGACAGGGATCGAGCTTCCGTTCCCAACTATTACCGATTTTCCGATGCCCGTATTAAAAACAGAGGTGAGGGTACCTGATGTCGAGGTGAGGTGGGAGGTTGCTCCGGAGTCCATGTACCACTGTCCATCAGTCGGATCCGATAACGTCATGGTGTTAAATGCTTGTGCAAAGTCTGCCGTCGGCGTGTACGACTGTACTGGAGCCACATTGTTCGTCATTTGGTTCGGAGCATTGTATTGTGGTCGTGACCCAAGTATGCCCGAGAAGCCTTGTTGCTGCATTTGACTCCATTGCTGGAACTGCTGTTGCATCCAAGCCGGAAATGAGCCTTGTTGGTTCCAAGAGGTGTTCCGTGATTGCCAATTGCCTCTACCGCGAAAGCGATTGCCATGGTTGCGTCGACCACCGCGAGAATTGAACCTGTTTTGCTGACGATTTTTAGTGGTCACAGGTTGATCAGCGGAGACTGTAAGGACATTGTTTGATGACGAGTTGTCCTTGTTGCTTGCGCTTGGCTTGACTCCTCTTACAAGCCTATCTTCCTCAAGTTGGAGCATTGATCTTGCGATTTCGAAAGTCGGGAATGGCTTGTGGTGCATAATCACGTTAATGATATTATCGTACTTAGCGCTTAAACCGTTGAGCATGTAAGTGACCAAGGTGCGCTCGTTCACTGGTGCATCAACGTTGCTCAAGCGATCTGCGATCTCTTTCAGCTCCTGAGAGTATTGTCGAATGGTGAGATCACCGATCAGCTTTGTCCTCAGTTCGTGATCAAGCTGGATGGCTCTGGCCTCTTTCTTGTCCCGAAAAACGTTCTCAATCCGAAGCCAATTTTCGCGAGCCGTGGAGTCACTTTTGAAGACATGGCGGAATAGATCTTTGGTTAAGGTACCATAGATCCATAACTTAACGAGGCCATCCTTCTTTGTCCAAGGCGCTAGATCTGCGCCAACTGGTGGTGTTGTGCCGTCGACATGATTCGATACATCAAAGGTGAGACAGTGGGTGAGGAATAGCTCTCTCCAGGCGTCGTAGTTGTGATCGTTGATATCGAGCACAACCGGTATGTGGTGTTTTATATTGGTAACACCAAACGCACGATCATGAGCGGCGACTGGAACATTGGCAGCCATTGATGAGGGAAGCGGAAGGTTAGAAGAATCGAGAGATTGGAGAAGAAGAAAGATTTAGAAGAAAAATCAGAGATTTAGCTCTGATACCATGAAAGAGTATTATTTCCCTTGAATGTTTCACGTTGTATTCATCACAATATATACAACAATCAGTTCAGAAATACATGGGAAAGATACAAGATATTCTGTTTACAAAAATATACTATCCTAACTGATTGAGCTAAAGCTTCGCTTAATATATCTTTCTTTACATAATTGGATCCATGATCATAGCAATCTTAGATATGTGATTGATCCTTAATAGATAGAACATAACACAAGCAGACGAAAATTCTTAGGAGATCATATGATGGAGACATACCCCTGCATAAAGAGTTATACTCTCAAGGATTGGAGTGGAATTTCAAGTATTTAATTGAACCGCTGTCCGTATGCGTTCTCTCCAAAAACGTTTTGGCAAATTTGTTTGAAAGTTTTAAAAGTTGACAAACCCCACATAAACTCCATGCCATTGTAACTATATATGGTTTTACTTGCTTTCCAAACTATATTTCAGCCAAAGAAAGTAATTTTTTGACGTATTTGTGCAACTTAAGATTTTTTTTTTTGATAGGCATGCAAGTCCAAACAGCAGGTAAGAAGTCGCTAACAATAGTAAGAAAATATCATGCACCAGAAGAGGACGTTCTCGATATAGACCTCAATAAGATTTTCTAGTTTTATAATTGTTGTGAAGAATGTGACTATTTTCTCCATGAAAAGTGTGTGATCTCCCTATGAAAAGACAACACTTATCAAGTTATCATACAACAAATCATTTACCCTACATGCTAGAGGTGAAGATCCCCAGAAGAAGTGGTTTCAGTGTAGAATTTGTCAAAAACCATTGACTGGTTTCAGATATATACGCTTTGATTGGTAATCCCTTACCGTTGCGGTAAGGGGTTTACCACTTTGATAATCACCAATCAGAAAAGTGGTACCAAAAGCGATATTAAATTTTTTTCTCTCATTTTCTTATACCGTTTTCTCTAACCGTTTGTTCTTACCTTTTGCACTATTTTTTACCGCTTATCATTTTCGCTTACCGCTAAAATTACCGTTCTGCTTTTGTTCACTAATCGGACCCATAAGCTAAAGTGGATCAAACCAACAAACTGTCAAACCAATGTCAAGAGCTTGGAGTGTAAGTCACTTTTGCGGGAGCCTGTCTTAACACATTGTTTTGAAATTTGAATGGGACCCCACTTTATAGAGTCACTTCTAAAAAAAACATTTATGTGTAACAGTAACAGAGAAAAAAAATGAAGAAACTCACAGCAGAAAGGGCATGTCTTTTCCCGCTGAACATACTTGCTGCTGATTTCCTTACAAAGGAAGCTTTTGAGTTCTGCATAAATTTTGAAAGGGCATATGTTGAGAGTAAATATTACAGCTAAAAAATAACTACTACATTAACGGATTGAAGACATAAACCTATCTCTAAACAACAAGATGGCATATAATACTAACTATCTCAAATATCCCCTATCCATATTTGGGATGACCTACCCTTCTCCCAACAAAAGAAAAAAAAACATTTACAAAACTGAATGCAAAATGACTCTGAAGATCTAAACAGGAACGTACCCTTGTGGCAGTATTCCCAACCGAAGACTGTACTGTCAGTTTTGTATGAAACAACATCCAATTAAAAGGGGGGGGGGGGGGGGGGCAACCACAAACAAAACTTAATGTTCAGCTTAACCGGTGTGTGTAATAGAAGTCCACAAACCTGAGATTGTGCCAGCTGATTTACCACCTGAGCTTGCAATCATTTCTGAAAGTTTCTTTCTTCTAACCCGATGGGTCTCATACATCAAGTTTTTTCCAACGACCTTTCTAAAGGTCACATACCTATGGACTGACATAGCCAAAAGAGAATAAAAAATCACTACAAGAAAAATGCACATTGTTAGCACAGTGGAAACGCTATAATATGCCTATTACAGCGTTTTAATATTGGTCATGACATGAGGAGCTATCTTAGACCCCCTCCTATAATAGCGTAAATTTCTCCTGCTATTATATCGCGATTTATTATAGCGCGAATTTCGTCGCCGTAGTATTCTTAATAACAGCAACATATTATTGTTATATCATATCTTATAGTGGCTCTTTTATTTCGCTCTAATATACTTAATTATAGCACTGTATTCTCGCTAATTTATCTTTAATAGTAGCTCTTTAATTTAGCTATTTTGATATGAGCCGTATTCAAATATTTTGTAGCCGAGCCGAGCCATATTAAATTATTATTATTTTATTTTATATCAATTGGCTTTATATTAAAAAATATCCTAAATATTTATAAAATGATTTTATTAATAACAAATGTTAGTAACCAATAACATATAAAATTTACAATCTGAAATTTACAATCAAAAATTACAATGCATCAATCCGATACAAGGTAGATCAATTTCCATATAACTAACCCCAAAAAAACATACCATCTCTAGTAGTCATCCAAAATCTCTTCTTGCGCATCTTTACCCTCAGCTTCTTTATCTTTCTCATCAGCTTGCTTCTCCTCATCTTCATCGGCTTGTTTCTCCTCGTCATCAGCTGACTATAATCCACCTTGGGCCAATAGCAATTGCCACTTTTATCAAAGGACCAACTGAAGCACCTTCAAAAACGACAGACACAAATAGAAGTGAAAATCTCTTTTTAAAAAGAACAAGAACATAAGGAAAACAAGACTATGATACAATAAGCAGATACAAACAAATAACATTTGTACATGGTTAAGTTTCTAGACAATATTTTATGTTGTTTTATGCCGTTTTCAATACATTGCTTCATAAGGAAATGCTAGTGAACAAACAAGAGCTGCAAATTTTATACCGTTTTATGCCGTTTTCAATACACTGCTTCATATGTTACTCAGATACATGAACACTCTGACCCTCATTCCCTGCAGGAACATAAAAAATAAGTCTTCTTCAAAACCTGATTAAAAGGATTAAACAAGAAAAAAAAATAAGGGATGTGTTTGGGTACTGGTTCGACTTCGACTTGACATACAAGAAAATTTCAGTATCCAGTTAACAAAAATTTAAGCATAACTAGTCAATTTAGATTAAAGATATACAACAATCTAAAAATAAAGATGCCAGTGTATTGTTAGAAGATGCAGTCAACTAACTTCTAAGATTCTCAAAACTTGATGCCGAGATTCTATGACCCACAAGAACGTTTTGGATTTTGTTGAAGATATAAGGAACTTGATCTGATAATAAGTCATCCTATTAAATTCAGTTGCATGAACTACTCATCGTGGTTTAATACATAGATATTTCTAGAGCCAGTCAAAGAATAACAAGGAGATTAAAGTAATGAGTCACCTTTTATATCCTAGGATGGTCGTAGAGTCTGCAAAGTAAGTGACGAAGAGGGTTGTTAGTTCCTACACAAATCATAATCAAAGTGAAAACTAAATTGTTATTTTATTCACTGTATTAAACATAAGTTCAAATCAAACGATCTTGTAGCTCACAATCTTGGAACAAACAAAATCAGGAGGCTTAGATAAGCAAACGATCTTGTAGCAAAACCACACGGCTCACTCTAACCCATATCTTAAGAACCTAATCTGACCAGCCATACCGGAGAGACTAAAGACCAAAACTACCAACAACTGGGCAGAACTTAATCACGATAAGCAAAAATTTAAAAAAAAAAAGACAACTCCAACTAACTGGAAACAAAAGTAGATCAACAACCAATAACCATCGAGCTATGAAACACGATGATAACAAAGTCATAGATACTGCAAATATTGAGCCCAGCAAATCTGAATCTTAGGCGACAAACACGCAAACTGTTGAGCAAAAGTCCCGAGGAAGCTGAGTCCACCATAAGGGTTTGAGCGACCACCTCGCTCTCGACTCGACCTCTTCCTCCAGCAACAGGCACAACTCTTGGTTTCTTTCCTCTTCTGCCCGGTCGTAAGAGAGATCGATTTAGGGTTTGTGGGAAATTTGTCTTTGATTTTGAGAGGTATGGAGAGAGGACAAGGTAAGAAATAGCTAGAGGTAGTGAGAACAGAGAATCGATAGCTTGCGATTTGTGTTTGATTTTTCGATAGAGAATCGATAGCTTGCGAAAAGATTGGGAGGAAGAAGAAATGGGATAGTTAGACGCAACATTTTTAAGAAATTGGGGATTTGGAGAAAATAAAAATTTTGCCGGGATAAACAAAAAATTTGGCCAAAATATGGGAATATGTAAAAAAACAAGAGAGGGAAACAAAATGAATTGGCTCTAAAACACTTTTTTTAAGGAGAAATTGGTTCTAAAACATAATTTTTTACTTCCTCTTTTAAAAATGTTTATTTATTTTCTTCTTTAAAAAAACTTTATAAATATTTTATTTATAGTATTAATGAAAAATTATTCTTATATGTTTCTTTTTTTCTTCCAATTTTATGTTTTTAGAGTAAAACAATAATTATTGTATTTTTATGTTAAATAAAAAATAAGAAAATTATGTTTAAGTATGAATCTTAAACCCTATATTCTAGTACCCTATCTTAAATCTATACTACAATGTACTAGCTCTTATGTTAATTGATTTTAATTTGATTAATAGGTTATTGTTAGGATTTTATAAGTTTAGGGTTTAAAGTTGTGTTTAGATTGTGTGTTTAAGTTTTTGATTAGGGATTGAAAATTTAGGATTTAGTATGATTAAACTTGAATTTTCTTGACATCTTTTATAAACACTATATTTTGTTTTTTTTGTTTAAGGTTTAAAATTTAGAATTTAGGGTTTGAAGTTTTGGAGTATGAGTTAGAGTTTAAACTTAAGTTTGAAATTAATTTTTAAAAATATTAGATTTGAAAAATAATAATTCTTTTATATGTTTTGAATATTAGTTTTAGGTTATAATTTAGGGTTTTGATATTTATTGGAGTTTAAGGTTTAAGGTTTAGGGTTTAGAGGTGCTAATCTATTTGTGATAATCCTAACCCTAAACCATAAACCCTAAACCTATACTATAACCATAAACCCTAAACCTATACTACAAAGTCCTAAACCCTAAACCCTAAACATATACTACAACCATAAACCCTAAACCTATACTTATGATATAATAATGAATTATATATTTCATTGATAATTGTGAAATTTAAAAGGATTTAGATTTCAAATCCTACATCCTTAATCAAACTCAAACATTCAATTATTTTATTTTTTGTGGGTGGACAGAACTCAAAAATTCTTTGTGTTACAATACTAAATCAAACTCAAAATTTCTTTTGTTTTATTTGATATCTTAAATTATATGTTAACTATTATTTTTTATTTTATTTATATAGGTAGCAATAATAAATTAGAAAAAAAATTATAGAATTAAACCCATAAAAATGAAATACATTTTTACAAGGATGTATCACAACAACATGAGTTAAATTTTCAACATGTATACATTACGAAGGGAATTAGCTTGATTGAATGAAGTAACTGATCGAAGAAGATAATTTAGGATTTCTATCACAAAAAATTATGAACTCCTTGAATTTATCTGCTCATCAACAATATATCCCTGCACCAAGAAGAACGATCATTAGATGATGACAAAGTTGCATCCAAACTCTCACATGTTTTTCAAACATCCAAATAGTACGAGATGGTTAGTTATTTGACTCATAGATCATAGATTGACTAGAACACTTTTTTGTCGATTGTTTAGCTTTCTTTGTTTCCCTGAGCACTAGTTTATTCTCTTCTAAAGCCGCCTGCACTACAAGAAAACAGAGCCTTTACCGACGGAATTTCAGACGGAAAAAAATCCGTCTGAAATTACCGACGATAAACCGACGGAATTTCGACGGGACGTTTTCCGACGGAATATCGTCGGAAATTTCCGACGGTTTATCATTCCGTCGTAAAATCCTGACGATAAACCAACGGTTTAACTAGCCGTCGGTTTTCCGTCCTATTTCAGTCGGTTTAGCGTCGGTTTATTATAGCCGTTAATGTGACCGTTTATTTGACCGTTGGAGCGCCAAAAAACCGACCGATTTCCGGCGGATTTCCGTCGGAAATTATTTTATATATATATCTCATGTCTCCTCTCATCCCCTCCACACATATCCCTCCATAGCTCTCTCTCTACCTCTCTCTTTAACCGAGCAAAATGTCATCTTCTAACTATTACCGATCGTGGATGGACGGAGTTAGGGTTGATGAGGCGACGAGCCTAGTCCGTGAGCAATATGCACTTGGTATTGCGGAATTCATGTCGTTAGCTTCCAATCAACCACATACATTGAAAACCGGTAAGTTAAGATGTCCATGTCTTAATTGCCGAAATTTAAGAACTGTTACGATTGGCGAAGTATGGTATCACTTGTATTCAGTTGGGCTTATGTCGGGTTATAAGATTTGGTATCTTCATGGAGAAACTGCGGATTATGCAAGTAGTAGTAGAGAACCTTACGGAAGTACTAGTACTTTGAAACCTCATGTTAGTTTTAGCGAACCTTATAGTGCCGATGTAGATTTTGGTGTAGGTACCGTCCAGATGGTTAATGATGCATATAGAGAAAATATTGTATAAGTAGGTGAACATCAAATTCCTAGGGTAGATGAGGAACTTAATGTAGAAACGAGGAGATTTTTTGACATGTTAGATGCAGCAAAGCGGCCGCTTTACGATGGTTGCAGAGAGGGTCATTCGCCATTATCATCTGCTACACGATTAATGGGCATAAAGACGGACTACAATCTGCCGGAAGAATGTGTGGATGCAATTTGCGACTTTGTGAAAGATATTCTTCCAGAAGATAACCTTGCGCCAGCTTCATACAACGAGGTCGATAAACTTGTTAAAGGGCTTGGATTACCGTATGAGATGATAGATGTGTGCATCGACAACTGTATGATATATTGGAGAGAAGATGACTACCGTCTGGATTGCAAATTCTGTAAGAAGCCTCGCTATGAGGATACTGGGGGAAGAGCTAAGGTTCCGTTCAAGATAATGTGGTATATGCCGTTAACCGATAGGTTGAGGCGCTTATACCAATCGGAGAGAACTGCGGGGGAAATGAGATGGCATGCTGAGCATAGAAGAGGAGCAGAGATTGGACATCCATCGAATGCTGAAGCGTGGCGACATTTTCAGAGTGTATATCCAGATTTTGCATATGAGCCACATAACGTGTACCTCGGATTATGCACAGATGGTTTCAACCCGTTTGGAAGGCATGGGAGACAATATTCGTTGTGGCCAGTGATTTTAACTCTTTATAACCTACCGCCAACTATGTGCATGCGTCGAGAGTTTCTTTTCCTCTCCGTACTCGTTCCCGGTCCAGAGCATCCCAGAAGATCACTTGATGTGTTCTTGCAGCCATTGATACATGAGTTGCAAATGTTATGGACGTCCGGTGTTGTAGCATACGATGTTTCATGCAAGGAAAATTTTATGATGAGGGCTGCATTGATGTGGACCATTAGCGATTTTCCGGCTTATGGTATGCTATCTGGATGGACAACACACGGGAGGTTAGCATGTCCGTATTGTCAGGAAAAGACAGATGCATTCCAGTTGAAGAATGGACGCAAGTCGTGTTGGTTTGATTGTCATAGAATATTTCTACCGCATGATCATCCATATCGGAAAAACACAAAACTTTTTACGAAGAAGAGGAAAGTGTTTGATGATCCTATTCTCCAAGATGATGGTTCAAAAAATTTGGGGCTCTTAGAAACCTTTGGTGCACTAAGAACTGTTGACTGCGGTGGACAAGGGCATGAGAATATTTACGCAGCTGGTGTGGTCCACAATTGGCACAAGCAAAGCATCTTCTGGGATTTACCATATTGGAAGGACCAGTTACTAAGGCATAATCTTGATGTCATGCACATTGAGAAAAATTTCTTCGATAACATCATGAACACTGTTCTCAACGTGCAAGGGAAGACGAAAGATAATGTGAAGTCTAGGCTTGATTTACCTGGAATTTGTGATCGGCCGGAACTTCATCTTCAGAACAACGGAAAACCGCCAATTCCAGCATATTGGCTAGACTCGAAGTCGAAGGAAGAGTTATTTAAGTGGATTATGCTACAAGTTAAATTCCCTGACGGGTATGCATCAAACTTGCGTAATTGTGTGGACACTGATGGAGGAAAGTTTATCGGAATGAAGAATCATGATTGTCATGTGATGATGCAGCGACTCCTACCATTTGCATTTGCTCATCTCCTTCCTCGAGATGTCCACAAAGCAATTACAGCTGTCGGATCTTTTTTCAGGGATATATCCACCAGGTCACTCACTATTGAAGGGATCAGAAATCTGGAGCAAAACATTCCTAAAATCTTATGCAATCTAGAAAATATATTTCCACCGTCTTTCTTCGATGTCATGGAACATTTGCCTATTCATCTACCGGGTGACGCTAGACTTGGTGGTCCGGTACAATATCGGTGGATGTATCCTTTCAAGCGCTATATGTTCCACCTTAAAAAGAAGGTGAAGAATCCCGCTAAAGTGGAGGGCTCTATTGCCGCTCAATATAAAAACGAAGAGACTGCGACCTTTGCTAGCTACTACTTCCCTTCGCAAGTACGCACCAAGAGCAGGCGGCCAGCTAGGAACGATGATAGGGGAGAGAGGCAAATTTATAGGTCAGTTGTTCCTAACATTTTTCAACAGATTGGGCGGTTAAGTGGAAAAGCAAGCAAGCGGCAACTAACAACTCAAGAGCATACACATCTCCACAAGTACATTCTAACCAACTGCGAGGAAGTATCTGAATATGAGAGGTATATATATATATATATGTTAGATTTATATTTTTAGGTGCACTTGGTTTATTTATTTCTAATATATAAAATTTTTGTAGGTTATATATGGAAGCTCTCCAGTTTCATCATCCAGAACTGGACGAAGCCCAACGCGAGGCTCGTAAACAAAAAGACTTTAGTCATTGGTCTTCCTTCTCCTCTTAGCCACTGCAGTTTCGCCCGCCGCATTTTGGTCTGGAAAACACGTCTGGCGACCCGGTGGAATTCCTGCCAAACCGTGAAGATTATATCGGGATTGAAATTGAAATAGGCCTGAGAATTAAAACCGTAAACAAATATTAATTAGTATAAAAAAAATATTTTAACAAATAAGAAAAATATATATACTTACCAAGAAATCCTCGAACCATAACTCTTTGACGTTGGTCGGGACATTGTAATATGCAAGATAACCACCGACAAAACGATCCCGTATTACGTCGCTAATGACAGCCGGAATTGAAGCATTGTAACCGAACCAAATGGTCCGGTTTTGGCGGCTCGGATCCAAAACAGGAAGACGTTCCCGACCCGGTTGAGTTAATTCTCGAATTAACCAAGAACGCCATGACGGGGAAAAAAAAACGAAATCCATTTTCTATTTTTGAGAGCAGAGAATGTTTGACTAGATGATGCAAATCACAGAAACGTCCGTACATATTTATAAAAAAAATCGATGAAAAAACCGACGGTATTCCGTTGGTTTTGAATTTAATACCCGAAAAGATATTTACCGAAGCGTTGCATGGGGAAGAGAGTGGAGTTAAATCAGATTTTGACCGTTTAATTCGGTAATCCGATGGATTTCCGACGGGTAACCGACGGGTAACCGACGGGATTCCGTCAAAAAATTCCGACGGAATTCCGAGGGTTTAGGGTTCAGGGTTTCAATTATGGTTTAGTGTTTAGCATTTTATAATGTTCACACTATTATGTAACATTAACATTGATGTTTTGCATTACAAGTCTCGGTTTTTAGAATATTATGAAAATTACAACTTAGATAAGGTTTGACAATAACTTCGACTTAACCGTTATTGTACAATACTAAGTGTTTAGGTCCGACGTGTTGTAATTTTCTCAATGTCATACAAACCATGTCATTTAGTTCAGATACTGAAGTCTAATAGTATCAACTATTATTACATTAACTATTAATTGGTTTTGCGATATTATGTTACCCAATACGATACCCTAAACCTTGACCCGTCGAAATTCCGTCGGTAATTACCGACGGAAAACCGTAAGAAAATCTCCATTTCGACGGTATTCCGTCTGAATTTGTTAATAATTTTATTATTAGAGTCAGCGTAAATGATACCCTAAACGAAACCCTAAACCCTCAGAATTCCGTCGGAAATTTGTGACGGTTTTCTGTCGGTTTATTATTTTTCCGACGGAATGGCGTCGGTTTATAGTCGGAAATGTTAATTAATCGGCCAAAGAGAGCAGTAACTTTCTACTCTTCCCCATGCACGTCTTGGTAAATGTCATTTCAGAAATTAACTCAGTTTCCGACGGGTTACCGTCGGTTTTACCGTCGGAAAATAACCCGTCGGATTTACCGTCGGAAAATTTTCTATATATAGAACTCGATTGCATGAAGATTCATTCAAATCACAAACACAAAACTTACCAAATGGATTTCGTTTATTTCTCTCCCGAAGCCCGCGAATCTGCATTACGCGAAATCGGAATGCCGGGTCGGGGACATCTTCCCAATCTTGACCCATCCCGCCAGGCTCATCGAGCGGTTTGGTTCGGGTACAACACCGTCATTATATCTGTAACCAGTGATATAATTGAGACACGTTGGCACGGCGGCGGCTATCTGACGTACTACCAACTTCCGACGTCCTTCAAGGAAGCTTGGTTTAGTGATTTTCTCGTAAGTAATATTTTTAATTTATTATTAAAATATTGACTTAAACTAAACTTCACCTGCTCCCAAGACCATCTGTTCATAGTCTGGCGCGAATTCCACAGGACCGCTAGACGGGTTTTCCAGACGAAAATGAGGCGGCTGAAGCTACGTTGGGAAAGAGGAGAAGGAAGGCCTGCTTGGATTCCTGCGAGGTCTTGGAACCTCATGGTGCGTCAATGGCGGGAGACGGACGTGGGAGATTGGTTCACCAACCAATTCCCGAACTATAATAGATTTTAGTTTATGTTATTTTTATTTTAATGCAATGTTTTTTTTTGTTTTTTAAAAATGCAATGTTTTATTTTCATTATGAAACAATGTTAAGTTTTTTTTTAATAAACAATAGAACTGGTTAATTATATCTACTATTTATATGTAACAATAAACAATTAATACGAAATGGCTCAATTGGTTTAAGGCAGGAGGACAAGTGCTTGAGGAGGGGGGTTCGAGTTGAGGCACCAATGTTTTATTTTTAAAACCGTAAGTTTAAAAAAAGCTATACATACTATTCCTATGTATCATTAAACGACTAATACTAAACGGCTCAGCTGGTACCATTGGTGAAAATATATGCTAGAGGTGGTTGGTTCGATTCCAACCTTCCACCAATTTGTTTTTTATTTCCGACGGAAAACCGTTGGTTTTCGAAAATCCGTCGGTATTCCGTCTGTTTATATGGCGCCTTTTTTGGCGAAAATTTGGGCGTAACCGCCAAAATTTGGCGAAATTCAATTGGACCGCCAAAATTTCCGACGGAAAAACGACGGTAAATGATTTCCGACGGTTGTCCGTCGGAAACCTTTATAATTGTGTCGCGATTCATCTTCTTCTCCATTTCTCTGTAACATCTCTCTCTCTCTCTCAAATCGTCTTCTCCCATCTTCTCTCTACATTTCCGCCGCATTCTCGCCTCAAAAGCCCAATTCCGACCGTAAATGGAGAACATGAATGTGTAAGTTCACTTTTAACCGATTGAATTCTTTTAAATTTCTTTTTTTAGGTTTTTGGATGCTAGAACTTGGTTGCATGTGTAGATTGATAGGTAGTTTCTAATGAGAATGTTAGATTGAACAATTTGATAGGATTTTGGATTGTTTACATATGTTTTTTGTGAAATTTGTTTTTGTTTTTCAACCGTTTTTTTTCCAACCGATTTAAAACGTTTTTAAAACGATTTCAAACGTTTTAATATCGTTTTAGATCGTTTTTAGACATATCTAAACTCTAGAATTATTTCTAAGAACATTAATTATTTTTAGAATTTTTTTGGAAAATAACTTTGTTTTTTAAAACGCTTTGTTGTAATTAAAACAATTTTGTAAAAACGTTTTTAAAATATTTAATATTTTTAAATTTTTTTATAAGAATTTCAGAATTTTATATGATTTTTTCAATTTTTAAAACAATTTGACATATTTATGAAAAACATTTTAATTTTTTTTTATAAATTTTGCAAAGTTTAACCCAATTTTGTATAATTTAGATATCGAATTGTCAATCTAAATTCTCGATTGGATTATAATTTTGTAGGGACACTTTTTTTACTTTTGAGGAGTTTATGGCCAACACTCCTGCGAATGCTGTACCGGAGAATACGTTACCAGAGGAGCCACCGCAGCAGCAAGCACCGAGACCCCGACGGTCTAGGTCGACTCAAGTGCGGCCCCCACCTGCTCCATTGTCTCAAACAGAGCCGGGAACGTCTCAGATTCGGCCGGAGGTTCCTAGTGGGAGTCACTTTGTGTCTCAGGCCACACAATTTGTCCCGCCGAGTATTGCCCCAGAGATATCAGCAATACTCGATCAACCGGGACGAGAGCTTCTCAAACGGCTCGATCCATTCTACGAGACCAACCCGGGAACTTTGAGGTAATAAATCTTTTTAATTTAAATTTTCATGTTATATTTGCTTATTATACAAATATTAAACTTTTGATTTTTTTGGTTTTATCAGGTTTACGTTGACCGAATCCAAGATCGCGAGGAGCATCTTGGGAATGATGTACAACATGCTCCACGCCGGGTACCCGACGTACAGAGAAATGCCTTTAGCCTCTAGGCATAACTGGTTCCGCCAATTCGCGGTAAATAATGTTAACTTTGTTATATATTTATATATATATATATATATATATTTTTTTTTTAATTCTAGCTAATATTTAATTTTTCTTTTTTTATAGCAAGAGTATACTTGGGATAGCAAGTATACAGAATTGGTGGAACAGGAGTTCCATACGAAGGCAGCTACGCATTACTCGAACGTCCTCAACATATGGAAGCAAAAGTGGTGCAACGCAGAAGTTCCCAAGGGTATTGACGAAGAAGGCGATACTTGGAAGGGGTTCGTCCGTCATTGGAGTAAGCCTGCGACCGCAGCAACCTCTTCGACAAACTCGCAGAACCGTAGAAGTCGGAGGAACGGTGTCGGGATGGCAACTCATAATGTCGGAGCACGGAGCACTGCATCGAGGAAATTAATCTTGGTAAGTTTCTTTTTATTTTAATTTTCATTATGTTTAGATTTTTCTTTTAAAGTCGAAATTTGTTTTTGCAGAAACAAAAGAAAGGAGGGCGAGATCCGACTCATATTGAGCTCATCGAGGATGGTCACAAAAACAAGGAGACGGGCGAAATCCAAGATCCGATTGCTCGGAGGATTGTTGAGTCGACGAAGAGGCGTTTGGAAGAGGTGGTTACCCAATCCGAAGGAATCGGTTCGACGGAAGAGATATCGGACGAGCAAGTCAACGAAGTCTTCCTCGAGGTAAAATTTCAATTTAAATAAAATATGAATTAAGTTTAACAATTATTTAATCTCTAACATAAATTCATAACTTAAATACTTACAGGAAACAGAGAAGAGAAGAGGCAGGATTTTCGGTTTGGGAAACTTGGCGGACAAAGCTACGACACCGCATTCACGTTTTCGTCCAGAACCCGACGTGGACTTCGTCGAACTCATCAAGGAAAAGGATGCGGAGATCGAAGCGTTGAAGGCCAAGTAGGCGCAGATGGAAGTCCGGATGACAGAGAAAGAGGCAGAAACCTCGAGGAAGATGGAAGAGATGAGTACTCGGTTTGAGTACTTTATGCAGCACGGCCATCTTCCAGACGCCGCACCGACGAACCAGGGGGGAAAGGGAGGAAAGAAAAAGGGGACGGGAAAGAAAAAATAAACGGGAATGTAATTTAAAAACAGTTTTTTTAAAAAAATAAATTTTAATAAATTTCTTTTTTTTGTTATATATTCTCTAAACAATAATTAATTTCGGAATTATTTTTTTTAATTATTATAACGTATCCGTTGGAATACCGTCGGAATACCGTCGGAAACCCGTCGGTTAAGAACCGTCGGAAACCCGTCGGTTAAGAACCGTCGGAAACCCGTCGGTTGTCAACCGTCGGAAACCCGTCGGTTGTGAACCGTCGGAAACCCGTCGGTTGTGAACCGTCGGAATACCGTCGGTTATGTTCCCTCGGAATACCGTCGGTTATATTTCGTCGTTTAACCGTCGGTCTATTTCGTCGGTTTATGATCGGTAATCCGTCGGTTTATTATCCGTCTGTTTTCCCTCGGTTTATTGTTCCATCGGTAATCGGTCGGTTTTTACAGACGAAAAACCGACGGATATTTATTTCCGACGAAATAGAATTGACGGATTTTGGTGGGATCGGAAATGGTCTTTTCCGAGGGAAACCCGTCGGAAATGTCCCTCAGAATTGGCTTGTTTTCTTGTAGTGTTGTCTCCACAACAAACAGTTAAACTAGTCTTGTATACATAAAAAAATCCAACTTAGAACTAGTGCTAGTAGGAACAAAAGAACACCTGCAATTTGTCTAGTGATTGAATAATTTGTGAGCGGAGGTTTGCATTTTTTTGGACAGTTTGAACAAGGTCAAACTCTGCTTTGGAAAACTGTAGAGAAAATTAGACATGTCAGGAGCACAAAACGGCCTCTCACTTGAAATCGCTTAATTGACAAAAGGATTTACTACTTACTAAGCTATGTGCACTTGGGGTTGTGTCAATAATAAACCTCACAGAACACACTGACAAGCAGCTTATGATGGTGACTTAAACTACTGAATGAAGCTAAAGTACAGAGGCTTCAAGAGAGTATGCCTAAAACATACATCATTGGTGAATAAAAAGTTTGTGGCAGTGTGTTTGGACGGTAAAGAAAGTAAGAAACAAACCTGCGGGGATCAATCTGTGGACTGAATTCTGCCACTGGACAGCAAGCGGAGCAAACATAAGCCTCAAGCCGCCAATGAAGTTTAACACAATAGGTGTGGTACCATTCTCCACACTGACTACAAGAAACCATGGATCTTGAATTATACGGCTTTCGACAAACGCAATGTAACATACTTCGAGCCCATAATGATTGCATCAATCAACCATGATACAAACAGTTTTCGATAACAGTAACGTTATATGTTAGACTTATTAACCATTCATTTCTTACTAACCTGAAGTTCTTCCTCCGCATGGGCATGCAAATTTTTACCCTCAGAATAAAATTAAATCAATCCAAAAATATTAAATGAACGGATTATCATATATTAGTTACATTTTTATCTATACAATAAATATAAAAATGTTTATATTTAGACCATTGTAAAACGGGTAAAAAAAAGAGATTAACCTATTGCACTTATCTATACTATTAAAAACAAATTTTATCTATTGTAATGCAGTTTAAAAATATCTATTAATAAATTTTAATTGATATAATCTTAAATTTATAAAATATTAAAATTATTTATAAATTCTTAATCACGGGTTAAACTATAAATTTTAAAAGAAAAAATTATATATATAATTAACTCGAAAACCTACCATATCGAATCTAACAACTTATATATTACTAAGATTGCACTATATACAAAAATTATTGATTTTAACAACTTTTTGTACTGAAATCACATGCTGAAATATGTTAAAATTAACTTAAATAAAAATGTCAAATAAAATATGCATGCACTTTTACATCAATAAGTTAAACTAAATATTTACTAAAATATAACAATAACCACAACTACTAAAACAAAACATAAGTTAACAATACAAAAAAAAAATACAAAATTTATTAAAAAATTCTCACATTTTGCAGTATACCACTTAATATAGATTACACTGAATAGATAACAAGCTTAATTTATAAAATTGTAAATTTAAAATAAAAATATATTTAAAAAATATAAACCTGCGTTTTTTAGCACGAGTCAAAATCTAGTATATTAGTATATTCTTTTGTCAACAAGATACAAAACCCCTAATGCTACTTGGTGGTTTCGGACCAATATGAAAACATATTAGTATAAATATAAAATAAAAAGAGTTGGCAAAAAAAAAAACAAAAAATGGTAAGTTCTATGATAAAAAAAATATTGCGTGGACCTCAAATTTTTATCATTTTAGATATAAATTGATTTGGTAGCAAAATTATAATAAAAAATCATTATTTCTTATATTCGAACTCACTTCTGGTTTTTCTCTTGAAGCAACAGAAGCAAATGAAGAGGTATTTGATGTGTCAGTCACGGCGTAGTACAAGTGGTAGTACAAAACGTGACTCAGGACGTGATTATGTTCGATTGATGATATATGAACGAATCTTTATGATGTGATTCGGTTTATGGGTTGTGTGCTGAGCTGGATGAAGATCTTGGAGTGAAGATTGCAGCTTGGAGTTGTTTACTTATTCTTTGAATAAGTTTCAAGAAAAAAAGAAAAAGTTACATAAAGGTGTAATAGGAAATATCAAAACAAAAAGGATATTTGCTATATCTTTATTTAGGTAAACTTGAGGAGCAAGTTTAGCCTATATAAAGAGGAGAGGCGTGGCCTTATGAAGATGCAAGAGCTGAGAGAATAAAAACTCAAGAGGGCTTTTGTATTTTGGGAAAAGTCTAGGCTCTAGGGGGAGTTTAGCTCAGGTGTTTGATCCTGAAGAATTCTTGTATTGGGTAGAGCGATAGATCAATAGGGTTTGTTCTATTCTTCTGTAATTGGTGGGATTACTTTCTATTCAAGTGAATTCGAAGTCTGGACGAGGTCCCGGGGAGTAGAAAAATCGAACCCCGTTAACAAACTTTATGTGTCTTACTTTCTGCTTTTTATACTGCCTCACCTGCGTTTTCAATTGGTATCAGAGCGGGTGCTTGATAGAGATTTAGTCTTGTTTCGGGCAGATCTAAGGTGAGGATCAGAAGGTAGCTCAGGAAGTAGCACAAAGTTTGGTTCGATGGAGTCTCACAAAGAAGGAACGTCTATGACCAGACCACCACGGCTTGATTCTTCAAATTATGGATATTGGAAGGTTCGTATGCAAGCTTTCATTAGTGGTCTTGATGAGGACTGTTGGAATTCAATTGAGATTGGTTGGAATCCCCCTGTGATGATTAATGATAAAGGAGTTGAAGTTCTTAAGCCAAGATATCAATGGAGTGCTGAAGAGAAGAGGGCATCAAGTTTCAATTCTAAGACTAAGACTGCGATTTATAATGCAATTGATGCAATTTATTTCGAGTTGATTTCTCAATGTGTGTCAGCTCAAAAGGCATGGGAAACATTGGAGAACTTGTTTGAAGGTACCTCAAGTGTCAAGAGGACTAAGTTGGATATGAAGCATCTAAATTTGATAATTCAGATGATGATGATGGAGGAATAAAGAGTTTTGTGGCATTCACAACTTTGAGCCTGGTTCAGCTACGAAATCTGCAACAGGGTCTGCATCAGCGTCTGCGACGGAACCTGCGTCAGCGTCTGTAACAGGGTGTGCAACTGATAGTGACAAGGATGAAAGTGATGATGATCCTGTAAGTGATGATGATTATTTTGCTGAGAACTACAAAGCCTTGTATGAGCATTGGTGTAAGATGGTTGAGGAGAATGCATCATTGACTAAGGAGAAAGTTAAGCTAGAAGCTGAAGTTGCTGAAGAACGAAAGTATGCAACAGAGAAAGAAAAAGAAGCACAGCAAGCTAGAGCTCAACTTGAAGAGACTCAAAAAGGTGTGAGGATGCTGAATAATGGCACAAAGAAGTTGGATCATCTTCTCACCATTGGAAAAAGTGATCGATGTGGTCTTGGATTCAATGGAGAATCTTCAAAAGCTGATAGTGTTTTTGTGTCTGGTGGAAAGATGGATGTTGCATCAACAACTGCTACAAAGACTGTAACTGTTATGAACTCTGCAACTGGTACGTCGACTGGTACGGCAACTGGTACGAGAGCTGGTACAAGAACTGCTACATCGACTGCAACAAGGAAAATCCCAGAAGTGAAGAGTGCACCTAAACGAATTTGGCGTCCTGTTTGTCACCATTGTGGAGTTGTTGGACATATTAGGCCAAGATGCTTCAAGTTATTGAAGGAGAAGAAACGAATGGAGCAAGCTTATGAAGTGAGATTTCATGGTCCAATATGTTATCATTGTGAATGTAAAGTACATGTTCAAAGGGCTAATTATGGAGGGACAAGGCCCATGAAGATTTGGAGGAAGAAAGTTAATCACTTCGGAGATGGTGCAGTAGGATTTCATCCTCAATATGGAGGAGGACGGTTCATGTGTTAGTTTTATACCATGATGTGAATCAAGTAAGGGGAGATTGGTGTTGCTAGTTTTGGATGATGTTGAATGTTACTAGTGACGAAGCCTTTGATGCTAGGGTTGTTGAGATCACATACATAGTCAAAAAGGGGGAGATTGAAGAGGTATTTGATGTGTCAGTCACGGCGTAGTACAAGTGGTAGTACAAGACGTGACTCAGGACGTGATTATGTTCGATTGATGCATGATATATGAACGAATCTTTATGATGTGATTCGGTTTAAGGGTTGTGTGCTGAGCTGGATGAAGATCTTGGAGTGAAGATTGCAGCTTGGAGTTGTTTTCTTATTCTTTGAATAAGTTTCAAGAAAAAAAGGAAAAGTTACATAAATGTGTAATAGGAAATATCAAAACAAAAAGGATATTTGCTATATCTTTATTTAGGTAAATTTGAGGAGCAAGTTTAGCCTATATAAAGAGGAGAGGCGTGGTCTTATGAAGATGCAAGAGCTGAGAGAATAAAAACTCAAGAGGGCTTTTGTATTTTGGGAAAAGTCTAGGCTCTAGGGGGAGTTTAGCTCAGGTGTTTGATCCTGAAGAATTCTTGTATTGGGTAGAGCGATAGATCAATAGGGTTTGTTCTATTCGTCTGTAATTGGTGGGATTACTTTCTATTCAAGTGAATTCGAAGTCTGGACGAAGTCCCGGGGAATACAAAAATCGAACCCCGTTAACAAACTTTGTGTGTCTTACTTTCTGCTTTTTATACTGGCTCACCTGCGTTTTCAGCAAAGTTTTTATTCATAGAAAAATCAGTAAATATCCTTTATTTTTAGGTAAAAATCAAAATATCAATTGCTCTCGACAATTTTTTTATTGTTTATGTATTTTTAAATTTTGACAAATTATTAATTCATCTTGTTTTTAAGAAAGTTTGTCAATGGAAATCTCAATTATGAAAATGATGAATGATTTTGAGAAAAATAGTAAAAAATGTTATTTTCAAAATCATTAAAATTACTGTTATTTCAGAATATTATTGAAGCATAAGGAGAATTTTGGACCAATTCGACCAAGACGACTCGACCAAGCCGGCTCATATCAAGCCAGTTGAAAGGGTGATTTTTGTCGACCAAGTGACCCTAAAAATCACTTTGATCGAGACACTTTTCCCCTTGTCCATACTAGAATGGAAAATGGTCGAGACCTCACAAAACTTGACTAAGGCGATACAAAACTCGACCAAGGAGATTCTCTCGACCACGACAAAATGCAAAAACCGAACCAAGACGACTTCTTCCACAACAAAGGCTATGGAGAGTATTTCAAGATGATTAAAGCCCATGAAGAGAAATCCACCAAGACCATGAGACTTCAAGAAAGGACCGGACATGAAGATCACCTACAAGAAAGGATCCACTTCATGACCATACGACTTTCGGCCAATGCTCTCAACTGAAGCCCAAACCCACATATTTTTATTACTCTTGAAGATGAGAAATCCTAAGAGCATTCAAACTGCTGGAACATCAAATCGAGAATCTAGACAACTCAATCTTTCCATTTCTAAAAATAAGCCAACCACGTCTACAAGATAAAAAGTGTAAGTCATTGTTGTTACGGGATTTCGATCTAGTCTAAAAGAGTCAGAGTTACGATCAAAAGGGGTCCGAACTAACAAAGAAAGAAGAATTAAAGTGGGTTGGAAAATCTTTGTTATTGATGATTAGGCCGGAGCCGAACAATGAACATGATTACGAGTCGGGAGGTCATCGATAGACGAGCTCCCTAAAGATTGCTTAGGTTCGTCGCTTTATAAGTGTAGCTCGGAGCTTAGTAAGTTACAAGATGCATAAAAGGAACAATAAAGGGTCTATTTATAGTGAAAATGGTCAGACTTCCTGTTGGGTTGTTGACTCCTTAACGGGCTTGGTCTTTGTGGCGAAATGTTTTTGATGAGGTGGCAGATTTCAATGGGCTTATGGATGGGATGCTAAACCCATATCCAACAATTAGTCCTCCCCCTACTCGGCGATCTTCGGCTCGGGTCAGAGTCAGTTAATTTTGTTTGAGCATTTAAGTCAGGTAGAAATTTGTCGGCTTATCTGGCTTGTATAGATTTGCAACCGTCGGATCTCCTGAGCCGCGTGGGAGCAATGATGATGTTCCCTTGGTATTTGCCAAAACAATTCGTGTATAAGAGCTTTTTGGACGGTTTTTCTTCTTTCCATTTTTGGGTGTCGTATTTTTTTCTCTTTCTTGCATTCTTCTTTTTTCCGACCTTTGCTTGACGATGAGTATTGATTCTAATCATTCGTCGTCCTTCAGTAGTGGTGACGACAGTAGCTCGTCTACTTCTTCGAGTATGAACCCATCTGTTCTTAAATCTGCTCATGAAGGGATTGAGTCTTAGGTTGCTAAAGAAGAATCAGTGTCCAAGAATCATCGTCTTCGTTTTGACGTTTTGAAGTATCAGATTGATGGTTCGGGCGTCGATCGGATCAAATCTCTGTTGTCAGGCATGAATGGAGTTTGTGAAGAAGAAGAAGAAGAAGCAAGGAAACCCGTGGTGACTCGCGAGGTTCAGAAATCTCTGTGAAAGCATGAGACTTTAGATAATATAAAGCAGGTTTATGCTCGTCGTTCTGGTCTTGTACTTCGACTTCTGACTGCGGACGAAAGACCGTGGTCGGTTCCTGACGGGTAGATTTGTCTTTATGATTGCTGGTTCATTAGTTGTCACCTTCGGTTTCCTCTCCCTAAGCTTCTTGTTGGTTATTGGGAGCAGCGCAAAATCGCTCTTTCTCAGCTTTGCCAGGCTGCGGTTCGTAATATGGTAGGTGCCATATTGCTTGCTGCTGCGGGAGGATTGATATGACTCTTCACTTTTTTGAAGAAGCGATGAGGATCTTGATTAACAGGGCGAACTCTGGAACGCTGTATGTTACGACCAAAAACTGATATGGACGTAAGCTTGTTACTGGGGCGAGGAGTAAAATAACTGATTGGCAGAATCTGTACTTTTTCGAAGATCAATGATGCGTCGGTTCCTGGCGAAAATAGGCCGTATCAGTCGTCGTGGAAGCATGATCATGGTATGATCGTTACTTTCTCTTCTCCTCCCCTTTAAATTTTCTTTGGTTGACTGTCTTATACTCCCTTCTTCCCCCGCCTTTTTGTTTTTTAGATCGTCATTCGTTCAATGCTCCTTATCCAAAAAAAATTCCCGTGGATTTGAAGAAGTTGATTGCGCTTGGCCTTTTGAGGTGGTCTAATGCTCATTTTGGGAGGATCCGAAAAAATTTTGCTCGCATAGACACCGGGGCGGCTACTTGGGAGCTTAAGCCAAGTGGGGTTTCAGAGAGGAAAAATAAGTCCTCCTTAGGACCTTCTGCTCGTTCTGCTTAAGAGACAGAGGTCATTGGTCGACCTAATGTTGGTGTCCTTTAGTTTTTGATACCCGAGGGCGGGGAAGTGGCTTGAGCTAGGTTCCTGAAGTAGATGGTGTTGACCGAGCAGCCGCCAATCCATCGATGGAGGAGGAAAGGAAGAAAAGGAAAAGGTCGCCGGAGGCCATTCCGATTATCGCTCAAGATGATGGGGATGGTAATGACAAATCAGTGCAAAAGAAGAAGAAGAAAAAGGAGAAATACGGCAAGGAGAGTTGGCTCTCGATTCAAAGGTGAAGGATGTGGTTTTGGCCGAGCTACCGGTCCAAAATTTCGTTTATAAGGAGAATCGTGGATGTAGTAGGACTTAAGCGGTTGATTTCTCCTTCCGTTTTGAATATTCTGGGACTCGTGCGATTATCAATGATTTTAATGCGTGTGCTCGACTTCTTTGGTCGGCCAGGGCGAGTCCAACCAAAAAGTGTCCCCCGATTTCCAGCTTGTTCAGGCCTGGCCTTCATCGGAAAGTGGGTCGTGGTCGAGTCCGAGTAAGGGTTTTCTCGTTCTCTCTTCCCCTACCCTCTCTCTCTCTCTCTCTCTCTCTCTCTCTCTCTCTCTCTCTCTCTCTCTCTCTCTCTCTCTCTCTCTCTCTCTCTCTTTGTTTAGTCGTTGTTTCGAGACTTTCTTGCTGCTTTTCCCTTTTCCTGAGCTCTTGTTTTTCGTTTTCCTTTTTGTTGTAGACCTTGCGGACGAGAATCGCCTGGTGGACGCTTACGAGCATGAAATTAAGATTCTCAGGTTCGATAAAAAGGAGCTGGGGACGAAGCTTATCGCGATACAAGGCAAAATTCGTGAGCTTGAAGAAAGTGGTGCAGCCTTCCAGCGAGAAAGGAAAAAGGTTGAGAGCCTTAAGCTTCAGATTGCCGATTTGTCACGAGAGCGAGAAGGATGTTTGCCGAGTGCTTCGGCTCGTGATTCTGCTGCGGAAGCTAGGGATGCATTGCTTGCTGCTCAGACTGCGAAGAAATCTATGTGTGATGATCTCCGAGCGTTTTGTGCTGATGAGGTCGCTCGGTCGAGGGTCGAGATTTTTGGCAAGGCTGAGGCTTGTTTGTAAAAGATCAGGAAGGCTAGGGAAGAGGACGCACGATCTCAGGAGAAACTTCTGGAGTTGAACCAGGTTGTTTCCGTTCTGGCGTCGTACTGTCTTCTTGTTGATGGGGGTTTAGAAGTTCCAGTGTCCAAAATTGATCGATTGGTTGCCGATGAAAAGGTCTTAAGAGAGGAGCTCTATTCGATGGACGGCACTGAACTGTTTGACAAGGATCTTTATATGAATCCTCTAGGTGATCGTAATCATGTGCGGAATCTTCCGATGGGTCGCCCCGTGTGGGACGTGCATGGTTCGAACGAGGGGGTTATTTCTGCTGCCAAGGTCGTGAGACTTCGTAATGAGGGTTCGTTTTTTCGGAGACCCGAGCTTTTAAAGACTCCTAGCATTTTGTTTTATCTTTGTTTCGCTTTTGGTTATGTGATTGAAATGCTTTCTGCACAATGTATATGTCTTTTTTGCATACATTTAGTTTGCTTTGTTCGATTGTACTTGCTTTGGGTGGGGATTTTGGTGCGGCTCCCGTAATTGTTTCTTAGGTGCGAGAGACTATGCTCGTCTTATCCTGTAAACTGTTTTCCACAGGCGCAGATCAGTGTTCGGCTTACCCTGTAAAATAACTCTTAGGGGGGAGTACGTGCTCGGCTTATCCTATGGTCCGTGTCGAGGTGCGGAACTGTTTCCGGCTTACTCTGTAAAATACTCTTAAGGGCGAGTTCGACTCGGCTTATCCTATATTTAATCAATCATTTTTAGGTGCAAGTACGTGCTCGGCTTATCCTGTAGAAGTCTTGGTTGAACTGGATGTGCGAAGTAATGTTCGGCTTATTTTATCTGTTCGGTTAAGGACTTGCGCGGGACTAAGCCCGACTTAAGTCGTTCAATACTGGTATCAGTTTTGACGACGTGACGCGTGTGGTCATTTGTGTTATGTGACACATTATTTTCATCGATCATTTTGGCCAGAATGTCGATGAGTGTAAAATGCGAGTATGTACGTAGGGGGATTTTTATAAAAAAATTTATTGAAATAGATGAACCTTGAAAAAGACTGCCTATGTACCCACCGAGGAAGGATCAAGCCGACCGTAGTTCACTTTACATATCGAGAGAGTAACCTCGGATCGTAGAGAGAGCTGGTTCTTTTATTTGGGGGGGGGGGGATCGCTGCCCGTTTAGTAATAGTATCGTTTGAGCGTGTTTGCGTTCCATGATCGCGGTATTTCTTTGCCTTGCATGGTGACGAGTTCGCAAACTTCTGGTTTGACAACCGTAGAGATAATGTAGGGTCCTTCTCAGTTTGCGCCAAACTTACCTGCCTTGTATTCTCGTGTATTTTCGAATACTTTCCTTAAGACGAAGTCTCCTTCGTTGAAGTGCCTGCCTTTGACGTTTTTGTTGTAATAGCGTGTATCTTGTTGTTGATAATTTTGGATTCTGAGGAGTGATTGGTCCCTCTTTTCCTCCACTTGATCGAGGTGATCGAGAATCATGTTGTTCTTAAGGTCCTCGTGTTCGGGCGCTAGATTTTGCCGGATTGTCGGGATGCATACTTCGGCCAGAGCCATTGCTTCCATTCCGTGTGACAATGAAAAAGGTGTTTGACATGTTGCTCGATGTGGAGTCGTTCGATGGGACCAAGGAACTCCGTCTAGCTCGGTCCAAACTCTTTTTTTGCTTTCGAGTCGTTTCTTCAGCCTTTCTATGGTTGTTTTGTTTGTCTTCTCGGCTTGCCCATTTCCTTGGGGTAACGAAGTGTTGATTTGCTCAGCCTTATCCTCCATCGTGCACAGAGCCTTCGAAGACGCTTGATATTAATTGCGAGACGTTGTCCTTCACAATAATTGTAAATATACGTTTCAAAAAAAAAAAAATTTATAAAAGTCCAAGATATTTTAAAAAAAATATTTTAGAAATTCAAAAATATTTTATTCTAACAACTTTGTCCACTTTTCCATCTTTTTCCCAACACTTGCTTTGTCTATATTCTTCACTTTCACTTTCTTTTTCACTTGATCAGGTTTTTCTAACCATAACTGCAAAATAAATAGAAACACATCAAAATGATCCGCTACAAACAAATTTCGTAACAGTTACAAACTGTACCAAGTTATCTAATACACTGTATTTCTTGTCCTTTTCTCTATTTAAATAAGTTGCAACTTACAGAATTAAACCCCCCCCCCCCCAAATTACACAATAAATCTGTGACAAAAAAAATAATGAATAATAATTTCATTAAAAACACAAAAATGTAACAGATTGGAGTTTCTGGTGGACTTTTTCCCACTTCAGTGTCTCCATGGTCATTAGTTCCAACCTGTAGAAGTAAAACAAGACACATAACACATTAAATATGCACTATCAGAGTAAATCCTCTATTATGAAATAAATCCGAAAAAACTACCAAATAAAATATTAAATCTGGAGAGAACAAAAAATGACTACACAAGTAATTGCTAAATTGAATGTTACCGAGTTTTTTAAGAACATGATTGTTCAAATTCATCCTGACAGATTACTGGTTTATTTTCTTGGACCTTTGCAGATTTTTGTAAACTACTTATAGCTTCTTTCATTAGACCCATTTGGTCCTCGACGTCAACATACTTTGTTTGTATAGCTGTCAACTTCTCTTGATTTTGTTTGTCAATCTCACCAATTTTTTCAGTCAAGGAGTTTAGGAGCCTAACAACTTCGGCATTGCCACTCGTATCAACTTCATCATGCTCACAAGTCTCCAACTTCTCTTTCACTTTAAGCTTCTTCTTTTTTTTCTTTGTACCATCCGGAACCACGTCCTCGTATTTTAAACTTTGCTCAACAGTCACAAGCTTTTTTCTACCCGGGTTTAGTTTTTTCTGAACTTCAGGACGTCCTCCATGCCATTCCCAAGTCCATTCATTCTTATGGAAACAATGGTTGATGATGTCTTTTATCATGGTATCCACTCGCTCATCATGAACATCAATAGGCCACGTAGGATAAATATCTTCTATTGGCTTAATTACCATATTGTGAACACGAACCTGCAGTTTGGGAGAAGATTAAAAAATCTGCAACAAGTTTAAAAATCCGCGATGAGCAGAACATAAATCCACAACCACTCTAACAAATCCGTAACATGTAAATTAATAGAAAAGAAAAACAAAGAAAATTTAGAAGTCAAGACATATCACGGGATCGTCACGCTTTGCTTCCATAATCACGTCATCAACATCGTAACGCCTGCATGATCCACCCCAAGTAAGAATAGGAAGTATATCCTCTTTCTTGGTACCTCCATACAATTCTCTCAATTTATGAAATGATATCAAGCAACCATATGAACACCCCGTGAACAAATCCATTTAATGTAACCGAAGACCCATAAAGATTTGTATCTTTGATGGACTTTATCAAAGTCTCAAATGATAGCCGTCCCATTGAAAACTATTTAAAATATCAAGATCAAAATCTTTCTTTGCATACTTCAATTCGATCCTACCACATTTTTGAATCCAAAAACTCCAACATGGAGAAGGCATAAAAAACCAACAGTCTTTTTTTCCCAGGAAAACTCCAATTGCTGCATATATCCAAAACTCGTTGCAAGTCGTGCCAATGAGGTCCATCGCCTACAACCACATTCATTTTACCCCATAACTCCGTGTGATCAACGTTTAATCCAACTTCAAGATCATATGCATCACAATTAAGACATGTTATTTGTGCAAATTCGTATAATGAAAACCTTAAAGGGTCATCTCCAACCAAACACCACATCTCCATCGGCTTCTTAGTTTGCAACTGGCATTTTAGAAAGTAGAGAAGCGTCTTTCCACAAAATATGAATTTGTTTTCAGCAAGCTTAGCAATACACCCAAGTTTAGAATTCTTCAACTCCTCCCAAACATCTTCACCAAGACGTTTTTTGTTATTCTCAAATGCTCTAAGCTACTACCGTGATTTAAATTTCTCATCAGAGTAGGATATTTGCCTTCCTGGTAGAAATGTTGCGGATATTTTTTCTTCTTTGCATTCTCCATATCTACACCAAAAATCCATAATCTCATCAAATAAGAGAGAAAGAAATAAAGTTGTTATGACTATGAGTAGAGTAAATTCCCTATGATTCAAGACAATTATCCAATCATAGAATTAAATCCATAACAAAGAAAATTTGTAGAGAAAATAAATACTGTGATAAGTGATACACATTCCGCATGAAAATTTCAAGATTAGATATTCACTAATCAACCAAGAACTCACCATATACTTGCATTACCCACATTAAACTCATATTCTTAGTTAAACAAGAAACAATAAACAACAAATTATTTCACATATTGTACACAATTATAAACAAACGAGTTTACTTCAACAAATTTAGAAACAAACCTTGCAAAAGTGAAACTCGGAATTGTCAACAGTAGCGAATCGAACTTGACGGTAGCCACTACAGAGACGAAACTGGTGTTACGTTCGAGGCAAACGTGACTGTCTCCTTCTCTACAATTGAGTGTGGTGAAGAAGAAATCAGCGGAGGTTGTGCTTCACGGTGGCGGAGGCGACGATCTCTAACGCCGGCCAGCACTCCCGGCGGCAATTTTGTCAAAGACCAAAAAGAGGAAAAAAGAGACCTAGGTCTTGTCTCGTTCAAGAGTTTTATGCTATTGCAGTTTTTCTCTCTAATTAATGTTTAATCTTTTTGTTTTTAAATTTACCTAAATGTTTTATCGTTGAAACAAAATAAAAACAAGTAAAAGAAATAAAACAATATATTTTTAAAGTAAAATTAGAGTAATAGCTAGTTAATTATAATGGTAATTTAGTCATTTAAGACATCTTTAATACTAAGTTAATAAACTTTTGGTAATGGATACTAAGCTAGTTATTCCACTAAAAATTAATAAGAGTAAATTTCTCTAAAATTAATAGTAAATCATATAGTTACAGTGTGATTGTTGACAAAAAAAAAAAAAAAGAAGTTTACGGTCTGATTCAGTATACAAAACCATATTCAACTCCCAAAACTGAAAAAGGGATGAGATGTTTCAGGAGTGAACTCTCTTATTAACATGGATTTAGTTAAAAAAAAATGAAAATTTTGTTAGACGATCCAAACTCATGTTCTCCTTGAAACATCCCAATCTATTCAACGTCATGACTTTGCTTAAAGTATATTATCTATATCGTTAAATGAGAAGTAATTTTGGGCGATTGCTGACGTGTCGTCACGAGAGGGTTCTAAAGGCCGATAATGATGACGGGGAAGTGTGACATGGCAAGGCCAAAAATAAACAATTGGGTTAGGGGTTCGACTTATTCACAAGAATGTCATCAGGTCGATTAAAAGCTAATTAATTAATTCATTTCCTTACAAAAAACCATAATATCTTTGTGAATATCCCACTATTCCGAATTTAAAATAAGATATTTTAGGGCATATTCCAAGCTTTCGAGAGAAGTTTTGAAATCCTATATAAGGGGAGCTTGGGGTGGCTTCTCTAACACAATCGTTTGCATATCCCAAAATTTTATTAAGAACATTTCTGTCTCATTTGTTTTTCTCATTGGCCGTAGAACTTTTCTTCCGGATAATCAAGATTTTGGTCAAATGATCCGTTTTCATTTCTGTTGTTTTCTTCTTCTTCTACTCGGTTTTGAAATGATTCCTATGTTTTTTATTTTTTTATTATGTTTTGTCGGTTTGGTCCCATGAAAGAAGAAGAAGTTCGGTTATAACAAAGCTAAGATCTAATGATGTGATGTGAACTAACAAACGGTTGAGGTTGTATCTAGAAAGGAGTGTGAGATCTAAAAGTCCGATAGTATGTTGTTGGCAAGACGTTCTTAGTTCACATCACATGACCCGGTTGTCCCAGTGAGCCTATGGTCCGAATAAGGGTTGCCTACTACTATAGACAAGGATTCGGTAAATACTTTTTTAGTATTATATGATGTTCAGTCCGAATAAAGCCCGATCAAATACTCTTTAAAAGGATTTCTATATTTTTGGTTTTTAATTCTCTTTTGTTCGTTTGGTCCCATACAAGAAGAAGCCAAGGTTTAATGATGTGAGTTGAACTCTCAAACGTTTGCGAATTTCTATAGAAATTAAGGATTTCTATGTTTTTGTTTTTAAAATTTCTATTACTTTCTTCTTCTTCAGTATTACATATTGATTAATATGTTTTTTAGTTTTGTTTTTTTTATTCTGTCCCATCAAAGGAGAGGCTAAGGTTTAATGATAGGTGAACTAACATTCATTAGTCCCTATATTTCGAATAAAGTTTTGCAGATATGTTACATACCAACTTGAAACGAATAGGTACTTATCTGTGATTATTAACTGTTAATAATAATAAAAATACGTCCGTTACTAATAGTAAAAAGACGAATAAGTCCCAAGCATCTATACTAAAGCAAGAGTTGTCTTTCTATCTTTACACCTCTTGCTCATAACTTTTAGAATCTATAAAGGTTCTTTCCCTAAACGATTCATATTTTACTGTTTACAACTTTCTTTCTAGATTTATTCATAATAACCAGCGAGTATCAACCATGTCTCTTCCGGTTATCCGAAAACTTTCTGAGATCAACAACGATGTCCCATTTGTTTTGGATATTAATTTTTTTCTGCTTCGTATATGGGTGTGTGCTTCTACTGTTGGAGAAAAAAAAAATTCAATGATTTTAGTCGATCAAGAGGTAATATCTTTTTCCATTTTCTATTCTTAACTTTTGTTCTTGCATGTTTTATTGAATGAGTAATTCTGGAATTTAGGGTATTAAGATCGAGGCCGTTGTTCATGCTTCTGACGTTGACAAATTTATTGATTCAACTTGGTTCGAGAGTCGTTGGTTTAACCTTACAAATCCTCAAGTAGTTCTTTCACCAGAATATATGTCTTTGACTCCTCACAACTTCAAGCTGGTTTTGACATCAGATACATATTTTTGTGTGACTTATCATGGTATTCTGAATGTTCGTGTTATTGTTTACACATCGATTTCGGATATCTTAGATCGGAGGGCTTATGATCCGGATCCTAAAGGTATGTTAAAACGTCAATATTGTGCTTTTAATGATGATAAACATGTTATTTACATGTTTTTATAATTTATTTTTCACTTTATAGATGTTGTTGGTGTTGTAAACCATGTTGGAAAGCTTCAAAACTATTGGGCAGGGCCAAAGTTGCAGTTTACCATTCGAGATATAAAGTGAGGCGATCTTAATCTTATATTTTGTGTATTTTTTGGCTTTTGTCTCTAATAATAGTTATACATTTTTTTAATTAGCCTCCGGAGCGTTCAGTGTTTATTCATTGATAGAGATGGTGAGGAGTTGATAAAAAGGTTTTCAGATGATGCTGAGAAACATGTCTTCGTTATTCTTAGATGTTTCTTCATTAGATATAAAGCGGGTAAGAATTGTAATTTTGTGTGTGATCGAATAAAAATGATTTTAGTATGTATTAATTTTTATTGCGTATGATTGATTCATATAGATTGTTTTGCATTCTATAAAATTTTAAGAAGTTTTGTTCTTTGTTGTATTTATTTAGGTTTTACCTGGCTTAAAGGCAGTGTTCTAAAATACAGCGTATACAGCCGTATATACGGTGTCTATACGCTATACAGTGAAGGACTGTACTGTTTTTGGCTATATGGTAAGATAATACGTTTTATATGATATACTCAGTTATACGGCGTATATACAGCTTATACGACTGTATATACAGTTTATTCGGCCGTATATGTGGTACTTATACGTTTTTATCAACGCACTTATACAGTATAAAATAAATAAAAAAAATTATATATATTTTTAAAAATTACAGTTTCATATATATTATCATATATATATATATTTTGAATACCATCTTTTATCTATAATTTACTTTATGTTTACTATTTATATTTTAATAATTTTAATTTATAAAATCATAAACTATATTAGTTATAAATGCACATTTTATTTAATAAATCAATATAAAATTAGATATGACATATATTTTATATTTATATATATATATATATATGTTTTAAAGAAAATATTCACCGTATATACCCCGCATAAACGTTCGTATATACATCTATACGGTATACGGTGGCCAACCGTCCAGCTAGCGTATAGCGTATTTTAGAACACTGCTTAAAGGAGAAGAAGAACTTTCGACGATTGTCTATGATCAAACTAACAATATTGACTTTGTTCAGTTCCTCAACAGGTTTTGTTCATACACCATCGAATTCATGTATGGATCTTGAATTTATATATGGAGGAGTAATACATCTATTAATCTTTTTGTAGATTTTCAAATCCGGTTCCTGAGCAATACCGTGAAGAAGATCGTATGGAGCATTTCATCTTATAAATTATTAATCTAAATGTGTAGACCTTGAGCATTTTTTATTACTTGGTATCAGTTGATTTTAATATTTTAATAATAAACTTATATATCAATAATGTGTATGGGTTTCTTTAACAGTAACATAATCACTTAAATAGATTGGAGAATTTAGCTATTTGGACAAACTTATTTTTCAAAGTTTAAAATATATTTTAACAAAAAAAATACATGTATATGAGAAATCGAAATGAGAGAATATGCGAAACATTAATTTATAATTTGTTAGTCTAAATAGACATTTAACATTTGGTTACAAACGGAGTTGTATAATAATAAAACGGTTTAGCGAATCGTAAACATTTCAAATGAATCTAAACAACTGGAAATTTCCATTTATTATTCCGGATCAAATCAACTCGATATCTTAATAATATATGAATGCTTAAGATTATAACAATTCTATTATTTTAAAATTGATAGTATTATTGGAAGTTTCCTCAAACATATCGCAATATCGTATTGAAAATCTTTATAGTTTGATATATATTTTTGTTTTCGAAATATAGTTTTTATCTCTTAAGCTAATAAAACTATTGGCATATACTAATCTTCCAGCAGAAGATTGCGGCCAAATAAGTTCAACCCTAACACGAAAGATCCCTAAATTTTATCGAAAATAACATGGTGAAAAATTAACAGAATAGATTGTTAACAGATAATGTTTAATTTAAAAACTTAATTTTGAATTTTCGTTATTTTACTTAAAAGAAAAATATATACACAATTGTGACTTTCTGGAATCGTGGTGAGAATTTATTTTAAAACCTAGGCACGAAACTGCATCTATTTTAACTTTATTTCAGTCCTCCAATTTTTTGTCCTCGATCTTTATTCTAAAAAAATATGGCCCAAAGTCAATGCCAGTTACTTACGGAGATCAACAAGTCTACCACCAAATGGAGTTTGAGATTGAAAGTCCTTCGGTGTTGGATGTTTGAAGATGTTATAACCGCCAAAACCATAAAACTATTATTGGTGGATGAACATGTCTCTTTTAATATTATAACTGTTTGTGTACATATTTTCATTCTAATAGTGGATAGATCATGTTTGTTCTTACGGTATTCGATATTTTCTTTATGATTTACTTTATTACAAATAGGGTCACATGATAGAAGGACAACTATGGGGTGATTTTGTTGAAACTTTCGAGTGGCTCTTAAAATCTGAAGGCCACTGGATTCAATGGGATAACGTTCTTATCGTTGATAGGCCGATGTCGGGCTGCTTGACAGATAGTTTATTCTCTTTATGTCGAATCCGTTCGAGTATAATATGGAGAATTTCATTCCTTAATGGTGAACACTACTTAGACTTGAAGCCAATAAAAGCCGTTTCAAATGGCAGTATAACTAGCATCTATCCAATTGGTATGTTTTTGTTGAACATGTTATTATATTGGTCTGGAATACTATTATTTATTAGAGTAGGTTATTCATTTGTTTGTGTTGTTTGAGGTATAGATTTGATTGGTGTTGTTCTTGGAATTGATGGCTTTGAAAGAAATCCAGTTTTTCATACCAATGACCGGGAAACTTATTTCTGGAGGCGTCTTCAAATAAAATTTGCAATTAATAATTTGGAGTAAGTAGAAATACCATTTATTTAGATGAAGAATATTCTTTTAATATAGAGAAGCTTATTAGTACTTATTTTTGGCAGAAACAATGCATTGGATTGTGTCGTCAATGGGGATCTAGCTATTAGTTTGGTGACGGCATGGGCCAAAAGTCCTAACGGGATATTGTTCTGCTTATTCCAATGCTTTAACATTGTCAAAGATAGTCGTGGTATGAAAGATTTCCAAACATTTTATTAAGTTGTTCAGTTATTGTAAAATGACATTTGATTATAAGTATTTCTGGGTTAGGGTTGGTAAGATTGGAGGCTATTCAACGGGTTTCTAAGTTACGGTTTGACGCGTATGAAGTTGAAGAATTCCGTGACTTAGTGCAGAGGTATTTGTAAAACATCTACTGATTTGACTAAATTGAAGTTTTTTCCAGTAATCTTATGTTTTGATTGTTGGTATGATTTTTTCCTACAGGTGCCCTAAGCCTGCTCTATGTTAAGAAGATCTATTTTCTTTTTCTTTTTCTTCCACTGCATTAGGAACTTTGTTATGTTTTTGTGAACAAATTGTTTGTCTTGATTTGAACATGTTTCTATGATTTATTTAGTAGTTCTTTTACATTCTCAATTGCATAGGTGATCATGACCTCAACTTCCAATGAAGTGAAAAGACGTTACTGCAGCTTACCTAAAAAATAAATTATGATTTTGTAAATTAAGTTAACTCATTTAGTATGTCTCAAAATAAAACAAATTGAACTCATGTAGTACATAGTATAGTAATGTGCGGGGATTAATATATATAGATGAATATGAACATATGTAAATGGTGTATTTAAATTGAATAACTAAATATTCTCCAACTAATTAAAATGTGAGATGCTAATTTGTTTCGTTTAACGAACAAACGTTAGTAAAATCGATACAAAAGACAACAATTACAAATGTGTTCAATTTACATGATGCTGATGTTTACATTTTTTTATATGGATAAGGGTTATTGTAATTCTTCACTTGGTTCGTTTGTTTTAAATATAATATTTTTGTAAACTTTGACATGAATAAATATGAAAAGTTTTACCTATTAATATAAAGGAAATCATATATGTTTAGAAACTTATGAAATACAAATTTTAAATCTAAATATAAAAAATTGTATTGGGTTTATCGAGAATAGGAAGTCTTTAGTATTGGCATTTCTTAGTGTGATTCGAAAACAAAAAAAATTGGTCTAAGAGAAAAAAATATCATTAGTGGTTGTGGCCCAATAGTTATTCATAAACCAATGGGTTTGACTTCACATTTTAACACATTTTACTATTATTAATTCAATGGTTATCATTTAGTTGTTCACATCTTTTGCTCAACAAATTTGGAAACTATTAAATTTAAAACCCTAAAACGCTTCATTTTCTTATCTCTTACTGAGAGAAAATAAACTTCCTTTCAATTTAATTTCTCCGCTAATTTCTCCGATTTTAAACTATGGCTCCACAAACTTTCAAGAGAATTTCACGCATCAACAACTTTATTCCTAGCTTTTGGGACCTAAAAGTTATTCTTCTGCGTGTTTGGATGTGTGTAAGGTCTGCTCAACCACAAATCTGAATGATTTTGGTTGATGAGGAGGTAATCAACCATTTCCTCTTTAAATTGTTTTGCTTATTATGCTATTGCATGTTTGATTACGGTATTCGTTTATATCTTTAGGGTACCTAAATAGATGCTACTGTTCCTGAACCTTTTATTGATAAATTTCGTTACTGTACATGGTGTGAGGGTCGTTGGTTTCAACTTGCGGATGCTCGAGTTGTACAAGCACCGTTATATTTATATATAACGCCTCACGATTTCCAGCTCATATTCGGGTTAAACACAACTTTCTGCCTCACATATGATAATATTCCGGAATGTCATTTTATTCAATTTGAATCGATTCCAGATATATTAAACGGGAGAGTCTGTGATGAACACCCTATAGGTAACGTTTAGTATATACATTTGTTTTGTTTATCATATTATACTAATTCTATTTTTGGATGTATGAGATACATGTATACTTTTAACTAAATAGATTAAATTAGTAGACTCTTAATGAATTTATTTCATGAATTATAGATGTCCTTGGTGTTGTTACTCGTGTTGGATTCCTTGAACCTCATTGGACAGTACCAAAGTTGGAGTTTACAATTCGCGACCTAAGGTTAGTTAAACAAATGCCTATAACCTTTCTCACTTATGTTATTTAGGTTTTTCTCTGATAATTTTTTTTGAAATGCATTCATTTTTCTAGCCTCCGGAGTGTTCAGTGTTTAATAGACTCTTAATGAATTTATTTCATGAATTATAGATGTCCTTGGTGTTGTTACTCGTGTTGGATTCCTTGAACCTCATTGGACAGGACCAAAGTTGGAGTTTACAATTCGCGACCTAAGGCTAGTTAAACAAATGCCTATAACCTTTCTCACTTATGTTATTTAGGTTTTTCTCTGATAATTTTTTTAAAATGCATTCATTTTTCTAGCCTCCGGAGTGTTCAGTGTTTAATATTCGGGGAAGATGCTAAGGAACTAACTAAGAGGTTTTGGAAGGAAGCTGATAGACATGTCTTTGTTATTCTCCGTTCCTTCTATATAAAGCACGAAATTGGTATGATTTAAAACTTTAATTTTGTTGTTTAAAAGAATGAACAAATTGTATATTACATTGTTTGTATTTAGTATTGAGGATACTTTTTATTTCTATATTGTTTACAATGTTAATGGCCTTTGTTTGTTATATAAATAGGTATAACTTGGCTTAAATGAGAAGAAGGGATGTCAACAATTATGTACGATCAGACCAACATTTTGGATTTTAATGGATTTCTAAACAAGTTTTTGGCATAACCCTAATGCAACTCATTGTGTAATAGTTTTTATATGTTTTCCTGAATTCATACATTGTTTTCTATTTTGTAGCTTTCCAAATCCCCTGCCTGACCAATATCCTGAAGAAAAAACAATTCCCTGGTTCAAGATCTTCTAAATGACGTATCTTTTCAGAAGACCTTAATAGGCATGGGCATTCGGGTCCTCGGGTTGGGTTCGGGTCGGGTCCGTGTCGGGTCCGGGTCTGTCGGGTAGAAGAAATTAAAGACCCATTTAAGGACCTGCTAATTTCGGGTCGGGTTCTGGTCGGTTCCTGCCGGTTCCGGGTCGGGTCGGTTTTTAGTCGCTAAAAGTCGGTATAAAAACACGTTTTTAATGTTCTGAACCGGGTGTACCTAACTTGTAACTAATTTTTTGAATCAGTCGCTAAATGAGTCGCTAAATAGTCGCAAACATTTATATATATACAAACACAATCAACACTATTTCTCTTCATCCACACACCTAGTTTCGATAATGTTCAGACCAAATTGAAAATAATAAACCAGAGAGAAACGTTTTCTAAGTCAGCGATAATGTCAGGAGCTTATAACTACACTAATGGTCGAGAGTGGATGTATAACCAGATCGATCCAGCTACGGGAGATTTCACGGCAGAATTCATGGAGGGGGTCGATAAACATTTCATCCCATTTGCAAATAGTCAGCCCTTCGCGCAGAGCAATGGAGGTAAGTTTCACTGTCCTTGTGATACTTGCCGGAATGATAATCGACTTATGACGGGGAGAAAAATACAAAAGCATTTGTATAGGAATGGATTTATGCCTGATTATTATGTTTGGTATAAGCATGGTGAAGAAGTCGATATGGGTTTAGGAACGAGTTATGCTGATACGACCTGGGTTAGTGGAAGTGAAGGAATGGGTAATGTAGTACAAGATAGGTATGTGGATATGGTGAATGATGCATTTCGTGATAACGTACATTTTGATAACTATCATCAATATAGTTATCAGAATGTGGAGGAATATGGTAGTTATCCGAATGTAGACGAACCGGTACGTAATCATTCCAAAAAATTCTATGACTTGCTAGAAGGAGCGAACAATCCTTTGTACGATGGTTGTCGTGAAGGTCACTCACAGTTATCCTTAGCTGCTCGTGTCATGCAAAAGAAGGCGGAGCATAATATGACTGAAAGGGCAGTGGATTCGATATGCGAAATGCTTACAGAGTATCTACCAGAAGAAAATCAGGCAATCGATTCACACTACGCGGCAGAGAAATTGATGCGCAATTTAGGCCTCCCATGTCATTCGATTGATGTTTGCTTCAAAAATTGTATGATATTCTGGAAAGATGACGAAAGCTTAGATAAGTGTCGGTTTTGTAATTCACCAAGATGGAAGCCTAACGAGCAGCACCGTAGGACCAATATACCATATAGCCGTATGTGGTATATGCCTATTGCTGACAGATTAAAGAGAATGTATCAGAGCGAGAAGACTGCAGCGGCAATGAGATGGCATGCCGAGCACCAAGCAAAGGAGGGAGAAATGTGTCATCCGTCTGATGCGGCAGAGTGGAAATGTTTTCAAGATCAGTATCCCACGTTTGCACAAGAGACCCGCAATGTTTATCTTGGACTATGTACAGATGGATTCAATCCATTTGGCATGTCCAATAATCATTCGTTGTGGCCTGTGATCTTGACTCCATATAATTTACCCCCTTATATGTGCATGAACACGGAGTACCTGTTCCTTACAGTAATGAACTCTGGGCCAAATCATCCGCGAGGTAGTCTCGATATATTCCTCCAGCCTCTTGTTGAGGAGTTAAAAGAATTGTGGTTTAATGGAGTCGATGCATACGATGTGTCCTTGAATCAAAATTTCAATCTAAAAGCAGTTTTGTTGTGGACGATCAGCGATTTTCCGGCGTATAGCATGTTATCAGGATGGACCACCCATGGAAAATTATCATGTCCATGGTGCATGGATGATACCAAATCTTTTTATCTGCCGAATGGAAGAAAGACGTGTTGGTTCGATTGTCATCGGAGATTTCTTCCTGCAGATCATCCACTGAGGAAAAACAAAAAAGACTTCTTGAAGGGAAAGGATGCTAGGAATGAGTACCCACCTGAGTCTTTAACCGGCCAGCAAGTCTATTCATACCATTTGCGTGGTGTAAATTCACCAAGAACTAAGGATGTTGGTGGAAACGGTCACGAGAAGAAGATGCCCGGATATGGGAAGAAGCATAACTGGCACAAAGAAAGCATCTTTTGGGAGTTACCGTACTGGAAGGACCTCAATCTTCGACACAATCTCGATTTGATGCATATAGAGAAGAATGTTTTCGACAACATTATCAAAACTCTTATGGGTGTGAAGGGTAAATCAAAAGACAACATCCCATCAAGATTGGATATAGAGCAATTTTGTTCTCGGCCACACTTACATGTTGATAGTGCTGGTAGAGCTCCTTTCCCAGTTTACTCACTGACAAACGAAGCTAGAACCAAGTTGTTGGAATGTGTTAAACATGAGGTCAAATTCCCAGATGGTTATGCTTCAGACTTAGCAAGTTGTGCTGATTTGGGTAATTCACAGTTTTCTGGGATGAAGAGTCATGATTGTCATGTCTTTATGCAGCGACTACTTCTATTTATCTTTGCTGAACTCCTAGACAAGAACGTTCACCTCGCGTTAGCAGGTACCCGGTTATTCATTGTATTTGAATATGTTGTATTAACCATTAATGTTTTAATTTCTTTATATTGTAGGGATCGGAGGATTTTTTCGTGACTTATGTTCAAGAACTTTGCAGAAGAGTCGCGTCCAAATTCTAAAGCAGCACATAGTTTTGATTCTCTGCAATTTGGAGAAGATCTTTCCACCATCATTTTTCGACGTGATGGAGCACCTTCCTATACATCTCCCCTACGAAGCTGAATTAGGAGGCCCTGTTCAATACCGGTGGATGTACCCCTTTGAAAGGTTTTTCAAAAAGCTGAAAGGGAAAGCAAAGAACAAAAGATATGCACCTGGATCTATTGTTCAATCATATCTAAATGAAGAGATTGCATATTTCTCTGAGCATTATTTCGCGTCTAATATACAAACGAATTCAAGGTAAATTTCTCTCTAGTTAACGGAGACATGAACATGATATCTATTATGAGGTTCCTAAATGTTTACTCATGTGGTCAGGTTAACAAGATACAATGAAGGTGGAGTCCCCGAATATCATGACCAAGAAGTACCTGATATATTTACTCAGGTTGGTCGTCCAAGTGGGGAAATGCATGCAGTATGGCTTTCACCAGAAGATTGGAAATGTGCACATGCTTATGTTTTGCGAAATTGCGCTTATTTTCGACCATTTGAAAGGTATAACACTACATAAATGAATTTATATTTTGTGCTGGTCTCATATATATACATGTGTTGGGAATGTCCTGAAATCTACCGTACTATCTCTAGAAAGTATGATAAGTGTCGAGATCAGACATAAGTCATAAATACTGGGTGATCATGATGGCTTGCTAGAGTCCGCTCTTGATCTATAAGTTTAGGACTTATTACCAGTATTGTATGATCCCAAAGGGTCACACACCATAGCTAACGGGAAAGTTAAGATGGAATTAATACGGTAAGATGCTGAGGCATTTACTGTATTTGTACAGAGAGTTGGACAGACAACAAATGGGCTTTTGTCTGATTTGTGTCTTGGGTCCAAAAGTCTAATGGACCATTAGTTTAATTAATTAATTAAACTTGGGCCCATTAGTGAATAAAAGAGAGAGATTGCAACATTAGGTTTGGTAACCCTTTTGGCGATTTTGTTGGTGTGGCCGTGGCCTCCTTTCTCTCTCTAAGCCTCTCTCTCTGTTGATCATCCATCCGGTCTAGCAGCCATCCCTGCTTGTAAGAGTGTGGATACCTGAGGAGGAGCCGGTTCTCATCAGCTCTAATCTGATCTTGTCATTACCACCAATCATTCCGCTGCAAAGGTAAAGATCAGGTTTGTTTTATGATTCAGTTACAAGAACCTAGATTTGTTTAAGATTATGTGCTAGGTTGCAATTTGGGAATTGAACCATGGAAAAACTCATAATCCTACAGTGGTATCAGAGCCAGGTTATTAGGTTACTTGTAATTTGGATTATTAATGGTGAATGTCCATTGTTGAATTGATAATCGAATTGGTTCGCTTATGTTTTTGATGATATCGCTTGTGATGATAACAATTGTTTGTTTGTTAATTAATGGCATGAATCGCTTTTGACTATTGTTGACATCACATGTTATTCGATTGTGTTGTGATTCAAATTAATTATCATTCGGTTGTTTTTGATTTTCATGACTCGATTGTTGTTAACAAATGAAACGTGTTAGGTTAATGTTAAACAATCGATTTGACTATGTCACAATCGTTTTGATTGTTGTTAAGAATCGCTTAACAATCAATTTGAATTTTGTCTTTTAGTGATCACTTGATCGATTATTGAATGTGATAATCGGTTTGATAGATGACAAAATGGTTTTGTCTTCTTGTGAATATCATGAAAACGATTTGTTAGTTATGAAAAAGCTGTTGACTTTGAATTAAATAATTCGCTTGTTGCTGTTGTCAAGTTGTGTAATGAATCGATTTGAATGAATTGGTTTGTTGAATAGCAATTATTGAATTGCGATCACGTGTTTATCAAAGCTGATTTTGTCTTTTAGTGAATTTAATAATCGCATGTGTTTGATTGTTGATTAAAGTCGATTGACTTTAAGAGAATAAGGTTCAAACGTGTTTGATTATTAATGTCATGAATCGATTGTTTGAATTGAAACACTTGTTACGATTTTGTAAAAGAGACAAAATCATTTTTTTGAATTAAAGATCACGATTTGATATAGTTGGTTAGCGTGATTTATATATGAATCATTAATTATTTAATTAATGTATGGTTTAAGCCGTTAACCCAAATCGCGGTTTGCTGGAAGGCTGGTCTAAGTTTGATTTGGTTGGACCAAATAATTTAGAGCTGGTCTGGTTTAGTAAATAACCGATGGTTTTGATAGTTAATTTGGTCTTGGACCAGAATTAATAAACCGACTCGGTTATGTCAAATTATTGGGCCAACTGGAATTCTATGGTCTTGGGCCAAGAATTGGGCCTATAATTTGTGACCCAATCCCAAAATATTTATAAAATATTAAATTAGAAATTTCTAATTTTAGTATGTTACTAAATTTAGAAAGTTTCTAAAATAAGTAAGTTTCCCAAAATAGTAATCTTCTATTTTTGGAAATAAAACTGAAAATCCTCAAAAACAATATCAAGCTTGGATGTCTTTCCAATCTTGTCAGCTACTTAACGCTTATTCGATTACATATATGGCTTACAGTGTGAGGTGTCTGTTTTCGCGTAAGTAAAGTAGTATATAGTCACTAATTTCATTGGGAGTCCCAGACTTTAGTGATTATTTGGCTGTAAGAGATTGGTTTCCTTGACTGGGCCATCGGGAGTCCCGAGCCTTGAGACATCTGGTGTATTGGGCCTTGGGCCCAATCCACAACCGAGAGTTATATGGTTATAACTAGCTGTGTGTATGCTTACCAAGTAAAGCTAATTCCGGGTGACGGCCAGTGGCCCACTTTGGATTTAGCTAAACATGGGTCTCTGAATCATTGCATTCTTATGAGGTTAAACAAAGAAATTTTGAATGCAATGCGAGTTTTCTTATAAGTTATTAAGATTACTCTTTTATGAACTAAATAACTAAAACTCTATTTATCTCTAAATTTCAGCTATGACGAGCACAAACAATCAAAACACTTTCTCGATCCGGTATGTCCTTGAGATGGACAAACTGAACGGATCAAATTTCTTGACTTGGTCGCGGAACCTGAGGCTAGTTCTCAGGCATGAGAGAAAGGACTATGTCCTTGAGAAAGCTCTCCCCGAGAGGATCGGATCCAAGGCCTGTCATGCAGTACGTAATGCTTGGAATAAGCATTATGATGATGCGGTAGATGTGCGTGGTCTGATATTGGCTACCATGGACTCAGATTTGCGGAAGCAATATGAGAACATGGAGTCGCCAATAGAGATGATCAGCAGCCTGAAATTGAGATTTCAGGAGCAGGTAAGAGTGGAGAGATACCAGTTGGTTAAATCTCTCACTAGCTGCAAGCTACCGAATGATCATCCAGTAAGTCCTCATATCAGTAAAATGATGGGTTACATTGATAACCTGAGGAAACTGGATTATCCAGTTAGCCAAGAATTGGCAACTGAGATCATTCTGCAGTCACTGCCGTCAAGCTATGATAAGTTCAAAAGGAACTATATCAAGAAAGGCTTAACGAAGACGCTGACTGAACTGCATGATATGCTCAAGACAGTTGAGCCAAACGTGAAGAGTACCCTGTATAATCTCGTAATGGAGAAGGGTAGGTTTACTAAAACTAAAGCTGACAAGGGTGAAGACAAAGTTGTCCAGATTTTGAATCATGGCAAGCGTGTGTCTTCTGAGCCCGAGTCAGATACCTCTTACGTTGGTAAGTGCTGCTACTGTAAAGAGACTGGGCATTGGAAAAGAGATTGCATTAAATTCATGGAAGACTATGAGGAGTTGAAGTTGATGTATGAGACTACTTCCTCAGGTATTCATGTTATTACTTCAAGCTATACCTTAAAGGTATTGAATACTGGTTGTGGCACTGAGATTTGTTATAATATGCAGAGCCTGAGCAACAGTAAAACGTTGAAGGAAGGGCAAGTGGAACTGCGTGTCTGGAAGGAGCTATGGATGCTGCCTCAGCCGTAGGGTCTTCACTTGTAGATGCCTTTGAGGCTTGGTTTTATATTAAGTAATTGCTACAATGTACCTGCTTTAAGCAGAGTTGTTTTTCATTTTCTTGTAAAGAATTTGAATGTTTTTCATTTTGATAAAGACAAATTTTGTTCTTTTGATCTTAATGAAATGTTAATTGTAGCACCCTATTCAAGGAATGGGTTTTATGTCTTAAACCAAAGAGTGCCTAAATGTAACATAAATACCAAATTGGTTTAAATCTGATGAATTAAACCTGATTTTTCTTGGCGTAAATGTTTTGGTCAAATAGAGTAAGTCAGATTCAGAAACCCCATAGTTATGGACTTTTGGGCTCATTTGAATGGATATCTTATGAGACTTGAATTCTGCTTACTGGACCAAAACACCAAGGGCCCATCTTAGCCGAGCTAGAGAAAAGCCCAAAGGCTTATTAGACATTGGACATACTCATGTATGTGGTCCGATGAGCAGTAATGCCAGAGAAAATTTCATGTACTTCATTGTCTCTACTGATTACTTCAGTGAGTATGACTGTGTTCATTTGATGAGACACAAGTCGGAATTCTTTGACATGGTCGAAAGAGTTCCAGAATGAGGTATAGAATCAAAGTGACAGAAGTATTGAGACTCTGGATTAGATCAAGAGTGAGAATACTTAAGTCATTGATGGTGTGATCATCTGAATGAGTGTGAAGTCGTTTCACAGCTCATTTCTCCTGAAAACCTTGAGGTGTTTCTGTGAGAAAGAATCAGATCTTATTAGAAATGATTAAAGATGAGTCGCACGAATCTTCCATGATATTCTTTAAGAATAACGCTCTAGAAATATCTAAGTTTACGCTGAAATAGTTCCACCAATATCAGTTGAAAGACACCACGTAAATGTGGACTGGAATCGATCCAAATTCGTCTTTACTGAGTATTTGTAGTTGTACTACTTCGCTGGTTGTCCTAGGGAAACCAAGGCTTGTTACTTTTTACGTCCATTCTGTTTTCTAAGAGGGGAAGTTACTTTCCAAGAAGAACAGTGGGAGTAAAAGTATAACTCGAAGAAATTCGAGAAATACAGGAGGCTGCTCAACCTGTTGAGGGAGAGCAACGGATGGATTTACAGATTTTTGTAGAATCTACACCTGTGGAGCCTGAAGTTCGCAGATATGAATGAATCAGTCACTAATCCGAGAGTGATTTCTCGTCATTAGTTGAACCTGATGATCATTGAAAGTTCGCATGATCTGATGATCATTGAAAGCGACCAACCTGCGAAATTCAAAGAAGCGAAAGTAAGCCAGGACTCCGAAAAATTACACTATGTGTAAGTTAGCTTCATTGATCCATTCATGGATGGAAGCAACCACATCGGAGTTGGAATCGTCGTTCTGTTGAAGTAGTCAAAGTTTTGACTTGAACAGGAACGAAGTGGAATTGTGCGTATACTAATAGATAAGTGGGAGCGATGTTGCATTTCTCATAGTGTATGTCGATGACATACTGATTCTCGGAAATAACGTCCCAATGCTGCAGTCGGTAAAGGACTGGCTTGGGAGTTGTTTTTATGATTGACATGGGTAAAGCCACGTAGTTCTTGGATTTTGGATCTAAAGATAGAGATCCAAAAGAGCTGGTAGGACAAAGTCAGGATTCTTAAATTGACAAAGTCCTACACGTTTTCAGCATTCCAAGAAGGGTTTTATGTCAATGTCACATGGCATTACGTTAAGCAAGATACAGTGTCCTACAATAACTGATGAGCTTAAATGCATGGATGAGATTCCATATGCGTCGGCAATTGGATCTATCATGTATGCCATGAAACGTACTTGTTTGATGTTGTTTTAATGTTAAGCAAGACAAGTAAAGACCAGTCAAATCCAGCAAAGAATCACTGGATTGCCGTAAAGAATATCCTAAAGTATTTGAGGAATACTAAGGATAAATTCTTGGTTTACGGAGAAAGTGAGGTGCTACAAGTCGATAGAGTCTGAAAGGCAAGTCTCCAATAGACAAAGATAATTCCCGGTCACAGTCCGGCTATATCTTGTGTCTGTCTGGCGGTGCAAGGCACTGTTGCTGACTCCATGACTTAAGTTGAACATTTCGCAGCTTGAGAAGCGGCGAAAGAGGTTGTTTGGAAAGAAGAGTTCATCACTGAACTTGATGTGATTCCCAGCGTAGATGAGACTAGCTGCACATCAGAGGTCCAAACACCTTGAGGGTAGGTATAACCTATTCCGTGAGATAAATGACAGAGATGTTAAGTAGAAAAGCAAGTTTCATCGAATGAGAACGTTGCTAATCTATTAACGAAGCCACTCCTTAGGCCTAAGCACGAGTCGCGGACTGTAGCTGTAGGATGAGTGAAATTAAGATATAGTCTTAATTTCAGTGGGAGTTTGTAAAGGGCTTTATTTAGTTGTTTTGAAAGGTTCATGTAAACATAATATTTTATGTTTATGAAATCTATGATTTCTGGATTATTTTAACTGTGATATAAATAATCGTTCCAAAATGATTCATGTCATTATATATGGGCCATCGAAGTACATGAGTAGACTTGATCCTGAAACCCCATATTTAACGAAATGACATAAATCATAGTGTCCATAGTCGAAGGTTGTTGAAATTGGAACACCAACAACCACTTGAGACTAGATTGTGTTGAGACTTATGACCAGGTTTCGAGGGGTCATAGATGCGCGGCATCAAAGTCGACACATAGGTATATGTAGGGGAGGATATGACCGGACATGGCCCGCTGATGAGAACTCTACAAGATATTAATATTTGTGTCATGAGAGGTTCTCATATACGACTATAGAGTATAGTCCTTAGACCTGAGTTCGCATGCATGTGGCTGCACATGGAGTGATGCGCTTTGATCATTGTCTAACGTTGTTTCGTAACTGGGAGCTATAAGGACCTTGGTTGGGTGTATTATAAAGTGTGTAGTTCATAGTGATGGAACAAGATGGGATTTGTCCCTGCCGTTTAACGGAGGTAATATCTCTAGGACAATCGGAGACTTGATAGCTGGTAAGAGAGTGGCCACTCCCAAACGGACTTGCCCAAGTCGTTTGAATTGTCAGTATCGAATCTGGTCCGATTAAAATGGTCTGGCTATATAAGGATGACACGCATCTTGCCTTATGCCAGATCGAGATATTGAGACAAAAGGATTAGGGAATGTAGGATTCCAGTACAATCGGGAGATTGTTGGGAATGTCCTGTGTAGGATTCCAGTACAAGTGGGAGATTGTTGGGAATGTCCTGAAATCTACCGTACTATCTCTAGAAAGTATGATAAGTGTCGAGATCAGACATAAGTCATAAATACTGGGTGATCATGATGGCTTGCTAGAGTCCGCTCTTGATCTATAAGTTTAGGACTTATTACCAGTATTGTATGATCCCAAAGGGTCACACACCATAGCTAACGGGAAAGTTAAGATGGAATTAATACGGTAAGATGCTGAGGCATTTACTGTATTTGTACAGAGAGTTGGACAGACAACAAATGGGCTTTTGTCTGATTTGTGTCTTGGGTCCAAAAGTCTAATGGACCATTAGTTTAATTAATTAATTAAACTTGGGCCCATTAGTGAATAAAAGAGAGAGATTGCAACATTAGGTTTGGTAACCCTTTTGGCGATTTTGTTGGTGTGGCCGTGGCCTCCTTTCTCTCTCTAAGCCTCTCTCTTTGTTGATCATCCATCCGGTCTAGCAGCCATCCCTGCTTGTAAGAGTGTGGATACCTGAGGAGGAGCCGGTTCTCATCAGCTCTAATCTGATCTTGTCATTACCACCAATCATTCCGCTGCAAAGGTAAAGATCAGGTTTGTTTTATGATTCAGTTACAAGAACCTAGATCTGTTTAAGATTATGTGCTAGGTTGCAATTTGGGAATTGAACCATGGAAAAACTCATAATCCTACAACATGTTGGTCTTTAACAGCATGTTCGAAGACTACATCTCTGCAAAATATCCAGATCTATCCGAGAAAGAACTCTCTGGAAAAAGGGCGGACGAATACCATCCATGGGTGCGAGATTATGTAAGTTCGTGAAACATTTCTTATGTACACATTATATTTGTATGGTGGTTTTATCTACATATTTGACATTTTCTGTTTATTTATATGCAGGTTGTTTACTGGAACAAGACCCATAAATTTCCTCCTTGGGTTGAAGACATTGTGCATGGACCCGTCAACAAGGCTAAAACTTGGCCTATCTTATATACAAGAGGATTTGTTTCATACAAAAAACCACAGTGAGGGACGGAAGACATGTAACTATGGTGTCTGTGTTAAAGGAGAAAATTACAGTGATGCTTCTGATGCAGCTGATTTCAATGGGATCTTAACAGATATAATACAACTTCAATACGAGGGGATTGTTAATTTGAGAATAACCCTCTTCAAGTGTAACTGGTATGACCCTGTTTTAGGTAGAGGCACTCGAAGGAGCAATGCTGGCATTGTAGACGTCCGTGCATCGAGAAAGTACAACAAATACGAACCATTTATTCTCGGTACGTAAATTGAATTGTGTCTTTCTTGTTAATTACTCTCTGGCTATCATAGATACTCGAGTATAACTTCTACATTTTTAATTTACATAGCCTCTCAAGCAGAGCAAGTTTCTTATATCCCGTATCCGTACACAAAGAAACCGAAGCAATTGTGGCTCAATGTTGTTAAAGTCAACCCGAGGAGAAATATTTCAGGGGAATATGTCAACACAGAACTCACTCTTTTGCAACAAGAAAATGATGATCCGGTTATGCCTCGACCCCGAGCAGAGCGGTACTTCTTAGAGTTTGCGGTAAGTATATGGGTACAATAGTCTGATTACTTGAGTTTACTTTTGTTTAGATTCTCATTAACATAATTGAGCTCTTTCTATTGTAGAAAGAGCACCACTGGGATCCGTTAATCACAGGGACTGTTCAAGCACATTTTGAGGCCATATGTCAAAGTAGAATGAAGGACATGGTGAGCAAAGCTCACGTTTCTGGTGTCCGACCTGCATGGATAGAAGAAGACGTTTGGGTAAAGATGATTGCATACTGGGAAACTGATGAAGGTAAACAGAGGAGTGAGACCGCTTCTGCTGCTCGAAATTCTGATCGTGATGGTTTTGGTGTGAGCAAAACATACACTGGCCAAAAGTCTATGGAGCAAATTCACCAAGAAATGGTAGTAAGCATTCTTCTATCTACTTTTGTTTCTGAATTTTAATTCTTCCCTATTAGCAATTTATTTTGTTACATTTTCAGGAGAAGGAGATGGGTAGACCAGTCAGTTTTGGTGAGGTTTTTCTGAAAACCCACAAAAAACCTGATGGAACATTCATCGACTTGAAGGCACAGCAGATTGCAGAGAAGTATGAGGAGATGCTCAATGCAAAGAAGGCCGAGTTTGAAGCAGAAATTTCTGATGGGACTTCGCGACCTAGAGAGCTGACCACCGAAGAGTTCAATGAACTCTTTCTTCAGGTAAATCTAATTCTTATTATTCATATATGCACTTGCGTTTGACTGCCACATTGGAGTTTCATATTGTTTTGAATTGACTTGTCTAGTTAATGATTCCATTTGATTTGGTTGACTGTCTTTGAGTTAGTGTTGTCTGTTGGTTTTGTAAACACTTGTTCTATTTATGGTTGTCTGAATTTAACCATTTCCTAACAATTTAACTCTTTTTTTTCTATTTCCTAGTCAACAATAGTGGATGACAGAGGCTATGCATATGGTATTGGAAGTCTTGGAGAGTCTCACGCCTCTGGAAAGCGCAAGTACCCGGGTAGCTCCTGGCCTTATAACTCGCTCCAACATCAGCTCGAAAAAGCTCAGCTCCAGATTGAAACACAAGCTGCTGAGTTAGCTCGACATGCGAGTGAGCAGAAGGAGTTGGCCATGGTGAAAAGGTATCTACTCGAGACAGACCCTGCATACATTGATTTTTGCAAAACCCAGACTGATGCAGCTCCTCCCACGTCTCCTGCTAATTCTCCTTAGGACTACTTGCTAAGACTTGTTTATAATGTTTGTTTGTATGTTTGTTTTCTATTTTAAGACCAATGTATGACTTTATGTTCTTGTACTTAATATAAGTTGCGTTTTATTCAGATGTGTTTAAGATTTCATAATAAATTTACATTCAGCTTTTAATGCAGATTTAAATAGTGCAAAAACGAAACCAAATAAGAATGCATTCTGTTTCATTTTAGTCGCTAATTAGTGGCTATTTAGTCGCGATATTAGTCGCTAAAACGTCACTAAGTAGTCGCTATATGGTATCATGATGGCATAATTAGTCGCTAAAACGTCGCTAAATACGTCGCTATTTAGTCGCTAAATAGTTGCTAGTTTAGCGACTTTTTAGCAACTTTTTAGCGACTACATTTTTAGCGACTACTTTGCGACTACAGTACAGTCGCTATATTCGTCGCTACTGAGTCGTTATATTAGTCGCTAAATTAGCGACTAATATAGCGACTAATATTCACAAAATATATATAGTCGCTAAATAGTCGCAATTTAGCGACTAATATAGCGACTAATAAATTTAGCGACCACAGATTAGCGACTAATGCAATTAGTCGCTACTGGGTCGCTAAAAGTAATATAGCGACTGATTTGCGACTATATACGTAGTCGCAAAAACCCTGTTTTCTTGTAGTGTAAATTGGTTCCTCGAGCTCGGAGTCAGAAACTTTTTTATACGGGTAGGAAAATAATATCAAAATATTTTATAAATTATCAAAAAACTACAAATGGATTGTACGATCACTCATAGCTTGAAATCTTTTTATTACGGTTTCATTTGTTACATTTTTAAATATATTTTTCGATAAAACATATAAGACAATCACTTAGAAACTGATCACCGATGCGGTTCCGTAAAACTGTCTTGACGATCTTCATTCCTAAAAAGCATCTCTCAACGGTTGCAGTAGCAACATGCAAAGTCAAAACGAACTTCAAAAGTCTATAAATCAAAAGATGAGAAAGATGTTTCCTGGTTTCTAACATCACCCGCGACAAGTCTCCAAAATTATTCAGATCAGCAAACATTTTATCTTCTCATAAACTATCAATATAAATGTCAAGTTGCTGCTCAAGAGATATACATCCACATAGCTAAAATCTTTAGGATAAAGTTTGACTAATCTCAACAATTTTTTTTTATCAAGCTCATGGAATGAATCAACAGGACTTAAAAAGTAAAGTATGACACAACAAATGAAAATAAAACATTAAACAAAGAAGATTAAAAACCTCAATTTCAAGCAAAGGTTGTTTTGTGAACAGAAGCAGACGAGAAGAGACGAGACGTTGTTGATGGCAAAGGTAAATAATTGTTAGTGAATTTAGGTTTTTTCTGATACATTAATTAACTAATATTTAATTGAAACCCATTCAACTTATTAGTTTTCTATTAAATCAATTGGGTTTAAATAGAAAGTTAAACCCACTAACTCTAAATTTTAATTAAACCCATTAATTACATAGCTAAATTCTAAATTCTTATTTTGTACTAATCTTACGAGATCAAAAAAAAAATTCATGGGGTCAAAAGATTTTTGTCTAAAAAATAAACAAATATTTTTGAAAATTGGGTGGGGGTCAGCTGACATGCTTTAATGTCTTTCCGTATTAAGTTTATTCAGCTAGAACTTTGGAGGAAGGAAAAAAAGTCATGCTTGGAGTACTTAGAGGAGGTTCCTTGGTCAGAAGACGAGGAACAAACCGTATTGAAAACATGATCTTCTTTGTTCGACTGCCAAATCGGTTCTGCAGAGGGTATCAACGTTTGAGGCCTCCACTTTCACATTTATAACCAATAACATCAGCTTCTTAATTCTTACTAGTGTTCTGTAAGGAAGACAAAGCACACCGAGAACCGAGAAACGAAATCTGTCATCTTTGTTGAAATTGCACAAGGAAATATCTTGGTGAAGAGGGAGACTCGCTTTTTGGTTCTGATGACACTGTCGTTGAGACAGAAAGTTGTTATTCTGATGAAGTGGTTCGATCGGTTTATGGGCAAAGGAGACGAATGTCCGAACGAAGAGCTTCCATAAGAAAGGACATGGTTCAGATTATACTTAAATTTGTACAAAGAAACATCAACTTAAATGTTAAATGTATACAGAGTGCTCTTTCTAAGGTTTGTGAATTACTCCATCGTTACTGAAACAGACTTGGATCTCTGCAACTGTTACTGTAAACTAATAATGAATCTGCATTTGTATAACTGTAAACTAAACATTATTATGGAACTGTATACTAATAATAAACCAGAACTGAAAGTGATTTTACCAATCCTGCAAATTAACATATACGGGAAGAACACAAAAACCGTAACATCTACCACTTCATTGTTACAAGAACTTGTAACAGTATTGTGATTTGCTAACTGCTAAATTTGGTGTTTCTTTAAGAAAGACAGACTCAAATAATTGATTGACTACAATTTGATACAGCAACTGTAAAACTAATAGTGAATCAGAAAGTTACAATGTGATTTGTAAGATCTCAATTCTGCATATCCGAAGATAGCAAGAATTTTAGGGTTTTTCTTAAGGGATTCTTCTAGGTCTTTTAACCTAGCTCGGCGGAGATGACGAGTTTAGGGCCAAATTGGTGTTCCCGGTGAATCGGAATAAAGAGAATTAGGTTTTATAGCTGAACCTTGTAAAAGGCTGCCTACGTACCCTTAATAAGGGATCAAGCCATTCGTAGTTCCTTTTAGGAGTTAAGTCGTCTCTTAGCGACTTGTTGTATTGTGCGTGTTGCAATCTCTTTTAGCCTGAAGACCTTCATTCTCTCATGTCGAGGTTTAGGTCGGCTTACAGAGTCGTCTATAGATCGATCTCTTGTAGCCTGAATACCCTCATCCTCTCATGTAGAGATTTAAGTCGGCTTTTTAGATTCGTATGTATTCTTCTTTCATATTTTTCATATCTTTTATCCTGAATGCCCTCTTTCTCTTATATAGAGTTTTAGGCCGGCATAAAAAGTCATATTTCTTAAAAAGAAATAGATATTTTCCACAAAAGAAAATAGATATTTTCCTTTTGTGATTATCTTCGAAGATTGCCATTTATCTTCATCGACATCGTAATTATCCATAATAAATGCCTTCTATTTCGGGCCGATCCTATTAACTGAATGGGCCATTTTGAGGGGTGCTAAAACCGACTCCAACAGTAAGTCCCCCCCCCAAGTCGGCGATTCGAGCGTTTGGCGCGATGATCGGTGATAGAAAACATTTCGGTTCGTGAAGTATAAAAGATCGGCATGAATCTCCGGTATTCCTTTGAATGTTTGTCGTGGAAGAATAATCTTTTCCGTAGTTAAGTTAATCGGGTCGTTCTGTCCTTTGATCCGTTTGTATGGATCTTTGGCGAACGACGATTAAAACGTAGATTGGCGTTGAACTGCTTTACTTTAAGGCTTACGCCCCACCGTATCTATAATTGCGAGACGGATCTCGGCTTTATTCTAAGGGTGGGCGAATGTGCGATGCTGTGCTCGACTTATTTGTTATCACCCACCGCGAAGAATTTGCGGGAGGGATCCCGGCTTTTCCTTACCACGATGTGCACCTCACGCGCAAGGAAGACCACACTACTGGCCAGGGAGCATGATGCTAGTGCGAGTCTTTGCTCGGCTTTCTGCGAGTTACTTAGACCCGACTTTTGCGAACTAAGGAGCTCGGCTTTCTGCGAGTTACTTAGACCCGACTTTTGCGAACTAAGGAGCTCGGCTTTCTGCGAGCTTTTTAACTCGGCTTTTTGCGAGCTTTTTAACTCGGCTTTAGTTTGCGAGTGAAAACTCGACTTTAAAGTTAATTAAATTGAATAGAATAATAATAAAAGTGAAATACTTACTTGATGAGTTCGATGTTTAAAGTGGTTGGATTACGAGTTCATGACCTGGTTCGGTATAACGAGCTTTTGTACTCGGTATGACGAGATCGGGGTGTCAAATCTCGTAAGTTATTTGTTGAATAAGCTTTGGAGATCTAAGAGACCGATCATGCATGCATCAAAATAAAAAGAGGTTAAACAACTTCCCCTTCATGATAAAGCTATAAAGCAGTAATCGGTGAAGAGGACAAAAACATAATACAGTACTATAGCATATCAAGTTAATGATGCATATGGATCTGTGCCTTTCAAGTTAATATTAAAATCCAATGACGATAATTCATAGGCATGCTTTGTGTTTAATACATTAATTTCAATGGGATCGGTAACAATGCAAGCGTTAAACATGATTAGTATTGAAACATTGATTTTAATGGCCAAACTATTAATGACATTTCAGATTATGACGACGTGATGAGCGATATACCAGTTAACTAAAGACTATAATAATAGAACATGTGACGATTGGAAAATGTGATGTGAATAGAAGTTAAGAAAGTGTTACTTATCTTGATAAATGTTTGAGACCAAACGATCAGTAACGGAGAGTTGATGTTAATATCGTCGTTGCGAGACTGTGCTTGGCATTTCTGTTGATACTTCTAGTAGAGCTGGGGAAAATCCAATGACGGCTAGGAGTCGGGTCTTGAGCTTATGAACACTGGTTGAGATCGCAGGTTTTGCAGGATTTCTTGTCCAGGAAGTAACTTCGGTTGTGGCTTCGTCTCGACTCGACTAACAATTGTGATTTGTCCTATAGCTTCTTTGATGTTTACCGCATGACTGTACACCTTTTATCTGATCTATGTTGCTTGGTGAGTATCAGAACAATGCTCCCAAAAGACCCATCTTGGGATTGTTTCTTTCCTTCACATTATTTTGCTTTGCTTTGGATTTTGGATGGCTCTTTGATCTCGATGCCGTTGTGCTCTTGCTATTCTGAGATTTTGAATTCAAGATGGGAGCACGTGCTTGTAGATAGCTTGAACACATTATTCTTTAGAACCTTAGGAGACCATTAACGAGCTAGGGCACTGGTTCAATCTCAGTTGAGACAAGTTCAAAGTCTGGTGACGATGATAGCGTGACCCGGTAACAGCTTCAAGTCACGCTAGTGATTGTATTCTCAAAATCTTCAAGTGTGGCTTCGTTTGAAAGCGTATGCGGGAGATGACTTCGCACAAACTAATAAATCCAAGCCAAATTTATGAACGTCGGAAAGTCGAGGAACATAGACGCCAAATATATTTGTTTCTTGGTTAACACTTCATGTTCTTGAAAATTTGTGGTCGTAAAGTTTGTTGACGACGATGACCAAACACTCTAGTGTTCACTTGAGATTTGTCTTGTTGCCGATCTCGGTGTCAGTGTGACGAGTTGCTGGAGGTGCTTTTACGTGAGTGTTTTGGCTTGTCTTTGGTGGACACACGGATGCGTACGATCTTTGTGTTTCTCTTTCAAGATGAACACCTTAATTATAAAAGTTTAACGTGATCAGGATGTTCCAAAAGCAACGAAGTCAGATATCTTAAAAGATATTGGTGGTGTAGGAGACTTAGCTTTTATTTTTGATTTATGGTATATGCCGAGCCGATGTGTCGGTCCCATTTTTATCTCGACGTGAAGTTTGGAAATTAGTGAATGATAGACTTGTGCACAGACCGTCTGTTATCGGAGTGAGTGAGAATTTCGTTCACGCGGCATAGCCGAGGTTGGTGACAAGCTCGTACTTTTGTATGAGAAGGATTGTCGCTTTAGAGAAGTTGGCGGAGATGTCGTTCTTATGTGAGGTATCTCCTAGCCCCTACTCCCTTCTTTTTTTTTTTAAAGCAACAAACCAGTCTAATGGTGGGCCGTTTTTGACAAGCTGGAGGTGATAGGAGCTTGTTGTCGTTCGTCCCTCTGAATCGCTTTTCTAGCAATGCAAGCAAACCAGATATATAAAAATTATATCAGTGAATTTTGTTAACAGCCGTATAACAGACAAGTAGTCAAATAGCAATTCATCAAAAAAAAGGGATTCTATGAATCTGTAATGCATTGAACGAAACTTTAAAAGTACTTTTTATGTTTGTGTTGTACCAATTGGTTGGTTAACCATTCAAATTTTTTTAATAAAACAATAAAATAAAGTTTAAGCATGTGGTCCTTAGAAACTGATAGATGAAACAAACATGCCATGAACAAGATTCCGTAATAAAACAATTATCCTAACCCTAGAGAGCGTTGGTTTACAATTATAAGCATTAAAGATTGTGATCGCACATGTCAAGGTAAACGAATTGTTATCGAACAGTCATGATGAATAAATAGAATACTTATCTTAATGGTTTTGACGAAACCGTGATGCGAGTTATGAACGTTGATAACAAACACGGACGGAAGGTGTTTATTTTTGTACGCCGATCATGACTTGACGTGTTCGTCTCGTCGTTGAGCACAGTGTATAAAGATTTTTGAAGAAATCCCCACAGTCGGCGCCAATCGTAAGATCTCAATTCTGCATATCCGAAGATAGCAAGAATTTTAGGGTTTTTCTTAAGGGATTCTTCAAGGTCTTTTAACCTAGCTCGGCGGAGATGACGAGTTTAGGGCCAAATTGGCGTTCCCGGTGAATCGGAATAAAGAGAATTAGGTTTTATAGCTGAACCTTGTAAAAGGCTGCCTACGTACCCTTAATAAGGGATCAAGCCATTCGTAGTTCCTTTTAGGAGTTAAGTCGTCTCTTAGCGACTTGTTGTATTGTGCGTGTTGCAATCTCTTTTGGCCTGAAGACCTTCATTCTCTCATGTCGAGGTTTAGGTCGGCTTACAGAGTCGTCTATAGATCGATCTCTTGTAGCCTGAATACCCTCATCCTCTCATGTAGAGATTTAAGTCGGCTTTTTAGATTCGTATGTATTCTTCTTTCATATTTTTCAAATCTTTTATCCTGAATGCCCTCTTTCTCTTATATAGAGTTTTAGGCCGGCATAAAAAGTCATATTTCTTAAAAAGAAATAGATATTTTCCACAAAAGAAAATAGATATTTTCCTTTTGTGATTATCTTCGAAGATTGCCATTTATCTTCATCGACATCGTAATTATCCATAATAAATGCCTTCTATTTCGGGCCGATCCTATTAACTGAATGAGCCATTTTGAGGGGTGCTAAAACCGACTCCAACATGATTCAATAGCAGTTAAAAGACTTAATCAATCAGTCATTCATTCATATATAAAACCATTATGAGACTCTTCAACTTCCATCAAATTGCAAAAGGGATGGTTAATGAGTAAACCGATACCCCACCTCGAACCAGGCTCCTTAACCAAACATCTCCTCAGAAAATTTTGTGCCTCTTCAGATAACCAATCCGGTATACAAGGAATGTATCCGCTTTGACCAATGAGACTGAACAACTCTTCAGAACCAAGAAGATCACTATATTCTCCCCAAGCTTCTTGTCCGGTTAACATCTTCAAAACAGTGCATCCAAAATCCCACGTGTCAACACCATAGTCCACAATCCCATGGCTAATAAGCTCTGGAGGGAATCTGGAAAAATGGTAAATTACTTATAAACCGAGTGAAGGGCATGAAATTACAACTTATACCTGGGTGAGATCCGGTCTCCTTCAACCCAGCCCCATGTAATCGGATTCTACCCGGGTAAAAAAATTTCAAAATCGGATCAAAATCGATTCGTTAAAATCCCTAATTTTATTCCCAATTTTACTTTTAGTTTCCCTTTCTTCACTCTACTCTCTCTCGAGCTCGGACTCAAATCATTCTTCGCTCTCGAAATCTTCTCTCTCAATTTGTTTAAATCAACGACGATGGTGGAGACGAGGAACGCAAGGAAGAAGACGAAGCCGAAGAGCCCTGCGGCGGTTAGGGTTTCGAAGAAGCCTCTTGGAGAGGCGGCGATTGAAGAAACGCCCGGAGAAGCGCCGGCTACTACTGCTCCGACAACTTCTCCGGCTCCAGCTAATGTTGAAGGGAATGCGGCGGAGTCTAGAAATGAAAAAAAGGCCGAAGATGGAGCGACGGCGGAGCCGGCGGAGGGAGACGGCGAAGTTGCGACGGCGACGGTGGACGGAGACGACGAGGAGACGGAAACAGATGAAGAAGGAGAAGGAGGAATCAGAGGAGAAGACAATGGAGACAATGAGGCAGATGAATCGGAGGAGGAGGAGGAATCCGAGGAGGAGGAGACCGACCGGAGACCAACCGACGAGACCGACCCCCAGGTTAGTATATTTTTAATGTATTAGTAGGATAACTAGAGAAGGATTACTAGGTTACTAGGAAAACTTGGTAATACTAGGATTACTGGATGACTATGAAGAACTAGGATAACGAGACCCCCTAGGATAACTAGGTTTACTGTGTGTTGTTTGTTTGAGATACCTTTTTTGTTTGCAGAGAGCATCAGAGGAAACGATAGCCCTGAGACCTCTTAAAATGTACTTCTCGCCAGATCAGTATAGCGAGAGCGTGAAGCTTCCAACGCGATGCTTCATCGAGGAAACTTTAAACACTTTTGAGGGACTGAATCTCACTCTGGAGGAGACGTCATGGTTTGAGAAGCACCCGCAGTTCTCACACATTTTTCACATGCCGAGGGGCAATCACAAGCTTCAACCCATGTGGATGCTTCTCCTGCGTACCGCTGTAATTAAAAGGAAAAAGGAAGCTTGGTTTCTGGTTAACGGCGTTTCCATCCGATACGGGTTACCAGAGCATGCCTTGATTTCAGGGCTCGAATGCCGCAACTATCCAATCAACTGGAAGAGAAAAGGATCCTTGAACTTCAAGAAGAAGTATTTCGAGGGGAAGGTGTTACGTGAAGACGTGAAAAAGAAGCTTCAGGAAATGGAACCGGATGAGACCGGACTGAAGATGGTTGTGCTGTATTTCTTGAGCAGCATTATTTACTGCCCCATCAAATCTGGAAACAAAGGCAAACCCGTGTTGGACGTATTTCTAAGATACGTGGATGATCTGGAGTTATGTCAGACGTTTCCTTGGGGAAGATTGTCGTTTGATTACATGTTGGAGTCCATTCACAAGACAATGGATCATTTTAAAAGGAAGGTGTCGGGGCCGTGGACGATTCCTGGTTTTTGTGTTCCATTGGAGGTATAACCTTATGACTTTGCATTTTAACTAATCTTTTTGTAATGTCTACTTTTGGATTCGTTTTTGTAGCTTTTGGCGATTGAGGCCATTCCGAGACTGAGAGACAGCCTCCGTGAAAGTGTACCATTTCCTTACGCCGATTGCCCGAGGATGTGCAAGTCCAAGTGGAAAAAAGGCGAGTTGAAAGGGTGGCCTCTTGAGACAGTCTACGAGAAACTCGGTGATACCACGGTTAGTAGTACTTGCTAATACTAGACGAAACTGGTAATACTAGCAGCAATTGGAATAATCAAGTACGTTAAAATTTACAGGACATTGAGAGCGTTTTGGTAGCCACGTCTGATGAGAATGAGCTGTTGGAGGAGATCATGGAGAAAGAGGACGATGTCGATGAGCACGATATTGTTGTGGAAAGTTGGTGCAAGCGTCTAGACCAAGGATTAACTGTTTGGTTTGAAGATATGTTGCAAGAAGATTTGAAAGGGCGACAACCTAAGGAGGCAGTAAGAGTAGAGAAAGAACGCCGAAGTCGCAAGGCTTGTTTGGAAGAGTTCTCCGCTGCGTTTACCACCATGGGAGAACAGATGAGTTTGCTCGTGGAGAAGGTCACCAATATGGAGGAAAGGATCAAGCTTCTTGAGGAGTTTGTGAAAGCTCGGAATCCTCGGAAGTCTCGGAAGTCGCGGAAGTCTCGGAGGAGTTTGTAGAGACATCTTTGATATGTTGTAACTGTTTTTTGTTTTGTCCAATCTGGTGTTTGTTTTGTGAAAACTATGTTGCTATACTTTTTTGTTGGTTTGCATTGATCAAGATAGCAATTAACCAACCAAAGTAGATAGCAACACATAGATAGATGGATAGCAAAATATAATGTCTTAGATAGATAAACAGAAACATCACTCCTTCTCCTCCTTCAGCTTGGCAATCTCCTTTCGCAATTCTTCAATTGCGATCTCCTGCACTTAAACCTTTCGTTTTAGCATCCTAAGCTCTTCTTGGACACCAAAAACCCATGGCTGACGAAAGTGGAGTCCATCATCCTACAAAAAATAAGTCAGATAAACATTCATATTGTGATACCTAGTGTAACCTAGTTTTACTAGTTATTCCTGGTGTAACCCAGTTTTACTAGTTATACCTAGGCGAAAAAAATTCATATAGTTATACCTAGTTTTACTAGTTATTCCTGGTGTAACCCAGTTTTACTAGTTATACCTAGGCGAAGAAAATTCATATAGTTATACCTAGTTTTACTAGTTATTCCTAGTTATACCCAGTTTACTAGTTATACCTAGGCGAAGAAAATTCATATAGTTATACCTAGTTTTACTAGTTATTCCAGGTGTAACCCAGTTTTACTAGTTATACCTAGGCGAAGAAAATTCATATAATGTAACCTAGTTTTACTAGTTATACCTAGTTTTACTAGTTATACCTAGTTATGCTAGTTATACCTAGTTTTGCTAGTTATACCTAGTTATGCTAGTTATACACAGAAAAAACACAGAAATAAAATTTTACCTCGTATCGGATGCAGGTGAAGTACCTACTGCCCGGTAAAGTGTCGAAATCATGCTTAAACTTTGGATTTGGAGACGCATCCTGCTTGATTTCTCCCCCGCATGGGCATTTGGTTGGAATTCCAAATTGGGCATCCGCAACGTGGCAAGTCCTCTCGTAATGTTTCAACCGAGCAATCGTCTCCTTCCTAATCCTCTTCTCTTCCTTCCTACTCCTCATCTCATCCTCGTATGGATCAAGGCCGAAATTCTCCATTGTGGGTTAAAGGGGGAGAGATAGAGAGTTTGTACGAATGTAAGAGAGAGAGAGAGCGAAGTCTCAGTGGAAGAAGATGAAATAAAGAAGAAAGAGAAGAGAGAGATTGTAAATTTAAATAGAGTAAAATTAGAAAAATTTCGTTTTGGCGCCATAAGGTAAAGAGAAATTGGCTTTGGCGCCGAAAGAAAAAGGAAGAGAGAGAGAGCGAGAGAATGATTTAAAAATTCCTTCTTTTTTTTTAATCGGTAAATTTTTTGTTAGGATCTTAAAATGAGAACACACATAGTGTTACCAAGTTATTAGTTATACATAATCTTCAAATCTTTTTTGTATGGTTAGATTAGTATTACACCAACTAAATGTCATTTTTACTAGTATTACCTGCTTTTCTATTAATCTTCCATATGAATCTCATTGCCCAGTTCATTTATTTGATTGAATATTATTTTTTTAACAACACTCACCTCCCAAGTGAGTTCTTCATTAAGAAGTCTTTCTTAAAGTATAATGAAAGATTTGGTGAATATGTATCATGAAGTCCCATTTCAAATAGGATTTGTTTTAAAAGACAACAACAAATGCATTGTTTGTAAATGAGAAAAGCAAAACAAAACTAAACATAGTCTTCTCCGTACAACAACCAATATTAATCATAGTCTTCTCCATACAACAACCATGGAAGTGTTCTTCCCCCCGGCCTTTTGTTATGCACCCTTACCCTTTTACGTCTTTCTCCAGCCGATGGATGTCTTTTTATCTTCTTCCTACCCCTCTTTACGATGATATCCGGAGGTATTATCTGCTTCTCCTTGATGTCATCTGGGATAACCCACGTAGACATATCAGGCACAACATAGATGGACCTGACATATGCCAATGTCCACAACTCGTTCAAATAATATTTCGAACACAGATCATGAAGTTCCATGTGGATATCACTACGACGCCTTCCATGTTCCTTGAAATAGATAAACGCGGCAAGAGCATGGATATTCTTCACTCAATAGAGATGCAACTAGTTTTGATGATCCTTTCCTCTTCTCCCTGCCTTCTTCACTCTGACTAGTACGGCTGCATGTGTGCATCTTCGTGTACGTTCTAATCGAGAAAGTTTTGGAGTTTGTGATCCTTGCTGCTCGTAATCTCCAATTACAGCCTCGTTGAGCACATCTAGCTACCCACCGCTGAGAATCAAATTTTTGTATAAAATAGTCGAAAGATTCAACAAATGCGCCTCTATGAACCAACTTTGCTAAAACCTCCTTGTTTGGAAATTCTACACCAAGACTCAAATTTAAACCGTCTTCCCATGGCGGTAAAGTCGGACTACACACAGCAACAACAGGTGGTTCCACCACATACTCATCACGCAAATCTGATGAATCGTTACCGTTGCCCTCATGTTCAACACGCTCTGTATCTCCATCATTTTCGGGATATCCATCATTTTTGAGAGCATCTCCATCATTTTCGGGAGCATCTCCATCATTTTCGGGATCTCCATCATTTTCGGGAGCATCTCCATCATTTTTCAGAGCATCTCCATCATTTTCGAGTTCTTCATCCTCTTTTTCTTTGTTCTCTTGTTGCTTGTCAACATACACCATGATGGCATCAGGCCCTATTTCTCCTTCATAGTTCTCACCGTAAGAGATTTTTCCCGCTCTCGACTGTTGCTCGGGAAGTTCCGGTGTACTCAACACCTCCACATACAAAACACATCGACGATTCTCATTATCAACAGGCGTTAGATACACACAAAAACTCCTCATCATCACAAATATACGACTGTTCCTCACACCCAGCCAGCCTAGGGATGTAACTCAGTTGGAATTTAACCTTGGTTTCATCCAAACCAAACTTATTGTATAACCTAGATTCTACCATCGACATTGTTATCTCCTCAACTGATGCCTTAAACACTAGACCATAAATGCGACCTTCGAATTTATAATGTATGCTGACGTTGTTGATCATTTTAACCTGCCAAACAATACCCAGAAACTCAATCAAAATAGTAATTTGTGCACAGTTATACAACATTTCCCAGTGTTACTGGTTTTAGCTAGTTATACTATTACGAACTGAGCATGAACCCGAAAGACAATTCAATTCTGAAAAAGCAACCCAATTCAATGATTCAACCACAGCAATGCATCTCTAACCAATTTGGACTCATAATAAACCCACAAACATTCTTTAATCACCAGTGTGCATCAAATCCCAATTACAATCCCCATTTGAAATCGATTCTTAAAGAGGAGACTAATCCACTAATCTACAAATAAACAATTAAACCTCGATTTGGATGAGAATGCGGCTACGGCGCGGCGAAGGAGACGTCGACGGCGGTGTAGGAGGCGAAGAAAATCGAGGTGAATCTCCGACGACCGAATCCGACAGAGCTGAGCACGATTTTCTCGAGCTGGTGGAGAGCGAGGAGAGAGGAGAGAGATGCCAATATTCAATTTTTTAATAATCCCCCCACCCAACCCGAATGAGACCCAACCCGAATCCCATTTTTAATATTCAATTCTATTTTTTTTAAATTCAATCTATAAGGGTGGAAGAGTAATTGCCACTCTCATTTTAATGAGAAGTGTATTGTGGATTAAGGAGGGGGTAGTGTAGATTTTATTTTGCCAATTAGGATCATAAGAGACGAAACCTCTTTTGGAGCCCGTGGTGCCTCTCTTGTGACCAGATCCGTTTCCGTACTTGATCGACCCTTTCTCCATCGCTAATCCGAAATCCCCAATTTTCGCCATATACTCGTTAGGTCGTAACCGGTTATCGATAGGGCTTAGTAATATATTATCTGGTTTAATGTCGCAGTGTATGATTTTCTCGATGTGGATGTACAAGAGACCATATAGGATATCTCTTGCGAATACTCTAACATACTTCTCCGGTAATCCTCCTCCGCTAGTCTTGATTAAGTTGGCTAGGCTTTCACGGGAGCAATACTCGAGAATCAGATAGTAATTCGTTTTCTCGCCACCCAACAGAGTACTTTCACGCGCGATCTCGTCACCGTAACAACGGACGACGGGAGGAGATACGAGACATGTTAAGATTCTTTTCTCCTCCATGAGGCTTGACGCTTTAGGAATTTCCGCAGATTTTATCCCCACGAACATACTTTTGTCTTGGTCGCTTGTGGCTAGATAAACTGAACCATAAGAGCCTCTACCCAAGAACTTAGATTTGATCCAAGACGAAGACTTTCTTACTTCTCCGACTAGGGTTATGTCGGAGGCGTAAGATTTAAGAACTGCCTCTTCAAAAGATTCTTTTCTTATCTCCATCTTTCTAAATTCTTCTAAAATCTCACAATTTGTATATGTAAACCAGTAACCGAATGAAACCAAGAAACAAAGACAAAGCTTGTTGTGTCTATAATCCTATATATAAATAGGTTTGGTGGGTTTATTAACAAAAGCCAGGTATTAGTCTTTGACCTCGTCAATGTTTTCCTTTTTGCTTAAGTGAGTCATTAAAGTATTAAACGGTCAACCATTTATCGTTAAAATATAATATTTTTTTTTTATTAGCATCGTTTAGTTAATAAGGTACAGTTGACAAAAAAAAAAGTTAATAAGGTTCAGTCACACACGCGTAGTTCCACTCTCCAAAGTTATTTATAGCTGTTTTAGCTGTTTTCTTTCACTCAATGTGTACTATCCATCCATTATTTTAATTTGTAAATATTTCATATTTTTATTTTATTTTGAGTTTTAATATTTTATATATTTATATTTTAAATTTATATTTTGTTCTTTCTTTTATGATCATAATGATTTTTTTTTAAAACATTGACCAACATATGAGTATTACTTTAATTTGTATTATAAACAATATGTTTTACATATATTTTTATAATATCTATATTTTCATGAAGTTTTGTTTTTCTAAATGGATTTATATTTAGAAAAACAAAATTCGAAAATATGGATTTATATTTGAGAAGCGTATGTGGCCTCGTGGTTGTAGTCCGCCTCTGCAGTTTTTTCATCTGGAGTTCGACTCCACTCTTCTTTCTCCTGAGGAAGGGGTTCCTCCTTGTGAGCAATATGAATCAGTCAGCCGGTCTGTTGTGGCCCATAAACCGCGCCAAAAAAATGGATTTATATTTTATTCAACTTTTTTATCATCATTTTAATATTTTCATACATTATTTAAAATATATATACTTATTATTTATATATTTTCATGCATCTAAATCCTAATATTACAATAATATTCTAAATTTTTTATTTATCATTTTAAATTTTGTTAATTTTTATATACATTTCAATGATTTCATTTCATTTCTTATATTTTTATATTTGTATAACTTCTTTGTTTATATTATCAATTTTATCATTTATTTATCATATTTTCTTTCTATTCTTGGTAATTACCATTTCTATTATTTACTAAACATTTTTTTATTCTATGGTTTTTTTCTTCTAATTTTTTATAATGTTATATTAGTCTTATATTTTGGCATTGTTACTTGTATTAAGATTTTGTTATGTTTATTAATTTATCGCGTAAAAATATCAAAATATTTAAATCTTATAGTATATAATATTTATATATTAATCTTATAGTATATAATATTTATATATTTATAAAATTATAAATTAAATTTTATTTTATTTTATATTTATGTTTTAATATTTTTAACTAATTAAATTCAGATAAAATAAGTTTCAATTGAATAACTTATTGTGGATTAATTTATATTTAAACGTTGATGTGGAAACTAAATTGATGATATTGATAAATTAAAGGGGGGGGGGGGAACCCCTCCCTTCAAATCTTTATAAATTTGATATGTTCCGATAGATAAATGAAATAAATAATTAATATATTCAAATATTAATATGCTTTACAATGACTATAATAAATAGGGCAATTCTCATAAATAGCATGAAAAGCTTATCTTGTCAAAAAAATGGCATCACGCGCTGAAAAGCTGGAAATTAGCATTTCATTAAAGGATAAAAGACAAAAATGCCCTTAGAAATTTCGGGGGTAAACCCTGGTTTTCTTCATTTTCCTCTTTTCCGTCGAGCCGCTCTTTGACGCCTGAGAATCGCCTCATCGCCTCATCGCGATCGAGTCTCCTAATCTCCGAATCGTCTCTCCTAATCTCCGGCAATCGCCTCATCGCGATCGAGTCTCCTAATCTCTGAATCGTCTCTCCTAATCTCCGGCGATCGCCTCATCGCGATCGAGTCTCCTAATCTCTGAATCGCCTCTTCTAATCTCCGGCGATCGCCTCTCCTAATCTCCCAATCGCCTCAGATTAAATCAGAATAGAGTCTCCGTCGCCTCAGGTTAAATCAGAATCGCCTCAGGCTTAAGGTTTGTAACGCTAGCTTTTTTCCAGAATTGGGCTTATTCTGGAATTAACCAACTGATGTTGCTTGTTCAGCTAATCATCTGTGTTTTACTGTAAATTTGCGAATTGTTTTTCCATTTGCTTGATTAAGTTGTTTCATAGTAGTACAATTTGGCAATGTCTTGTTTTACTGACATGAACTGGCTGGAGATTGTTGTAGTGTAAACCTTGTGTCTTATTTGCGCATGAAATAAGAACTCAAAGATACATATTACGTAATTCATGTTCGTATATTTTCTGTTACTGTTGTTGTAGAGTTGTTGTATAGTTGATGTTGTTGTTTAGAAGTTGTTGTAGAGTTGTTGTATAGTTGTTGTTGCTGTTTAGAAGTAGCTGCAAAGTTGATGTATATCTGATGTTTTGTTGCTGAATAGTTGTGATACAATCAAGTTTTAATCCCTAGATCTACACTGCAAGTGCACAGACGTGAACCAATAGTATATAGAGTATCGAATCCACAGAGACTCTAGACTCTTGCGATAGATTATAGAACGTCGAATTAAGTAAGGTGAAACAGTAGGAAAGCAGTAAATCAGAGCAGAAAGTAAAATAAACGGTTTAAATCAATCAAACGAAGCGTCAGGTCAAGGGAGTTCTCAGGAAATCAGGAACACATGCTAATCAATCAATCGAGATCTAATTAAGTACTATTCTAGAACTAGAATCACATAAGCATAAGAAACCAACTTTCGTTATGAATATTATCTATGTCTAACAATCCTAGCAAACCAACTTTCGTTGCGAGTTCTAGAGATCCTAAACATGCATTAATATCAAGTTCTTTCATTCACAATTCTCCTAAGCTAAATTTCTTTGCGAATAGTCAAATTGCTCATCTAGGTTCTTTCTAGTTAATTAATCAACTTTCGTTGCAGAAATCAACCTAACATCAATAATCTAAGTGGCCAATTCAGATCAAGCATTAAGAACAACCCTAGATGAAGAACTAGAAAGTATGAATCCCTACTGATTGATCAACCTATAATTCCTTGAAATCCCCTGTGAGAATCCCTAAACCTAACTGGTAAACTACTCAGATATGGCAGATGAAACAAAAGACATGTTGAATAGAAAACCAAATATCATAAAACAGAAACAAGGAATATGAGTTCCAAATCTCTCTCTCAATAGAAATAAAGCGTATGAAAAGCGTAGCCTAAAAAAATGGCTTAAAACCCCTAATATAATGATCTAAACTCGTATGGGGCTTCTTTGTAATTATGAGAAACTTCTGGGCCAGACTGCAATTTCCATAAATCTTCATTAAATCGCCGAGAATAGTCTGTCTCGCCTTTGTGTCGATCGACGCCACAAGTGTGTCGATTGACACAAGTATCCAAAATCGACAGTGACTTCTTCTTCTCGGGCAAATGCTCCAAATAACTCCAGAATGCGCCATAATGTCCAAATCCACTTCAAACGTATTTAGACCTGTAAACACACATAAAAGGAGTCTAAAAGACTCGATAACAAAGACATATACCATGGTTGAAAGTCCTAAAAACCATGATATATCAACTCCCCCACACGTAGTTTTTGCTTGCCCTCAAGCAAACAGAAAACCAAGATCAGGAGAAGCAGTTTGAAAACTTCAGAAACTCGTTTCATCGTAGGAGCACCACACTCATATTCCCCTTAGTAAGCCACATGAAAATGAACTTGCAGACATCAAGACCAACATATACTTCCCCCACACTTAGCAACTGTACTGGGTAAACTCCACAATCACATTCAGAGCATTCAAATTCACCATACTGACTTCTATAAGCTAATAAGTGCGGTCTCACCAAGGGAGTATCGATCAAAGAACACATGGACTCTTACTCTGCTAGCTCATGACCACTCAGCTATCATTTTCTGGTTCATTTCCTCTCCTTTTCCTTCCTTAGCACTGATTTTTCCCCACTGGGTATCATTTTATTTTTTCTATCATTGCTCTTCCCTTTTTATTCGGAGTGTTACTTTGGACATGTTTCCATTGATACACATGAGGTAATAGGGGTCTCTACCACTCCCGTGACCACTTCAAAGCTACTAGCTTATCCTCGGTTTATCTCTTTTTCTTTTACTTTCAAGGCAGGGGAGAATGGAACCAAAATCAGACAGGTTTACAAGCTGTTCCAGAACCAACAGAGGAATCCGATCCAAAGTATACCAAGCCCCAAGGTGAGAGAATTAAGTCAAGTTAAAGGTGAAGTCAAGTAATAGATTCTCTGAATACCTGAAGTGATATGAGTGTCCTCAGTAGGCTGGTCTGTGTTGGGTTTTCTAATAGTCATATATCATCTGCAAATCATCCAATGGTCACTTAAGTTCCTGCAAGTGTGGTAATCTTCTCAAAAAGTCCTTGTTTCCTACTCAATTTTGACTCAAAAAAATGGTTTTGGACTGACTCTAAGAAAACAAAAAGCGGTCTGTATGTAGCTACCTCCCCCACACTTGAAACACACTATCCCCAGTGGTGTCAAGCTTAGGCTCGGTGAGAAGAAAAAATCGGAATGAAGATAATCCGAAAATGGTCAGAACACTTACATGTCGTCGACCTGTGTCGATCGATGCATAGAAGGCGTCGATCGATGCAGGGAGAATATGCTCGCGGTTATGAAGATAACCGGTGTCTATACTGCAATTGAATCGGCAAACCATAAATCCCATCAGTGTCGACCGACACGAAGGTTGTGTCGATCAATGCTGAGCGATTCTGCCTGTTCTCACGCTTTTGAACACACCAAAACAGTAAAATCAAAACGAAAAAGAAAAGAAAAACGAACCTACTAGTGGGTTGCCTCCCACTCAGCGCTTGTTTAAAGTCAATAGCTTGACTATGGAAAGGAGATCGGACTTATGGTGGATTCAATAGAGGCTTGGAGTGCCTCTGTGAATGTCTCTTCAGCCAAGGTGGTGCATAAGTGTTCGGATTATGAGATCTCCCAAGGAATGAGCGTCTAGAGCCAAGGTGGGTGTGAAGCGAAGGTGGGATACTGCGTTTGCCTGCATTCACAACTGAAGGATTAGGAGATTTAAGTCTAGAAGGATCATACCTTTGCTTAGGTGGAAGAAAGAGATTTGGATCTTTCTGCTTAAGAGAAGTTGCAGGTTCTGAAGATGTTAGAGTAGGTTCAGAATGAACTGCCATCTTCTCTTCTCCAATAAGAATCTCTGGTTCCACTTCCACACTGAAGATCTGTCCATCAATGGTGGATTTCTGCAGCTTATCCATCTTGAACTGCAAAGGCTTATCTCCTAGGTGGAGATCAATCTGTCCATGTCTCACATCAATCACTGCTCCAACAGTAGCTAAGAAAGGTCTACCAAGTAGCAAAGGATCATCTGACTCAACATTATACTTCAGCACTACAGAGTCCGTTGGAATCAAGTAGTTTCCAACTCTGAAAGGGATGTCCTCAAGAACTCTTTCTGGATACCTCTTTGATCGACCAGCTAGGATAAGAGAGATCCCAGTAGTCTGGAAATCCATCAGTCTTAAACTCACATCCATAGAGTATGGCATGAGATTCAAACCAGATCCTAAGTCACACAGAGAATGCTTGAATCTGTCCTTAGAGATGGAACAGTCTAGCACAAAGACTCCTGGGTCTGGAAGCTTCTCTGTAATCTGAATCAGCTTCTTTTCCATCACTTTCATGAAATTAGTCTCGTCTAGATCCTGTTTAGACAACTTAGGAGCCTTAGGATATGGCACAGAGGGCTTGTGGACTCGTTCTGGGACTGTTGCAGGTTTCTGGTCCCGTCTAAGATCTGTGTCGATCGATGCACGAGGGGTGTTGATCGACACAAGGCGATTAATAACAGTTTCATCAGACGTATCGGGTCTGCATCGATCGACATCAGGAGTGTGTCAATCGACACTTGTCTCAGACAGACAATATTCATCCAGAAAATCCGAGATGATGCTCTCTTCTTCTTCCAGCAAGTCAACTATATCCCTTATGATCACAACATTGACGAATTGGTTCTGTTCAGATCTTCTTGATCCATTTTGCCTTTGCGCTGCTCTAGCAGTCTGCTGAACCTAAACATCCAGCTTCTTCACATGAGTACTTATGGCTTCTATTTTCCCATTGAGATCAAGGTACAAAGCATCTATCTTTCCATTGAAATCCATTGTACTCTTCTGCTGTCCTTCCAAGAGATGTTCCAAAAGACCCATCATCTTATCATTATGCTCATTTTTAGGAGGAACAGACTGATACAATGAAGCACCATAATCTCTGGAGAATGAAGTGTTCTGCTGGAAAGGTTTCTGAAATGCAGACTTTGGTGTGAAACCTAAAGTCTGTCCTTGCTGATTTCCATACCTCTGACCTTGATAACCAGCTCCAGCTATATAATTGACATCCTCAGTCTCCTAAACATCCATCTTCTTCCCAAGTAAGATGCTATAGACAAAATCAATCTTGCTTCTCATCTCAGCTATCAGTGAGCTATCAGCTTTTCCACCAGATTTCTATCTCTCTAAATCAGCATTCTTGAAACTATAACTAATCACCAAGTTCTCAATAAGATCCTTAGCTTCTTCTGTAGATTTAGTGTAGAAGTTTCCAGTACTTGCAGCATCTAAAGCCATCTGATACCACAAATCAACTCCTCTGAAGAAGATACACAACAGTTGCACCTCAGAGAAGCCATGATGAGGGAAATCTCTCTAGTATCTCTTGAATCTCACCCAAGTTGCCTTAAAAGGCTCTGTAGATCCTTGCTTGAAGGTCAAGATATCCTGTCTAAGCTGATCAGAGCGAGCATCATCATAGAAGTGTCGCAGAAACTTCTCCTTCATTGCATCCCAAGTAGTCAGAGTCCCAGCTGGAATCTGCTTCAGCCAATTAACAGCTTATCCTCTAAGAGGGTGAGGAAAAATCTTGCAGTGTAAGTAGTTATAAGTCACTCCATTATGCTTCATCCCTGTGACTAGAGACTCAAAATTCTCTATGTGATCCATAGGATGCTCATGTGGAAGTCCGCATAAGAGGTGTTATCCCACAAGTGTGTAGTAGGAAGTCTTAAGCTCAAAATCATTTCGCGGAAACGCAGGAGGAAAAATCGCAGACCTGTTGGCGTAGAACTCATCAGGTTGGTTGTAATCATCTAGTGTCCTCCTAGCAGGAAGATTATGAGGTGGATCAGGTGCTCTAGGAGGCTCTTCAGCTCGTGTATTCTCTTGTCCACCCATCAGGCTCAACAATCTGCCTCTGATGCTCAGGAATGACATTACCTTCAGCATCAATCCTCTGCCCTTGAGCATTGTAAGGATTATTCTGCGTATCTCTCAGAACACCTTCAGCATATGGTATCAAAATCAAATGCACATGATTAGCGTTTGCCATCTTAGCTGGTCTCTGAGCCTTTCTGTTCTCTCTCTAGCTTTGCGAGCTCCTTAAGTTCAAGTTTCACAAGCTCCTTGTCTGGATTACTTCTGGTTGCGCGATCAGGCATAAACCTCGGTAATCGTCAAGTGTCGATCGATGCACAAGTTCGCAACGATCGATTCAGTTCGGGTTTCGCTTTGTCTCGACCGATGCAAGGAGAGCGTCGATCGATTCAAAGAGCGAAACTGTGTCGATCGACACTCAGGACCGTGTCGATCGATGCGATGTGATTCTAGGTGTACCTGAAACGCAAGAAAAACGAAAAATCAGTAACCAAAAACAAAAACGAAAAACCTAGTCTAAACCCTAAGTTCAAATCTATCGAAAACTCAAAAGAGTCCTCGGCAACGGCGCCAAAAACTTGATACGATCAGGTTTTAATCCCTAGATCTACACTGCAAGTGCACAGACGTGAACCAGTAGCATATAGGGTATCGAATCCACAGAGACTCTAGACTCTTGCGATAGATTATTGAACGTCGAATTAAGCTAGGTGAAATAGTAAGAAAGCAGTAAATCAGAGCATAAAGTAAAGTAAACGGTGTAAATCAATCAAGTGAAGCGTCATGTCAAGGGAGTTCTCAGGAAATCAGGAACACATGCTAATCAATCAATCGAGATCTAATTAAGTATTGTTCTAGAACTAGAATTACAGAAGCATAAGAAACCAACTTTCGTTGCGAATATTATATATGTCTAACAATCCTAGCAAACAAACTTTCGTTGCGAGTTCTAGAGATCCTAAACATGCATTAATATCAGGTTCTTTCGTTCACATTTCTCCTAAGCCAAATTTCTTTGCGAATAGTCAAATTGCTCATCTAGGTTCTTTCTATTTAATTAATCAACTTTCGTTGGAGAAATCAACCTAACATCAATATCTAAGTGGCCAATTCAGATCAAGCACTAAGAACAACCCTAGATGAAGAACTAGAAAGTATGAATCCCTACATATTGATCAAACTATAATTCCTTGAAATCCCATGTGAGAATCCCTAAACCTAACTGGTAAACTACTCAGACATGGCAGATGAAACAAAAGACATGTTAAATAGAAACCCAAATATCATAAAACAGAAACAAGGAATATGAGTTCCAAATCTCTCTCTCTCAATAGAAATAAAGCGTATGAAAAGCGTAGCCTAAACAATGGCTTAAAAACCTAATATAATGATCTAAAATCGTATGGGGCTTCTTTGTAATTATGAGTAACTTCTGGGCCAGACTGAAATTTCCATAAATCTTCATTAAATCGCCGAGAATAGTCTGTCTCGCCTTTGTGTCGATCGATGCCACAAGTGTGTTGATCGACACAAGTATCCAAAATCGACAGTGACTTCTTCTTCTCGGGCAAATGCTCCAAATAACTCCAGAATGCGCCATAATGTCCAAATCCACTTCAAACGTACTTAGACCTGTAAACACACATAAAAGGACTCTAAAAGACTCTAAAAGACTCGATAACAAAGACATATACCATGGTTGAAAGTCCTAAAAACCATGATATATCAAGTTGTTTTATAGGTTAAATTAGAAGTTGTTGTATAGTTAATGTTGATGTTTAGAAGTTGTTGTATAGTTGATGTTGCTGTATAGAAGTTGCTGTATAGTTGTTGTATAGTGTCTGATGATAAGCGATGTTTGATCTGGTGATAAGCGATGTATAGTTGATGTTGTTGCTGTTACTGTATAGTTGGTGATAAGCGATGTATAATTTCTTTTTTACAGATGACAGATTCTCAATACAAGATCACCCTCCCTACATTGCTGCATACATTTGGTTGTGAGCCAAATGAAGCTGTTTCGATAGACAGGCCTAAATATGAGTACTACATTGCTCAAGTGAATAGTATTCTGTCAAAATCAGAGATGAAACATATCCAAAATACGTTTATGGGACGGATTCTACAGCTTCATCAAAGACATGTACAATTTTCATCAAAGATAGTAAATGCGATTCTCAGCTGATTTCTAATCACTGTCAAGAAGAATGAGGTAGTCTTTATTTTTGTCTTTCTTTTATCTTCTGTTTGTTTGATTATGTCTGCCTTTCTTTTAACTTGTGTTTTTATATTACAGATTTGGTTTCATTTTGGAGCTCAACCGCTCAGATTCTCTATTAGAGAATTCCATATGGTAACTGGGCTCAAATGTGAAGGCAACACAGAAGCAAGTAGCATGACAGAAGAAGACACATTTGGTTGGGATTTTCTGGATGGTGGACACACTTTGGATGACTTACTTGATCAGCTACAAATTACAGAAAAAGAAAAGGAGGATGAGAGATTCTGCCTGGGAATGCTCCTGCTAATCGAAATCGTATTTCTAGGTATGTTTGGAAAATATAAATACCCAATGGAGCATGTGGAAAGAGCAAAGGACATTGTTACTCTCTTGGAATATCCTTGGAAAAGGCCTCCTATAAGTTGCTTCTAAAATCAATACAAAGGGTGATAGAAAGGAACATCAAGAAAGTTAAGTATGAGCTTCAAGGATATCCATTGGCATTGCATCTATGGATTTTGGAATCTATTCCAAACCTTCAAGCAGCTTTCAGTAGTAGAATCCCAAGGAATCTTCAAGCAACAAGACCTTGGTACCTCTGTGAGAAAAATACATTGACATCCAGTCCAAGCATAGAGCAAGTCCTAAGTTTTGAATCCTCAAATGAGGTAAGTTATTTTCATTTTATGCTCTTCTGTTTTACATTCAGTTTATCTAACAAGAGTTTTCTTTTGTTTTGTAGTATATGTGTATTGTCAGCAGTAGAAAATGACCCAGAGAATTATGTGTCTATGGATGATACTGAAGATCCAAATCTGGAGTCAATTGCAGACCTATCGAAGAATGGGTACAGATTCACCAAAGAAGATTGGAAAAATGGGTGCCTTGACTTTGTAGAGGCAATGGGGACTGCTCATAATGCCAGATACAAATTTTTCAATGCTCAACCATCTTCATCCTCAGGTGTCTCAGTCCTTGATCAACTACAAAATCTTCAGAAGAAGATGGATGATGGGTTCCAACAGATTAGCACCCGGTTGACATCCATGGAGAATGACCTGAAGAATGTCAAAGATGACATGAAGGGACTCAAAGATGAGTTTAAGGGAGTCAAAGAGAAACTTCATACTCGGAATGTAGATGTATTTTGTCTTCGGAAGCATTCTTTCTGTTTTAGGAATCCCTTCCTAACTTTGGAGTTTTTATAGGACAACACAAACCGAGTGGATCTTTCTTCCAGGTCACCACCAATTCAGGATAATAATCAACATACAGAGTGTAATGACAATGTAAACCCAGTGGATCTTTCTTCCAGGTCACTCCCTATTCAAACGTATTATGAAGATACTGAGTTTAGTGAGAATGTAAGGAAACTCTTCAAAATTGTATGTAAAATTCAGACATAAGATGAATTCAAGTATTTCATTTTATGTAACATTTTGTCTTTTTAAGGAAACTCTTCCTAACTTTTGTTTTTCCAGGATAATACAAACCGAGTGGATCTCTCTCCCAGGTCAACACCAACTCAGACTTATTATCAAGATCTTGACTCACAGCTACCCACTCAAATTCTGTCTCGTAATGGTACACAAAAGGTAACACTTTCCCTTTGAAACAATATTACATATACATGAATCAAAATTTGTGTTGACAGACTGCTAATGTTTTCCTAACGTTTTGTAAGGAACAAATTGATAAAGATCTGGTCGATGATCCAGATGTTACCAAGTCACCAGCTCTGGAAAAAGATCAAGCTGAAACATTAAATGTAGAGGTAAAAAAATTACATGTTCATGAAGGAGATCCAAAATCTAAAAATTTACATATTTTCATAATGTTCTGTGATGCATAGATTGAAAAAGAGCTGGTGGATGAACCGGATAATTCCAAGTATCCCACTCAGAAAAAAACTCAAGATAAAACATTAGAAGATGGCCAGACTGATAAAGGGAATTTTGAGGATCCGGCTGGTAACAAATCTCCTGTTATGGATGCTGAATCATTAGATGATGAGGTAAGAATTTTTGTTTATTTTGTTAGTTCAGCAATAAACTAATATACACTATTAACATATTAATGAAAGTTTTTCTTATGTTTTGTAATGAACAAACTTATACAAATTCTTTGGACAAACTTGTAAATAAGCTTTGTATCAAGTCTCCTATGCAGGTAACATATATACATATTCAGGAAGCAGTACCAAATTTGTTAAAAATATGGTGAAAGTGTCTTCTTGATAAAAAACTATTATATAGCCTCTGACGCAGAATTCTACACAGCCTCTAACGGGGAGTACTACACAGCCTCTAACGCAGTACACCACACATCCTTTAACGCAGAACACCACACAACCTCTAACACAGGCTCTTACGCCAAATACTACACAGCCTACACAGCCTCTGTCGATGGAAGAGGGGGTAAGAATTTTGGCACTTAATTTTGGCACTAATAAACTATTAATATGAATGTCTTCATATGATTTTAATGGACAGATTGGTACACAACCTTTGGATAAGACAACTTTGACAAAATCTCCACCATTGCAAAGAAATGAGCATGTGGTAAGTAGTCACTTGTCACTTTTAACTTAAGAGTGAATATAATCCTTATGTTTTGTTTATGAATGGCTTCCTTCTGTTTCATAATGGACAGAGTGATACAGATGACTTGGACAAAACAACTGATACAAATTCTCCAGTTTTACAGAGAAACCAAAAAGAGACTTCAAATGATGAGGTAAATTGCCTCTTGTTACTTGTAGTTTTGTTACCAACTTCAAATATAGTGTAATAACACCTAATTTAATGACGTTCTTTAACAAATATTAATTGTAGGAGATTGACATTTTGGAAAACGACAAGTTTCGATCAGCTAGGCAATCTCCATTAGGTAGCCCACCTCCTATTCCATCAACTATTCCATCTCTTCAAACATCTTCTAGCCAATCTCCTATAGTGGATGAACATAGAGGGTTTGTTTTGGCGCAAAAAGTTGAGGTGTATTATAAATACAACTGGTGTGAAGGACGCATTAAGACGCTGATGACTAATGGGAGATTCACTGTGTACCTAACTGATTCTACTGAAGTCATTCAGTTCCATGCAAATGAATTGCGAGCAATTGAACAGGTATAATTGAAAATAATTATTTTGATTAAATTGTTTTAAAAATGAATGAATTTAACTAGTTCTTTGGTGGACTTTGCAGAAGGAGGACAATGTAAATGTTTCATTGTATGGTAATCAGCCAAGTCAGGAAGAGCCATCAGAATCGGTATGTAATAAGTTAAAATTAAGACAATTGAAATAAAAAGCTTCATAACCTTGTTTTTACATTTATTATTTCAGGAAGATCTTGATTCAGATGAACAAATCCCTCCTGAAAAGGAGAAAACTGATAAAACGAACAAGAAAATGAAACATAACGCTGAGAATGAGCCGTTTCTGAGAAGGAGAAAACGAGTACCCAATAAAGAAAAATCGACTAAGACTTCTTACAAGGAAAGAAACCATGCATTAACGGTAACACCAAAGATGAATTTAGTTGTGGATACATTCATGACTCCTGCACTCCCTCGTTTTTCAAAGTATCAAGACTGGACGGAATTACGAGGCAGAAATGCAATGTTAGAGTGTAAATAACTAAATATTTAACTATGTAGTTTTGATATTTTTATTGTGACTAACTAAATTTTTATATTATCCACAGACCCCTTGTAATTGATGGATGTAAGGTGACTAATAATTTTTTTTGAAAGCATCGAAAATCCAGAACATTCAATCGATACAGAGGTAAATATTTATTGTATATAAATCATATTTTGTTATGAAAGATATGATTGTGTAATATCAAAGTTAATAATCATCTTTTTTTTTCTCAGCACATAAGTGCAGCTTTACAAGTGTTGCAATCCTGAAGAAACGAAAATGCTGCTTGGTTCGATAATAATCGGCTTCCACAATCTTGCATCTGCTCAATGAGATTCTTTTGTAATTTGGATGTTGTTTATGATAGATTCAAGAAACCTCCTCAACCCATAAAGCGTTTGTTTTTCAATAAAGAGATAACTGAAGTTGTAACAGGTAAATTTATGTGCTTATGTTACTGTGAATAATTCATTCTCTGTGTTATGTATCTCAGTTTCTGGAACTATTTCATTCTCTTTGTGTGTCAAAGTTTATTGAATTGTTATCCTGAATTATTTCATTATCTGGATATGTAACAGGTAAAAGCTATCCTAAAAGGAGATGGGATAAGGATTTGGAGGAAGTGTATGGTGTTACACGTGCCAAAAAAGTAAGACATTGGATTGGAATGGTGATAAACCTCAAGAAAAGAACGATCACATTCTACAATTGTGGTCTTCCTTCTGAGGATATAAATGCTTGTTTTGCTCAAGTGAAAAAATATGCAGGTATAATCATATTTGTAGTGATGTTTTATTGATTATTTATGTTTGTTTTTGTTGATGTTTGGTTGATTATCTCTGGCTATTTGATGCAGAGATGATTCCAGCCTTGCTTGAGGAAGTTTCTAAAGAAGATACCAATGACGTTACAGCATTTACTGTAGAGCAGGCAAAAGATATTCCTAAGACTAGTTTACATTCCAACTGTGGTCTCTTTGTGGTGAAGATGTTAGAGTGCCACTCCCTGGAGATGAGAGATATGTCAAGGATTGCTGATGAGAATGCACATGACATAAGATCAAAGTTAGCTTGCGAAATCTTTGAGGAGTTTATCGAGACTGCATTGGATAAAGGTAAAAAATGTCATCTAGTTGAAGAAGTTTAAGATATTATTGTTGCTTTTGTTTTTCAAGTTGAAGAAGTTTAAGATATTATTGTTGTTTTTCAAGTTGAAGAAGTTTAAGATATTATTGTTGCTTTTGTTTTTCAAGTTGTAAACCTTTGATCTTGTGTTGACTTGAATGTGAACTTACATTTTAGTAACTAATGTGTATCAAACAGAGTTAAAGTGTTTAGAGTCTTTAAATGTTATGTTTGTGTTTTCGTAATTCATGAATCCTTTACACATTTTCCGGAAGTTCTTTCATATTTCTGGAATTGATTTTAAATTGTCATTCAAGTTTTTAAAAGTAAGAACTTGGAATTACGAGAATTAGTAGCCATTGGGCCAAGGTAGTTCAGGAAGTAGTTACACAATTGGTACGAGCCCAACAAAGCACAAGATCATTGGTACAAGAAAATAGATGTAATTGATACAAAGCCCAACAAAATAAGAAAAGCCCAACAATGTGTAATTACACTACGAATTCAAATGGGCTACGTCATCTCTGTAAACGTCTTTTCATTTCGTTGCTCTAGGAATTTCAAGAGACGCCACTTTGTCTTGTCTATTTAAGAGAGATATATAGTTTGGTCTAAGCAAAAGTCATCTTCATCATAGAGAGACGAAATAATGGGTTTCAAGTTTATTCTTCTTCTTTCCACAAAATCTACAAGAAAATCGATATTTCGCAAAAGAATGAAGCCGGTTAGATGCAATATACCTCATCTTCCCCCATAAATCATACACAATATTTTCCTCAAGAAAAGTGTATGTACATATACCAATTACGTCAGTTCAAAGGCTGTCTATCGATCTTGGAAAACCATCCTGGAGAAGCCTTTGTTTCTCCGTGAGGTAGATTTGGTGGACATGCAAACCCCTATCAGGCGTTATCCAGATTTCTCTAATTTTAAGGAACAATGTCTTCGAAACGGTAATCTCTCCGATTTGTACTTGTTGGGTCTTAGCGAAATGTTTAGAGCAGGAAATAGAGATGTAGGTTTCCAATTGATTCGACAAGCAGCAGATGGAAGTTATGATCTTGCCATATACGCAAGGGCTTGTCTTGACAGAATCATGAACCCATCGGATCAGTATGATGGAGAGATTTCAAGAGAATTTTCCCTAAAATGCAGAAGGAAGCTTTTTCATGATAGTACTCGACAGTTGATGTATCAACTTTTACAGTGGTTTGAGGAAGCAAAAGCCAATATCGATATCTACAGTGTCAACAACTGTAACTGCACTCCATATATCTGGGAAATTCGTAGAAAGGGAAGAGGGTCGTGTCTTAAGTGTTTCTGGACGGAGGAGATATGGTATTTTGCAGACAAGTTGACCAAAAAAGTTCTTGGTTGGCCAAATTAAGCAAAATCCCTAAGATGACTTTTGTTTCTTGTCTTTTCTTTTTGGATTACAATGTCATGTTTAAACTTCTTTTTTGGATAATTTGTTGTTCTTTCTTTCGATAACATGACATGAAAATTTTTAGTTAAACATTTATATAATAATGTATGAGCCCATTTATAAGCCTTTCTAAGTCGGAATTAAAAAATGCTTGATACTAGAATCAAACCTGAGTTTTTATGTTTAAAGAGTTGCATACAATGGTTGAGCTGTCATTAAGCCAGGTTAGTATGTTGACCATTGTTCAAAACAAGTTTATTTAAACGTAAAAACACACTACAAGAAAAATCTCTATTCTTAGCACATGAAAAACGCCATTGTATGTATATGATAGCGTTTTTGAAATGGCTATCTCTGCCCCAGCTATAATAGATCGGCTATATATGATAGCGTTTCGTCCGTGCTATTATATCTTGCATCAATAATAGCGATAATTTCCCTTGCTATAGTTGGATCTATCTATAATAGCTTTTTGTAGCCGAGTGATATATCATGGTTTTTACTCATTTTATGCCATGATATAGATGTGTTTTTAGTGTCTTTTGTGTTCTTTTTAGTATGTTTTCAGGTCTAGACACATTTGGAGCAGAAGTGGAGATTTTGGAGCTGTTTGGTGTATTTTGGAGATTTGGTCCGAGAGACAGAGTTCACTGTCCAGTTTTGAAGACTGCGTCGATCGTTGCACACCTGCATCGATCGTTGCATATGCGAATGGGCCAGACTCGCCGATTTAATGAAGAATGCTGATTTTGCAGAAAAGCCCAGATATTTACACAGAAGCCCAAAACGTGTTTTAGCTATTATATAAGGGTTTTTAAGTCATTGTTTAGGCTACGCTTTTCTTAAGTCTTATTTTATTTCAGAGAGAGTTAGGGGCTGATCCTGCTCTCGAGAGAGAGAGGATTTTGAACCCCAGATCTTTACTTTGTTTTATGATATTTAGTTTTCTACTTATGATATTTTCTGTCTCGATGAACATGTCTGAGTAGATTACCTGTTAGGTTGAAGGATTCTCATTAGGGATTTCATGGAACTATAGTTTAAATCAATCTGTAGGGATTCATATCTGCTAGTTCTTTGTTTAGGTTGTTCTTAATGCTTAATCTGAAGTAGCTAATCAGAATTATGATGTTAGGCTGATTAATGCAGCGGAAGTTGGTTAATTTAGCTAGAAAGAACCTAGATGAGCAATTAAACTTCTCGCAAACGAAAGTTTGGTTTAGGTTAATTGTGAACATATCAAACTTGGAATTAATGCTGGTTTAATCTGTTAGTTCTCGCAAACGAAAGTTTGGTTTGCTGCACTTAGACTTAGAGAATTCTCGCAAAGGAATTTGGTTAATTCTATATCCGTGTTTGAGTTCTAGAACAGTTATTGATTAGATCCTTATTGATTGATTGCTTGCGTTCCTGATTTCCTGAGAACTCCTGAAACCTAACGCTTCGCTTCCTTGCTCACAAATCACTCCTGCTACTGATTTACTTTTATGCTCTGCTTTTAGTTTAATCACATTTGCTTTCTCCTAGTTTAATCTTTTTTGTTCTTATCTATCGTTGACCGGAGTCCCTGTGGATTCGATACCTATATACTATGACTACTGAACTGTGCACTTGCAGTTAGATATAGGATAAAACCTGACACCTATCAAGTTTTTGGCGCCGTTGCCGGGGACTCTTTTGAGTCTCCGATAGATTTGAACTTAGGGTTTGGACTAGGTTTTTCGTTTTTATTTTTTGCTACTAATTTTTTTTTTCTGTTCTTGCGTTTCAGGTACGCCTGTAATCGCACTGCATCAATCGACACGGTCCTGTGTGTCGATCGTCACATCATCGCGCTTGCATCGATCGACGCTTCCACTGCATCGATCGACACATATCGTAGGAAGATGTATGATTTCTTCAGTCCAGGGATTGATAATTCACAGATAGCTGGGTTGAAGAGTAAAGTTGACTATCTGCATAGTCTTCTACTTGGAAAGTATGCGCAAGAAGCTATCAACTGCGTTGGAGGGAATGAATTCTACAGTCAGGAATCAGCTTTTCAGGGACCTTTCCAGCAACAGGGCAATGCCTTCTCGAGGAACTATGGTGTTTCTTCTTACAAAGCACCGCCTGCACCTACACATAAGAGCATATTAGAAGCTATGATGGAACAGTTTCTTGAGAGAGAACAACAGATCACTGTGTCCTTCAACTCAAGGATGGATGCATTGCATGAAGATCTGAATGAGAAGTCTGAATACTTGAGCACACATATGAAGAAGCTAGATGTCGGAGTTCAAACAGCTGAAACAATCCAAAGGCATAATGAAGCTAAGAGAGCTGAACGGAAGCTGTACATCAAAGCTGTGACCTTAGGGGATGAGATTGAGTTGCTAGGTGAAGAAGAGAGCATAATCTTGGATTTTCTGGATGAATATTGTCTGTCTGATACATGCATCGATCGACACCCCCTTAGTGTCGATCGACACGCCGTTCTGACGGCAATTTCGAGATCTTGCGACGAACAGAATCGCCTTGCATCGATCGACACATATCATGCAACGATCGACACAGAACGCAGACATGACCATAAACCTGCAACAGTACCAGAACGAGTCTATAAGCCCCCTGTGCCATATCCTAAGGTTCCTAAACCTTCCAAACAAGAGCTAAAAGTGGCTAACTGCATGAAAGTGATGGATAAGAGGGTGAATAAAACACCACCAGTTGAAACTTCGCAAGTTCATGCAAAGAAGATGATCTCCACTGATGGTCATCTGAAAGAAGAAGTTCAGATTGGTGGAACTACAGTATCTGATAGTGGAAAGAAGAAGATGACGGTTCCTCTTGAACCTGCTCTAACATCTTCAGTACATGCAACTGCTCATAAGCAGAAAGCTCTAGGCATCAGATATACATCAAAGGTAAGGTACAAATCACCTAAGCTTAAACCTTCTGATCACATTGTTTTGAATGCAGGAAAACGCAGTAGACCGCCCAAGCTTCGCTCCCGCCCTGATTCTGATTACTCTTTCCTAGGGAAGCCTCATGATCTGAAAGCATATACACCTCCTTCGATGAAGAGATATTCACAGAGACATTCAAAGTCTCTGTTGAAACCGCCATGAATCCAATCTCTTTCCAATAGTCAAGCTAATGACTAAAAACAAGCGCTGAGTGGGAGGCAACCCACTAGTAGGTTCATTTTTGTTTTTCAATTTTCGTTTTGGTTTTGGTATTTTTAATTTTTCTGTTTAAGTGTGTTCAGAGGCGAGAGAAACAGGAATAATCACTTTGCATCGATCGACACACCTAGTGCATCGGTCGATGCAGTCGCGATTTACGGTTTAACGAATTGATTGTGGTTCAGACATCGGTTATCTACATAAACGCGAGCGATAATCGCCTTGCATCGATCGACACCCTTGGGCATCGATCGACGCAGGGCGACGACAGGTAAGTGTTCTGCAACTTTTCGGATTGTTTCAAATTTGATTATTATTCTCACCGAGCTCATGCCTTGATTACACTGGGGACAGTGTAGTTTAAGTGTGGGGGAGGAAGCTACTGACGCACGCTTTTGTTTTCTTAGTTTTTCAAAATTTGTTTTATTGAGTCAAAATTTGTATGAAACTATGATTTTTCGAGGAAACTTTTCGCTTGAACAGGAACTAAGTGACCATTGGACAGACTTGCAGAGCCTCTATGACTATTAAAAAACCCAGACACGGAACAACCTACTGGGAACACCCACATCACTTCAGGTATCAGAGGATCCTTTTACTGACTTCAATCTTAATACTGACTAAGATTTCTCACCTAAGGGCTTGGTATACTTTGTGTCGGATTCCCTTGTTAGTTCTGACACAGCCTGTCAACCTGTCCTATTTAGTTCTCTTCTCCCCCTTCCATAAAAAAAAAAGATAATAAACTGAGGATGAGTTAGTAACTCCGAAGTGGTCATAGGAGTGGTAGAGACCCCTATTATCTCCTGTGCGATCCATGGATTGTGTCCAAAGTACACCCCATAACGGGAAGAACACTGATAAAAAAAATAAAATGATACCCAATGTGGGAAAAATCAGTTGTTAAAGAAGGGAAAGAGAAGAAAGGGACTAGAGAAAGATAGTATGGTGGTCTAGAGCTGATAAGGTAAGAATCCATGTGCCCTTTGATCGATACTCCTTAGGTGAGACCGCACTTAAATACTTGCAGAAGTCAGTAGGGTGAATTTGAATGCTTGAATGTGATTGTTGAGTTTACTTGGGACAGTTGCTAAGTGTGGGGGAAGTATATTGTGGTCTTGAGTTCTGTAAGGAAGTTTTCAGTGGCTTACTAAGTGAATGTGATTGTGAAAGTTCCTAGGACGAAATGAGTTTCTGTGTTTTCAAACTTCTTCTCGTATACTTTGGTTCTTTACTTGCTTGAGGACAAGCAAGAGCTAAGTGTGGGGGAGTTGATATATCATGGTTTTTACCCATTTTATGCCATGATATAGATGTGTTTTTAGTGTCTTTTGTGTTCTTTTTAGTATGTTTTCAGGTCTAGACACATTTGGAGCAGAAGTGGAGATTTTGGAGCTGTTTGGTGTATTTTGGAGATTTGGTCCGAGAGACAGAGTTCACTGTCCAGTTTTGAAGACTGCGTCGATCGTTGCACACCTGCATCGATCGTTGCATATGCGAATGGGCCAGACTCGCCGATTTAATGAAGAATGCTGATTTTGCAGAAAAGCCCAGATATTTACACAGAAGCCCAAAACCTGTTTTAGCTATTATATAAGGGTTTTTAAGCCATTGTTTAGGCTACGCTTTTCTTAAGTCTTATTTTATTTCAGAGAGAGTTAGGGGCTGATCCTGCTCTCGAGAGAGAGAGGATTTTGAACCCCAGATCTTTACTTTGTTTTATGATATTTAGTTTTCTACTTATGATATTTTCTGTCTCGATGAACATGTCTGAGTAGATTACCTGTTAGGTTGAAGGATTCTCATTAGGGATTTCATGGAACTATAGTTTAAATCAATCTGTAGGGATTCATATCTGCTAGTTCTTTGTTTAGGTTGTTCTTAATGCTTAATCTGAAGTAGCTAATCAGAATTATGATGTTAGGTTGATTAATGCAGCGGAAGTTGGTTAATTTAGCTAGAAAGAACCTAGATGAGCAATTAAACTTCTCGCAAACGAAAGTTTGGTTTAGGTTAATTGTGAACATATCAAACTTGGAATTAATGCTGGTTTAATCTGTTAGTTCTCGCAAACGAAAGTTTGGTTTGCTGCACTTAGACTTAGAGAATTCTCGCAAAGGAATTTGGTTAATTCTATATCCGTGTTTGAGTTCTAGAACAGTTATTGATTAGATCCTTATTGATTGATTGCTTGCGTTCCTGATTTCCTGAGAACTCCTGAAACCTAACGCTTCGCTTCCTTGCTCACAAATCACTCCTGCTACTGATTTACTTTTCTGCTCTGCTTTTAGTTTAATCACCTTCGCTTTCTCCTAGTTTAATCTTTTCTGTTCTTATCTATCGTTGACCGGAGTCCCTGTGGATTCGATACCTATATACTACGACTACTGAACTGTGCACTTGCAGTTAGATATAGGATAAAACCTGACACCTATCACCGAGCTGAGCCGAGCCAAGCCATATTAAATTATTATTATTATTATTATATATATATATATATATATTATTTTATAGTTTATAATCAATTTTATTAAACAAATAAAAAATTGAAATTTAATTCAAAATATTGTTTTTCATTAATATTCCAAAACATGTCTTATACAAATATCATTACCAAAACATATATAATTTAACAATAAGTCTTAAACTAAACATCTTGCATGTACTAAGCAAAACATCATTCCTAAATCCTATACTATTATCATAAGTCTGGCCAAGTCTTAAAAAAAAGGAAGAAGAGCCCTTAATCGTAAGTGAATGTACTTCATGTATAATGTCGCTTGTTGTTGTCAATGTAGCAGATCTCTCTGTGATTAAGATGATCCCATGGAGATACCTCTCTATGATTGTTCCCCTATATAAAGAAAGAACTGAGTAAAATAAAAATCCATTAGAAACTCTCACAGAGTCACCAAAATTTGTTGAGTCAATCACAGTTTTCAGTTTTCAAAAGATTGGTATAGTAAAATGTCTTGAGAAAAAGACAACTAACCGTAGATCAGCTTCTCTGGTTGCATCACAAACTTCAGGCTTCTATGCTCGCTTCTTCTGAATTTTGTGGCCACTGAATTGACAAAGCTCAGTCCTACATGTCAAAACGTAGTCAAGGGCTTAGGAGATATTACAAAACTTGTCTCAATCGAGACCATCTCAGATCATACAAAACATGAGGCACATTAAGCACTCTCATTTTGTAATGTCCTAAAGTGACACGATTTATTAGAATCACAGTGAAGTATATCAATGGCAGGGCAATGATGTTTCAGACGCACCTTGAGCCTTATCTGGTACTCTTGTCTTTGTCATAGGCAAGGCGTACAGAAACGTTGGATACTCAGCTTCTAAGCTCCGAACTTTCTGGTTTGTATAATCTCTGTAATTCATGAACACCATCTTGTCTGGATCATATGGACTGTTGGAGAACAATGGTTTCTCCTTCCTTTAAGCTGTGAAGTGTTCAGAAAGTGTTGTTCCATTTCTTCTGATGTTTTCTTCTTGTTCAAACACCTTTAGCAAAGAGAGACATATAAAATTCAGAGATGATTTAAGTTGTTCAAAATCGAAAATAACACTTGAAGATTTGGAAGTGGAATGTTACTTCATGTGGTCACGTAGTGCTGCTTGGAAATCATATGCTTCAGTTCTCTTCTGGAATCTGAGTCCAATAAAAGCATGTCGAACACGACCATCTGCAATGCTTCGAATAAGTATACTCAAAAAACAACGACTACAATGTTACATCTTGGTATATCTTCATGGTAAGTAAAGTATCTATCTTTTCTTTAACACGGAGAACAAAATATTTACAAGACAAAACAAAGCTTTTATGTTAGACTAGTTGTACATCATGAGAAGACCAAGTTAAGCTCTGCGGTGTTACCTGCTACTGTCGATTACGGCTTCTACTGGATGAGGTTCACCATCTCACACAAAGGCATGCAGACCTTATTGTCTCAGGTGGTGCAAGAACAACTTTGGCCATTGCTCCAGCTAAAGCCCCACTAAGAAATTCACGGGCTTCCCTATACTTGAAGAAATCCTGAATCAACAAAAATCAAAAAGCATAACACTCGTATTACAACAGTTTCACCAAATCATGTAAACAATCCGATAGAGATTAGCAACAGCCGCTTATTGTGTTTCTATCACTTGCATATCAAAATCAGACAAATACCAGAACACAACACTGATTGTCAAAACTCACAAAGCCGTTTGCGAATATTCTCATCAGCGAATCAGAGAGAATGAAACAGAGGATAGAAAGGAACTCACTTTAACAAGAATCGTAAAGTCGGGAAACTGAGGTTGGAGACGAAGAGGAGCAAACCCTGAAACGATGATGCAAACAAAAACAAGTAAGATAAGTAAAACACGATTCTGAATCAGATTTAGCAGCAAATCCAAAATCAAAAGCTCAAACCCAAAAATACAGTTCTTACAATAAAATCGAAATCAATAAAGTCGAAATCAGATTGAGCCTATTTCAATCGACAGAGAGAAGAAGAGGGAGAGGAGCTGGGCCGGCTTCTTCAGAGACGAAGAGACGCATGCGGAGATGGAGTTAGGGTTTGGGTGATGGGGATGTCCGAGAGAGAGAGGAAAAGCAAAAATATGAAAGGAGAAAACGAGATCTGTAATGTTTTTTTGTGTGTTTAACGTATGTAGAATTAAAAAGAATATTCGGCCAAATATAAAATTTTTGAGGGAAACAGAAGAGGGAAACTTGGCGCTTTAAGAAAATTTTATTAAGTATTGGCGGATTAGTCTATTTTCGTTTTCCGCTAACTGATTTACTATATTAGCGTTATATCAGTGCTATTAAAAATTAAAAACAAAATCTGAAATTTATCAACAATAGCAGTTTGGAAAATCGTGCTATTATATTATGCTATCAATACACATAATTTTTGTAGTGACAACAAGTCCTAAATCTGGAAAGCCTTACAAAATCAAAAAATTTATATGATAAGAGGTACATATGATAATGTATGATGGTCCCTTTACAAAGCTCATTTACATGTCTTTCTAAGACATAAACACAAAATTTACCATTACACGTTTTAGGATTAACCATGCAAAAAATGACTAAACATTCAAATGAACAAAACGATTACTAATTGCTACATTTTGTTGGCATATCTAACTAAATTTGAGTAGTTGTACTGTCTAAAAAATTCTCATTAACACGTTTTAAGAAAGCCTTCCTAAATGTGTAAAACATGTTCTCAAATTTGAATTGTTGTACAAATAGATGCAAAAAGTCCAATTATATATTTTAGGAAAGCTTTTCTGAATGTGTATGAAATCTTCCTATATTTGTGAATAAATAGACACAAGACTTTCTAAGTCGTAATTAAAAAAGTGTTTAATACTAGAATCGAACCTGAGTTTTTATGTTAAAAGAGTTGCATACAATGGTTGATTTCTACTTTGGAAAGCCCATTTACCAAGCCCATTTCAGAGTGACAGTTTCTTTGCGAATGGATGCAAACATAGGGAACGCGTAAACTTGACGAAGGAGTGTGAAGAATAAAGTAATTCATGTATCTTGGTTTTTTAACAACCGCCTTTTGACTCTATATAAAGTAATTGTGTTTCATAATTGTCATAACCGTGCTCATTTCAAAAGGCAAATATGATAAACGAATACTGGTATTTACCATCATACAAAATGTATCGTTATGAGACACGTTCAGTTACAAGGGCAAGAAAAGACATCAAACCTTTCAATCTTCTTGCGCTGTCAGAAGATCTAATCATGAAGGTACTCATTCATACTTGCGAGGACAACTTTATTGATTTCAAGCATTCGAAGATAACATGTAAAACAGTAAGAAATATGGCGGAAAGACAATAATTCTACCAATCCGTTGATCTAGTTCGTTTGTGCAGCAACTATATTGGTGAAAATGATGCTTTCAATCGTAAGTGTTACCCAGCGGGTAACACATCAGCTTTGTTTTTGAAAGGAATATTTGACTTCCTGTACACGGAAAGTCAAAATGATGGTATTGAAGCAGTGAAGACTGCAGCCAATCGTGGTTATGAAGTGGCGATATACTCATACTGTATGATAAGGAAGACATTTAATAAAGATGGTGACGATGAGTTATTTGGAAAGTTCGAATTCACGAGAGAATCTGCTAAAAAACTTGGAAAGATTGTTAGAAAAGTTGGCTTAAGATCGTGGCCTTCGGATCCGCCAGAATTCATTAGAGCAAGGAGACTACAAATCAATATGAAAGGAGTTCTTTATTGCGCTTGTGCTACGCTTTACAATTGGAGAACCCCGTGGAATGAAATTGAAAAGGAAGATAACATGTGCGACAAATGTTTTTGGGATATAGAAACGGAGTTCTTCTGCAGAGTCATTCCAGATTCCTTCAAAAAGTGGAAATGAAACTGATTGTTTTTGCATTATTTCTTTTTAAGTTTTATGAATATTTTGCTTGTAACAGAAGTATATTTGAAGTCTTAATGCCTAATATTTATTTATTTGAAATGAAATCTCAATGTTATTTGTTAAGCCATTGGAACATGTTAATATGTTGGATGGTAGTAGAATATTGTTATTCAGGAATCGTCGTAATCTAACACATTTGTTTAGTCCAAATTAGGGTACATGCATGATTCACACTAATAGAAAATGATATTCAGGAAACCGTTTTACATATTTTGTAAGATATTCCAAAAGTATTCCATAAGTAGCACACACCAAGTATCTAAGGCCATTACATCATAACATCAACTATCACTTAACCCATATGAGAAGAAGTACAAGCAGAAGACCAAATGCCACCAACAGAATCTTCGGTTCCATGTCAGGGAATGACTTATTCTTGGTTATCACAAGTTTCTCTAACTTGGCAATCCTTTCTTCATTCTCTGTCTGAAGCTGCTTCGATACATCAATCTCCTCATGAGCTTTTTTAATGTTGTCACTCATGGTTTGTGATTCACCAATGGTCAAGAAATGCATTTTTAACAACATTTCAGCAAAATCAATCTTAAGAGCGACTAAATCTTTTGTCACAGCCTCGTCCCACCATTTCCAAATGTGGCAATCTCCATCGTCGTAACTAGAACAAGTGAAAAACCTTCTACCCGGGTCCAATTGATAAAGCATGTGTCGAGTAATGCCTTACGGCCGCAGTAGCAAACAATGAGCATCTCATTTTCTTCAACAATAACCTTACCTACATATCAGAATCAGCAAGACTAGCTCTTGAACTTGATGGCTGGCTATAACTATAACGGCCCATATCTGTCAAGAGTGCAATCACAATTAATCTCCATCATCTCAAAACCGAATTCATAACATCTCTGGAACACTTAAACTTCATAGACGACATGCGAATTCGTGCTAATAGCGAGCATAAAGAAGAAGAACAAGTAACAAAGCAATACCCAGAAACTTAAAATTACGAAATAATTCATAAATACCCAAGAACCGTAGTTTCCAATAGGAAATACTTGAGATATCAAAGATTCAGTGTGAAGAATATAATTGATAAACGAAATTAAACTAAAAGAACAATTGCGTACCTGCTTGGCCCAATAATTTAGACAGAGAATACAAATCGATTTCCCAGAAATTATGTCGAAAGGATGAAGAAAATGAAAGAAAAGCTCGCTCGATCCCCTTTTCAAGTTTTTGTCGGGATCTAAAAACTACAAAGAGTTTCGTCGAAGAGGATGAAGAGCGATAAGATCGGACGTGCTTTTATTTCGTGTTGATTCTGAAAAGTTATTTAATAAGACTAAATGAATTCGCAAACTAACAAGTCCGAACATATAGCCCAGCTGGTTTATACACATCACTCACGAACCTCACGACCCGAGTTCACCAACGACCCTCATCTCCCGAGTTCGAATCCCCATATGGGAATTTGTTTTGCTGTATTCAGAAAAACGTATTACATATTTAGGAAGATCTTCCTAACCTAAAAGAATCTAAACCCTAAACCAAAACATTCTTCTTAGTGGTTAAAATATATACCCTAAAACACTTCTAAACCTTAAACCCAAGCAAATTAATTAACAGTATGGAATATCGAAAATTCCCTTTTTAGTGGTTAAAATCTATACCCTAAACCACTAATTTATGAACCCAAGCAAATTAATTAATAGTATGGAATATCGAAACCCCACTTCTTAGTGGTTAATATCTATACCCTAAACCACTTTTAAGCCCTAAACCCAAGTACATTAGTTAACAGTATGAAATATCGTAAACCCCCTTTTTAGTGGTTAAAATCTATACCCTAAACCACTAATTTATGAACCCAAGCAAATTAATTAACAGTATAGAATATCAAAACCCCCTTCTTAGTGGTTAAAATCTAAACCCTATACCATTAATTTATGAACCCAAGCAAATTAATTTACAATATGGAATATCGAAACCCCCTTTTTAGTTGTTAAAATCTAAACCCTAAACCACTTCTAAACCATATACCCAAGCAAATTAATTTACAGTATGGAATAACAAAACCCCACTTCTTAGTGGTTAAAATCTAAACCATAAACCATTAATTTATGAACCCAAGCAAACTAATTAACATTATGGAATATCGAAACCCCCCTTCATAGTGGTTAAAATCCTAACATACTTGTAAAAGTAGTTCAATTGAATTCAAGACTGCGGCTTACATGAGATAAATGAGTGTGTTCTTTTTTGAACTCAAACTATGTCACTAGCAATCATATAAGACGTTCATCTCTTAAAACTACTTCATTTTCTGGAAACCATAATATACATTCAGGAAGATATACCGAAATATTTTTAAAGAAATTTGTTCATCTCAATTTGAAACGATTGCCCATCATTCATTTGGTTTGTGTAATTACTAGATCACCGTCAATATTTTAATTAAATCAATTTTTAAGTTGTCTCAGAACCATTGGCCATAAGGTATGAATACACAGTGTTTTTGAATTAATAAGAAGAGGGACAAACATGCTCAAAACATAAATATCATTACCACAATATAAAGAGAGATGAGGTACATAGATTCGGTCTTAAATAACAAACGATTGCAAAACATAAATATTCATTATGAAATATAATTTCAGAAAGTAGCATGCTCCCTGGTCCACGCCTCCGCAAGTGATTTGAACACAACATTGTCTGATATGTAGAGGTTGGCAATTTCATCAACAACATGATCTTCTTTTCCAACTTTAGGTTCTTTCAGCAAAGAATAAATTGATTCCAGAAGTTGTGGAATGGTGTCCAAAATTGTCCATTCGTTCCTAGTCATCAACTTAGGAAGTAAAATGTACCCATTTGCATTTATGTTTGGATGATACACCTTTGTCTTGAATTGGAACCTTGGTGGTTTAAAAGGATATTCTACAGGAAACCAAAGAGAAAACTTGAACACGCCTCCTTCGTATGGAGAATTTTCAGGTCCCATCACTATGTCTTCACAATTATAGATGTCGCCTTCAACCGGACCAATACTAACAAAAGGAAGGGGATTCTTCTCTAAACTCTTCAAAGCCTTCTTAACATGTTTTTGTAGGAGAGACATGATTTCCTGAATTTTGTTTAAAAAAAAAATGAAACGTAAGTAACATGTTTAGATATATTTGTGAATTAGATCAACATACGGAAACGCAGGTAACATGTTTAGAAAACGCAGGTAACATGTTTAGAAAACGCAGGTAAAACTCTTCAACCTTTCGCTTATAAACCGAAAGGAAAGCATAAACAAAATTGAAAGTGTATTTAGAAACTGGTCAAATGATAATCTTTTAATGCTTAATTGTAAATGAGAAAGACATAGATACATGAATTCGCATAATGAAAGAAAGAAACAAGTGAAGCTAATCGATATATTTGTACATGTAAATGTGATTCTATATATAGACAAAGGAATTTGACCAGTCAACTTTGGAAATAGATAATTGATGCAACTTTTCAAACAATCCTTGACCAGTTACATCTTTCTACTTCATCTTTGACCAGTAACACATTTTCTAACTTGTGACTTTTCAACCAAAAACTATGGGTAACGGTAATTTTGAAACTGATAGTTTTCAGGAAGCAATTAAACATATTTAGAAAACTTATCAAAAAAATATATTTTTAAAAATTCGTTCAACTGACTTCGATCCTCGGACTTGAATGATATTCAATTATGCTGTTTAACCAATAGACTACGGTAGTACTTCGATAATTTGAGGAGACAATGAAGTTATATTCATCTCAATGAATATACAGGAAAATACTACAGATATTCAAAAATAATTTGTTTTTTTTTTAATCGTGAACTTGAAATCGAACCCGGGACCTAAATGAAATGTAATTATGGTGTTTAGAAACTAAGCTACAGTCGTTATTCGACAAATCTAGGATAACAATAAACTTATATATTATACATCTCAATGAATATACATGAAAGTATTACACATATTCATGAAGGTCTTCAAAAATTATTATTTTTAAAAAAAAATCTTCATCTGGAATTCGAACTTGGGACTTGAAAGATATACAGTTTTGTTGTTTAGCCACTAGGCTATGGTAGTACTTCGTGTATTCTATTAAGTTAAAAGTATATATATTATCAATAATTTATAAAATTTTGGAAGTCATTACAATGTTTAAGGAAGGTATTCCAAATGTTTTCCCATTTTTTTATTATTCGTAACTGGAACTTGATCTAAGGAGCGAGCATGTGATAGGTTAGCTACTTCAATATTGTTGATATTGGACAAGTTTGAAATTAAAAGTCAAAAGTTAACATGCGTTTGAAACCTTTCAGGAAACAATAAATCAGTTTTAGGAAGGCATTACTTAAAAGAGACGATACAATTTTTGTTCCTGAAACGAAAAAAACATGAAATGTTCCATAAAACAATGTTGCAAACACTTCTAAATGATAAATAAAGAGAAAATATCATATTGAGAAGAATAACTCATAATGTAATGTATGATGTGTCATCCTAAAACACATACACGTGTTGGTAACACAAATCACAAATTAATCCTCGTAATCCTTGCAAGCATCCATGTGTAAACTCCATATCTAATCCTCATATCGCTGTTCTGCAGGTGCTCTTGGTATGGCCAGGAACACCACATCTATTGCACTTATGTGATTTGGATTTAGAACCTGGAACTCCAAACTCTCCAACTGATCTGATCCTCTTAGTTGGAGGTCTACCACTGCTTTGTTTAGTCTTTGGTGGTGGACATGAATAGCCAGACACAGTCTCTGGATACTCATAAGTACTCAAATCTCCACAAGGATGTATGCTTTCAGCATAAGCTTTAGCAAACACTTTTGTGGAGTGGAAAGCATCCACAAACTTGTTCTCATCCAACTTTGAATGCTTAGTAGCAACAACAACATGAATGCAAGTAATCCTATCTATATCAAAAACATTGCATGTGTAATGCTTCTATTCCATATTTACAACAAACTTCTTAGCTTCATCTTTAACCTCAAACTCATACCTATCAACCTGGTATACATTAAGTGTCATAGCAGCATCATATCTTGATACCAGCTTCTTCACTACACGAGGTGTAACAATACTCTCATTTTTCTTGGCAGCTTCCCGGCGCTCGTGAAACCATGTCGTGAGCGTCAATCTAATAGTCTCCAACAGTGAGACTATTGGCAACTCACGAGGTATTTTCAACATCGAATTCAGAGACTCTGCAATGTTTGTGGTCATAATATTGTACCTGTTTCTTGGAGCAAAGCAACAAACCCACTTGCTGACATCTGCATCTACCAAGTACTTAGCCAAGCTTGGACTTCCATCTCTTATATCACTAAACTGCGCATTAAACTCATGAACAGTATAGGAATTAGCAGTAGATTCTACCAGAGAAATTAGTCCGGTTTTTCCATACCTTTTTTTGATGTTATTAATAAGATGGATCCTATAGATACCATGATGTGCACGAGGATAAACAGATGAAAGAGCTGCTGCGATGCTTTGAGCTCTGTCAGAAACAAAAACCAGGTCATCTGCATCAGGGATCATATATGTCAACCCTTTGAAAAACCAAGACCGTGCTTCTTCATTCTCTGAATCAACAATCGCAAATGCTAGAGGGTATAAGTGGAAGTTCCCATCCTGTGCACTAGCTCCTAGTAAAGTTCCCTTAAACTTTCCCTTTAGGAATGTACCATCCACATCTATAACTCTCCTCATCAATGAAAAACCTCTTATTGATGCTCCAAATGCAACAAATGTATACTTGAACTTCCCAGCAGCATCCATCTCAATATACGTTTTTGATCCAAGGTTTGTCTCTTGAAGTTTGTACAACCATTTTGACAAGTTATAATAACTGTCTTCAGGAGTACCTCTCATTAAATTCTGAGCTTCTTCTTTCACTCTCCATGCTTGTTTGTAGTTGATTTGAACCCCATGATGTATACTAACTTGCTCAATAATCTGCTTCGGATTGAGACCATCCTTTTTTTCTCCATAGTTGTTGCAAATTAAAGAACCAAGCAGTTTTGCACTTGCTTGTCTATGATTCGCGTTTCAGTGGGTCGTGTCACAAGTATGACCATGTACACACTTCTTTGCCACAAAAAAAAACTGAGAATCAGGAAGCCTTGTTGCCCTCATCTTCCAAGTGCACTTAGCATCAACGCAGCCTAAAATAACTCTATTCTTGTTTGACCAAAGCGTCCTGAATTCAAACTTCCATTCCAATGCCCAATTCTTCATCCTTGTCATCATCTCTGGCTTGTTCTTGAAGTATATGTTGACACATATAACATCACCTGATGTTGAAGGAGAAAATCCGGTATGAAGAGGAAGAAGATCTGGAACAGGGTGCAAAAGAAGAGAAGGCTCTCCTCTATCATAAGTTGATGATGAATTGTTGTTTGCTGCAGTTGCCTACAACAAAGAATGACCAACAACAAAAAATGACCAACTAAGATTCTGTTAACCAGGAAGACTATCCTGAATCATAAACAACAAGAACTAAACATATATTTTGTCTACAATAATGGTGTAAGAAGGCTTACATTTTGTTTTCCATGCGAATTCTTGTTTGTTGTAGTTGCAGGCATGTCATTTATATTCGAATTGACATTTGTCTGCAACAAAGAGTGACCAAATAAGATCTTCATCTGTTTAGGAAATCTATCATGTTAAATTAGGAAGACTATCCTGAATCATAAACAACAAGAAATATACAAATGTTTGGTCTACAATAATGGTGTAAGAAGGCTTACATTCTGATTTGCATGCGAATTATGATCAACAGAGTTTGAATCACCAGATATATTTCGAGAAAATGGTCTGTCATGCAAGTTTTGAACTTCAAAAACCTCTTCAGCTGTGCTAGCAACATTCTCCAATACTGCATGATATATATCACCTACCTGCAACGAATAACAAGGTAAGTCACTGTGAATAGAAGAGTTTTACAATTATGAAGCTACTCAAGAAAGGATTGCTAACTGTTAAACGTAGACGGATCATTTCAGGATCAAGCTTTCGTTTGTTGATAAAAGTTCTTAACTGCCGATCATTTCTATAGCTATTGGAGGAGAATCTTCAACAAATGCCTTCATTCTTTGAGGAAGCCCATAAGAGAGACTAAACTGTCTATTCTTTATATCAAAGTCTTCAGTAAAAATCTTGACTAAATCACTGAAAGTTACTTCTTCCTCAACATCAAACAGTGAGGCTCTTCTGTTAACATCCACTTCAAATTCCCACTGCATCTTGTCATTTCTTTTCCATTCACCACAAACACAGTAAAGATCCAACATGTTTGATCTACAACCACAAAAACAAAGAAACTAACTGAATCACAAATCAATGTTTATGCAAAATCACAAATCAATGTTCACGGCTTCAATCCCAGCCACATTCTACAACTGCAACTCAGAATATGGACACGAGCTACATTTTTCTAAGCAAGATTCAGGCTTAAACTAAGCTACATTGTTCTAGATCGAATATAGACACGAGCTACATTGTTCTAAGCAAGATTCAGACTTAAACTAAGCTACATTGTTCTAGATCGAATATAGACACGAGCTACATTGTTCTAAGCAAGATTCAGACTTAACTTAACCGAAACTAACCAAATCATGAAGGATTTAAACCGTTCTTAACCAATAATTTCAGAGAGAGCGAATTTTGATACCTTACAGAGATGAGCTACATTGTTAAAAGCAAGATGCAGCCTCAAACTAAGCTACATTGTTTTAGATCGAATATAGACACGGGCTACATTGTTCTAAGCAAGATTCAGACTTGATCTAACAGAAACTAACCAAATCATGAACGATTTAAACCGTTCTTAACCAATAATTTCAGAGAGAGTGAATTTTGATACCTTACAGAGATGAGCTACATTGTTCTAAACAAGATTCAGACTAAACTTAACCGAAACTAACCAAATCATGAAGGATTTAAACCGTTCTTAACCAATAATGTCAGAGAGAGCGAATTTTGATACCTTACAGAGATGAGCTACATTGTTCTAAGCAAGATGCAGCCTTAAACTAAGCTACATTGTTTTAGATCGAATATAGACACGAACTACATTGTTCTAAGCAAGATTCAGACTTGATCTAACAGAAACTAACCAAATCATGAAGGATTTAAACCGTTCTTAACCAATAATTTCAGAGAGAGCAAATTTTAATACCTTACAGAGATGAGCTACATTGTTCTAAACAAGATTCGGACTTAACTTAACCGAAACTAACCAAATCATGAAGGATTTAAACCGTTCTTCACCAATAATTTCAGAGAGAGCGAATTTTGATACCTTACAGAGATGAGCTACATTGTTCTAAGCAAGATGCAGCCTTAAACTAAGCTACATTGTTTTAGATCGAATATAGACACGAGCTACATTGTTCTAAGCAAGATTCAGACTTTCTCTAACATAAACTAACCAAATCATGAAGGATTTAAACCGTTCTTAACCAATAATTTCAGAGAGAGCGAATTTTGATACCTTACATAGATGAGCTACATTGTTCTAAACAAGATTCAGGCTTAAACTAAGCTACATTGTTCTAGATCGAATATGGACACGAGCTACATTTTTCTAAGCAAGATTCAGACTTAAACTACTCAAATCATGAAGGAATTAAACCGTTTTTAACCAATATTTTCAGACTTACGAACAGAGAGTGATATCGATTTTTGATACCTTACAGAGATGAAAGAGATGAATTTGATGATCGGTCAGATCCAGAGAGAAGGATGGGAGCTTTTTTTGTTGGTTAGCTGAATCAATGGAGTAGCTGAGTCAATCTACGTCGAATCCCTCCGTCGTGGCCGAGTCGTCGGAGAGCTACAATTCGTGAATTCATCGACCGCCCAGTGAAATGTTGCTCGTAGGTTGCCTCTTGGAGCTCGTGTCGTCAATCTACGTCGAAACTCTCCGTCGTCGAGTCTCTCCGTCGTCAATCTCCGGCGAACTCTTCGTTGTCAATCTCCGGCGAATCTCTCCGTCGTCGAATCTTCGTGACCTAATTCGTTTCTCTATTTTGGCGAAGAAGGAGAAACAAGTGGCAAAGGTAAAATGGTAAATCGTCGAGTTAATGAATGCTATTTTTGTGACAAGGAAAATTAAGTGCCACGTTTGTGATTAAGCATGATTTTAGTGCCAATTAATGCATTTTCTCAAAAATATATAGATAACAATATTTTGCTTTTATTTTGAGTACTTGAATCTATGATTACCCGCATTGGTGAGATATTCACCAAGTCTTTCATCATTATAATACTGAATTTTAGTATTGTTTATTAGAAAATTTTATCCACATCAGAAACAAAATTTATATTACTATTGAAAATAATTTTATATCATCCACTCAAATGACGACACATGGTTATAAATCCGGTCTAAACAACACTTAATACGTAGGCCGCATGATATACACAAGATTGATACAGAGAGATCGCAATGATGCAAGCTTGGAATACCACATGAGTGCTGTGAATATAGACATGGAAAAGGTTTTCTACACATTTATTTCAGCTACCAATCTTCACTCTAATGATGATGAGTGATGTGATAAGACGGAAAAAAACAAATGGTGGGAAATAACACAAGAGAGGTTTGTCTATATACAACTCTCTTGGGACAGGAATCCCAAAAAAGATTAAATACGAATAAGAACAGCCAAAAGGAGATTCCAAAAGAATCATCAACTAGCCATCTTGTGAATTGGTATCAGAGGTAAGTAGCCATCTCACTCAATAGGAATAATCCGATTGTATCCGTAAGACATCTTAAGAAAGTTGCAAACCTTCCTTCCCATAAACACTAACGACATATAGGAATTCCAACTTCTGGACACTACAAGAAAATATGCCGGTAACTGACATATTTTTCGACAGAAAAATGACGCATTGAGATACATCAGTAATCATCGGTAATTATCGATGGACTACCGACGACTAATTCATCCGTCGTTATAAAATTTGACATTACCGACGGATTATTGAAAGACGGAAAAAACACTGACGGATTATAACATATATTTTATATATATTCTACATATATTTTACAAGTCATCACCCTTCATATGTTTACTTTAACACTAATACAATGAGTTTTGTAAATTTGTATACTTTCTATAAAATGTGTTCGTTAGTGTATATAAGTATTAAGTGTGACTTATATGTCATTAAAGATACTATTCGTAAATGAAGAAACTATTATGGGAAATGAGTTTCTTAATAGTTTCTAATTGTTTATGATTGATATATTTTACAATGTATCATCCTTAAACCACCTTTTGTATATTTAAAGTTCTGAAAACGGTCTTAATTCAGATCCTAAACCCACCTTTTGTATGTTTAAAGTCCTGAAAACGGTCTAAATTCAAATTCTAAACCCTAAATCGTTGTTTTTCGTCGGTATATACTCACAATCCATCGGCTTGTACGGTTGGATTACCGACGGATTTGGTTTTTACGAATGAATTTCGAGTTTTCTGTGAAGGTCCTACATCGGGATATGGTCTTTTATTAGAAAACCAGTTTTTTGTTTATTTATAATATTTTGTATATTTATATATATATTTTATATATTTTTAAAAAAAATATTTAATTTTCTTGTTTGATATTACATTATGAATTTATAAATAAATTAATAAGTCTGTCGGTTTTATGTCGGTATTAATTTTGACGGTAATAATTCCGTCGCTATTAGTTCCGTCGGTATTAGTTCAGTCGGTTTTCCGTCAATCATTTTCCGAGAGACTTCCGACAATTTTCCCGAAACACCGGTCTGTCGATATTACGTCGGTTTATTTTCTCGTCAAAAATGGGATGAAATTTTCATTATCGACGAGTTAGAACCAACATACGTCTTTTGTTAGAAATTCTTCGGTTACACCTATTACCGACGGTTTTTTCCGTCAGTTCGGACGTGTTTAGTGGGATATGATTCCTCAATCAACCATTACATATCTTTCTAACACGCAATTCTCCGTAGATGACTTATGGCTTGGACATCGCAGAGTCTTCAGAAGAGAATCTAAAATGCATGGCCTTAATTTTCTTACCACATGTAATCCCTCGGGGAGGCAAACACATAGTTTCAAAAAACATTTACAAATAAAATTATTGTTTACTTCGATTTAGACAAGCCCATATAAAGCATAAACTGAACTTAGCTAAAATTCAAATTCCAAGTACAACGTTAAATCTTTGCTAATAAGCTATTACATCATTGTACTTAACCAAAATATACCGAAATCCACCATGATTTCCTTCATGGCCTAGACTCGTGACTCAAGTATCCATATTAACTTCATTGGTAAGATATTTTCTTGCATCAACATAAGAGGCATAATAAATAGGATTTCTTAGTGAGAGCAGCCATCATGTCTCATTTAGCCACATAATATATATTGTAATAAAATAGTGTAATGAAACAATCAATTATGCTTAAGGGTGGACGTTTGGGTACCAATTCGGATTTGAGTCGGGTTTTTTGAATTTTAGGGTATTTGGTACCATGCTCATAAGTCTCATTCGGGTATTTTTAATTTACCGTCTATCTAGGATATTTTTTGAAACTGAATATCCTATACACCTAAATTGTAGTATTTAGTAAAAACAAAATATTCTCTAAACCTAATTGACCAAAACCCTTATTTACTCCACTACTATATATCCTCGCTTAAATAACGCATCTAATCACTTTTCATCGTCTTCTCTCTTAAATCTTCCACTATTCAAATAATGTCGGAAATCGTAGACGACACTCGTCATATGTTTTTCTTGATCAAATAGACATAAGCCTCGAAATAGAAAAAAATCAAATTAGGGTTTTGGCAAAATGGATGTTGTTTAATGCTAAATCTGGAAATTCAATAGAGATGATTTGGACTGACGTAAAGGTAAGTATCAGTTATGTTTTTAGATTTATATTTTTAGTAACTTTATTTCATTCAAATCCCTAATATGTGATTCAATTTTAATTTTCTGGGAACAAGAGTACAAACATCATGTGAGGAAGCGATATACAACAAGCACAAAGACAGTCTTGAGAGAGCGAAAGATGTCACGATTAACGCTTTTTCTCCCAATGAATATATCGGTGACTCTTGTCCAAGTGATCTTCCTTACAAGTTGTCTGTCACCCGAACTACAAAATCAAAGCATTGGAAGATTTTGAGATTGAGAATCCCGGTAAGTATTATTATAGTATATGTCAAATTTTGGAGGGAACTCTTGATAAAAAAGGTGTTGATTGGTAAGAAAGTTTTATAAAACCACTAATTTTTTCATATTCTAATATTTAGCTTTCTAATATTCCGATTTTAATTATTGTTTGAGATACCTTAGATGTCATGGGAGTCATTATCCACATGGGTGCTATTGAAGATGTGAAAACGAAGAGAAAGTCTAGAAACAACACTAAACTTGAATTGTACATAAATATAATGGGTAAGACTAATTTACACCGTGATGTATAATTTATGTAATCATGTTATACTAATTCTTTAATATTTGTTATAATTCTTTAATATGTGTTTTATGAACCATTTCTCTGTACTCATTGAATATAAAATCTTTCCAGGTAAGAATTCATATTTTGCTCTCTAACATCTATTTAAAATCAGTTTATATAGATAATAATAACTATGTAGACTATTAACTTATTTTATTTTTTGAATGAATGTTACATTTATTCAAAAAAAAAAAAAATCGTTCTTACACTGATTGCATCTTTAGCTGATTTGTACAAATTTTATCAAGTTGAAAAAGTTTATCTTGAGCCAAACCAATTGTGACTTTGACTCCCCATGTCTCGAAGAGAAGTTATGCGGTTACGGATCGTCTTGTTGATATTTCGGATGAGAATTGCCGGTGGAGTTGGTGTTTCTCCATGCTTCCAAGCATTCCTTTCCATCCAAAGAGAATGTACTGGGACTTGAAAAGTGTAACAGCAAAGGAACAAACACACCTTGTCTCGCGAAGTTTGAGCCAGAAACTCGATGATTATGTTCCATGTTGTGGAGAAATTTCTGTCCAGAAGCATGTTTGCAAGATTTTTCCACACTTCTTTGGTGTAGGAGCAATAAAAAAACAAGTGGTCTCGCTTTTCCAAGTGAGTGGTGCAGAGAGGACATGTTGCGTCTGCCCGTGCATTTCACTTCAGAATCCTATTGCATGTGGCTAATCGATCATGGACCAACAGCCACGTTAAGATGGAATACTTTGGTGTTGGTCCAGAGAACCAGATGCTTCGATGCCAATTAACAGATTGTTGAGTTGCACGTGTTTGCATCCATGTTTCCTTTGAGTTAAAAGATGGCCTGAATATACCTCCTCTACCACGCCATAGCCAGATAGATATCTGATTCAGCTGTTAATCCTCTGTTTCTCAGTTGTTGCAGAGAATCTTTGATATCATTTAGGTTCTGATTTATGTGAATTTCCTTCTTCTTCGTTTGTTCAATACTTGTTCGACAGTTGAGTTAATATTAACTCCCATATCGATACATCATCTACTGTCAGTGATATCAATAAGATTTCCCATTAGCGACCAAACATCGTAGCAGAAGGATACACTTGCTCCACTTTGTACCTCAAATTTTAGGAAAATTGCAGCCAAGTCTCTGATCTTTAGTATTTTCTTCCACATCCAACTACATGTTGGGCTTTTGTTGTTTACCAGCCATATCGAAACTTTGCGCATTAGATGTCGACGAAGCCATTCTACCCAAAGAGATTCATCACATGAAACCACTCTCCAAAAAAGTTTCAGACATCATATTGTATTTACCTCCGGAAGCGATCTAAGGCCCAAACCCTCTTCATCCTTGGGTTTGCAAACGTGAGTCCATGCTATCTTTGCATTCTTGGCGTTTACATCCTTCTTGGTGTTTAGATCCGGTCCCGACCACAAGAAAGCTGAACAAAGTTGATCAATCTCAGCAATGCATTTCTTTGGGAACCTGAAGGCGGACATACAATAATTGGTTAAACCTCTAATAACCGAGCTAATCAATTGCAATCGTCCAGCGAATAACAGATTGCGAGCAGTCCAAATACTGATACGAGACTTTATTTTATGAACCAGGGGAGCATAGTATTGCGTGGACATTCGCTTTGTTAAGAGAGGAAGACCTAAATACATCACTGGTAGTGAACCTGAGTCGAAAGGAAAGTGCACCGGAATATCCGCTTGTTCTGGCTCAGTAACACCAGCCATGTAAAGAGTGGATTTCTCCAGACTGATACCAAGGCCTGACAGTTGGGAAAACTCTGTAAAAACTTTGAGTATTCCTTCAATCGAATCCTTTTTCCCATCTGTAAAAACCAAGAGGTCACCCGCAATGCATAAGTGGGTAAGGTTTAAGCTTTGACAATATGGATGGTATCCTATTTTTTTTTTCTGCAGCCGACAGATCCAAGAGTTTGGATATTACTTGCATACATATGAGAAAAAGATATGGAGAAAGAGAGCAGCCCTAATGAAGGCCTCTAACGCTTTTAAAATAAACTGCGAGTTCTCCATTGACCTGTACCGGGAAAGAGGCAAGGCTAATGCATTTTTGTATCCATCCAATGAAATTTTCCGGGAATCTCAACGCAGATAAGGTAGATAGTAAGAAAGGCCAGTTAACAGAATCAAAAGCCTTCGAGATGTCTATCTTAACTGCACATCTAGAGGACACATCACTCTTGTGATAGTTTTTCACTAGCTCTAAAGCCAATAACACATTCTACATGAGAAGCCGACCTCTTACGAAAGCAGACTGACTTGGAGAAACAAATTTCGGCAGCATACATTTCAATCTGTTAGCCAATAACTTGGAGATCACCTTGTAGATGACATTTCAGCAGGAGATGTGTTTATAGTCTTTCATCTGTTTTGCTTCATCCTTTTCGGTATTAAGGCCAGAATAGTTGAGATTATTTCTGTTGGCAAGAGCCCACTGACAAAGAAATATTTGACTGCCACTACAAAAAAAATTCCTATTACAGGCTATGCTGATTTGTAGAACTCGCTTGTATAACCATTCGGACCCGGGGATTTATTAGATGGCATTGCAAATAAAACTCGTCTGATCTCGTCATATGTTACATCACTTTCGATCATTGCCTTGTCTACTTCACTGCATTCAAACCCCAACAGGTTGTTAAGCTCGTCCACATATATAGCTCGAATTTCCATATCCTTGTGAGTAAGGAATGATTCAAAATAATTCACCACAAACCCGTCTGTTCTTTGATGGAATTATTAGCTTTTCTAATTGTTGCAACTTGATAGAAGTGCTTGTTGTTACCATCTCCAACCTTTAACCAATGTATTTTTGCCTTTTGGCTCAATACCTTTTCTTCAATATCAGACAAAAGCTGACATCTAGTGTACGCACGTCGTTCTTCTTCAATAGCCTCTGATGTCGGAGATACCATAGTTTGATTCTGACACCTACATAATACCTCAAATGCCTCTTTTGTCTTTTTTAATATCACCAATCGGCTCTTTACTAAGTCCCCTTATCAACAGTTTCAAAGTTTTGAGTTTCTTGGAAAATCTGAACAACGCTGAGGTAGATGTAAAAATATTCTATGTTTCGTCCCAATGCTTCTTTACCAACTGGAGGAAACCCGGGGAATCAGCTAAGGCGTTTATGAATTTGAAAGGTCTCTTCGGTTGTAGAGGTGGTGCTTGTATGTTGATCTTGCAGCGTAGAGGATTGGAGCACCCACCTGATTCAAATACACAATACGTTTTTGGGATATGCACGCAGCCAAGCATCATTTATCAAAGTACAATCGAGCTTCTTACAAATCAAACCTTCATCTCTTTTATTGCACCATGTTAGTCTAGGTCATGAGCATTCATATATGTGAAAGAGAAATACGGCATAACATCCTCAAACTCAGCCATTCCCGGTGAAAACACAAGGGAGATATCATAACTCGAGTGTTCATCCACTTCTACAATCTCATTAAAATTCCCAATCACAAGACACAAGTTATTTCTAAGAAGAGGCGAGTCTTGATGATTTTTAAGATCAACCCATAACTCTTTTCTTTCAACCATTGAGTTTTGATCCATAAACATTGGAGCAAAAAAAAATCTTCCTCCATACCTTCCATCAATATTGAACATGTGATCATCTGACTGCTTGTAAAACAAGGTGGTAGCCTCACTTTTGAGCTCCAGAAAATCCAGATTCTTCCCCTTCTACTATGTTCATAGTTCGATAGGGAAGACCAGTCTCTGAAAATTGAATTTACCATCCTCATAGATTTTGTTTCTTTAACTCTTGTTTCTAAAATGCAACCGAATTGAAGAGAAGCTTCTTTAACCCACTTGGAAATCACAATATGTTTTGTTGATTTGTTGAGACCTCAAATATTCTAAAAAAAACCCGACATTAATGAGATTTCTGGATGTTCTTTTTGTTCAATCCGCCTTGGCCGTTGTCCTTGGCTTTTTGAACAGACGATTCTGATTAGAAGTTGTGGTTGACCTTTGATGAACGAGGAAGAGATTGTCTCCGTGGGATATCCACAGCCTGATTTCTATTCATGTTAACACTCCGCACCACAGCCTCCTCTGATATTTCCCCTGCATTTTGCTCTGCAATTTGCTCTGCATCTGGCTCAGATTCATTTACCTTGTTATCGACAGTGGTTTCAGAATTTTTGAACTCAAATTCTTCTCCACGTTCCAAGTTCTCTTCTTCCTCTTCAGAGCCACTTAGTACCTTGAGTTTCAGAGAATCGAGACATGTCCAAACTTCAATCCGTTTTGTTTTTTCAGAAGATTTACTCACCTTTGAATGTGTCGTCCATTCCCCTTCCTCAATGTCCTTCGTAATAGGTTGTTGACCAATATATTTTTCATGTTCAGAAGATTTGTCCATTGCTTTTTCTAAAGTTTATTCATGGTGCTCAATGATGTTCGAGATTTCCAGTTTTTCGAATTTCTATCCTCGTCTTTACCAATACCCAGTTGCCTTTCAGTCGATTGTCTTACTTCCTGTTGGATCACATCAGCTGATTCATTACTATTATTCTGGTTTACGAGACAAACTTTTGCTAAGTGTCCCCACTTCTCACAGACAGAACACTTAGAAGGCAGCCATGGGTAAGAGTAATCTACCCGAGTCTCTTTTCCTTTGAGAGTGAAGTTCATTGATTTCGGTAAGTCCTTAGTGAGGTCAGTCTTAACGAAAATCTTTGCAACCTTGAAATCAAGGCATTGTGTCGTTTCTGGTTGAAGTCTAACTTGGACACCCACCAGACTTATAGAAATACTCGATCTTTTCCACAAAAACATATCCACAGGAACGTTTCGCATATGCACCCACATTGGTATCGATTGAATCTCAAGCTGTGATTCCTCTATGTTTGGTGTCCATTTAGACATCACCACTGGAATATCCGCAAGGTTCCACATCCCTCGACGCAAAAATCTTGCTCTGGTCGTCGGATTGCTTTTTCTGAATTTCATCGTGGTAGCATTCATCTCGTAGATGTCTATCATTTGGCTTTTATCACCCATTGACCAAATTTTGTTGACAATAGCGTGAATATTAGCAATATGAGGTGATTTTGCTAGGAAACGACCATGAGGAAGTCTTCCCACAATGGAGACGCATCATGCAGTACTTCATCAGGAACGAAACAGGTACCCACTCCCTCTAGCATCTTAAAATTGATCTCATACTTTGTTAGAACTTGTTTCTTTTGAACCACATTTTCCCACGAACGAGCCGGATTTGATTGAGCAGCTGGTGAATAAGGTTGTGACAACTCAGGGGAGACAGTCAGAGACACATCCGTGGCGGCCAGATCCTCCATCGGAGTCGGAAGGCGACGCCGGCAGTGAAGCTTTGTGAAGAAGGAAGCGCAAAACCCTAATCTCCCTCAAAATCCCCCTCAGAGCAAAACAGTGAATCTAGACCCACAAATTATTAATTTAAATATATCAATAAATTATTTTTGGCTTATCTTATTGATTAAGAGAATGTGAGCATGATTCAGCCGCATTATGTGCAGACACATAATTTTTAATATCAATATATTTAAAATTTTATCTAAATTTTATATTAAAAAAACTTATTCTATATATTTTTTAAATTTAATATTAACGATAATTATACAACTCATGATATAAAATCTTTTTTATCTATAACAAAAAGTCAAATAACAATATATTATTGTAAAAATTATTTGATATTTAAAAAAAAATTATTACCAGGATTATGTGTATCTACTAAACATAATAAAAATAATTAATATGATCAATATAATAAATAAAAAAAAATTAATTTAAAATACGGTTAATATATAGTAAAAACATAATTAAGAATAAGTTAGTACAACCAATTTGAAAGTCAACGACAGTCCAAATCACTTTTCAGTTAATACAAAATTAAAACAATAGACTTTTTTGAAACTATTATGTAATTATGTGTTATATTATATTTTGAATCATTATATTTATTTGATATTTTAGTTATTAATTAAGAGTATATTTATCTCATTAAACTAGACTAATATGTGAGTCCTGCTAAAGATTCTATAATTTATGATTTTGTTCAAATAGTCATAATATCTTCTATTATGTTCTTTTGTTTAAATATAAATATATGTTTTTATATTATAACAAATAAAAATGTTTTTAATTTTTTACTTCTTAAGAAAAATAATTATTAAATTCGTATTTATTATTAAAATTTATTATAAAATAATTTTATTTAAATTTTGATCTATAAAATAAATATTAAACAATTTATATTTAAACTATTATTACAAGACAAATTAAAAAAATAGATTAATCAATTTCAATTATAAAAAAATATTAAAAACAAAATTTGACTACTGAAAGATGGGTTAAAAAGACAGATTAACCAATTTCAATTGATATATTCTTAATTTGATAAAATATCAAAATTATTCAATATTTATATTATTCAAATATATAAAGAGTTAGACTACGGTTGATGTTTCTACGATCGGATTTTTTGGCGGGTTATTTTATCAAAATTTTAAAATATTTGGACTACTATAAGATATGTTGAAAATAGATTAATTTGTTTCGATTATAAAAATATTTTAAAAGATTTTTGTTTGTTGAAAAACAAGTTTAAAAATTAATTATCCAATTTTAATTATAAAAAAATAAAATAAACTTAAACGAATATAAAAATGTTAAATGAATGGACTATTTTGTTTATATTTTTATAAGTCTGTAATTATATTTATATAAAATTATAAATTTAAATATTAAAATATAAAAATACATAAATAAATTCTATATATGATAATATGATATTCTATAAATAATATTTTAAAACAACATAATATCTATTAAACTTATATATATAATTTTTATAATAACTGTCTTATTAAAGCAAAATATTATAAAATTATTTTTAAACAAAAAAATATTAATTGTATTTTCGCATTGAACATCAATCATCACAATATTTATTTTCTAAAAATATGTTGAATAACTAACAAATTTATTGTAAAAATAAAAATTATTTTAAAAAAAAATATACCCTTATTTATCTAGAAAGATTATCTTTCAAATATACAAAGTCTAGGGGGTATAATTGGTTTTAGTTTTAAGAATACATGGAACTAAATGATTATGAAGGAATAGAATTTAAAAAAATGGGATAATTGTTTTATTACATTCCATAATGAAAGTTTTTGATCATGAATAATTTCTAACGTTATTCACAATTATTCTTCTTTATTCTACATGCATGTGTGGAATCAAATTTTTTTATTTTTTTATACAACTGATAACTTATTTATGGAATTAACATGAATAATCAATCCCATATAATTCTATTTATAAAAATAGCATTCTAGTTGGAGCCTACTTGAAAGGGAAAGAGATAAGATTAGGGTACTCATAGTCGACAGAAGCTGGTTCGCCCTAATTTTCTTCTTACAGGCACGCTTTCCAAAGCCGCCGTTCTCCTTGCGCTCCGTCTTCGCTTCGCCGGCGGCACGCGAATTCTCTCGTCGCCGGTGGAGCTCCCTCTTCCCCTCCCTCCTCTTTCCTCTTGGCGTCCTCTCCGTTGGTTAGCTTCGCCGGTGGGTTTTTGTATATTGTGTCGTTGAGCTTCGTCGAGTGTTGCGGTGTGGTTCCTCCGGCAAGGGAAGTGGGTCCCTCTCGGCTGCGTCCTTTGGTCGTCGTCATTGTCGACATGTGGAGCTTGATTCTCGGCGGACTGTGTGGGTTAGTCTCCGCTCAGATCTCGGGGTTGGAGATACGCTAAGTTTCTTTGTTTCCAGCTTCTGAGGTCTGTATCGGCACCTCCTCCTCTATGTGCAGCAGGGTTACCCTCTCTGTAATTTCTCAGCAGGGCTCTCACGGTTCGTCGTTGGTCTGGGTCTTTGGTCTCTGTTGGTTTTGGCTTAGTGGTTCGAGTCATGGTCTGGACTGCAAAGCTTTTGGTTTGGCTCTGTCACGTCCTTGGCTTTGATTGTTTGTGTTTATAACGTTCTAGGCGAGATGTGTGAATTGTGATTGATGGTGTTATTCTTGTCTCAAGTTTGCAATTGATCTTAGCAACGGTTTTAATTTTAGGCAGGGCCTAGTTTCCCGGCTTCTCTCTTGCTGCTTGCTGTGTTATTTGGTTTGCTTCTTGCTAAGGCTCGGCTTTGCTTCCGCTCTGGTTTGAAGGTTCTGGGTGAAGTGTTTGTTCAGGTTCTGCTGAAGAGTTCGTCTGATGGTTGAGTTATTGTTGCGGGTGCATCTACTCTCCCGACTTGGAAGCTTTCGAGGTTTAAGTTGGGTGCTTCGCGTCGCAGTGGTTTCGGTTTTCAGCTCTTCTCTTGCGAGGAGGTGACCTCTCTTTAGTCGGTAGATGGCTGGGATTGGTGAGCGAGTGTCCGCGTGTAAGAGCTGAAAGTCTTGTTTGGCGTTTTTTCTTCTCGGTGTTCAAGGTTGTTATCTTGTGCCTGATCATCCTTCTTCGTTTTGGTTCCTTGTTTCTGGCCGTGGTGGTTGAGTTGTTGTTTCCCTTCCTTGTCCCTCTGGTGGTCGTCTTTGTCGGGATCCTTGCTGGTGGAGTTCGGTTTTGCTCTCTCTTAGCATAATAGCAGAGTGGAGTTCCGGTGCTCTTGTTCTTCAGCACAGGTCCCGCTTTATTCAGTTCTCTTGGAGTGGCTTCTAGTGTGGCTTCGGAGTTCGTTATGGCGTGGGTTCTTTAGTCTCGGGCCCATCTATCATCAATTTCGATCTTGCTTAGTTTACGTTTAGTTTGATTTCATCTAGTTCCGGCAAGTTACGTCTTGGCTGGCTTTGTCTCCCGGTAACTCTTCGGGCTTTGTCTCCTGTAATTCTCTCAGACTTTGTTGTGTGCTTTGTATCCGTCCCCTGTATCCGACCTTGTATTCGACTTTGTTTAATATTATATCCTTTAGACGAAAAAAAAAAAAAAGTTGGAGCCTACTTGTTGGTTAAATAACAAAAGGGAAAGCAAATGAATTTGTGTTGTACCCCAAATAAAAGAACAATTCTTGGGTTCACCCCTAGAGGTGAACCCATTTGTTCACCTCCCTTGGTTATATCCAATCAAAATGCCACATAATATAAGTTAAACAAATAAATTTAAAAATTAGTTTAAACAAAACAAATAAAGAAAAGAATAATATCCACTAACGCCGTCTGCAAAAAAAAAAAAGAAGAAGGAAAACGTGAGTTGACATCGTCTTCTTCATCAGACCTGCAGGTATGAAGATTTTAGCTTGATTTCTGTTTCTGGTTTGCTAGATTTAAATTTTCTTTGCTGCTCCTCTCTACATTTTCTAAAACTCTGCTTGCAAATTTATTCTTGGTTATTCCCAATTAGAAGATTTTTGAAAACCCTAATCAGATCTCCAAATTGCCAACCACAAACAAATGTTCGAAATTGCAGACACTAAAAGAACAATTCTTGTGGGATCTGTTACTCTGGTTAATATGAATTTTTGGTTGTTTAAGACGACTATATCACAAAGTATTTCTAAGTAAAAGCTTTGTTTGAAGAAAACATCGATTCTAACAATAAGTTCATAGTGATGTGGGTATCTAGGACTATTGCTTAATTTGTACCAATAAATTTTTGTTTTGCATCCCATGTCTTGATATTTGAAGATTTGTGCTTGGGTTCCCTGTCAAACCAGTGTCGTGAATATAATTACATTTTTTCATAACTGGGATTCTCTTGTTTAATAATTGTGTATGCTTATCTTAGGTTCCAAGATATCCCCTGGTATTTGTGGTTATTTCTTTTGGTGGGATGGTGTATTGGGAAGGAGAATATGCACCTTTCAAGGAAGATGATAAGAGTATCATGTAAGTCAATTAGCTTTACATATATGCCCAATTTTAATGAGACATTTGTTGTATCTGGTTTTACATATATGCAGAATCAAAGGTTGTAGAATGGAGAGAATTCCTCACACATGTTCCAGAAGGGAGATCGCGCTTTGGGGTCACTGCCAAACTCTGTTCATCATATATTTTTTCTCTGCTTTACATGTCTCATTTTTCTGTTTTGCACTGCACTCGTTTAATCGGTTTTTATCTATGAAAGAATAGTCTGATAGTCTATTTGCTTAATTCTTGGAAGAATCTGAATTGTGTTCCCTGACTGGTGTTAATGGTGCAGGACTTAGATATATCACAGGATTCCATTCTACATAATGCTGAAGAGCAAACTGTTTGAAGCCTTAACGGTTGTAGAGTCACTGACCAGATCTTGCGTCTGGTTCCTAACATTGAGGTTTTGTGCTTACTGATGATACATCTCATAATTTTGTAAAACTTCTATAATTCATCCATATGATTTGCCTAGCCGGAATCTATGCTTTATTTATAAACAGAATTTCAGGAAAACTTTAAGATGCATGAGATTTTGGTCTTTCTTTTGTTATGAGTATAGGACTGTAGAAATTGCAGGTGCTTTGTTGTTCATAACGTTCTCCCGGACCAAACAAATAAGCTATTTCCTTCAAGGTAAAGACAATAGAACGACAGTGATTCATCCACAAAAGTGTTCACAGTTTCAGCCTGTTTGAATTTTAAGGAGTTACAATAATATATACGATATTGAGCAAAGTTGTTATCTGCTTATAACAAATTGAAAGAAATCAACAACTAAAAATACAAGAATGCATTATGTTTTTCAAGAAGGTAAATATGATCAAAGCAGAGAAAAAATCTAAGAAACAAAAGAGATGTTTTGGAGTTAGAGAATGTGCTGTGCAGTTAACTTGTGATGTACTGATGTAATACGAGCTAGCTATCTCTGAAGAGGAACCGATCAATAGAACTGTACAATGACTGAGACATCTTCCATCACCATTGATCATTAGTCACTTTGCAGGGTGTAAAGTTTCCGGATATTTTCCGTTGCTGTCACCGTAAAAAACAGAGGAGAAATATCCAATGACCAACGAAGTGGATGAACTAAAATAGGGATTCAATGTGATTACCGTAGATGGCAATTTTGAACACCTTTTGAACCAGATCAAGCATTTATTTGTCGTCCTCCATCGTCGTTGGCCAAGTTAGTGATATATTTTATTAACAAAAAGAGCATGTATGTCCCTTGCCAATGGTTTTACTATCTTACAAGAAAATTCAGTGATTAAAAGTGACTCAGGAAGGAATGAATCAGTATCATACCTCACCGCTTGAGAAAAAATTCAGACCCTTGAAGAGTACCTTGTACACTCTTGTTTCTACATTGTCTTCGACCTCTTTGTCGCTATCTGCAACGAGATGCATCAATGCCCAATGCTCTGGTGCTGAAGTTGTGCAAGCTCAGTTCAGACTCTTCATGGTCGTTACACTCACGCCTCGATGAAGCATCAACTTAAGATTCCACCGACATGCCCCAGGAGCTAGCATCTCGACAGTGCATAGAATCTGCAACAAAGAAGACATCAAAATATTAACCAGAGTAACAGATCTCACAAGAATTGTTCTTTTAGTGTCTGCAATTTCGAACATTTGTTTGTCATTGGCAATTTGGAGATCTGATTAGGGTTTTCAAAAATCTTCGGAATAACCAAGAATAAATTTGCAATCAGAGTTCTAGAAAATGTAGAGAGGAGCAGCAAAGAAAATTTAAATCTAGCAAACCAGAAACAGAAATCAAGCTAAAATCTTCATACCTGCAGGTCTGATGAAGAGTCAACTCACGTTTTCCTTCTTCTTCTTTTTTGCAGACGGCGTTAGTGAATATTATTCTTTTCTTTATTTTCTTTATTTGTTTTGTTTAAATTATTTTTTAAGTTTATTTGTTTAACTTATATTAGGTGGCATTTTGATTGGATATAACCAAGGAGGTGAACAAATGGGTTCTAGTCTAAAGCGGGTTTAATCGCACTACTTAAAACGACATCCGATTGGACAAAAACTAATGTGAAACCTCTTAAGCTGATCGTCTTTCTTCCGGGATCGACTCGCTCCGAGTCGACTCGTAACAAACTCGGTCCGTCTCTTCCACTCTCTCATTCTCATCAACTTTTTTTTTTATTTTGCGAAATTCACCGTCTTCTTCGTCCTACTATGCCCTAAGTCTCTGTGGCTCTACCCTTTTTGGTCTTTTCACTTAAGTCCCAGTCATCTGACGGCTCCGCTTCTATCCACGTCAGCTTCGTCTTCTTCAACCCCTCTAATTCTCTCTCTCTCTCTCGGTCACCGTCTTCTTCTCCCTTTTAGTTATTTATACGGTTTTGACTTTAGGGTTTCCTCCAGATTCATCTCCCTTTTCGTTTTTCTTTTCTCGAGTGACCAAAGTTTTGCTGGCATCGAAGCTACATTTTTGTTCAATTCTGGAGAAAAGTTGAGGTAATTGGATCATAATTCATCGAAAACCTTTATTTCAATTGAATTGGTACTGTAGAGTTTACAATTCTTCTGTTGGTTTTCTTGTTCGATTTCTGAGTTTTTTTTGCTGGCGTTTATGTTTCGTTGGTGTTAGGGTTATCGTTCTCTCTCGATAGAAGAACTGTTTCGTTTAGTGGGGTTTTTGTGCGGGATGGCGATCGAGAAGAGTAACGTCAAGGTCTCTAGGTTTGATTCAGAGTACTCTCATGGCAGTGGTGAATCTATGTCAAGTTACGAAGGAAAGGAGAGGCTTGAACTGCAACGTAAAACCTCAGCGGCTAATGTTGATTCCGAGGATGAGGATGATGATTTTTATGAAGATGATTCTGGAGCAGGCTCTGATGATTTTGATCTGCTTGAACTAGCTGAAACTGGTGCCGAGTTCTGTCAGGTTGGGAACGTTACTTGTAGCATTCCCTTTGAGTTGTATGATCTCTCTAGTCTTGAAGATATACTCTCTGTTGATGTTTGGAACGAGTGTCTCACTGAGGAAGACCGGCTTAGCCTCTCAAGTTATCTTCCTGACATTGATCAGTTCACGTTCATGCTTACTTTGAAAGAGCTTTTCGAGGGTCGTAATCTCCACTTTGTCAGTCCGATTAAGAAACTGTTTGACATGTTGAAAGGTGGGCAGTGCGAGCCGAGGAACGCGCTTTATCTCGAGGGGCGTAGTTTGTTTATAAGGACAAAACATTATCATACCCTGAGGAAGTATCACAATGACATGGTCGTGAATCTTTGTCAGACAAGGGATGCTTGGGTAGGTTGTAAAGGGTACAGCATCGATGAGAAGCTCCGTGTCCTGAATATCGTGAAAAGCCAGAAGACTCTGATGCGCGAGAAAAAGGAATATTTTGAGGAGGATTCATCCGAGAAGGAAGAACTTTTCGATGAGCCTTGGAGCAGAAAGGTAAAAGATAGGAAGTCTGCGCAGAACAAAATGTCCCGTCATTCTGGTTATGTTGTTGATTCAGGTTTGGAATTTCCTAGCCGGCGGCAGCTTACGGTTGTAGAACAGGATAGATATGGCAAAACAAAGTCGAAACCGAAGACAGCAACAGTGAAGTTTCCTTTTGATAAAACGTTCGTTGAGCCATATGCTTCAGATTATAATGGGTTAGGTATGAACGCTGCATACAACACCTCTTCTATCGTTAGGCAGAAGTATGGTTCGAGTTTGGTTCTTGGATCAGAAGATAACATTGATGATGATGATCAGGATCCACTCTTTGGAACAGGTTTGCGACGAGAGCGGGATACTGTTGTTAGAGAGAAATCTGGATTCTTGAGGCCTGGCAAGAAACATAAGTTTTCTAGAGAGGGAGAACCGAATTCCCAACATTTCATGGGTCCACCATATTCAGCAAGGCAGTCCCACAGCAGTTTTGCAAAATCAAGTAGATATGTAAATCATATTCAGCCTCATGCAAATGCAGATCAGATGAAGCCTGTTAAAGGTAGTCTGGCAGACCTTCGTGGGGACTTCCATCGGCATGGGAAGTATCATGGGGATGGCTTTTCTGTTGACCCCAGATATATATCTGACGACTTGAATGGTAAAAGCAAGAAAATGAAGTCTGAGAGGGACTCACCTGATACTAGTTTGAGAACTTATAGAACTTCTATGCAACAAATGAATGACAGGTTCTTAAATTCTGATTTTAGTGAGAACCAAGTGCAGGAAAAGATTAGGGTGAATGTAGTACCAAATGCGAGGTCTGGTATTGCGGCATTCAGAGATAGCAGAATGTTCATGAGAAATAATGATACAGAGTCGGATTCATCCGAGGGGTTAGATGATGAGGAAAGAAATCGCTTTATTAGGAACAAAGCAGCCGTCTCTGTTGGTGGGCTGAAGAATTCGTATTTTCCAATACTCAAATCCGGGCCAGGTAGTAAAAAGGTCAAATCTGGAAATAGGGAGATGCAGGAGAATGAATTGCTTTATGGTCGGGGTACTTGTTTGAAATATATAGGCGCACCTGGAGAGCACATCTATGCGCAAGGGACAGAGAAGCATTCCTTCAAGGCTAAACAGAAGGGTAAGATGCGGGACAGGAGTCCTCTAAATAATTTTTCCTCCCGATATTTTGAAGGAGTTGAAGGAAGGATTTTTTCAGGCCCTATCACAAGCTTGAGTGAGTTGAAGGACAGAAACAACAGGAGGGATTTTTTCAGGCCAAACAAGAGTAGCCAGACAAGAGAGCAAATGACCAATAGACCACAGTTTCAGAGACCATCTTCAAAACCAAATTTATCTGGGAGAAAAAGAGGCTTTGATGAAGATGACGAATCACCTGAGACTAGAGCATTGGTTAACGATAGTGCCCGAGGTCGACATAGTAGGAAATATCAGGTGTCTGAGGGAGATGGTAATAGTGATGATGAAAGTTTAGATGCCAGGTTGTTGGTTTCTTGCAGCACTGTGTCTAAAAGGAGAAAGGTTAGAGAGTCTTTGATGGACATGGAGAGGAGGGAGGATAACGGTGAGCTGCAACTTTATTCTGACATTCAACAGCCGGTTGATGATACTATTGCCTTAAAGAGAAAGGGAAAGAAGAAAATGGAGGTTGATGTTGATTTTCTCGATCTGGAAACCTCTGAAACACCAAAAGCAGAAAAGGTTGCAAGTGAAGCCGAGATGGAAACCAAACCGCAGAAGAAGCCATATGTGTTGATCACACCAACAGTTCACACTGGCTTCTCTTTCTCCATTATGCATCTTCTGACGGCTGTGCGTATGGCAATTACAAGTTCGCGTCCTGAAGATTCAGTAGATGTTAGCAAACCTGAGGCAGTGGAGAATGCAGAACATGAAGCTGGAGAAAATGGTGCTCAGGGAAGTGGGAACTTGCCATCCCTCACTATCCAGGAGATTGTTAGCTGCCTGAAGTCAAACCCGGGAGATCCTTGTATCCTCGAGACACAAGAGCCGCTTCAGGATTTGATTAGAGGAGTTCTGAAAATATTCTCCTCGAAAACCTCACCTCTAGGGGCAAAGGGTTGGAAGCCACTTGTAACATTTGAGAAGTCCAAGAAATGCTGGTCTTGGATTGGCCCTGTTCTGGGTCCTTGTGATCACGAGACTGTTGAAGAGGTAACATCGCCTGAAGCCTGGGGTCTCCCGCACAAGATGCTTGTCAAGTTGGTTGATTCATTTGCAAATTGGCTGAAAAATGGCCAGGAAACTCTTCAGCAAATAGGAAGTCTTCCCGAACCACCGTTATCACTCATGCAGTGTAACCTTGACGAGAAAGAAAGGTTCAAGGATCTGAGAGCCCAGAAGAGCCTTAGCACGATTCACCAGAGTTCTGAAGAAGCAAGAGATTATTTCCGCAAAGAAGAATTTCTGAGGTACTCAATTCCAGACAGAGCCTTTGTGTACACGGCTGCTGATGGTAGGAAATCGATTGTAGCTCCTCTGAGAAGAGGTGGAGGGAAGCCAACCTCGAAAGCTCGGGACCATTTCATGTTGAAACGCGAGAGACCGCCACATGTCACAATTCTGTGTCTTGTGAGAGATGCTGCCGCAAGATTGCCCGGTAGTATTGGGACAAGAGCTGATGTTTGTACCTTAATAAGAGACTCGCAGTATATCGTGGAAGATGTGACCGATGTACAAGTGAATCAAGTCGTGAGTGGTGCCTTAGATCGTCTGCACTATGAGCGGGACCCTTGTGTACAATTCGATTCTGATAGGAAGCTGTGGGTGTATCTACACAGAGACAGAGAAGAAGAAGATTTTGAGGATGATGGTACTTCATCCACTAAGAAATGGAAGAGGCCCAAGAAGGAAGCTGCAGAGCAAACAGAGGAACAGGAAGCTGTCACTGTAGCGCTTCATGGGGATGAAGAACAAACCGGGATGGAGATGATGGGTTCAGACCAGAAGACTGCTGAGCCCGCTGGTTTAGACGGGGATCAAGGAGAAGCAGATCAACTGTGTAAGGAGACTGAACAAGCTGCAGAGGAGCAAGATGTTGAGAACAGTGCACAGGGTAATGGGACAAGGATGTGGGAGAGCCTTGATCATGCTGTTGTTTTAAATCCTGTTGAGGATAACACGTTTATCTGCCAAGAGAACTCAGTCGTTGATGATTTTGATGATGAAACGTGATTGGTGAAATTTCATTAATATCAGGTAGGTTTCAAACGCCTTCTTCATAATTGGTAGATAAATACGTTCATTAGCCCTGAGTCTAAGTCCATTTCCCTATTGTGATAATTTGAAATCATGGTTTGGCAATGGTGAATACTACTGACAAGACCACACACTTTTCATTTATTTATGTTCCAGGTGAAAAGTCCAGAGGTGGGTTAGTTGTTTAACAGAAAGAGAAGCTATGGATTTATATAAAGACATAATCGTTTCCGTCCCAAAAGATGTCAGAAGAGAGATCACACAGGTTCTATCACAAACAGGTTGAAAAGGTTATTCCTTTTGTTCTCATGCCGTATATCTTTTTAATTCTCGAGAACAAAAAACAAGGAAAATAGTATAGTTATTGAATGATTAAACCTCAATATTTAATATATAGGTATAGTCAAAATTATGTTTCATCAGGTGAGCTTTAAAATACAAGGTGATATTCATCTAAAATGGGTCGACAAAAAAAAAATCAAAATTCATTTGTGTGGTGTGGATATTTTCAAATCATGTTCGTGGTTGTGTGTAAATACTTATGTAGTTATTATATTCTAATGCAATATTCCTTGAGGCATGACATTCTTTAATCAATATTTTTCTCGAACGGCCGTTTGGACGGTTTAACACCTCTTTGTTTGAAATCGACGCGGGTCAGGTGGTAGGGTTTACTTATAACCCATGTTCTAAAACACGGCCGAGTTGCCGGATACTCGGCTGCTTAGGCGTGAGTCGGACCGTTGCCCCTGCGACTTTCCCCTGATCGGCGTAACTAATCAGTCAACGCATATCTCAGATAGGCGGCCGCGTTATAAGAGAAGTCAACGTCTCAATGTTGAAACTCACTTAGCCCAAAAAGTCGGCTGAAAAATCTCAAGAAAACCTTACTCTACAATTGAGAAATCGTTTAAAGCAAGCTCACCGAGTCTCATGTCGATGACGGATCATCCATCGACCAAACAACTTGACGGTGTATCCGCACCGCCAACTACAAAGATGAACCAGAAAAGTCTGTTGCTAACGGGAAGTGGGTTGAATTCGAATGAGATAAAGGATCGTCCATCGAAATCTTTGTAAAAGATCTATGCTAATTAAGTTCGACCTTCGGTTTTGTTTCCAATTTCTCAGAAGAAAGATTTTCAAAACATTAATGGTAAAGATTGAAGAAGAAGATGCTTGAAGAGAATGAGAAGATTTTTAAACTTACGGGACTGTGACGAGTTCTTCAAATCATGGTAACACGTGGAGAGATCTAGAGTATAATCATTTTAAATCGACGATTCAGAACAAGCATCACATCTTTGCAAAATTTTTATTAATAGACAAACTTTGAGAAATGAGATGAGTTATTTCCCAAGGGAAATTAACGGAGATTATACATTTACGGGAGAGTGACATATCGATGAGTATATGAACATAATAAATGTGCATACATATAAGGTTTTACGTTTATGTAATTTGGGTTTTCTATGACTGTTAGGTAAATATATGTATAATAATTTTAAATTTTGTTGTATCACATATAAAATAATTAAAATACTAGAAATTTTTTTGCCCCGCGTACTCCCTAGTTTTTTTCCGATTTTTTAATAACTCGCTAGGTCCGGACCGGCCGCGCGTATAGCGGCGACCGAGTTTTCTTGCTTATAACCCTTAACTAAATTTATTTTAACAAAACGCACGCAAACTAATATTATCAATTATTGCCGTTGACTGATCTTTGCTGTTGCAATCACTTGATGATGATGTGACCTCACCTTCTCTATTTTGGGACACAACCATTCTCTGCTTTGCTGTTTTTTTTTTTTTTTTTTTTTAACAATTCTCTGCTTTGCTGTTGTAAACATAATTGTTTTCATACGTATTTAAAATGTGAGCACTGAGCCTAAGAGCACGTCCAACCGTGAGACTGCGTGCGTCTCTTAGCAAAAGAAAATATTAAAATAATGTGGGTTTCACTTGGGGCCCACATTTTTTAACATACGGTCTCTAAAGTCTCTTAAATAAAAGACGCATCTTGTGTCTGTCTCGCCACGTGTCAGATTCCGGTTGGTCGTTTTTTTTTAAAATTTTTTTTTTGGCATTTGTAAAAAAAATAAAAAAATAATAATAATAAAAAAACGTTTTTAAGAAACTCACCTGTAGCTGCTCTAACAGTTTTGTTGTTGAATTTTTTTTCTTATTTTTTTTGTCAACATAATTTTTGTTGCTGAATTTATCTTCAATTGCTGTCAATTTTTCACACACAAAAAACCCAATCACAAAAAAAAAAAAAAAAAATACAGGGGCCGAATCCGGATCACATATCCACCCTTTGTTTCGTCTTCCATGACTTTTGTTTTGAACAACGTCCTCGTTGACTTCATCACATAGAGAGCTTCATCGTGTTTTAACTTTTCACTAATTTTAAAATGTATTAAAATAAAATTTCCAATATATTTCATTTCTTCTCTGTTTGTTCGGTACAAATATTACAGCTAGATTTGTTATGGTATATGAAGAGAATGGGTAATGAACATACAACACATGCGATGAAATTCTATGATCACCAAATTGGATGTTGGACACATGAAGTTATGAACTAACTCATAAAATCTTTATATCTACACTTTTTATATATAACCCTTTAAATCATATGTGCATGTTGGGCTAAATCAATATATCAATCCTAGTTGATATTCTTACTTTATAAAACCTCAAACACTTAAAATTACTGGATCTTGCCATGAAACCTTCCTATTTCACTGCTCTATGTAATTCTCTTTCCACGTCTCTGCAAATCGGAAACTTCATTTCGCAATGTAGATTATCGACACCATTACCAAGCATTGCGTTCTTTGTTGCTTCGGCGACTATATGTGACCATTTCCTTACGTTTCCTCTTCTTCTCTGTAAAACCGAAAAGCAAAACCCCCAAAATCAACCTTTGATTCAGTTCTCAAGATTTCAACAAAAGTAAGAACTTAAAAACATCAGAAGTTGTTTTGGCTTTACCGAGATTTGGTTTAGGTCAAAACCCCGATAATTTATCAGTGACAAAAGTGCTTTCATCTCCATTAAGATCAGAAAGTGGAGTGGAGTTCGTCAGATCTTCGTTTCCTCTGCTCCTTTTCTGATTCTTATTTTCCAAGTCAATACAACATAATCTCATTACCAAACATATCTTGCTGTTTGGAATTCTGAAAATAAGAATACAAAACATCTCCTTGTACTATAAACAGTCCGCTGGTAGGTTAGCACCCTATCACAAAATAATATATTAACCTCAATTTCAAGCGGAGGGATTTTTTACCCTTCCCCGTATGGTTTTCTGTCGGTTAGCCATGGCCGGAAATATAAAATGAAGGAGGTTAGAGGTTTCTGAGTGGTTAATTCTTTGAGTGGATGAATAAGATTGGAATCACAGTAAGTTCATTAGAAAGAGGAGTAAATAAATTAGTGCATTAACTGAGTTGATGTTATGGATCAACTAGAGTTGGATGTGAAGCTGTGGCTGCAGATCCGCAGGCGGATGAATGATGAAGGAGCTTCGCGAGGAAGACAACATAATTGTTAATGGGCTTTGATTTTTTTTTTTTTGGGGTAAAGCGTTAGTCCATTTAGTTTGCCATAACAACTGGGCTTGCACACAAAAAATAGAACGGCTGGGCTTGCACAAACATTAAATAGTATGTTTAGTTAGCGGCCCAAACAGTTGAGAGAGAAAAAAATAGACATGTGTGTAACACCTCCTTCCCATTTATCCGTTCACCGACGAGCTGACCGACCAACAATCAAACAAGAACATGACCGGCTGAATCTGTGCATGTCAAACGAGAAGGGTTCACTACATACGAAAGCTCATGTCAAACGAGAAGGGTTCACTATATACGAAAGCTGGAGACGGCCTGGTTTGAGACAAAAGGCTCGAACCGATCCATCCTCAACTTTGTTTACCTCGTTTCCACAAAACAAGACTTTTCAACTCGTATCGTTTCCACGAGTTGTTTCAGGTTCGGACTAAACCTTATACCAAGGAACAATTCTGTTTTTAGTCTTTTAGTTAAATTCTTTAAATCTAATTTTTAGGATTCTAACTAAATTTTACATAGCTCCTCAAAAACTGAACCCAGAATAAAACCATGAAATCGTTTCGAAAACAAACCGTAGCAAAATGCAACCAGAATCTACCTTTTTGGGGCCTACACGTCCGCCACCTGAAAAAAAAGGAAAAAGAGTTGGATGAGCAATTTAAGATCACCTAGTGAATTGTCTCCCAACTACAAGGCTAAACCGCACCCAACAGCCCCACAATAACAAGCAATAACAACCAACAAATAAAAATAGATGATCACGTACTACCACGACATAATGGGCTCCACACAACACACAATCATACAATAACAACATAAATCATCAACAAAGGAAATCGAGAACACTGCAGCACATGCCCTCAATTATACACGATCTATACTAAATGCACACCTAACACAATCTCAACATCATTGTTATAACCGAGTTCGTCTCAAAGACTAAATGCTCGTCTTGCTCGGGAGAGCTGACGTGCTCGAGAATCCATGAGTCAAAGTTTGTCTTAGAGAGGAACTGACTAAGTTCGGAAACGAACAGGAGAGAGTGAGCTGCTCGGTAACGAGCGTGTTTTGTATTAAGTATGAAAGAGAGTCCGAGCAGGTCGAGAGCCGAGCTCTGGTTACAACTCGGGAAGTAATAATTCTAGAGAGAGAAAGTAGTGAGAAGTGCACAAATTCCATTTATGTACAGTGACGACTCCTATTTATAGTAAAATACGGTCGTACTTTTTACAGGCCGTTGAATCCTTGTCGAGCTCGTGCGGATGGGCCGTACTTGGTGACGAGATGGGCCAAGCCGAACATTCCTTTGTCTGTTAGTGGAGCCGAACTGATATGATGTTGTGGGTCGAGACGAGCTGTTGATGATGGGCTCGGTTTGGATGTGTTTGTTCGGCCTTTTGCTTATTGGGCTGAGTTTGCTTCTGTTGGGCCTACCTTTGTCCAGAGAACATGTATTGGACCCTGCTAAGTGGATGGTGTGAGATCGTAGATTCACACCAAAGATTTGTAATCGTGGATTTGGACTTTTGGATATAAAGATGATATAGATTTCCTATGAATCAAAGACTTTATTGAGATTTATCATCGAGTTAGAACAAACAAAATCGAATAGAGAGTACAAAGTACGATAATCGAGCTATCTAGTCGAAGTGTTCTTGATTAGGGTTGGAATGTCTTGAATGAGTCACCACTTCTTCTTTAAATAGTCTCGACTTTGATCTCCTTGTTTCGATATTTCGGCCTCGCCGTGATAACGATCTCCGAGATTTGCGGGAATCGGTTGAACCGACGAAGACCTGGTTGTTCTACCTCTACATCGTCTCCTATCGAGCTCGAGCTCGATCGCCTCTTACTTCGGCGTTGTATGGGCTTTGTCCGGATGCTGGTCGTATGGGCCCGTTGATTATGGAACGGGCTCATGATTTGGGCCTTTGTTTGGTTTGTTTATGGGCCGGATTTCTTCAGAGGGAAATCCAACACCAACAATAGCCCCCCAGCCCATTAATTTCGACAAGTCGAGGTTTATGGGCGGTGGACATCCTCGGGAAGAAGCGCGCGCCTCGGGTGTGAAAGACCTAATGATTACTTTCGCTCCGTCCGTAGATCTTGTTTCGATCCAAGGGTCAAGGATGGGTGCGTGGATCGAACTGACCTGTTTGTTAGCGCGTTGGTAGTTATGGCGTATATTCGTTATGAGGATCTCATCTTCCACCGTGGATCTGGTCGACCACTAACGGCTGAGATTTGAGGATCACGAAGAGTCTTTTCGAACTCGATTCCGTGCTCACGGGGCTTGGCTGTCACGTGTCCATGGCCGTCGATCTGGAATCGACGGTTGAGATGGGGGAAAGCGAGGAGTCACAACCGCCTCGATTTTCTCGTAATTATTACGAATTTGGAATCGTACGGTCGAGACTTTGCACGATTCCCACTAGATAATTCTTCATATTGTCGAAGATAACTTTCTACCGTCTCAGTTGCGTCTTGTTTCTTTCTTGCTCTAGTTTTTCTTTCGTATTCTCTCTCTCGTTAGAAACTTTTCTCCAGAGGCTTCCTTTTATCTTGGTATATCTTTCTTCATGGCTCTGAGAGATTCAACGGGAGCAAGTACGAGCGCGGCGGCGGGATCATTTGGTCCGCATCCGCCGTCCATCTTAACCGTGAATCTCATTAAGCGGTTACGAACGCATTGCCGGATTCCACCGGAAGTAGAAATAGTCATCCCATCACCGACGATTTCGCCGGAGACCGTCGTGGAAGGCTACTGCTGTGCTTCCTACGCTTATTTTGAAAAATGCTGGCTCTTCTTCCCCATTCCCCGCCTTATTTTCTTAGTGCTGGTCCAACTCCAATTGGCGTTTCATCAGATGACTCCAAAGTTCGTTCGGTACGTCATCGGACTTGGAGTCAGGGGAGTTCGGGCCTGAAGAGCTCATGCGAGTTTGCTTGGTAAAGCAAAATACTTGCTTTCCGGGAACGTATTACCTTTTTCCTCGTTTCGGGAGGATCCTTGACGGTATCCCAACGAGGGATGTGTGGAGGAACCGGTACTTTTTAGGATAACCCACCATTCGGTCGGGGAGTTCGATTATTCGGTCGTCCCGTCACGGTGGGCTTCCAGCGTCGGTAAGATTCACGGTTTAATACTCGATCTTTTTTGTTGTTAGGCTGCTCCTAATCGGTTTCAGTTTGTATTGCAGAATCTCCCGAATCGTTCGCTCTCAACCCGATTACAGAGGCTTTAATAACCCGACTAAGAAGGGGTACTGTCAATTGGGACAGTTTTACAGTGGAGCGCGTGGAAGCTACTCTGAGGGTCGACCTCGAACGGGTTCTACGGGATCGACCTCGGGTTCCTCGAGACTTATCATTTTCCCCCATGCCTCCTCGGGTTCCCCCGGTTCGAGCTGTCCAGCCTCCGCTTCGTATCCCCGAGCGGACATGAGAAAGTGAGTTGTCTGATCGTGACGTCTCGTTTGTCATCATTGAGGAAGGTCTAATCTGTCCTTTATTTTTTTCAGGTCGTCCTCTTTTGGATGACGGTTCAACCGCTAGCACTCCTCCTTGCGAGAAACTATCTCGGAGAGCGAGGAATCGCCGAAATGGGAAGGACCATTTGGATTTGGCGAAGAAGGTGAGGGACGAACGTCTGAGCAATGCCATCCTTTTTGCCATGTGTGATTCTCCTCCTCCTCCTCCTCCTCCTCCTCCTTTTCCTACTCCTCCTCCTCCTCCTCCGAGTCTTCCTTTGAGCACATGGGCCACCGATGCCGCCATGGAGACGGGCGGTGTTTCTCCCTCTTTGATTGCTTGGGAGGCGGATCCGGTACCGTCTGGATAGCCAATTTTACGCGACTCTAACCCGAGCGGTTCGAGAGAATCGGGCGGCCAGAGCGGGAGTTAAGCTCCCGTGCCGAAGCGCCGAAGGGTCGACACTAGGGAGAGCTCGAGGAGATCGAGCGAAGATGTCGAGGCACCGGGCAGTGTGGCTTGTCTGTTGAGGCACTTTACGCCTGCGGGTGTCCAGGTCCCGGCTGTTGAGGACATGGTCCTTGGTGACTCATACACCGAGATAACGGCGGCCATTGGGAAGGTAACGGTCGTACCGCTTTGTTTTCCTTGTATTTATTTGGGGAACTCAACATTAGTATTTTTTTTATGCAGTTCCTGGAGGCTACAAATGGATTTGTGGCCAAGTCTGAGCGCGAGCTACGCGAGGGGTCGCGGGTAGGCGAACTTGAGACCGTCAAGAAGGCGGTCGCCGACTTGAATGTGCAGCTGCAGGGCTCTTTGGCCTGAGAGGAGGAGATTAAGAGGAGACTGGCTAGGTACGAAGGGATCGAGGCTCGGCTACTGACTCTCGAGAATCGGGAGGAAAATCTTTCTCAGAAGCTTCAAGCGGCTGTGACCCGATCTGTGGCTGCCGAGGAGGCGAGTCGGGTCGCAGCTATGCAGGATGCTCAGGATCGGATTGATCTGGAGAGGGTACTCGTGGGGAGGGACTTTGACGTGAAAGTCGCAGTTCACGAGGCGAGGTAGATAATTAGCGGGGAGTACTTGGAGATCCTTAATGAGATCAAGGAGAAGAGCGAGGGTCGAAAGGCTGAGACCAGCGCTGAGATCCGTCTCCAAGAATCCTTGGCCAATATCGAACTCATCGTGGAGTTCGCCTCCGGTGAGCTGGACCTGGCTCAGGAAGTGTTGAGGCTGGCCGAGAAGAAGAGGGCGGCCATGGAGGAAATGAACGCTGCAGCGGTCTCTGATTTCAGCATCGGCAAACTAAATTTGCCAGCGATATCAGGCGACTCGGTGATTCTGGCGCATGCTCCGCCGCCAACCGCTCCCCGCCCTGATCAGTATGGATCGAATCTCCCGACCGGGTTGGCTCTACCGATGATCAAGCAGAGGATGGAGATGAGGCTTCTTCGCGGTCGCAACAATTTTAATTGTTTTGTCGTTGCCCGAGTGGGCTTTGTGAACTTGAGGATATTGAATCCTATGAACCGCTTTCAAATCTTTCATGCCTTAGCATAGATTTAATTGTTTTAATGCCTTTGCATAAATTGGCTGTCGTGACAGCTCGAACCTCTAAAGAAAGGATTGAATAAATAATTTGGCTTGAATTGCTTTAGGTAGTTCTTTACGGACTTTAAGGTCGGTCGTATTTGAGTTCGAGCTCAATCCAAAAGTTTACTCGAGGTACAACTCTTTTAGGGCGTGAAGGTCGAGCTCGGCTGGTAATTGAAATGCAATACTTTTAAGTAAATGATGAATCGAAGTAGACTTACATAGATGGGTTTGTTTTGAGTGTATGCGGGAGGCGCCTTGAAGGATCCCAACTGTCTCGTATTTATCTAACTTGATGTATACTCGACTTCGTCGTTTTGCTTAAGAGGAGGGGGTAGCCCCCTAATTCTTCTAATCCGTATAAGGTTGGAGGAATTTTGAGTTTTTGAAGGACCATTTCAGATCGCCCTGTTTGAGACGATAATTTCATATCACTTGATTAGAAGGGGCCATTTCAGGTCGCTTAGAGGGGATAATTTCATATCACTTTAATTTTTGAAGAGATAATTTCATATCACTTGGTAAAATGGAGGCGAAGTACTTCGCGACAATTTTAATTTCTACGACAGAAAGAGATGTTTATCGAGAGACTTATTTTGATTTCACAAAGATAAGCTAACGTGACTTCGATTGAGGTTATCGAGCTCGGTAAGAGCTTTGTGTTGGGGGGGGGGATGCGCTCGAGGCCGAGCTGCCTACGTACCCTTTAAAGGGGATCAAGCCATTTCGTAGTTCGATTATATTGCGTACTCTCAGTGAAAGTACTTTTTAAGGTTGATGATGTTCCAGGGTCGTAGTTCAGGTTTCTGGGTTTCCACCGACTTGAGTCGGTAGGCCCCGTCCTTCACAACATCGGTGACCTGGTAAGGACCTTCCCACTTTGCTCCTAACTTTCCAGCGTGTTCTTCATTTTTATGGTCGAACACTTTCCGTAAGACGAGCTCCCCTACTTGAAACCTTCGAGTATTAATTCTGGAATCATAGTAGCGAGCTGCGGCTTGTTGGTAGTTCTGAATTCGAGCTAGTGCAAGATTCCTCCTTTCGTCGACGAGATCGAGCTCGTCCGTTATCATCTTGTTGTTAAGCTCCTCTTGCCGTGGGCATTCTTCTTTGCGGATGCTTGACACGAGGATTTCGGCTGGTACTACTGCCTCGATTCCATAAGCTAGCGAGAAGGGAGTCTCGCCAGTGGATTTGCGAGGGGTAGTCCGGTAAACCCAGAGTATAGCTGGGAGCTCGTCGCTCCAGCCTGTTTTGCATTCGTTGAGTCTTTTCTTAAGGCTGCTCATTATCGATTTGTTAGCTTCTTCTTCCAGTCCGTTTCCTTGAGGGTAACGGGGCGTTGAGTAAGTCAACTTTATGTTCCAAGTTCTACAGAACTCTTTGAACGTATTCGATATGAATTGAAGTCCATTATCGGTGAGGATCTCATGGGGTAGTCCATGTCGGCAGACGATGTTTCGCCAGACGAACTCCTTAACGTGAACGTCTTTAACCTTTTGGTACGATTCTGCTTCAATCCACTTAGTGAAGTAATCTGTCATCACCAATAGGTGCGTAGCTTTCTTTTTGCCGGATGCGACTAAAGGTCCCATGATATCCATTCCCCATCGCATGAATGGGTATGGCGAAGAGATCGAGGAGAGTTTCTCTGATGGTTGGTGGATAATCGGGGCGTGCTTTTGACATTTATCGCATTTACTGGAAAAGGATTCACAATCGGCAGCCATTGTTGGCCAGAAATAGCCTTGCCTTTTTATTCATATGGCCAGAGCTCGTCCTCCGGAATGGCTTCCGCAGGATCCGTCATGCCTGCGTGATCACGGCTTGGGCTTGCTTCTTATCGAGGCATTTGAGGTAAGGTCCAGAGATACTTCTTTTGAAAAGCTATCCTTGCGTGACACAGTACCTTGCGCTCTGTGTCTTGAGTTTTCGCGCTTCCCATTTGTCGTCAGGGACTTCGCCGTTTGTTATGTATCGGATGATCGGAGTTCTCCAATCTCCCTCATCGTTGGGCTCGGGTCCCTGACTAGTGGATGCCGCTTGGATTGGTCCATCAGGAACGTTCGCGACGTACACGGCATTTCTTGGGTCAAGATCATCATCGATCTCGATGATGTCGTGACTAGTATCCTTGGGATGTTCCTGGTTCTCGATGTCGTCCTTCTTGGTAGGCTTGTCCTCTTTCAAGGATAGAGCTTTTAGGGCTATGTCGATACTTGGTTTCTCGATCCCCTCGACCAGTATGATTCTTTTGAGGTTAGGATCTGATGTCGATGCCAACGCGGCTAGGGCGTCGGCTGCGGTGTTTTACCCTCGCGGGATTCGTGTTAGATCAAAGAATTCGATCTGGTCGGCGAGGTTATGGACTACCCGCAGGTGTGCTTCCATACGTACATCTTTGGCCTCGTAGTCGCCATGATATTGGCTCGTGACCAATTGGGAATCACTGAAAGCGTCTACTTCCCGGGCTCCTATTGCTATTGCTAGCCTGAGCCCGGCTATTAACGCTTCGTACTATGCTTCGTTGTTTGATGTGGCGAAGCCCAGTCTGAATGACTGTTCTAATACTTCTCCCGTAGGGGAGACGAGTTTTACCCCGACCCCGGATCCTTGCCTCGAGGAGGCTCCATCGACGTGGAGTTTCCATCTTTTGGCGGAAGCTGGGTCGAGTTCGATGGTTGGAGGGAGTTCAATTATGAAGTCAGCCAATACTTGCGCTTTTAAGTACGTTCTAGCCTTGAACTCAATGTCGTACTCGCTAAGTTCGATAGCCCATTTAACCAGTCGACTGAACTGGCTCGGACTGTGAAGGATGGTTCTCAGTGGTTGAGAAGTCATCACTATGATTGAGTGTGATTGGAAGTATGGTCGGAGTTTCCGAGCCGATGTCACCAATGCCAAAGCGAGTTTTTCCATGGCGGGGTATCTGGTCTCAGCATCGATTAGGGTCTTATTGATGTAATACACCAGCCGTTGCTCGTTTTGTTCTTCGTGAACCAGGACTCCACTTACTGCTTCCGTAGAAACGGCTAGGTAGAGGTAGAGGGGTTCCCCTTCTACTGGTTTCGCCACTATAGGTGGTTTTCTTAGGTAAGACTTGAGCTGGGCGAACGCTTCTTCACATTTTTCGTCCCAGAGGAACTTCTTGTTCGCTTTGAGCAAGTGATAGAAGGGTAGACAGTTATTAGCCGACCTCGAGATGAAGCGGTTCAAAGCAGCTATTTTGCCAGTCAGACGCTGGACTTCTCGCATTGTTTTGGGAGATTTCATCTCCATAAATGTTTAGGATTCGCTTTGATCCCTCTTTCGGTTACGAAGTAACCAAGAAATTCTCCTAACGGAACCCCGAATGTGCACTTTGCTGGGTTGAGTTTCATCCCGTATTTATTGAGAATGTTGAAGCATTCTTTTAGTTGGGGGATGTGGTCCTCATATTTAGAAGATTTGACCAGCATATCGTCGATGTAGACTTCCATAGTTTTACCCAGGAGTCGTGAAAACATCTTGTTGACGAGACGTTGGTAAGTTGCTCCTGCATTTTTTAGTCTGAAAGGCATAACTTTGTAGCAAGACGTGCCTCGATCAGTTATGAACGAAGTCTTTTTTTGGTCCTCGGGGTTCATTAGTATTTGGTTGTACCCTGAGAAGGCATCCATGAAGGACAGTAGTTGATGTCCGGCGGTGGCTTCGACCAGTCGGTCGATGTGCGGGAGTGGGAAGCTGTCTTTTGGACATGCTTTGTTGAGGTCTGTAAAGTCGACACAGACTCTCCACTTCTCATTCTTTTTCTTGACCACTAGGGGTTCGCAAGCCAGTCAGGGTATTTCACCTCTCTGATCGATCCGATTTTCAGTAATCGATCGACCTCGTCGTTGACGGCTTGAGCTCGTTCCGGGCCAAGTTTTCGACGTTTTTGTCTTACAGGTTTATAATTTGGGTCAACATTCAGTTCATGACTGGTTACGTCGATGTCGATCCCTTTCATGTCTGATGAGGACCAGGCAAAGGAGTCGACGTTCAGTTTGAGAAAAGAGATCAGTTCGTTTTTAACTGGCTCCGATAGGTCGATTCCGATGTCGAAAAGTCTTTCGGGATGAGCATCGTCTATACAATATTGAGTTGTGAGATCCTTTGGAGGTCCTTTTTGGCTTGGGTCGTTCGACCTTTTGGTTTGCATGGTGGCGAGCTTTTCCTCTTTCTGTAATTGCTACGCGTGAGATTTCTCAATCTGCCTGTACCCATTCATATAGCAATTGCGGGAGATCTTTTGACTTCCGTAAATGGTTTTTACTCCTTTCGGAGTTGGGAATTTTACGCATTGATGGTAGGTCGATGGTACATCTTTCATGTCGTATATCCAAGGTCGACCTAAGATCGCGTTGTAGGGAGCCGGTCGATCTACTATGACGAACTCCATCATTCTTCGAACTCCTCCAGCTATTACTGGGGCGAAGACAGAGCCCATTGAATATGTAGTCTCGCCAACGAACCCTACCAACGGTGTCTAATCCTCGACGATCTCGGAGTCGTTGAACTCCATCTTTTTGAATGCGTCGTAAAAGATGACATCCACCGAACTTCCTGTGTTGATCATTATCCTTGAGAGTTCGACGTCTCCAAACACTAGAAAAACGAGGAGAGCGTCGTCATGTGGTTTGTCAAGATTGTTTGTCTCGCTCTCGTGGAAAGTGATTTCATGGTCCGGACCTATCATTGGGATTTTCGCCCTCTTGTCGGTCTCGACTCTTCTTTGAAGAGCTTTGATTGAATTGACCAAGTCTCGGCATAGCTTGGAGCCACCGAAGATGAAGTCAACTCGTTTAGGGATATGGCCCGTACACCCCCCCCCCGCAAAGACGAGGGAGATTGATTCGTGAGCGTAAACTCTTCATAGGAGCTGGAGGCGGGGATGGCGCCGAGTCTCCTGGGGTGTCACACAAGCTAAGTTCGCCGAGAATGACTTCGACTCGCTTCCGCGACCCTTGAGGGAGGGCTTCGGGAGATTCCGTCTCCTTAGACCGTTCTCGTTTGTTCTGAGAAGGCTTTTTGGTGTTCGACTCTTTAGTCTGTTTATTTTCCTTTTTCTCGGATGGAGTTTCCTCCTCGACTCCTGATTCTTGCTTGTTTTCGGACTCTCGTTTTTGAGCCTCGGCCTTGGCTCGAGTATAGCACTCTTCAGTCGAGTGTCCTATTTTGTTGTGAAAGTCACATAATTTATCCTTGTCGAACTCAAATTTCTTCGAGCTCTTCGGGCTCTCGAACGCATTAACGTTTCCTGATTTACGGGAATCCTTTTTTGGGTTCGAGTTCTGTGAGCCCGACGAGTTGTTTTCTTTTCGGTGCTTTTCCCTGAGGTCCGTGGTTTCGTTCTCGAGGCGAGCAAAGGCCGATGCGCGATGAAGGGCGTCATCGAGTGTTTGAGGTTCGCGGACTGTGATTTCCTCGCTGAATCTGGTGGAGTACCACAGTCCACGTCTCAGTGCTTCTATAGCTACTTCATCTCGTGGGTTCGCGATTTTGGACTTTATCTCCTTAAATCGGTCAATGTACGAGCGAAGTGTCTCGTCGGGTTTTTGAGAGACGCCAAATAAAGCTGCCTCAGTAGTCTTTTCCTCGATAAAGACGGAGTATTGTTTGAGGAAAGCCGTCATGAACTGGGTGAAGTTATCGATAGATCTCTCTTCCAGTCCGGCGAACCATTCTTGGGCGGAGCCCGATAGGTTTTCGGCGAAGAGCCTGCAGAAAGCCGACTCTCTTTTCTCGTCAGTAAGGTATACTCTTGCCATTGCTAGCCGGAATTCCCAGATGCGGGCTTTCAGGTCCGATTTCCCAGAGAATTCTGGAAATTTCGTTTTCTAGATTTCCCGGATTCTCGCGAAGGCGATCCGGTCAGTGAATGTCGTTTGTCGATTTTCTTCGATCACTCGATCGATGTCGGGTGCCGCTCTCGTTGCCATGTGAAATTTCGAGCTTAGACTGACGAATTGGGCTTTAGCCTGTTCGATGTATTGTCTTAGCATATCATGTTCATCGCCTGCTACAGGTGTGAACTGTGCTTGTTGATATATCATGGTTTTTACCGGTTTTATGCCATGATATAATTGTGTTAGAGTCTTTTTATGTTCTTTTAGAGTCTATTACAGGTATAATCTGGTTTGGAGCAGAATTGGAGATATTGGAGCATTTTGGGATTTTTAGAGTGTTTGGCCGAGAGATTGAGCTCACTGTCCGATTTTGGGATCATGCATCGATCGACACACCTTTGGTGTCGATCGACACACTAGCGAGATGGGCCGATTCGGCGGTTTAATGAAGATTCAAGATTTTGCACTTTGGCCCAGAAGTTTCCAGTATTTACAAAGAAGCCCCAGCCGAGATTAAGCCTATATAATTAGGATTTTGGTGTTTATTTTACTTACACTTTCATAATTAAGAGCAGAAAGTTTTTAGAACTATTGGGGCTGATCTGATCCTGTACTTCACTTTATTTTGGAGAAGATTTCGAACCCCTTTATTTATTTAATCTCTTTTATGATTTCTATTTATTCAATGATTTCTGTTTCATTAATCATGTCTGAGTAGATTCATAGTTAGGTTTAGGGTTTCTCATTAAGGATTTCATGACTTGCTAGACTTGTTTAATTCAGTTAAGGATTCACATGAATAGAATGTTCTTCAATCTAAATTGAGTTTAATGCTAGTTCTAACCTGATCAATTAGAATTTAGATCTTAGGTTGCTAAATACGACACGAGAGTGTGGTTTAGAATCTGAACTATTTAGGTTGAGCAATTAAATTATTCGCAAAGGAATTTGGTTTAGTTTAATTGTGAACACATCGAACTTGAAATTAATGCTGGTTTAATCTGTTAGTAATTGCAAAGGAATTTGGATTGCTGCACTTAGACCTAGAGAATTCTCGCAAAGGAATTTGGTTAATTCTATATCCGTGATTTGAGTTCTAGAACTGTGCTTAATTAGATCCTGACTGATTGATTTGTCTGCTTGTCTGATTTCCTGAGAACACCCTAGACTTAGCGCCTTTAATTAACTGCTTTCACCACCGATAATCTGCTACTTGTTTACTTTCTCGCTTTGCTATTTAGTTTACTACAAATTGCTTTCTTCTTAGTTTAAATTCCTATAGTTCTAATCTATCGAGACCAGAGTCTCTGTGGATTCGATACCTTATATACTACAATCACTTAACTGTGCACTTGCAGTAGAATAGGATTAAAACCTGACCCTATCAAGTTTTTGGCGCCGTTGCCGGGGACTCTTAGAGTCTTCGATAGGATCGAACTTAGGGTTTCTACTAGGATTTTTATTGTTTTTGTTTTGTTTTGTTTTTATTTTTAGTTACTAAATTTTTCTCTGTTTTCTCTCTGTCGCAGGTACCGATTTCGCTTTTCGTCGATCGTTGTACCTTTGTGTCGATCGACACTAGGCAATTCTGAGATTGAATCGATCGTTGCACTGATAGCATCGATCGTTGCTTGACGATTACAGACAGTTTATGCAGACGCGTGAAACTCGAAGTAATCAGAACTTGAACCTCGTTAATCTCGGACTTGAAGAACTTGGACGTCTAGAGAGGACTAACAGAAGAGAAAGAAGAGCAAGGATGATGGTACAGAAGGTAATCATTATGCCTAATGCTCAAGGTACCCTGAGGGACCGAGATAACAATCCGTACAATGCTGCTGGGCATAGGATTGATGCTGAAGGGAATGTAATCCCTGATACTCCTGAGCAACCGCAACAGGAGCAGAACCAAGGTCAAAGAAAGGCCCAAAATAGACAGATGGTTGTCCATGAGAGGACTTTAGCTGACTACAACAGACAAGATGAGTTTCATGCAAACCGGTCAGCTCTAGTAATACCTGGTTTTGAGAGGAATGATTTTGAGATCAAAACCATCTACTACTCGCTGATGAGACAGAATGCCTTCCATGGTCATCCCACGGAGCAGCCTATGGATCACATTGATCAATTTGAGGACATAATCACTGGCATGAAGTATGATGGAGTTTGCCAGGATTATCTGTTTCTCAAGCTCTTTCCATACAGTCTCGCTGGAGACGCTGCTGCATGGCTAAAGCAACTGCCACCTGGGCAGTTTGATACTTGGGCAGCCCTGAAGAGTGATTTTATGCGCCACTTCTACGATGATGCGCGTTCTGATCAGTCCAGACAGGACATTCTGACCTTTTCCCAAAAGGCCCTGTGGAGCCTCTTAAGACTGCCTGGATGAGATTCAAGAAGTACCAGCGTGACTGCCCACACCATGGATTCACTGAGGTCACATTGCTAGGTATCTTCTTCAGAGGCATAGATATTCCATATCAGTATGCGCTGGATAACTCCAAAAATGCAAACTTCAACACCAGGACTCCTACACAAGCTAAGCAGTTGATTGAGAACTTAGTGAGCAGCAACAGTTGCAAGACTACGGATGAGAGGAGGAAGAAATCTGGTGGAAGTGTAGAGAATTCGGAGATTGCTGATATTAGATCTAAGTTGGACACAGTTTGTAATCTCCTAGCTGGTAAGAAGGTTGTCCACTTTGCTCAAGATATCGAGGTAATTCAGACTGAGGAGGACACTCAGGAAGAAGATGTGAATTACATTGGAAGATCTGGTTTCCAAGGTAACAGATTTGGTAATCAGCAGGGAAACAGATTCTTCAATGGAGGACAAAGGAGTGCCTTCACAGGCAATCAGAACTCAGCTAGTTTTGGACAGACTAGTGGTTTTCAGAAACCTTTTGGACAAGGTACTCAGAGAACCTATGGATCTTCATCTTATCAGACTCCTCCTGCAGCCACTACTCATGAGAGTAAGATGGAGGCAATGATGGAACAGCTGCTGGAGAGTCAGACCAAGATTTCTGTGGACTGCAATAAGAAGTTGGATGCTGTCTATGAGGATCTCAATGGAAAGTTTGAGTCTCTGAACACTCATATGAAGCAGTTGGATACTCAAGTGAATCAGATTTCCAGTTCTATGAAGGGAAAAGGAGTAGCAGACACCCATATTAAGGCCTGGTCTTTGTACATTGATGATGGATCTCACCTAGGTGAAGGATTTGAGCTAAGCACAGCTGAGTTGGTAGAAGAGGTTGAATTTACGGATTTTGGAGAAAATCTCTCGGGTGAAAACTGTGAAAACAGTGATGCATCGATCGACACACCCCTAGTGTCGGTCAATGCAGGTCGTGAACAGACAGACTCGCCGAATGCTGATGGTATTGATGCAGATTTAGAGCTTGATCGATTATTCCCTGGACTGTCTGAGATTACTCAGGAGGAGATTTATGCACAATCCATTAGGCTATATCCCTCAGTATCTGAAGTGATTAAGCAGGAGATTGAAGAGCTTAAGAAGCTAGAGGAGATTGGTGAAGAGTTGGAAGAAATTCCATCTTCTGATGATCCACCTTATCACCCATGTGTGCAGAGGTACTTGAACAAGATGTTGCCTTTAGATAAGGAGCTGAAAGATTGGGTGATTGTAGTCCCTCAACAGATAAGTGATGTGCTGTTAACCAAGGTTCCCAAGAAGCTGCATGATCCTGAGATTTTTCTGCTAAGTTGTTCTATCTTTGAGGATAGTTTTAGGCGCTCTCTTTGTGATTTGGGAGCTGCTGGAAGTCTTATGCCATACTCTGTGGCAGAGAAGCTGGGTATGCTGGATTTTTCTCCTACTAGGACCTCTCTTGTCCTAGCTGATCAGTCTATACGAGTTCCGGAAGGACTCCTTGAGGACATCCCGGTGAGAGTTGGAAACTATTTAGTTCCAACAGACTTCTTAGTGCTGAAGTATGACAGTGATCCTGATGATGCGTTGATATTGGGAAGACCATTCTTGGTACAGCGGGAGCAGTGATAGATGTTAGACACAATCTGATAGACCTCCACCTGGGAGATGAGCCGCTGCATTTTGAGATGGACAAGTTGCACAAGCCACTGATAGATGGACAGACCTTCACCATTATGGATGGAGATGAAGAGCAGTCAAGTCACACTACGGTTTTGGATCCATGAGAGCAGTTTACTCCTTCTTTTCTTGGACAGGATCATTCTGATACAGCTTATTCTCCGCCATGGATGAGGAGGCTTGCACAGAGGCAATCAAAGTCTCTATCAGGATCTCCAGCAAACCGATATTGTTCGTCCGGTCAAGCTAATGACCTTAAACAAGCGCTGAGTGGGAGGCAAACCACTGTTAGGTTTAGTTGTTTTTCTTTCTTATTTTTGGTGTGTTTCTTAGGATTTCACGTTTTTGTTTGTTTTTGCTAAGTTTCAGATACAGAACTCGAGTCTGGAGATGTGTGACGATCGATGCACTTGTGCACCGGTCGTTGCAAGGAGATTACGACGAGGAGATAGATCGCATTGTGACGATCGTTGCGGTCCTGTGCAATGGTCGTTGCAATTGGTTCAATTGCAAAATTAAGGTACGCGAGCTAAACCAGAATCGATTTGGTTCAACCAGCATCGATCGTTGCTCACTAGCAACGGTCGTTGCATCCACGACCGAGGTAAGTGCCTTAAACCCTTCTCTTCTCTTTTCTTCTCCATTTTCGTTGTCCGTACAACCCGAGAACCTCATTTCGCCTAAATCTATCATTTTTTCATCATTTTCCTCAAATCCAAGTGCTATTCTCTCGATTTTACACTCTCAATTCATTCTTATAACCCATATATCACGAATCCAAGGTAATGTGTCTCTATTTTAAGATTTTCGGATTCATTTTTTGGGTTTTAGAATTTGAGAATTTTGGATTGAAATTGATGGTTGCATGCTTAAATAGACTAAATTTAGGATGGTGGGTGATGATTTTAGGCTGATTAGTGATAATGTGGAACGAATTTAGAACGATTTTTAGGGATTTTGATTGCGGCTGAAATCGCCTTGCAACGGTCGTTGCATTGCGATTTTGGGGATATGTTCGATAATGCGAAATCGCCTTGCAACGATCGATGACTTAGTGCAACGGTCGTTGCTTCGCGATTTCACAGAGAGATTGCCGAGACTTATAGTCTTTGAATTTTGTTGAATGCAGTTGGCAACTCGCAGACAACCCCGCAAGCGTCAAGCCACAGCAGCAAGAGCCACACGACAGTACATTCCACCACCAGGGTGGTTTCATAGAGAGTCACAGCCACCTGAGCCTTATGTGAGAGTTGGTCCGGCAGTAGCGTTGCCTTGGCCCCGAGCAAATGAGACACCGATCCCGACAGCCAGACAGTGGCCACAGAACATTGCTGAGTTCCTCAAGACTGCTGATTTTACAGAGAGGCCACTGCTTAACCAGTGGGATGATTTTGACACGCTACTATACAACGGTTGGTGTGGGATGAATATCAAACCAACCAAGTTTGCAGACTACTCTACCTGTAAGAGTCTGGGGATAGATGAGCAGGTACTTGCAGTGTGCAAGGGCATTGGTCTAGGGACAATGCCTATGCGTCCTTATGATTTGTATCCAGAGCTGGTCAGACAGTTGCTAGCCACTTGCAGAGTGGTTTACCCGGATCCAGACAGCAGGAGTGCTACAGGAGGTATCTTTACCTTCATGAGTCTAGGAGTCAGGTATCGGATTCCTTTACTAGATATCTGCAGGATCTACGGTTTCAACACTGAGCCGAGACGCATTGGCATGAGTCTTGAGTGGGATCCGGAGGAGGCTCGGGTATTCTGGGAGTGTATTGGCAGTGGTCGATACAACTCGAGGACTACACCGGTGAAGCAGGTGAGGCATCCTGTATTGAGATATGTCTTGCGTATCTTGTGTTGGAGTTTGTTGTGCAAGTATGAGGCCAACAAGATGCGCAAGTATGAGATGGAGATATTGTTCATCGGGCTGAGGGATCAGTTTGAGGGTTCTGGCGTGAGAGATCCTACTAAGGGTCTCAACTTGGGAGCTGTTTTCACTCAGCACTTATGCGACCTGCAGCTGAAGCCATTTGATGGTGTGCTCACTGAGATAGTGGGGAGCCTGCTTACTCCCATCTTCATGCACTGCGGGATTCCCTTAGAGGGCACAGAGTGTAACACAGCCAAGGAGTTCCTTGATTTCAGCCACTTGCAGAGCGCCACCTGGCTCAAGGAGGGGAGCATTTGGGTTTACCATGATCAGAGCTCTGGGAAGTGTGGTTTGGAACTTCCTGCTCCTGCATTTACACAGATTGATACACTGGAGGCCCTGAGATTTCAGCCTCCTGAGACCGAGCAGCATAGTCTATGGCTCATCCGCTGGGAGAGCCTTCCACACGAGCTTCATCTTCCTCTGCCCCTGCGCCTGCTGCTGCCCCGGTTGATGACATTGGCCCTTTTCCTGTTCCTGCAGTTCCTTTGGGAGACATGTCTGTGGCTGAGTGGAGAGAGCACAATGATGGGATACTGAAGACAATTTGGGAGTGGATGCGTGGCTGCACTTGCAGGAGACAGCCACATATTCATCATCCCGTCCCTGACAGACGTCGTAGGCAGCGTTCTCCTGCAGCCGCCAGTGACACTGAGCGCTATGGTGGGATAAATGATGATGATTGCGAGTGAGCGTAGCCTCCATCTCTAGACATTCGGTTTTGTACTCTGTTATTTTTTCTTTTCTTTTGCACTTTTTCTTTTGATTCTTAGGATTCACTATGTTTGGATGGTTGTGCTTGATTTGATACATTGGTTGCTTTGATTTTACTTTGTTTTCAGTGTTTTCAGCTTGCAGGATTCGAAATTTGACAAAATCCAACGGACTAACCTGCTAACTTGCTGACTGATCGATGTTTACGCAGTGCGTCGATCGACACACCATTGTGTCGATCATTACAATGAAAATCGCACAGCAACGGTCGATGCACCTAGTGCAACGATCGATGCCTGAGCAACTGAGGTAAAAATCCGACAGAACTTAACCATTCCTTAAACAAATTTTTATTTCTTTTTGCCAATCCTTCGCTTGACACTACTGGGGACAGTGTGTCTTAAGTGTGGGGGAGGTTCTACTAACTTCGTTCTTTTTGTTTTATTAGAGTCAGTTAAATTTTTCAAAATTTGTTTTATTGAGTCAAAATTAGTTTAAGTAAGAAACAATGATTTTTTGAGAAGATTAGCAGCACTTGCAGGAACTTAAGTAACCATTGGGATGAAGCTGCAGATTATCTCTGACTATTAGAAAACCCAGACATGGATCAACCTACTGAGAACACACACATCGCTTCAGGTATCAGAGGATCCTTTTACTAACTTCAAACTTAATACTGACTTAGATTTCTCACCTAAGGGCTTGGTATACTTTGTGTCGGATTCCCTTGTTAGTTCTGACACAGCCTGTAAACCTGTCCTATTTAGTTCCCTTCTCCCCATCCATAAAAAAAAAAGATAATAAACTGAGGATGAGTTAGTAACTCCGAAGTGGTCATGGGAATGGTAGCTACAACTTTCATATCCTGTGCATCCATGGAATGTGTCCAAAGTACACCCCTTAACGGGAAGAGCACTGATTAAAAAAATAAAATGATACCCAATGGGGAAAAATCAGAATGCTAAGGAAGGGAAAAGAGAAGAAAGGGACTAGAGAAAGATAGTATGGTGGTCTAGAGCTGATAAGGTAAGAGTCCATGTGCCTTTGATCGATACTCCTTAGGTGAGACCGCACTTAAATACTTGCAGAAGTCAGTAGGGAGAATTTGAATGCGTGAATGTGATTGTGGAGTTTACTTAGGACATTTGCTAAGTGTGGGGGAAGTATATGTTGGTCTTGATGTCTGCAGGTTGATTCTTTCATGTGGTTTACTAAGGGGAATCTGAGTGTTGCTGCTTCTAGGATGAAAAGAGTTTCTGAAGAGTTTTCAAACCTCTTCACTACATTCTAGTTCTCTGTTTTGCTTGAGGGCAAGCAAAGGCTAAGTGTGGGGGAGTTGATATATCATGGTATTTACCGGTTTTATGCCATGATATAATTGTGTTTTAGAGTCTTTTTATGTTCTTTTAGAGTCTATTACAGGTATAATCAAGTTTGGAGCAGAATTGGAGATATTGGAGCATTTTGGGATTTTTAGAGTGTTTTGCCGAGAGATTGAGCTCACTGTCCGATTTTGGGATCATGCATCGATCGACACACCTTTGGTGTCGATCGACACACTAGCGAGATGGGCCGATTCGGCGGTTTAATGAAGGTTCAAGATTTTGCACTTTGGCCCAGAAGTTTCCAGTATTTACAAAGAAGCCCCAGCCGAGATTAAGCCTATATAGTTAGGATTTTGGTGTTTATTTTACTTACGCTTTCATAATTAAGAGCAGAGAGTTTTTAGAACTATTGGGGCTGATCTGATCCTGTACTTCACTTTATTTTGGAGAAGATTTCGAACCCCTTTATTTATTTAATCTCTTTTATGATTTCTATTTATTCAATGATTTATGTTTCATTAATCATGTCTGAGTAGATTCATAGTTAGGTTTAGGGTTTCTCATTAAGGATTTCATGAATTGCTAGACTTGTTTAATTCAGTTAAGGATTCACATGAATAGAATGTTCTTCAATCTAAATTGAGTTTAATGCTAGTTCTAACCTGATCAATTAGAATTTAGATCTTAGGTTGCTAAATACGACACGAGAGTGTGGTTTAGAATCTAAACTATTTAGGTTGAGCAATTAAATTATTCGCAAAGGAATTTGGTTTAGTTTAATTGTGAACACATCCAACTTGAAATTAATGCTGGTTTAATCTGTTAGTAATTGCAAAGGAATTTGGATTGCTGCACTTAGACCTAGAGAATTCTCGCAAAGGAATTTGGTTAATTCTATATCTGTGATTTGAGTTCTAGAACTGTGCTTAATTAGATCCTGACTGATTGATTTGTCTGCTTGTCTGATTTCCTGAGAACACCCTAGACTTAGCGCCTTTAATTAACTGCTTTCACCACCGATAATCTGCTACTTGTTTACTTTCTCGCTTTGCTATTTAGTTTACTAGAAATTGCTTTCTTCTTAGTTTAAATTCCTATAGTTCTAATCTATCGAGACCAGAGTCTCTGTGGATTCGATACCCTATATACTACAATCACTTAACTGTGCACTTGCAGTAGAATAGGATTAAAACCTGACCCTATCACTTGCGCCTGATTCGACGTTTGTTCCGGGAAAACCGGGTCAAGAAGATCGATTGTTGGAATCGGTCTTGTCTGGTCGATCTGTGGCGTTTGGAACTGTATCGTATTCGATCCGTTGAAATGTCCCGAGCTCGAGGCGAAATCAGAGCCTCCTTGTGATACCCCGTATCAAAAATACAGTCAACGAGCATCAGAAAGTCAACCAGGGGCAAAATTGTCATTTTTGCCAAGTGAGGGGCAAAATTGTCATTTTTGCCAAGTGAGGGGCAAAATGGTAATTTTGCCAAAGTTCGAGACGGAAGCCGAGACGGGCCAAATATTCTTATTTTTCAACATAAAGAATGTTTAGAAGACTAGAATTGGAAGAAAACGGAGCAGAAAAGTGTTTTACGGCTTGTCGGGAATGGAAACCGACAAACCCGAAGAAACTTCAAAAATTCATAACCGGAGCTACGTAAGTCCGAACGGAGTGCTTCAAAATGATAAATTCATCCAATAGCATGGAGAATCTAATAGTGGAAGTTTGGAGATTTATGAGATCATCCGGAGAGATTCTAAATTATTAAACCCGAAAACCATCAAAACCGAGCATTGGAAGAAAGGAGGATTAAGGAGTGTTTATGGCTAATTAGGGAAGGGTTTTTGGCTACAAAGCACACTCATAGGGACATGTGTTGTTTGCTAATAGCGTCACCTATAGGTTTTTGGTGCAAGAATGGTTTGCATGCACAAAAACAAGTTCATGCATGTGAGAAGGTACGTTCACTCTCTTTCAACCTCTCTCTAGACTCACCCACGCCCTTACCTCTCTCCTCTCTCTCCAGATTCATCCTATTTACCCAGAAAAACCCAGAAATTCCCTATGCATCTTCAAAGAACCTCAATAACATTCAAGGTGTTCTTGAGTGTTCTTCATACCTTCCAACACCAAAAATGCCATAACTTCTTCATTATAAACCCAAATCAACTTCTGCAAAGTGCTATAGCTTCCTCTCTCCCTCCTCTACAATCTCCATCCAGCCACCGTCGTCGCCGTCACCGGATCTCGCCGGAATCTGGCCGGAAAGCATCCGCGGATTAGGGTTTGATGGATCTCTCTCTTCCTTCACCCGATCTGAACGTTTTGAAGCCATGGATGGATAGATCTTCTCTTTGCGGTCAGTTTGATATGTATATCGTCACCAGAGTCGCCGGAAAAAGGGGTAAACCGGCCGGTCAACGCCGGACCACCGCCGGTCAACGCCGAAGCCGGTCACCGGAGAAGCCTCGCCGCCGTCAGTTGGAAGCCGGTTCTTCAAGGAGCAGTTTGGAAGGATTAGATCAAGAATTGGAGTTGGTTTGGAGTTGATTAAACCGGGGTCAAAGTTGAGTTGAACCGGTCAACGGTTCAATCTCAAACCGGTTTAATCAAACCGGTTCAATTGGGATAATTTGGTTCGGTTTACTTCAGTGGTTCAGCGGTTTAGGTGGTCAACGGTCAACTCTCGGGTCAACGGTCAACCGCCGGTCAACGCTTGGTTCACGGCCATTCCGAGGTTTCAGGAGTGTTCGGGGTTCGGAGTTCGAGGTTCGGAAGTTCGGGGTTCGTGTCGGATATCTCAGGATTCGCACTCGCACCGAGCCATCATTCCACGACTACTTCACTGTGAGTCGGCTCACAAACTCGTAGATTCATTTAGACCGGGAATTACTAAACCGTAGTATAAGGTTGCATACCCGTTAATTAAAATGAATAGTAATTAATAAATAATTGGACGCTAATGATAAACCGGTTAGGATCAGATAAGCACGTTAGGGTTAAAGTACTAAACGGTAAATCAATTGTGTGCCGCTAGGTTGTTAGTAACGATTGACTGTTGCATTCATATAAACCGTTGAGTAGGACCGTATATGCATTATATATATGTATAAGAACGATAATTAATGAATCTATATACGGGAATTACGACATTAAAATATGAGTTAAACCTAAACGGGCGTATAGAATATTGTAACGGGATCGGGTTTTAGGTTTAATAGCGGGATTGGGTAATGAATAAAGTTAGTTAATAATGAGACGTCGGGGAGTTTACTAACTCTAAACCGACGGATCGAGGAGTTAATAAAAGATATCTAGAATGAGTTAATAAAGGAAGTGGTGTGAGTTATACGCCGTCTACGGGTTAGCAATCCGCTAACCCAAGGTAGCGGATGAGAATGGATTAAAAGAATTAGAAACCCTAATAAGCATGCTTGTGTTGTTGTGGTGTTGTTGTGATTGATTGTGATTGTGTGATTATTATGTTGCTGTTGTGAGATTTGTGTACAGGCTTATTAGACTGCTCGGTGTTGGGCCGGGCAGTTGCTGTGGAAACTTACTCCGGTCACGGGACCGGGTAAGTTAGTGGTGCTGACTAGGTATCTTACCTAGTCAGAGCGGTGAGATTGGTAGTGTAGAGGCTTGCGGAATGGTTGGGATTTGCTATTATTATTGATATTGACGGCGTGATCTGTGCTAGAGTCCCAGCGAGTCTGCGTGTTTATATTTCTGCACTAGGACTCTAGGGTGCGTTAGATTCCGCAAGCCTAGGTTTTGTTTACGTTCCGGTACTTCCGACCCGATTGGATCCTCGGGTTTTACCTAACCGGATCACGGTGATTCTGGTTATGGTGTTAACCTACTGGGTGATGCCGGTAGGTGTGTGATTCGGAAAATACGGGGTCATGTCCTAGGGCCGAATTACATGGAAACTCTGGCTATCTAGGGGTAGTCCGAGTCACCGCGTATCCATGGACAGAGAACGGTGTCCTATTCGTGGGGACCTTGTGTACACGTTTAGGAGTCGTGGGTTAGTTACCATATAGGTGACGATGTTAACCCGTGGAAGTTACCGAGTTCATAGGGCCCAGTGTTGTTTTATTATTCTTTGATTGCGCGATAGATAGATCGATTCCAATCGAGGACATGTGCCGCAGTGCCTTCGATTTCCCTTATTCTCTTTATCTTTGGCATTGATTGTGTGTGTGGGTTTATCACGACGTGGTAGTGCGTGATCGACCGTTTATTTCTGTTGATTGTTATTTTGGGTTTTGGGGCGGGAATCTGTAGTTCTAGATAGTGGGGAGCCGATTCACTGGGTGATCTTAGATCGCTCATTAGACTCTTTTGTGTTTTTCAGGTTTAGCAGCGACGGACGCGGGAGGTCCTCGGTGTAGTTTCGAGTTGCTTGTGACGGGATTTGATTCGGGGTTTTGGGTGTTTTATTTCGGTTCGGCAGCTGCGCTATTTCGTGTTTTTGATTTTTTGTGTGTTTATATCGATGATTGTTTGTAAAACCCGTTAAACGTTGTATTCAGCGTTTGATTACTTAAAAATGAAATTGTTTCCCTGATATGAGGTTTTCGTCCGAACCGACACAACTCATTGAAGTAGTGCAAGTAGTACTGCTTGTACTATGGATATGAGGATAGCGGAGTTGAAGATAGATTGGTGCGACCTTTGTCTCAAACCGAACTATCTTTGGCTTCGTCCTGTGACGAACTTTTCCCGTTTGACTTGCTCGGGTTCGATCGGTCATGTTCTTGTTTGATTGTTGACCGGTCAGCTCGACGGTCAGCGGAAAACGGGAAAGGGGCGTTACAGAAAGGTGGTATCAGAGCCAGGTTCTGTGTGGGTTTCGAAACATTTCATTTTTGAGTGTTTTCCGTGTTTTATTGAGTCAAATGTGTCACACAAGCATCCTTTAGGAAACCGAGCCGCGTCCGTTAAACCCGGGGTTGGGATGGGAAAGTAGAATTTTCGTATTATTTGTAATAAATTATCTTGTGTTTTTTATTGCAGTCTTACAGCAGTGTGTCCCGTGGAGAGTGGAGGGGTGTGTGTGCGCGTGCAGAGTAGTTTCAGCGGATCAGTATGAGTCAGCAGGGGTCAGACGGTTCATAGCAGGGTCAGTTAGAGCAATTTAAGAGATACCCAGCGTCACCAGGCCATACAGGAGGATCTTGTACGGCGGATCGTCCGCCAGTTCCATTGCGGCACTTACAGGGTGCCAGAGCAGCCGAGGTAGATTGGTCACCTCTTCCAGATACTTTACCCGCTTATATGGAGGATGATGCGGGGAGCCGAGACCCTTACGCAGGAGTGATGGGATTCTTAGGAGGAGCGGATGTGGAGTTACAGTTACCGCCACAGTGGCCAGAGCCGGACGTACCGCAGATAATCGCAGCATCAGACGCACCACCGATGTATCAGGCACCACTTCTGGAGGCACCCGAGTTTCCCCCGCCGCTTCGTGTGGAGGATTATTTGATGAGCCCGCTACCATTTGGCTTCGACTTAGATATGGAGCCTGTAGACCCGGAGCAGCGTCAGCCGAGAGGATAGAGGCACCGCCAGCAGTGCCAGAGAGGAGAGCATGCAGCGGATGTGGAGTGTATGAGTTCCATTTGTATTGGTGTCCCCTATCAGTAGACCCGCGTCTACGAGAGCCGTACCTTCCATTGCCCGGACCTGACGGCTGTCCGCTTTGTGGTCACGGAGCATTGACTTGCCCTACCATCAGATCAGGTGAGTACATTTCCGGTGGAGAGCCATACCGAGTATCAGTACCAGAGGACTATCGTGCGGGACCCAGTCGCAGAGATCCCGAGCCCAGTCAGCCACCCTTTGATCCGTTGCCGGTCGTTCAATCGACTAGACCCGAGCCAGTGAGGACGTGCCAGTTGTGCAGAGATCAGGGACATCTTGCACCGGATTGCTTTATGGATCCTCCGTCAGGACCGAATTCTACTTGTCAGTTGTGTGGAGGTTATGGTCACCAGGCATCCGCGTGTTACCGTGGACCGCACTCAATATCTGCCCCAGTTTGTCAGGTTTGTGGCCGCGCAGGTCACGATGCTTATCTCTGTCCGATAGCCGAGCCGCAGCATGTGAGAGCACCGTCTCGAGAGGCACACTCGCTACACCCTCCCGGCGCACCTGCCAGCAGATACTTCAGCAAGCCGTTTTGCCAGTGGTGTTGGGCATTTCGGTCTTGCTGGAGGCGTTAGGTTAGGATAGGAGTAGTTAGGCCAGGTAAGTGGGGGCACTAACTCTATTTTTGTCTTGTAGATAGATCGGCGGATAGGCGACTTTGCGTGTCGTCTTTGACTTTTCTGATGTATAGCGGCGTCGTATGGGTTTTTTGTTGGGAATGTCCTGAAATCTACCGTACTATCTCTAGAAAGTATGATAAATGTCGAGATCAGACATAAGTCATAAATACTGGGTGATCATGATGACTTGCTAGAGCCCGCTCATGATCTATAAGTTTAGGACTTATTACCAGTATTGTATGATCCCGAAGGGTCACACACCATAGCTAACGGGAAAGTAAAGATGGAATTAATACGGTAAGATGCTAAGGCATTTACTGTATTTGTACAGAGAGTTGGGCAGACAACAAATGGGCTTTTGTCTGATTTGTGTCTTGGGCCCAAAAGTCTAATGGACCATTAGTTTAATTAATTATACTTGGGCCCATTAGTGAATAAATAAGATTGCAACAAGGGTTTTAGAAACCTTAAGCCATCTTTGGCGTTTTTTGGAGCAGCCGCAGGCTCTCCTTCTCTCTCTCTCTCTCTCTGGTTGAATTCCATCCGGTCTAGCAGCCATCCGTGCTTGTAAGCGTGTGGATACCAAGGAGGAACAGGTATTCGTCTGTTCGTTGATCTCGTCATTACCACCAAATTCCGCTGAAAAGGTAATGTCCAGGTTTGTTTTATGATTAAGTTACAAGAACCTAGATCTGTTTAAGATTATGTGCTAGGTTGCAATCTGAGAATTGAACCATGGAAAACTCATAATCCTTCAGTGGTATCAGAGCTAAGGTCATTAGTTTCTTGTAATTTGGATTATTGAATGAATCGATTTGTTTGGTTTGTTTGATAATCGATTTGTTTGGTTTGTTTAATAATCGATTTGCAAAAGTCACTAACGAATTCATAAGGTTTGAATAATGTCACAATCGTTTTGATTGTTGTTAATAATCGATTGTCGTTTTTTTGTTGTATTGGTTTGATAATAACACAAAAGATATTGCTGTTGACTTAAAGAAACGTGTTTGGTTTGTTAAGATTGAAATCGCATGATCGTAACTAAATTGCTTTTGTCTTTAGTGACTTAAAGAAACGTGTTTGGTCAAAATTGATTTTGTCTTGTAGTGTGATATCGGTTTTGTCTTGTAGTGTGATTGTTAATTATCACATGATCGTGATTGTTCATTGTTGTATGATTAAGCGATTAATGAATTAAGTATCACACGCATCACATGTTGACTTGCTTTGGAATAATCGATAAGAGTTGTGTGTATCGCTTGGATTTTTTGTCCTTATGTGAATTGTTAATGAATCGATTGATAAGTAAAAGGTTAAGTTAATAATCGATTGTTAAGGATTTTTGTCACAAGGATCTTGAGAAAATCTCATAATCGTTTGTTTGAATTATTAATAATTAATTATTTAATTATTTAATTAATTGTGGTTCAAGCGGTTAACCCAAAATTGCGGTTTGCTGGAAATTATTTAATACAATTGGTATTATTTAATTTCTGGTTAAACCGGATTGAAATTCATAAAATTGAATTTTAACCTAAACCGAAGGCTGGTCTAAGTTTGATTTGGTTGGACCAAATAATTTAGAGCTGGTCTGGTTTAGTAAATAACCGATGGTTTTGATAGTTAATTTGGTCTTGGACCAGAATTAATAAACCGACTCGGTTATGTCAAATTATTGGGCCAATTGGAATTCTGTGGTCTTGGGCCAAGAATTGGGCCTATAATTTGTGACCTAATCCCAAAATATTTATAAAATATTAAATTAGAAATTTCTATTTTTAGTATGTTACTAAATTTAGAAAGTTTCTAAAATAAGTAAGTTTCCCAAAATAGTAATCTTCTATTTTTGGAAATAAAAACTGAAAATCCTCAAAAACAATATCAAGCTTGGATGTCTTTCCAATCTTGTCAGCTACTTAACGCTTATTCGATTACAGATATGGCTTACAGTGTGAGGTGTCTGTTTTCGCGTAAGTAAAGTAGTATATAGTCACTAATTTCATTGGGAGTCCCAGACTTTAGTGATTATTTGGCTGTAAGAGATTGGTTTCCTTGACTGGGCCATCGGGAGTCCCGGGCCTTGAGACATCTGGTGCATTGGGCCTTGGGCCCAATTCACAACCGAGAGTTATATGAGATATAACTAGCTGTGTGTATGCTTACCAAGTAAAGCTAATTCCGGGTGACGGCCAGTGGCCCACTTTGGATTTAGCTGAACATGGGTCTCGGAATCATTGCATTCTTATGAGGTTAAACAAAGAAATTTTGAATGCAATGCGAGTTTTCTTATAAGTTATTAAGATTACTCTTTTATGAACTAAATAACTAAAACTCTATTTATCTCTAAATTTCAGCTATGACTAGCACAAACAATCAAAACACTTTCTCGATCCGGTCTGTCCTTGAGATGGACAAACTGAACGGATCAAATTTCTTGACTTGGTCGCGGAACCTAAGGCTAGTCCTTAGGCAGGAGAGAAAGGACTATGTCCTTGAGAAAGCTCTCCCCGAGAGGATCGGGTCCAATGCCTCTCATGCAGTATATGATGCTTGGAATAAGCATTATAATGATGCGGTAGATGTGCGTGGTCTGATATTGGCTACCATGGACTCAGATTTGCTGAAGCAATATGAGAACATGGAGTCGCCAATAGAGATGATCAGCAGCCTGAAATTGAAATTTCAGGAGCAGGTAAGAGTGGAGAGATACCAGTTGGTTAAGTCTCTCACTAGCTGCAAGCTACCAAATGATCATCCAGTAAGTCCTCATGTCAGTAAAATGATGGGTTACGTTGATAACCTGAGGAAACTGGATTATCCAGTTAGCCAAGAATTGGCAACTGAGATCATTCTGCAGTCACTGCCGTCAAGCTATGATAAGTTCAGAAGGAACTATATCAAGAAAGGCTTAACGAAGACGCTGACTGAACTGCATGATATGCTCAAGACAATTGAGCCAAACGTGAAGAGTTCCCTGTAAAATCTCATGAAGGAGAAGGGTAGGTTTACTAAACCTAATGCTGACAAGGGTGAAGACAAAGTTGTCCAGATTTTGAATCATGGCAAGCGTGTATCTTCTGAGCCCGAGTCAGATACCTCTTGCGTTGGTAAGTGCTGCTACTGTAAAGAGACTGGGCATTGGAAGAGAAATTGCATTAAATTCATGGAAGATTATGAGGAGTTAAAGTCGATGTATGAGACTACTTCCTCAGGTATTCATGTTATTACTTCAAGTTATACCTTATAGGTATTGGATACTGGTTGTGGCACTGATATTTGTTATAATATGCAGAGCCTGGGCAACAGTAGAACTTTGAAGGAAGGACAAGTGAAACTGCGTGTCTGGTAGGAGCTTGGGATGCTGCCTCAGCCGTAGGGTTTTCACTTATAGATCCCTTTGAGGCTTGGTTTTGTATTAAGTAATTGCTACAATGTACCTGCTTTACGCAGAGTTGTTTTTCATTTTCTTGTAAGAATTTGAATGTTTTTCATTTTGATAAAGACAAGTTTTTGTTCTTTTGATCTTAATGAAATGTTAATTGTAGCACCCTATTCAAGGAATGGGTTTTATATCTTAAACCAAAGAGTGCCTAAATGTAACATAAATACCGAATTGGTTTAAATCTGATGAATTAAACCTGATTTTTCTTGGCATAAATGTTTTGGTCATATAAAGTAAGTCGGATTCAGAAATCCCATAGTTATGGACTTTTGGGCTCATTTGAATGGATATCTTATGAGACTTGAATTCTGCTTACTATACCAAAAGACATAGGGCCCATCTTAGCCGAGCTAGAGAAAGGCCCAAAAGCTTATCGGAGATTGAACATACTCATGTATGTGGTCCGATGAGCAGTAATGCCAGAGAAGATTTCCTGTACTTCATTGTCTCTACTGATTACTTCAGTGAGAGTGACTGTGTTCATTTGATGAGACACGAGTCGGAATTCCTTGACATTGTCGAAAGAGTTCCAGAATGAGGTACAGAATCTGAATGACAGAAGTATTAAGACTCTGGATTAGATCACGAGTGAGAATACTTAAGTCATTGATGGTGTGATCATCTGAATGAGTGTGAAGTCTTTTCACAGCTCATTTCTCCTGAAAACCTGAAGGTGTTTCTGTGAGAAAGAATCAGATCTTATTAGAAATGATTACAGATGTGTCACACGAATCTTCCATGATATTCTTTAAGAATAACGCTCTAGAAATATCTAAGTTTACGCTGAAATAGTTCCACCAATATCAGTTGAAAGACACCACGTAAATGTGGATTGGAAATGATCCAAATTCGTCTTTACTGAGTATTTGTAGTTGTGCTACTTCGCTGGTTGTCCTAGGGAAACCAAGGCTTGTTACTTTTACGTCCATTCTGTTTTCTAAGAAGGGAAGTTATTTTCCAAGAAGAACAGTGGGAGTAAAAGTATAACTCGAAGAAATTCGAGAAATACAGGAGGCTGCTCAACCTGTTAAGAGAGAGCAGCGGATGGATTTACAGAATTTCTGTAGAATCTACACCTGTAGAGCCTGAAGTTCGCAGATATGAATGAATCAGTCACTAATCCGAGGGTGATTTCTCGTCATTAGTTGAACCTGATGATCATTGAAGGTTCGCATGATCTGATGATCATTGAAAGCGACGAATCTGCGAAATTCAAAGAAGCGAAAGTGAGCCCGGACTCCGAAAAATTACATTTTGTGTAAGTTAGCTTCATCGATCCATTCATGGATGGAAGCAAACATATCGGAGTTGGAATCGTCGTTCTGTTGAAGTAGTCAAAGTTTTGACTTGAACATGAACGAAGTGGAACTGTGCGTTTACTAATAGATAAGTGGGAGCGATGTTGCATTTCTCATAGTGTATGTCGATGACATACTGATTCTCGGAAATAACGTCCCAATACTGCAGTCGGTAAAGGACTGGCTTGGGAGTTGGTTTTGTGATTGACATGGGTAAAGCCACGTAGTTCTTGGATTTTGGATCTAAAGATAGAGATCCAAAAGAGCTGGTAGGACAAAGTCAGGATTCTTAAATTGACAAAGTCCTACACGTTTTTAGCATTCCAAGAAGGGTTTTATGCCAATGTCACATGGCAATACGTTAAGCAAGAAGCAGTGTCCTACGATAACTGCTGAGCTTGAATGCATGGATAGGATTCCATATGCGTCGGGAATTGGATCTATCATGTATGCCATGACACGTACTTGTTTTGATGTTGCTTTAATGTTAAGCAAGACAAGTAAAGACCAGTCCAATCCAGCAAAGAATCACTGGATTGCCGTAAAGAATATCCTAAAATATTTGAGAAATACTAAGGATAAGTTCTTGATTTACGGAGAAAGCGAAGTGCTAAAAGTCGGTAGAGTCTGAAAGGCAAGTTTCCAATAGACAAAGATAATTCCTGGTCACAGTCCGGCTATATCTTGTGTCTGTCTGGCGGTGCAAGGCACTGTTGCTGACTCCATGACTTAAACTGAACGTTTCGCAGCTTGGAAAGCGGCGAAAGAGGTTGTTTGGAAAGAAGAGTTCATCACTGAACTTGATGTGATTCCCAGCATAGATGAGACTAGCTGCACATCAGAGGTCCAAACACCTTGAGGATAGGTATAACCTATTACGTGAGATAAATGACAGAGATGTTAAGTAGATAAGCAAGTTTCATCGAATGAGAACGTTGCTGATCTATTAACGAAGCCACTCCTTAGGCCTAAGCACGAGTCGCGGACTGTAGCTGTAGGATGAGTGAAATTAAGATGTAGTCTTAATTTCAGTGGGAGTTTGTAAAGGGCTTTACTTAGTTGTTTTGAAAGGTTCATGTAAACATAATATTTTATGTTTATGAAATCTATGATTTCTGGATTATTTTAACTGTGATATAAATAATCGTTCCAAAATGATTCATGTCATTATATATGGGCCATCGAAGTACATGAGTAGACTTGATCCTGAAACCCCATATTTAACGAAATGACATAAATCATAGTGTCCATAGTCGAAGGTTGTTGAAATTGGAACACCAACAACCACTTGAGACTAGATTGTGTTGAGACTTATGACCAAGTTTCGAGGGGTCATAGATGCGCGGCATCAAAGTCGACACATAGGTATATGTAGGGGAGCATATGACCGGACATGGCCCGCTGATGAGAACTCTACAAGATATTAATATCTGTGTCATAAGAGGTTCTCATATACGACTATAGAGTATAGTCCTTAGACCTGAGTTCGCATGCATGTGGCTGCACATGGAGTGATGCGCTTTGATCATTGTCTAACGCTGTTTCGTAACTGGGAGCTATAAGGACCTTGGTTGGGTGTATTATAAAGTGTGTAGTTCATAGTGATGGAACAAGATGGGATTTGTCCCTGCCGTATAACGGAGGAAATATCTCTAGGCCAATCGGAGACTTGATAGCTGGTAAGAGAGTGGCCACTCCCAAACGGACTTGCCCAAGTCGTTTGAATTGTCAGTATCAAATCTGTTCCGATAAACATGGTCTGGCTATATAAGGATGACACGCATCTTGCCTTATGCCAGATCGAGATATTGAGACAAAAGGATTAGGGAATGTAGGATTCCAGTACAATCGGGAGATTGTTGGGAATGTCCTGTGTAGGATTCCAGTACAAGTGGGAGATTGTTGGGAATGTCCTGAAATCTACCGTACTATCTCTAGAAAGTATGATAAATGTCGAGATCAGACATAAGTCATAAATACTGGGTGATCATGATGACTTGCTAGAGCCCGCTCATGATCTATAAGTTTAGGACTTATTACCAGTATTGTATGATCCCGAAGGGTCACACACCATAGCTAACGGGAAAGTAAAGATGGAATTAATACGGTAAGATGCTAAGGCATTTACTGTATTTGTACAGAGAGTTGGGCAGACAACAAATGGGCTTTTGTCTGATTTGTGTCTTGGGCCCAAAAGTCTAATGGACCATTAGTTTAATTAATTATACTTGGGCCCATTAGTGAATAAATAAGATTGCAACAAGGGTTTTAGAAACCTTAAGCCATCTTTGGCGTTTTTTGGAGCAGCCGCAGGCTCTCCTTCTCTCTCTCTCTCTCTCTCTGGTTGAATTCCATCCGGTCTAGCAGCCATCCGTGCTTGTAAGCGTGTGGATACCAAGGAGGAACAGGTATTCGTCTGTTCGTTGATCTCGTCATTACCACCAAATTCCGCTGAAAAGGTAATGTCCAGGTTTGTTTTATGATTCAGTTACAAGAACCTAGATCTGTTTAAGATTATGTGCTAGGTTGCAATCTGAGAATTGAACCATGGAAAACTCATAATCCTTCATTTTTTGGATATGATGACGGCTTTATGTACGGACTCTGATCGTAACCATGTACTGAAAACCTTATGATGTATGATATATCATTTTATGTATGTGGTGGATGCAGAGTGTTCAACTGATCGTTTTGAGTAGCATAGTAACTATTTGCATGATTGAGATGGTGTTGAAAGCAAATGGATTACTGTGTGAAACTTGTTGGAATTATGTCCAGTAATCTCTGTACTGTCTCTAGAACGTAAGAGTATGTCAATGATCAGACATAAGTCATATAATACTGGGGGTCATGATGGCTTGCTAGAGTCCGCTCATGATCTATAAGTCTTGGACTTATTGCCTTTATTATATGATCCCATATGGGTCACACGCCTAAGCTAACGGGAAAATACGAAGGAACGGTTTAGCAGAAGTACGGTAAAAGTGCTAGGCATTTACTGTACTTAGAGAGTATAAAGGGCCTGATTAAATCCATGGGATTTAATCAGAACTGAGAATTGGGCCCAAAAGCCCATGAGAACTAAAGGGAGTTTTAATGAATAAAACTTGACCTAAAGCTCTCTAATTTTCTCAGCACTCTGCGCCTCCCTCCTCTCTCTCTGCGCCTCCTCTCTCAGCTGGTCTAGCAGCCAAATTTCCCGGTGTGCGTGTGTGAGCCTTTGGAGGATCCATCTCTTGGTGGTTCTGCTGATCTCTGACCATTACCTCCCATTCCGCTGCATAAACAAGGTAACAGGTGAGATCCTTTATGATTCTGCAAGAGAACCTAGATCCAATCTGTTTAGTAGGTTTAATCTGAATGAATTGAACCAGAATGAAATACTAAACGAATCCAACAGTGGTATCAGAGCCATTGGTTCTGTGGTTTTTCTTGTTTAGAATCATGTTTAGGATTGTTTAAAGAGGTGTTTTTGAATCAATCTACTGATAAGAGAAAACACTTAAGAAACAAAGAATTAAAACCTAAACAAACAAGAAATCGCATGATCCGATCTATATGAATCGGGTATGCGTCGGATCGTCCGGATCGGGAAAGACGCACGAACCGATCGACGAGGATCGTGTTGCGTGGTCGCGTCCCGATCAGCGGATGGATCGCATCCCGCTGCGGTGATTTTCTCGTCCCGATCGTGTCTTGATCACGGCTGTACCGAGCGTCCCGAGCGTGATCGAGATCGGCTGTGCTGATCGCATGGATCGATCGTAAGGATCGATCGTATGGATCATCGGCGATCGCGTCCCGCCAGCTCTCGACCCGACCGTCCCGTCCCGGTCACTCGTCCCGATCGTCCGGTTTCGCGCCTCGATCATCGACCCGCTGCGGCTGTCCCGATCGTCGTGTGAAGCTAGGGTTTCAAATTGATCGGTTCGGTTTAAGGCTCGGTTTAAAATTTTATTAAAATTAATCGTCTTGGTTTAATAAACAGACTTAATAAATTTATTAAGTTCTGGTTAAACCGGGATAAGAAATCCAAAGTCAAAAAATTGGATTTTGTGCCTAAACCAGTGATTTTCTAATTTGATTTGGTTGGACAAAATAAATTGAGAAAATCCGGTTTAGTAAATAACCGGTTGAATATTGTGGTCATCGTAGTAATTAATTTTGGTTAAGACCAATTTTAATGAACCAGACCGGTTATGTCATTTAATTGGGCAATTGGGTTATGTCTTGGACATGAACCAATTCTTGGGCCTCGGGCCAAGAAGTTAAAACAATTGGGCCAATTATTTGAGTCTTTTCTTCAGAATTAATTTAAAATTTATTTTTATAAAATTATAAAATCGATTTTTAAATTAATAAGTTCCCAAAATTTTGAAATTAGAAAGTTTCTTAAATTAGAAGTTTCTAGATTTGCATGTTTTGGATTTTAGGAAATTTCTATATTTAGAAAGTTTCCAATTTTAGGAAGTTTCCAATTTTAGAAAGTTTCCAATTTTAGGAAGTTTCCAATTTTAGAAAGTTTCCAAAAGCAGTAGGTTTCCCAAAAAGGAAAGTTTCCCAAAATAGTAATCCTCTATTTTGGGATAAAATTTTAATAAACCTACAAACCTCAAATAATATCAAGCGTTGGATGTCTTGTCCAGTCTATGTCAGCTGTCGAAGCCCATTCAATTGTACTCATGGCCTTACAGTGTGAGGGTGTCTACTTTTGCGTGGATAAGACGGTTTGTGATTCATAAATGTCATTGGGAGTCCCAGACATTAATGATTACATGACTGTATAGTCTGGTTTTCTTGACTAGGCCATCGGGAGTCCCGAGCCTTGAGACATCAGAGTGGATTGGTCCTCGGACCCAGATTCACAACCAAGAATTATATCACGGATATAATTAGCCGATATAGGGCTTACCGATATAAGCTAAGGTTGGGTGACGGCCAGTGGCCCATTTTAATCTTAGTTATATGTGGATCTTGGAATCATTATATTCTATTGAGGGTAACTGATGTTATTGAATATAATGCGTGATTAATCATATTAAATTTAATAAAAGATTAATCATATTGAACATATTAACTAATAACCTTTTTATCATATATTTCAGCTATGACTACTACAAGCACTCAAAACACATTCTCAATCCGGTCTGTTCTCGAGAAGGAGAAGCTGACTGGAACGAACTTCCTGACGTGGTCAAGGAACTTGAGGCTGGTCCTCAAGCAGGAGAAGAAGGATTATGTCCTTCGTGATCCCCTCCCCGAGAGGCCTCCTAACAATGCCGCCAGGACTCTGCATAATGCTTGGGAAAAGCATTCGTCAGATGAAAATGATGTCTATTGCCTGATGTTGGCGACAATGACTGCTGCGCTGCAAATGCAGTTCGAGAGTGTGTTGTCACCCATCGAGATAATGGCAAGCCTGAAATCGCTTTTTCAGGAGCAAGCAAGGACTGAGAGGTTTCAGACAGTTAAGAACCTCTTAGACTGTAAGTTGGCTGCAAATGCGGCAGTGAGTCCTCATGTCTTGAAGATGATGGGTTATCTCGATCATCTTCAGAAACTCGACTGCCCTATCAGCCAGGAACTTGCCTGCGACATCGTTCTGCAGTCTTTACCTGCAAGCTATGATTAGTTCATTCTGAACTTTAATATGCATGGCTTGAGTAAGACATTGCCTGAGCTTCACGGAATGCTCAAGACTGCAGAGCCCAACTTGAGGAAAACCGCCAAGGACCCCAATGTGCTTATGGTGCAAAAGGGCAAGGGCTTTAAGAAATCCTCTGCTAAGGATAAGGGAAAGGCTAAGGCTGTCCAATTCTCGGACAAGGACACGCCAAAGCCCAAGCCCAAATCCAAGGCTGGGCCTACTGACATCTGCAGGTTCTGTAAAGAACCAGGGCATTGGAGGAGAGAATGTAAGAAATTCCAAGAAGGTCTAAAAGAATTGAAGAAGAAGACTCTCGAGACTTCTTCATCAGGTATTTTTGTTATAGAAGTTAATACAACTACTTCTGATAATACCTCATGGGTTATGGATACTGGTTGTGGGGCTCATATTTGTACTAATATGCAGGCACTCAGCAACAGTAGAAGGCTGAAGCAAGGACAAGTGGAGCTACGAGTTGGGAATGGAGCGAAAGTTCCTGCACTAGCTGTAGGCACATACTTGTTGTCTTTACCTTCGGGATTGATTTTAGAACTCAATAATTGTTATTTTGTACCTGCGATAAGCAGAAATATTATTTCAATTTCTTTGTTGGATTTGGAAGGTTATGATTTTTCAGTTAAGAATAAATTATGTTCCTTCAATCGCAACAATTTGTTTAATGGTTGTGCCCCTCTTACGAATGGGCTTTACATACTTGATCAATCCGCGCCAATTTATAACATTGATACCAAACGGTTCAAACCTAATGAGGAGAACCGAACGTTTCTATGGCATTGTCGTTTAGGGCACATCAGCGAGAAACGCATCAAGAGGCTCCATTCGAATGGACTTCTTGGCTCATTTGACTTTGAGTCATGTGAGAAATGCGAATCCTGCATGATGGGCAAAATGACACGGGCCCCCTTTAATAAACCTAACGAGAGGGCCAGTGACTTATTGGGCCTGATACACACAGATGTGTGTGGCCCAATGTCCACAAATGCAAGAGGAAACTATCAGTACTTCATTACCTTCACTGATGATTTCAGTAGGTATGGATATGTTTATTTAATGAAACATAAGTCTGAATCTTTTGAGAAGTTCAGAGAATTCCAAAATGAAGTACAGAACCAACTTGGCAAGAGCATTAAGGCTCTTCGGTCCGACCGAGGAGGAGAATACTTAAGCCAAGAATTCAGTGATCATCTAAGAGAGTGTGGGATCGTGTCCCAACTCACTCCTCCTGGAACACCACAATGGAATGGTGTGTCTGAGAGGAGAAATCGGACCTTATTGGATATGGTTCGATCTATGATGAGTCACACAGACCTTCCAATATCCCTTTGGGGATATGCTCTGCTAACAGCAGTGTTCACTCTAAATAGAGCGCCATCGAAAGCAGTAGCAAAGACACCATATGAATTATGGACTGGAGTGGCTCCAGTGCTGTCTTATCTAAGAATTTGGGGTTGTGAAGCCTATGTCAAGAGATTGATCTCTGACAAGCTTACACCAAAGTCTGATAAATGCTACTTCATTGGTTATCCGAAGGAAACCAAGGCTTATTACTTCTACCTGCGTTCCGAGAACAAGATTTTTGTTGCCCGGGATTGTAACTTTCTTGAGAGGGAGTTTCTCTCTAAGAAAGACAGTGGGAGTAAGGTACTGCTTGAAGAAATTCAAGATGAACAGGATACTACTCAACCTAATGAGGAAGAGCAGCAGGAGGACCTACTAGAAATTGTAGAGCCTGGACCTGTAGTACCTGAAGTTCGAAGATCCGGGAGGATCCGTCACGAACCCGAGAGATATCAAGGATTCCTCGTGACTAACTGTCATGATCTTCTGATCATTGATGGTGATGAACCATCGAACTTCAATCAAGCCATGATGGGCCCAGATTCCTCTAAGTGGCGTAAGGCCACTGATTCCGAAATGGACTCCATGTCGGTCAACCAAGTGTTTTCGTTGGTTGACTTACCCGCTGGTGTAAAAGCCATCGAGTGCAAATGGATCTTCAAGAAGAAGATTGACGTGGATGGAAATGTCCAGATTTATAAAGCCAGGTTGGTGGCAAAAGGTTTCAGACAAGTTCACGGTGTGGATTACGATGAAACCTATTCACCAGTGGCTATGATGAAATCTATTCGGATTCTACTAGCAACTGCAGCTTTTCATGATTATGAAATTTGGCAGATGGACGTGAAAACCGCCTTCCTGAATGGTATTCTGGAAGAGGATGTGTATATGACACAACCTGACGGTTACATAGATCCAAAGAATGCTGGAAAAGTATGCAAGCTTCATAAATCCATTTATGGATTGAAGCAAGCATCGAGGAGCTGGAATCTTCGTTTTGATGAAGCAATCAAGCAATTTGACTTCATCAGAAACGAAGAAGAACAATGCGTGTATAAGAAAACTAGTGGGAGCAAGATAGTATTTCTTATTCTGTATGTCGATGACATACTGCTTCTCGGAAACGACGTTCCAATGCTAAAGTCGGTAAAGGACTGGCTTGGAAGTTGTTTTTCCATGAAAGACATGGGTGAAGCCGCATACGTTCTTGGAATCAGGATCTACCGGGATAGATCTAGAAGGCTGATAGGCTTGTGTCAAGATTCATACATTGACAAAGTCCTACAGAGATTCAACATGAAAGATTCCAAGAAGGGCTTCACGCCAATGGTACATGGCACAACGCTAAGCAAGAAGCAGAGCCCTACGACGGCTGCTGAGCTTGAGCGCATGAAGAATATTCCTTATGCATCTACAATAGGATCTATCATGTATGCCATGATCTGTACTCGTCCTGATGTTGCTTATGCATTGAGCATGACGAGTAGATACCAGTCAAATCCAGGTGAAAACCATTGGATTGCCGTCAAGAACATCCTGAAGTATCTAAGACATACTAAGGACAAGTTCTTGGTATACGGTGGAAGTGATGTGCTTAAAGTCAGTGGATTCACGGACGCAAGTTTCCAGACAGACCAAGATGATTTCCGGTCACAGTCCGGTTATATCTTTTGTCTGAATGGCGGTGCAATCAGTTGGAGAAGCTCCAAGCAAGACACCGTTGCTGATTCCACTACAGAAGCTGAATATATCGCCGCCTCAGAAGCAGCGAAGGAAGCTGTTTGGATACGAAAGTTCATTATTGAACTAGGTGTGATACCAAATGCGGCTGAGCCTCTGGCACTGTTTTGTGACAACAATGGTGCTATAGCTCAGGCAAAGGAACCAAGATCACATCAGAAATCCAAGCATGTTCTAAGAAGATTTCACTTGATACGTGACATCATTAATAGAAAGGAAGTCAAGATCAGCCGAGTTCAGACAGATGATAACGTCGCTGATCCGTTGACAAAGCCACTCCCAAGGCCTAAGCTCGAGTTCCTGACTGAAGCTGTAGGCATTAGAGACATTGAAATGTAATCTAAATTTGAGTGGGAGTTTGAGGGCTTTATTTAGTTATTTGATATGTTCTTGTAAAACATTTTTCTTATGTTTAATGAAATTATTATTTCAAGATTATTTTAACTGTGATGAAATAATCGTTCCAAAATGATATGAGCCGTTTTATAGGTCATCGAAGTAAGTGACTTGATCTTGAGTTATCAAAGTCATTTAGCTTGATCATGAGACCCTATATTTGATAGATGGCTTATATCATCCTATCCCTAGTCGAAGGTTGTTGAAATTGGAACACCAACAACCGTGTGAGACTAGATTGGTATGTGACTTATGACAAAGTCTCAGTGTGTCATAGATGCGCGGCATCAAAGTCAGTACATAGGTGTATGTAGGGTACATACGACCGGACAAGACCCGATTATAAGAACTCTTCAGGATATTTATATCTGTGTCATAAGAGATTCTTACTACGACTATAGAGTATAGTCCTTAGACCTGAGTTCGCATGCATGTGACTGCACATGAACTAATGCGCTTTGATCATTGTCTAATGCTGTCGTTAAGCGATAGTTATAAGGACCTTGTTTGGGTGTATTATGAAATGAGTAGTTTATAGTGATGGAACAAGACGGGATTTGTCCCTCCAATATAAATGGAGTGAATATCTCTAGGCCAATCGGAGATTTGAATACTGGAAAATGCATGGCCATGCTCAAACGGACTGTCCCGAGTCGTTTGGATTGTCAGTATCAAATCAGAGTCCGATAAACAAGATTAGGCTTTATAAGGATGACACTAATCTTGCCTTATGACTAATCGAGATATTGAGACAAAAGGATTATGAATACAGAGATTCCAGTTCAAGTGGGAGATTGTTGGAATTATGTCCAGTAATCTCTGTACTGTCTCTAGAATGTAAGAGTATGTCAATGATCAGACATAAGTCATATAATACTGGGGGTCATGATGGCTTGCTAGAGTCCGCTCATGATCTATAAGTCTTGGACTTATTGCCTTTATTATATGATCCCATATGGGTCACACGCCTAAGCTAACGGGAAAATACGAAGGAACGGTTTAGCAGAAGTACGGTAAAAGTGCTAGGCATTTACTGTACTTAGAGAGTATAAAGGGCCTGATTAAATCCATGGGATTTAATCAGAACTGAGAATTGGGCCCAAAAGCCCATGAGAACTAAAGGGAGTTTTAATGAATAAAACTTGACCTAAAGCTCTCTAATTTTCTCAGCACTCTGCGCCTCCCTCCTCTCTCTCTGCGCCTCCTCTCTCAGCTGGTCTAGCAGCCAAATTTCCCGGTGTGCGTGTGTGAGCCTTTGGAGGATCCATCTCTTGGTGGTTCTGCTGATCTCTGACCATTACCTCCCATTCCGCTGCATAAACAAGGTAACAGGTGAGATCCTTTATGATTCTGCAAGAGAACCTAGATCCAATCTGTTTAGTAGGTTTAATCTGAATGAATTGAACCAGAATGAAATACTAAACGAAACTAAACGAATCCAACAAAACTAAATGATGAGCGGAACTGACGACCGTTCATCATGACCTGAACCCGGATTGACGACGCATCCGACCGATCATTAGATTGCGTGATTATATGTGTGGTAATTGCTTGTTTTCATTTTCTGTTGATTGATTGATTGATTGATTTGTTTGTGCGGTAGTTGCGCAGTGTTGGCGTGCGTAGTTTTGGTAGATTGATCGTTTGGGTCTTAGAGACCGTTGGGTTGCTTGTTGTTCGGGAATTTGAGTAGTGATTGATCACTTTTCTTCGGTTTTGTTAGAAAGGTAAAGTGTTGATTTTGTTTTAATTTTATTCCAAGTTTTGAGCCGACTGAGAACGGTTGTGTTCAACCGTCAATTCAAGAGGGAACGAACTTATAGTGTATTGTTACTTAATCACGGGTAACCGTCGGGTACATGATTAAGTAACCATATTCCTATGGGAAAGTAATGTCGGGGATAGATCGGGATGAAACTAATTGTTCCAGTGAGTTGTTGAATTGAATGTAGGACGGAATGGCGATGCGATGTGAATACGAGACCGAACCCGAAACCGAAAGCGAGATGAAGAGTCAAGACGTCGCGAGACCAGTAGACCGGACCGTGAAGCAGTGGTAGATATCGTCAGTGGAAAATGGATCAGCTTATCGAGTGACTGACAGAAGGAAGCCAAAAAGTATGATGAGTTAGCAAAAAGATTTGGAAAGGAAGGCCGAGGTTGTTGTTGGAATCAGTCAGACGGAAGCAGATGATCAGATTTTTGAAGAGTGTCCCATAAAGGAAGAAAGAAAGTCGCAATCCAGAGGACGTGGAGGTCGAAGTGAAGTAGGGAAGCCGAAGTGAAATCAAAGTAAAGAAACCAACCGGGGGTTAAGTTCGAAGATCGAGATCGATGGAGACAGTTACGGGTTAAGTGAAGTAAGGAAGACAAGACTGAGAACCAGAGCGGAATTGTTGTGAAGATCAGTTGGGTAAAAAGGAACGAGACAGAAGGATCGCAGTAATGATGGGTGTCAGCAGAATGCAGCAGTGATCGAGTATAGAAGCGTCAGAGTGAAGTAATGAAGCAACTTGCAGGGTTCGGAACCGATTCGAAGTCTGTTAGTGACGGAGAATTCGGGGATCGAATTCCTGTAAGTGGGGAAGAATGTGATACCCGTATCAAAAATACGGTCAACGGGCAGCAGAAAGTCAACCAGGGGCAAAATTGTCATTTTTGCCAAGTGAGGGGCAAAATGGTAATTTTGCCAAGTTCGAGACGGAAGCCGAGACGGGCCAAATATTCTAATGTTTCAACATAAAGAATGTTTAGAAGACCAGAATTGGAAGAAAACGGAGCAGAAAAGTGTTTTACGGCTTGTCGGGAATGGAAACGACAAACCCGAAGAAACTTCAAAAATTCATAACCGGAGCTACGTAAGTCCGAACGGAGTGATTCAAAATGCTAAATTCATAAAATAGCATGGAGAATCTATTAGTGGAGGTTTGGAGATTTATGGAATCATCCGGAGAGATTCTAAATTATTAAACCCGAAAACCGTCAAAACCGAGCATTGGAAGAAAGAAGGATTAAGGAGTGTTTATGGCTAATTAAGGAAGGGTTTTTTGATACAAAGCACACTCATTGGGACAGGTGTTGTTTGTTAATGGAGCCACCTATAGGTTTTTGGTGCAAGAATGGTTTGCATGCACAAAAACAAGTTCATGCATGTGAGAAGGTTCATTCACTCTCTCTCAACCTCTCTCTAGACTCACCCACACCCTTACCTCTCTCCTCTATCTCTACAGATTCATCCTATTTACCCATAAAAACCCAGAAATTCCCTATGCATCTTCAAAGAACCTCAAGAACATGTAGGAACTGTTTAGTTGATCCTGATTCAATTCACAGATTCATATCAACCTAAACATACAGATCTAGGTTCTCTTGAATAGAAACATTAGATGATCTCACCTTTTACCTGTTTGTTGCAGCGGAAGGAATAGAACAGGTCAGAGATCAGAGAGATACACCGAGGGATGAATCCTCCAAAGGTTCACACACGCTTCACAAGGAAATGGCTGCTAGACCGAGCAGGAGAGGAGGCGCAGAGAGAGGCTGTGGGTGGCGCAAATCAGCTGAAGAATTAGAGAGCTTTTAGGTCAAGTTTTATTCATTAAAACTCCCTTTAGTTCTCATGGGCTTTTGGGCCCAATTCTCAGTTCTGATTAAATCCCTTGGATTTAATCAGGCCCTTTAGTCTCTCCAAGTACCGTAAATGCCTAGCACTTTTACCGTACCTCTGCTAAACCGTTCCTTCGTATTTTCCCGTTAGCTTAGGCGTGTGACCCATATGGGATCATATAATAAAGGCAATAAGTCCAAGACTTATAGATCATGAGCGGACTCTAGCAAGCCATCATGACCCCCAGTATTATATGACTTATGTCTGATCATTGACATACTCTTACTTTCTAGAGACAGTACCGAGATTACTGGACACAATTCCAACAATCTCCCACTTGTACTGGAATCTCTCTGTATTCATAATCCTTTTGTCTCAATATCTCGATTAGTCATAAGGCAAGATTGGTGTCATCCTTATAAAGCCTAATCTTGTTCATCGGACTCTGATTCGATACTGACAATCCAAACGACTCGGGAAAGTCCGTTTGAGCATGGCCATGCATTTTCCAGTATTCAAATCTCCGATTGGCCTAGAGATATTCACTCCATATATATTGGAGGGACAAATTCCGTCTTGTTCCATCACTGTAAACTACTCATTTCATAATGTACCCAAACAAGGTCCTTATAACTATCGCAGAACGATAGCGTTAGACAATGATCAAAGTGCATCAGTCCATGTGCAGTCACATGCATGCGAACTCAGGTCTAAGGACTATACTCTATAGTCGTAGTAAGAATCTCTTATGACACAGATATAAATATCCTGAAGAGTTCTTATAAGCGGGTCTTGTCCGGTCGTATGTTCCCAAACATACACCTATGTACTGACTTTGATGCCGCGCATCTATGACACACCGAGACTTTGTCATAAGTCACGTACCAATCCAGTCTCACACGGTTGTTGGTGTTCCAATTTCAACAACCTTTGACTGGGGACGGGATGATATAAAACATCTATCAAATATAGGGTCTCATGATCAAGCTAAATGACTTCGATGACTCAAGATCAAGTCATTTACTTTGATGACCTATAAAATGGTTCATATCACTTTGGAACGATTATTTCATCACAGTTAAAATAATCTTGAAATAATAATTTCATTAAACATAAGAATGTTTTACAAGAACATATCAATAACTAAATAAAGCCCTTTAATAACTCCCACTGAAATTAAGACTACATCTTAATTTCACTTATCCTACAGCAACAGTCCGCGACTCGTGCTTAGGCCTATGGAGTGGCTTCGTTAATAGATTAGCAACGTTCTCATTCGTTGAAACTTGCTGATCTACTTAACATCTCTGTCATTTATCTCACGGAATAGGTTATACCTATCCTCAAGGTGTTTGGACCTCTGATGTGCAGCTAGTTTCATCTATGCTGGAATCACATCAAGTTCAGTGATGAACTCTTCTTTCCAAACAACCTCTTTCGCCGCTTCCCAAGCTGCGAAAGATTCAGCTTAAGTCATGGAGTCAGCAACAGTGCCGTGCACCGCCAGACAAACACAAGATATAACCGGACTGTGACCGGAAATCATCTTTGTCTGTTGGAAACTTGCCTTTCAGACTCTATCGACTTATAGCACCTTACTTTCTTCGTAAATCAATAACTTATCCTTAGTATTCCTCAAATACTTTAGGACATACTTTAGGAAACTTGATTCTTTGCTGGATTTGACTGGTCTTTACTTGTCTTGCTTAACATTAAAGCAACATCAAACAAGTACGTTTCATGGCATACATGATAGATCCAATTGCCGACGCATATGGAATCTCATCCATGCATTTAAGCTCAGCAGTTATCGTAGGATACTGTATCTTGCTTAACTTAATGCCATGTGACATTGGCATAAAACCCTTCTTGGATTGCTCAAAACGTGTAGGACTTTGTCAATTTAAGAATCCTGACTTTGTCCTACCAGCTCATTTGGATCTCTATCTATAGATCCAAAATCCAAAAACTACGTGGTTTTACCCATGTCAATCATAAAACCAACTCCCAAGCTAGTCCTTTACCGACTACAGCGTTGGGACGTTATATCCGAGAATCAGTATGTCATTGACATACACTATGAGAAATGCAATATCGCTCCCACTAATCTATTAGTAAACACACAGTTCCGCTTCGTTCTTGTTCAAGTCAAAACCTTGACTACTTCAACAGAACGAAGATTCCAACTCCGATATGTTTGCTTCCATCCATGAATGGATCGATGAAGCCAACTTACACAAAATGTAATTCTTCGGAGTCTGGGCTCACTTTCGCTTCCTAGGATTTCGCAGATTTGTCGCTTTCGATGATCATCAGATCATGCGAACATTCAATGATCATCAGGCTGAACTAATGACGAGAATTCACTCTCGGATTAGTGACTGATTCTTTCATATCTGCGAACTTTAGGCTCCACAGGTGTAGATTCTACAGAAGTCTGTAAATCCTTCCGCTGCTCTCCCTCAATAGGTTAAGCAGCCTCCTGTATTTCTCGAATTTCTTCGAGTTGTACTTTTACTCCCACTGTTCTTCTTGGAAAGTAATTTCCTTCTTAGAAAACAGAATGGTCGTAAAAGTACCGAGCCTTGGTTTCCCTGAGAAAACTTCGAGTTATACTTTTACTCCCACTGTTCTTCTTGGAAAATAACTTCCCTTCTTAGAAAACAGATTGGACGTAAAAGTAACAAGCCTTAGTTTCTCTAGGACAACCAGCGAAGTAGCACAACTACAAATACTCAGTAAAGACAAATTTGGATCGATTCCAATCCACATTAACGTGGTGTCTTTCAACTGATATTTGTGGAACTATTTCAGCGTAAACTTAGATATTTTAGAGCGTTATTCTTAAATAATATCATGGAAGATTCGTGTGACTCATCTTTAATCATTTCTAATAAGATCTGATTCTTTCTCACAGAAAACACCTTCAGGTTTTCAGGAGAAATGAGCTGTGAAACGATTTCACACTCATTAAGATGATCACACAATCAATGACTTAAGTATTCTCACTCGTGATTTAATCCAGAGTCTTAATACTTTTGTCATTCAGATCCTATACTTCATTCTGGAACTCTTTCGACCATGTCAAAGAATTCCGACTTGTGTCTCATCAAATGAACACAGTCACACTCACTGAAGTAATCAGTAGAGACAATGAAGTACAGGAAATTTTCTCTGGCATTACTGCTCATTGGGCCACATACATCAGTATGTTCTAGGTCCAATAAGCCTTTGGGCCTTTCTCTAGCTCGGCTAAGATAGGCCCTTTTTCCTTTTGGTCCACTAAACAGAATTCAAGTCTCATAAGATATTTTATCAAATGAGCCCAACAGTCCATGACTATGGGATTTCTGAATCCGACTTACTCTATGTGACCAAGACTTTATGCCAAGAAAAATCAGGTTTAATTCATCAGATTTAAACCAATTCGGTATTTATGTTACATTTAGGCACTCTTTGGTTTAAGATATAAAACCCATTCCATGAATAGGGTGCTACAATTAATATTTCATTAAGATCAAAAGAACAAAACCTGTCTTTTATCAAAATGAAAAACATTCAAATTCTTACAAGAAAATGAAAGACAATTCTGCTTAAAGCAGGTACATTGTAGCAATTACTTAATACAAAACCAAGCCTAAAAGGGATCTATAAGTGAAAACCCTACGGCTGAGGCAGCATCCCAAGCTCCTTCCAGACATGTAGTTTCACTTGCCCTTCCTTCAACGTTCTACTGTTGCTTAGGCTCTGCATATTATCACAAATATCAGTGCCACAACCAGTATCCAATACCTTTTAAGGTAGAACTTGAAGTAATAACATGAATACCTGAGGAAGTAGTCTCATACATCGACTTTAACTCCTCATCATCTTCCATGAATTTAATGCAATTTCTCTTCCAATGCCCTGTCTCCTTACAGTAGCAGCACTTACCAACGCAAGAGGTATCTGACTCGGGCTCAAAAGACACACGCTTGCCATGATTCAAAATCTGGACAACTTTGTCTTCACCCTTGTCAGCATTAGGTTTAGTAAACCTACCCTTCTCATTCATGAGATTGTACAGGGCACTCTTCACGTTTGGCTCAACTGTCTTGAGCATATCATGCAGTTCAGTCAGCGTCTTCGTTAAGCCTTTCTTGATATAGTTCTTTCTGAACTTATCATAGCTTGACGGCAGTGACTGCAGAATGATCTCAGTTGCCAATTCTTGGCTAACTGGATAATCCAGTTTCCTCAGGTTATCAATGTAACCCATCATTTTACTGACATGAGGACTCACTGGATTATCATTTGGTAGCTTGCAGCCAGTGAGAGACTTAACCAACCGGTATCTCTCCACTCTTATCTGCTCCTGAAATTTCAATTTCAGGCTGCTGATCATCTCTATTGGCGACTCCATGTTCTCATATTGCTTCCGCAAGTCTGAGTCCATGGTAGCCAATATCAGACCACGCACATCTACCGCATCATTATAATGCTTATTCCAAGCATCATATACTGCATGAGAAGCATTGGACCCGATCCTCACGGGGAGAGCTCTCTCAAGAACATAGTCCTTTCTCTCCTGTCTGAGGACTAGCCTCAGGTTCCGCGACCAAGTCAAGAAATTTGATCCGTTCAGCTTGTCCATCTTAAGGACAGAGCGGATCGAGAAAGTGTTTTGATTGTTTGTGCTAGTCATAACTGAAAATTAAGATAAAAGGGTTTTAGTTAATATGTTCAATATGATTAATCTCGTATTAAATTTAATATGATTAATCATGCATTATATTCAATAACATCAGTTACCCTCAATAGAATATAATGATTCCAAGATCCACATATAACCAAGATTAAAGTGGGCCACTGGCCGTCACCCAACCTTAGCTTATATCGGTAAGCCCTATGTCGGCTAATTATATCCGTGATATAACTCTTGGTTGTGAATCTGGGCCCGAGGCCCAATTCACTCTGATGTCTCAAGGCCCGGGACTCCCGATGGCCCAGTCAAGAAAACCAGACTATACAGTCATGTAATCATTAATGTCTGGGACTCCCAATGACATTTATGAATCACAAACCGTCTTACTCACGCAAAAGCAGACATCCTCACACTGTAAGGCCATGAATGCAATTGAATGGGCTTTGACAGCTGACATAGCCTGGACAAGACATCCAACGCTTGATATTATTTGAGGTTCGTAGGTTTATTAAAATTCATTCCCAAAATAGAAGATTACTATTTCGGGAAACTTTCTATTTATGGAAACCTACTATTTTTGGAAACTTTCTAAAATTGGAAACTTTCTAAAACCGGAAACTTTCTAACTTTAGAAATTTCTTAAAAAATCCAAAACCCGCAAATCCAGAAACTTCTATTTTAAGAAACTTTCTAATTTCAAAATTTCGGAAACTTTAATTTAAAATCGACTTTATATTTTATAAAATAAATTTTAAATTGATCTGAAGAAAGACTCAAATAATTGGCCCAATTGTTTTAACTTCTTGGCCCGAGGCCCAAGAATTGGTCCATGTCCAAGACATGACCCAATTGTCCAATTATTTGACATAACCGGTCTGGTTCATTAAAATTGGTCTAACCAAATTTTAATTACTACGATGACCACAATTGTCAACCGGTTATTTACTAAACCGGAATTTCTCAATTTATTTGGTCCAACCAAATCAAATTAGAAATTCCTGGTTTAGGCACTAAATCCAATATTTCTTTCGACATTGGATTTCTTATCCCGGTTTAACCAGATTTAATAAAATTATTAAAATCTGTTTATTAAACCAGAACGAATCAATTTTAATTAAAATTCTAAACCGAACCATTAACCGAACCGAACCGATTGAACCGTGATCACGTTGCCCTAGCTTTGCGATCAAGGAACGATCGTCCAGCCGCAAGCCGTGCGCCAACGATCCGAGATCGAGACGACAGCCGGACGGGACGATCCATCGGGACGGGATGGTGCTCGGGTCAGGCGGGATGATGCTCGGCGTGAGGTGCGCACGATCGTATTGATCCATGCTCAAAGCACGCGATCAGCTCGTCGATCGGCTCATCACTCGCCGTGAGCTTCAAGCGATCGGCATGATCACGCGATCGATCCGCGACCGACCCGTGCATCAAACGATCCGCTCGGCAGTGATCATGCGATCGATCATGGATCGACCCATGCATCAAAACCGTCGGCCGATCACAAAAACATGTCATATAGCATGTTTTGCGATTTGTTTAATGTGTTTAGAGTTCAATTCATGTTTCTTAAGTGATTTATCTTATCAATAGATGATTCAAAACACTTCTAAACAGATTAAACAACCTAAACATGAATCTAAAACAAGAAATCCTAAGAACCAATGGCTCTGATACCACTGTAGGAACTGTTTAGTTGATCCTGATTCAATTCACAGATTCATATCAACCTAAACATACAGATCTAGGTTCTCTTGAATAGAAACATTAGATGATCTCACCTTTTACCTGTTTGTTGCAGCGGAAGGAATAGAACAGGTCAGAGATCAGAGAGATACACCGAGGGATGAATCCTCCAAAGGTTCACACACGCTTCACAAGGAAATGGCTGCTAGACCGAGCAGGAGAGGAGGCGCAGAGAGAGGCTGTGGGTGGCGCAAATCAGCTGAAGAATTAGAGAGCTTTTAGGTCAAGTTTTATTCATTAAAACTCCCTTTAGTTCTCATGGGCTTTTGGGCCCAATTCTCAGTTCTGATTAAATCCCTTGGATTTAATCAGGCCCTTTAGTCTCTCCAAGTACCGTAAATGCCTAGCACTTTTACCGTACCTCTGCTAAACCGTTCCTTCGTATTTTCCCGTTAGCTTAGGCGTGTGACCCATATGGGATCATATAATAAAGGCAATAAGTCCAAGACTTATAGATCATGAGCGGACTCTAGCAAGCCATCATGACCCCCAGTATTATATGACTTATGTCTGATCATTGACATACTCTTACTTTCTAGAGACAGTACCGAGATTACTGGACACAATTCCAACAGAACATTCAAGGTGTTCTTGAGTGTTCTTCATACCTTCCAAAACCAAAAATACCATAACTTCTTCATTATAAACCCAAATCAACTTCTGCAAAGTTCTATAGCTTCCTCTCTCCCTCCTCTACAATCTCCAGCAAGCCACCATCGTCGCCGTCGCCGGATCTCGCCGGAATCTGGCCGGAAAGCATCCAAGGATTAGGGTTTGATGGATCTCTCTCTTCCTTCACCAGATCTGAACGTTTTAAAGCCATGGATAGATAGATCTTCTCTTTGCGGTCAGTTTGATATGTAGATCGTCACCTGAGTCGCCGGAAAAAGGGGTGAACTGGCCGGTCAACGCCGGACCACCGCTGGTCAACGCCGGAGCCGGTCACCGGAGAAGCCTCGCCGCCGTCAGTTGGAAGCCGGTTCTTCAAGGAGCAGTTTGGAAGGATTAGATTAAGAATTGGAGTTGGTTTGGAGTTGATTAAACCGGGGTCAAAGTTGAGTTGAACCGGTCAACGGTTCAATCTCAAACCGGTTTAATCAAGTTGGTTCAATTGGGATAATTTGGTTCGGTTTACTTCAGGTGTTCAGCGGTTTAGGTGGTCAACGGTCAACTCTTGGGTTAACGGTCAACCGCTGGTCAACGCGGTCAACCGCCAGTCAACGCCGGAAACCAAGCCGGTCAACGCTTGGTTCACGGCCATTCCGAGGTTTCAGGTGTGTTTGGGGTTTGGAGTTCGAGGTTTGTGTCGGATATCTCGGGATTCACACTCGCACCGAGCCGTCATTCCGCGACTACTTCACTGTGAGTCGGCTCACAAACTCGTAGATTCATTTAGACCGGGAATTACTAAACCATAGTATTAGGTTGCATACCCGTTAATTAAAATGAATAGTAATTAATAAATAATTGGACGCTAATTATAAACCGGTTAGGATCATATAAGCACGTTAGGGTTAAAGTACTAAACGGTAAATCAATTGTGTGCCGCTAGGTTGTTAGTAACGATTGACTGTTGCATTCATATAGACTGTTGAGTAGGACCGCATATGCATTATATATATGTATAAGAACGATAATTAATGAATCTATATACGTGAATTAAGACGACATTAAAATATGAGTTAAACCTAAACGGGCGTATAGAATATTGTAACGGGATCGGGTTTTAGGTTTAATAGCGGGATTGGGTAATGAATAAAGTTAGTTAATAATGAGACGCCGGGGAGTTAGTAAGTTTACTAAATCTAAACCGACGGATCGAGGAGTTAATAAAAGATATCTAGAATGAGTTAATAAAGGAAGTGGTGTGAGTTATACGCCGTCTACGGGTTAGCAATCCGCTAACCCAAGGTAGCGGATGAGAATGGATTAAAAGACTTAGAAACCCTAATAAATCTGCTTGTGTTGTTGTGATTGATTGTGATTGTGTGATTATTATGTTGCTGTTGTGAGCTTTGTGTGCAGGCTTATTAGACTGCTCGGTGTTGGGCCGGGCAGTTGCTGTGGACACTTACTCCGGTCACGGGACCGGGTAAGTTAGTGGTGCTGACTAGGTATCTTACCTAGTCAGAGCAGTGAGATTGGTAGTGTAGAGGCTTGCGAAATGGTTGGGGTTTGCTATTATTATTGATATTGACTGCGTGATCTCTGCTAGAGTCCCAGCGAGTCTACGTGTTTATATTTCTGCACTAGGACTCTAGGGTGCGTTAGATTCTGCAAGCCTAGGTTTTGTTTACGTTCTGGTACTTCCGACTCGATTGGATCCTTGGGTTTTACCTAACCGGATCACGGTGATTCTGGTTATGGTGTTAACCTACTGGGTGACGCCGGTAGGTGTGTGATTCAGAGAATACGGGGTCATGTCCTAGGGCCGAATCACATGGAAACTCTGGCTATCTAGGGGTAGTCCGAGTCACCGCGTATCGATGGACGGAGAACGGTGTCCTATTCGTGGGGACCTTGTGTACACGTTTAGGAGTCGTGGGTTAGTTACCATATAGGTGACGATGTAAACCCATGGAAGTTACCGAGTTCGAAGGGCCCAATGTTGTTTTATTATTCTTTTATTGCGCGATAGATAGATCGAGTCCAATTGAGGACATGTGCCGCAGTGCCTTCGATTTCCCTTATTCTCTTTATCTTTAGCATTTATTGTGTGTGTGGGTTTATCACGACGTGGTAGTGCGTGATCGACCGTTTATTTCTGTTGATTGTTATTTTGGGTTTTGGGGCGGGAATCTGTAGTTCTAGATAGACAAGAAGCCACTAGTGGGGAGCCGATTCACTGGGTGATCTTAGATCGCTCATTAGACTCTTTTTGTGTTTTTCAGGTTTAGCAGCGATGGACGCGGGAGGTCCTCGGTGTAGTTTCGGGTTGCTTGTGACGGGATTTGATTCGGGGTTTTGGGTGTTTTATTTCGGTTCGGCAGCTGCGCTATTTCGTGTTTTTGATTGTTTGTGTGTTTATATCGATGATTGTTTGTAAAACCCGTTAAACGTTGTATTCAGCGTTTGATTACTTAAAAATGAAATTGTTTCCCTGATATGAGGTTTTCGTCCAAACCGACACAACTCATTGAAGTAGTGCAAGTAGTACTGCTTGTACTATGGATATGAGGATAGCGGAGTTGAAGATAGATTGGTGCGAGCCTTTGTCTCAAACCGAACTATCTTTGGCTTCGTCCTGTGACGAACTTTTCCCGTTTGACTTGCTCGGGTTCGATCGGTCATGTTCTTGTTTGATTGTTGACCAGTCAGCTCGATGGTCAGCGGAAAACGGGAAAGGGGCGTTAAACTCCTAGTTGCCTCGGCCGGATATTAGAGTTACTCGGGAAAGGAGGTGGTCCGGGTAGTGGTCGGTTTCCCAATCCGGTAGGATCTGTGACCAAAGAACTCGAACCGAATGGAGTCGGTATCGCAATAGGGGTCGTTATAGGGCGGAAGCCGCTATTTGACGTACTAGCAAAATTTCCCGACGTTTCCCGGGGGTGTTACCACCTGGGAGAAGTCCAAGCGTGTCCATGGTGGAGGACTTATGGGGGTTCGCGGATCGCGCATTGATCTAACCCCTTGGTTTTGGCTAGCGAGCTCTTCAAGACGTGCGTTAATTCGCCGTTCCTGTTCATCGAGCTGAGCGGCCAGAGAGCGATTTGCGATCTCCTGGGCCCGTGCGTTTGCCTCGTTGCTTCTCGTTCGGTTTACCAACAGGTTCAACATCGAGCGGATTTCAGCGAGGTCGTTCGAGCTTTGTCGCTGTGGAGCAGAAGGCAGTGGCGAGCTAGGCCTGAGCGTTCCAGGTCCGCCTCCTGAAGCAGGGGCGGAGGTCGAATCGTTTCTCATCCATACCCAGTTTCTGCTCGGATCGTTGGTTCCTGACAAAACAATTGTCGGAGTCTAGCTTGTCGCGATTGTTTGAGCGACCCAGCCGGCTGGTGCCGAAGTCGTGGAGACTGAGGCATAGTTCGTCAACACGCCATTGGTCTGACCCATGGTCCTTACCCCGGTGGTGTTCTGCGGAACGTTGTCAACCGTTTGAGGGTGGTCGACTGGTGGTGTGGTGCTGGGAGAGCCAGATTGGTCGGGATTCATCTCGATCTATCGGATCTAGGATCTGATTCTTAAGACAGAAAAAACTATAGATAGTCCCACCGTCGGCGCCAAATGTGAGATCGTAGATTCACACCAAGGATTTGTAATCGTGGATTTGGACTTTTGGATATAAAGATGATATAGATTTCCTGTGAATCAAAGACTTTATTGAGATTGATCGTCGAGATAGAACAAACACAATCGAATAGAGTACAAAGTACGATAATCGAGCTATCTAGTCGAAGTGTTCTTGATTAGGGTTGGAATGTCTTGAATGAGTCGTCACTTCTTCTTTAAATAGTATCGACTTTGATCTTCTTGTTCCGATATTTCGGCCTCGCCGTGCTAACGATCTCCGAGATTTGCGGGAATCGGTTGAACCGACGAAGGCCTGGTTGTTCTACCTCTACATCGTCTCCAATCGAGCTCGAGCTCGATCGCCTCTTACTTCGGCGTTGTATGGGCTTTGTCCGGATGCTGGTCGTATGGGCTTGATTATGGAACGGGCTCATGATTATGGGCCGGGCTCATGATTATGGGCCTTTGTTTGGTTTGTTTATGGGCCGGATTTCTTCAGAGGGAAATCCAGCACCAACAGATGGGTGCTAAACCCATATATAATAGGAAGCCCCCCCAGTTCGTCGATCTTCAAGGTGTTGGGGTCGGCGGATTTGTTAAGTGTTTAGTTGGGTCGGTATCTGTTCGGAGTGAATTCGGTTGACCCGTTCGTGTCGGTTCGTTTTGTTGCTTTCTTCCTCGGGAATCTCAAAGGGTTTCTTGGGAAGCTGCTGGACATTGAAGAGTCGCGTAGACGTAATGATGATGCCTATAACCGCTGGAAACTGAAGAGTCGCGCAGGCGTAATGATTGCGCTCTCCTCGAAAACTCCCCGCTTCGCTTATAAATACTTTGCTCCGCTCTTCTCATTTTTCATTTTTCTCCTTCCGCAGGTATTTCGCTCTCCCTTCTCTCTAGAATTATTTTCTCTCTCTAGATTTATTGTTGTATTGGTAGTTATGAGAATCGATTCTCATTCAGAGTCATCTCCCGATCACGATGATCTACACTCGGTCAGATTGTCCAGAGGTAATTCCGCGCAATCCAGCTCGTCCGTTGCGCAATCTAGTTTCCCAGCGAGCTCGGGACGAACAGAGGTTATTGCTTCGAGCCCATGAAACGATCGAGCTCGGTCTTCTCCAGCTTTGGGTGGTTTCCCGAACATCCAAGTTCTGTATCTTGTCGATTCGGAAGATGACGGTGTTCGGACTTGGTCGGTTCCTTGTGCTTTACCTTTGAAGGTGGAAGACGTGTACATCACGGATCAGGCGAAGGAGTTGGCGAGAGAAGAGCAAGCGAGTATGTCCGAGAAGGGTTGGAAGAAGTCAAGGCGGCAAACTTCTGACTTTGGGAAAGAAAAGAAGTCTCGCCCCTTGCGTCCGGTTCTTCCGACGAAGTGTACGGATGAGGATCTGAAGTGGCTGGCGCAGCATTGTTCTACCGGTGGCGCCGGTCGTCTCGAGCTTCGTAAGCCCGAGCCAAGTGAGAGGCCTTGGGATTGCCCGGAGGGGGTGGGTATGCCTATATGATTTCTGGTTTAGGCATATCCACTTAAGGTTTCCCTTGCCGAGGCTGCTCGTTGCCTACTGCGAGGAGAGGAGGATTGCTTTGCCCCGCAACTGTTCAAAATTAGGTCGGCTCTATGATCCTGGCCGCCGAATGCGGTATTGAGATGAGTCTTCGATTCTTCGAAGAGATTTCGTCGATATCGACGAACAGTATGACCGTGGGGACTCGTTACGTTAGTATGAGGACTCACTATGGTCTCAAGGTTGTCATCGTGGAACCATCCAAGGTTGATGATTGGCAAGACCGTTATTTCTACGCTCGGGTTAACTCGGCTTCGGTTCCCGATCCGGAGAGGCCGTATAGGATTGGATGGAACAATCTTCATGGTAACCCACTTTGCTTTGTTCTTTCCTTTTAATTGACTAACTCATGCTCGTTTCTCTTTTTTGCAGATCGTCATCCTTTCTCTCTCCCATTACCAGACAAGTTTTCGGAGAATCTTAAGAAGCTTGTTGCTCGGGGAATTCAGAAGTGGCCAGAAGTCCACGCCGAGCGAGTAAAAAGGGCTTTAGTACGTCTTGACGAAGGAACTCTTTCTTTCTTCTTTTCCCTTTTTTATATGTTGTTTGTCTTTTCTTTGATCAGGATTTCTGCTGCAGGTTGTCGTCTTCGTTCGATCGAATCTTTGACCGAGCTCAACAACAAACCGCTTGTCCAGTACACGAAGAGAAGCAGAAAGGCAAAGGACATGGGTCAGATGGATCTTGAAGTTGTTGACTATGTCGGGGAGAATTTAGCTGGCGAGCAGGTAAATTCTGTCACTCCAGATCCCAATCGGGAAAGTTCGTTCGGGCCGATCCCTCCAGGGATGATATTTGAGAATGAGCGTCATCGGGATTTGTTTTGTCAGGTGAGCGTAGCGGTCGACGCAGCTGATTCTCGTCCGAAGAAGAAGAAGAAAAAGAATACGAAGAAGAGGTCGCGGACCGATGATGCGACAACTACCGAGTTGGAGAGGGCTCAGGTAGGAGACCAAGATCGGGAAGCTGAGGATACCTCAGAGGTGCCTCCCTTGAGCAAAAAGGAGAGGGTAACTGCTGATGTTGTCGTAGGGGCTGTTGACCAGACGGGTGGATCTTTGGTCAAGACTTCCGAGTGTCTTGGTGCTGAGGAAGTCAGAGAGTTAGTTGTTCGTTCCGAGGGTATGGATACTCGGGGTGAGACTTCTGAGCATGCTGGTGCTGAAGAAACTGGCGATTCGGCCGGTCGGAAGGAAAATGAAGTTGATGAGCTTCGACCCGAGGCGATGGCCCCTAATTACAACTTCTCCTTCATGTATGAAGGTACAACGTCGATCGATTTCGGCTCTAAACGAGAGAACCAATCTAAAGCCGAGCCGATCAGATGCTCGACAAACAGTTGGCAGTAACCTGTGTCGCGCTCCCCGAGGTTGAATTTCGTTCGGCCCATTGCAATACAGAAGGCCGTCAGAAATTGCCTTGGGTCGGACTTTCTGTCTTATGTCATCATTTTGATCTTGACTGCGGAGACTGCGTGCTCGGTCTGGATGTCCATGAGTCGGCGAGTAAAAGGGGTATTTTGGGTCTCTTATAGTATACGATCGATTTCGGGTGCCGAGCTAATCGCCTGGTGGACTTTTGATTTCATATTTTTCAGCATCAATTTTAAGTCCTCGATCTCGTTATCACTGTGCGCGTTAAGTGCTGAGCTGTTCGGGATTTCAGTGTTGGGAGGTTGTTCGTCTGTCTCCTCGGTTTGCTGTGAGAATGTTCGGCTCCTAGGGTTGTTCGGAGGTGGTGTTCCTTCGAATAATGCTTGGTGGAGACGGGTGCGAGGGGCAAATGCCTGCTGGCTCGACATTCGTAGATCGTTGATCTGTCCTTGGCATATTGCATGCGCTGTGGCGAGTTGTTCGAAGCGAGCGTTACTTCCCTGGGACAATTCTCTTACTTGTGTCATGAGAGCCTTAAGCAAGACGGACGTGTCTTGCTCGTTTGATTGGGTATTTGTCACCTGCCGAGGTTGCTCGGTGTTTGGAGGTTGTTGCTCGGTGTTTGGAGGTTGTTGCTCGGTGACCGCCAGTTGGATGATCGGATATGTGACTTGAGAGACGTGCTGAGGCTGGGGCTGACCCCTTACTTGCGAGGTCGTCCCTGAGCTTGACTTGTCTGGGATTATGATGAAATCCTTGTTTGGTGGCAGTCCTGTCATTGTTGAACTTGTCTGTTAGTGAAGAAAAACTTTACTCCACACAAACAACGCCAATTGTTATAACCGAGTTCGTCTCAAAGGCTAAAAGTCATCTTGCTCGGGAGAGCTGACGTGCTCGAGAATCCGTGGGTCAAAGTTTGTATTAGAGAGGAACTGACTAAGTTCGAGAACGAACAGGAGCGAGTGAGCTGCTCGGTAACGAGCGTTTTTTGTATTAAGTATGAAAGAGAGTCCAAGCAGGTTGAGAGACGAGATCGGGTTACAATTCGGGAAGTAATAATTATAGAGAGAGAAAGTAGTGAGAAGTGCACAAATCCCAAAAAGTTACATTTATGTACAGTGACGACTCATATTTATAGTAAAATACGGTCGTACTTTTTACAGGCCGTTGATTCCTTGTCGAGCTCGTGCGGATGGGCCGTACTTGGTGAAAAGATGGGCCAAGCCGAACATTCCTTTGTCTGTTAGTGGAGCTGAGCTGATCCGATGTTGTGGGTCGAGCCGAGCCGAGCCGTTGATGATGGGCTCGGTTTGGATGCATTTGTTCGGGCTTTTGCTTATTGGGCCGAGTTTGCATCTGTTGGGCCGACCTTTGTCCAGAGAACAGGTATTGGGCCCTGCTAAGTGGATGGGTGCTAAACCTATATATAACAATCATGTGCCCCTAATTAAAACTCGGTAATCTTCCTCGGGAACACTTAGCTACCCCCTTTTCATGATAACTAAAACATCCCACGACTCCTAGACGTAAACACGAAGTCCTACTACTAGAACACCGTTCTCTGTCCATGAATACGTGGTGACTCGAACTACCCCACGATAGCTAAAGTTTCCATGCAGCCCGGTCCTAGTACATGACCCCGTTACTCCATGCCACACACCTACCGGCGTCACCCACGTAGGTTAAAGCCTAGACAGAACCACTATTCGAAGATACGTGAACTGACCATGATCTCCTGAAGATCCAATCGGGAAGGAAGCACCGAAACGCCACACCAGACTTAGGGGATTTAACACACCCTAAGAAATCTTAACCATAATAAAAAACTCTACGACACGCAAGCAGACTCACTGAGCCTCAACGACTCAACACAAGAACACAGTTGACCCGAGCGTTGACCGACTGACCCGAAAGTTGACCGTTGACCGCATAGTTGACCATGACTGACCGTTGACCTGACCGGACAACTTATCTCCGGCGTTGATTGAGAATCGGCCAGCGTTGACTCCAAGGTTGACCGGTTTGACCGCGTTGACTTCGGCTGTTTTCTCCGGTCAATACTATGGCAAACCTCCGGCGAGTTAAGGAGGAAACCGGTGACGAGAGAACGCGATGTTAGGCGGTCTGGCGAGTCTCCAGCGAACCTTCGGCAACTTCTCATGCGGTCTGGTGAGACTCCGGCGACTTCTCCGAAGAGGTTTCCGGAGATGATTAAGGCTAATTTAAGAGGTTAAGGGTTTGTTTAGTGTTTGGAAGTGTTTTGGATATTTAAGGAAGGTTTAGGGTATTTTTGGGAAGGGTTATGATTTACTTGCCAAGCAAGAAATAAATGGAGATGGTGGTGGTTGGCCGCCGGCGATGAGAGGAGAGGAGGAGGAGTGTTTTTTGGTTTGGTGTGGATTGGGAAGGGAGCAAAGACTGCCTTTTATAGCTGAACCTCCTCATGCATGCAAAATCTCCAAGTGACACATACCCTCCCCATGTGTCACTTTGCATGCTTTCCATGCATGCATGTGAGCCAGAAATTAAACATGTGGTTAATGTACCAATTCCAGCAACAAAAATCTGTCAAGTGTCCATTCCTCCAATCGCTACACGCCACGTGTTCCGACGATCTCGGGACGCGAATCCTGATACTTTTCAAAATCCGCTAAAAATCCTCCAATGTCATTTTTATATCGCGAAGCCTCCAAAAATAATTCTATGCAATTTATTAACTCCGTCTTGACCTCCCGTTGACTCAAAATCTCCAATATATATTTCCCGAGGATTTTTCCGGTTTATAGGTTTTCTTTCCCGATAAACCCTAAAAGCCTTCTAAAAATCTGTCTCCTGCGTTTCCATTTTCCTAAAAATTATCAAAATACCCTTCTTGAAATTACGAAAATACCCTTCTGGCGATCTCGAAACTACTCGTCGATGATGACGCTGAGATGGGGTATTACATTCTCCACTTCTTACAGGAATTCGGCCCCCAAATTCTCTGTTTGATTAAACCTCGAATTCGGAAGTGAACCTCCTGACTTGCCGCTCCACTCTAACTTTGGCTCCACAAATGCTGCTTCACTCCATACTAATTCCGCAACTCCACTCTGAACTAACTCCGGAACTCCAATGCTTCCTCTCGAACCTTTTAACTCTGACTCCAGAACTCCACTGCTCCATCTGAACCGCTTAATTCTGATCCCATAATTCCACTGCTCCTTTTATTTCTGATCTCAAAACTCCGTTGCGCCACTCTAATACTCCACTCAAAATCGCAACACAAATAACTCCCGTCAAGAACTGATTTCTGATTCGCTAATACCCAAAATTACTCACTCCAATAATGATCTCTGAATCGCCAATATCCATCTTGCTCGAACTGACGCATCTGACCAAGAACTTCGTTCCGAAACCACATTGAACGCTTTACTTGACCAACTCTGCTCTTGACTGCCACACGGAACCGAAACAAGTTCTGAACCGATGCTTTCTATAATGGCTCACAAATCTAAAATCTTTGGGGTTCGGGTTTGGTCTCGTGTTTACGTTTCACGGTCACAATCATGTCCTGGATATACATGCTTACCAACACCGAAATCGTTAGACACTCTCTCTTAACTTATGTACCGACGTTACTTTCCTATACAGTTATTGGTAATTAGTCACACAACAATCAAAAAAGAACATGTGTGGCTAACTATCAATAACTTATAGTTCCATACCCGTCGTACATAAGTAACCTATCTAACCGATTCTCAATTCCGAAACTTAACTCTAAACCTAATCGATTCCCTAACCAATCCTCAAACTGATACTAACCGATAACTTACAATTCGTCTAATGCAATGCTACCAAAAACTTAATTCCAAACTTACACATTACTACTAAACCTCCAATCTATATAATTCCCGACTACGCAAGCTCTAACCAAAACTCTTAACCCTCAACCAATGCACACGTCTAACACCCTAGCCAACCAATCAATGAAACTAACCCGCTAATCAACCATCCAATCGATCTAATGAAATGAAACGAATCTTAACCCTACCATGATGAAAATGCAATGCAAAACGGTTATCTTTACGGGTCTTGATAAAACTGTCCATTCGGATCACGATTCGTTTTCACGTTGTAACCATATTGCATGATCAACCACTACATCAAATATCCACATATCATACAAACCGAAATATGTACGTAGAAATATTTTATACATAGGTATGTCTGGTATATAGAGCGGTTGCACATCCCAAAAAGAATAACCGCTACATAAACCGATCGTCACTGACGACAAAATATAACGCTACTATATACACACAAAATGTAAGTTAGCACCCTTACTTACCTGGGCTTAACCTTAAATCTCCACACAAACGATTTTCCCCGCACTGAGTGCAGTACGACTCATCGTGTGGAACAAAATCGGCATGTGCGCGGGGAGGAAGTGCTGACTGCTGAGTGTGGTGCGGGTGGTGCGGGTGGTGCGGTGCGACTCTGCTTGAAAGGACCGTCGGGGCATGACAACACAAGATATCCTGGGCGGTTGTAAATGAGGCACTCCGGTGGTGGCGGCGGTGGCGGTATGGCGGAAATGACGGGATGGCCATGTGGAAGAACTGACACCATGAGAAGTAGAATTCGGTGGCTCCACAGACAAGGCAGGATCGGTATGGCTCGTTAAAAATGGGTCGCAATGGTGGTGACAGCGGACTAATGGCACGTGGAGGAGGGTACTGCTGCACATCCCTCGAAAACTCTTGGGGAAGATAGTAACCTTCGGCCGGGGGCAAGGGCTCGGCTAACTATTGTGTCTGGTTAGCCATAAGATCATCCCAGTGAAGATGTTGTGCTGGGTCGATTGGCTCCATCGGAAATTCAAACTCCAGAAGTGATGAAAAGAGTGGGTCGCTGGGGCTGTAAGGAGATGGCAGAGTTTGGGCCTGTGGTGGAGGAAGAGGACCCGGATGCGGTGGCGTCCCCAGAGACGGTAGCACAAAATAGATGTCGTCGGAGACATGCGGCATGTGCAGGTTCCCGAGATAGGGTACACCTAAAGTAGCGTTACCGTACGGGCTCGAAGGACCTGAGGGGACTGGAGGAGATGCTATTGGTATCTCGACTATCGGAGCGGATGTCGGGATCGACATAGAGATGCGGGAACACTCGTCGACTAAAAGTGCGCGCCAGGACTAAACAAAACTGAGGTGACTGACTAGCGATACACTGAATGGTCACTCATGATTTCGCTGTCGAGCACCCACACACACATCTCCCGGGGTGTAACGCCCCTTTCCCATTTATCCGCTGACTGGCAAGCTGACCGACCAACAATCAAAGAAGAACATGGCCGACCGAACCCGTGAAGGTCAAACGAGAAATGTTCGCTACATACAAAAGCCAGAGACGGCCCAGTTTGAGTCAGAGGATCGAACCGATCCATGCTCGACTCTATTTACCTCGCTTCCACGTTACAAAGCTTTTCAACCCGTACCGCTTCCACGAGTTGTGTTCGGTTCGGACTAAACCGTATATCAAGGAATAATTCTATTTTTAGTCTTTTAAATCTTTTAACCTTATTTCTATCTAATTTACGGGTTTTCGAAAATCTTTTAGTGGGATCCCAAAAATCCGAAAGCGAAAATAAAGTTAAAATGCTTTCAAAAACAAACTATAGCCAAATGAAACCCGAATCTACTCCGAGGGCCTACGCGTCCGCCGAGCTACTCTGAAACTTGAAAAAGAGGGATGAGCAATCTAAGATCACCCAGTTAGTTGGCTCCCAACTACAAAGGCTGAAACCGCACCCAACAAACTTTCTTGCATTGCTTTATTTTATTTTTAAATCATTCCTGCTTAGCTTAACTCGACACTATAAAATCTATCGTAAGTCTTAAGTCTTTGTGGATTCGACTCCTATATACTACAATTGTATTATGTGCACTTGCAGTGTAGCTCTAGGGAATTGAAACTTTGAGCATATCAAGAATGGGCCACCATGTGACCAACAAAGAAACACAGCGTTCTTGCAGTCATAAATATTTCTTCACTTCTTTGGTATTGTTCCTTCATTTTTTTACAAAGAAGTATTGTTCCTTCATTCAGATAATTCATTTGGATAGAGATGAGACTTGATATTCGTTTAGTAACAAAAATGACATCCATCCAGATAAATCATCTGAATGAGTTTAAAAATCTGGGCAAAATTTTTAAACTTATCTAGATGAACCAAATTTGATTACTTAGATGCACATGAATCATTTAAAAATAACTATTAAACCCTAATTATTCAAATTGATCATTTGGATGCAAATTTTAAATGAGTAACCGAACATAATCTAAATAACATGTTACAATTATTTTGCAACAGAAAATTGAAAATGATATTTTCACCAAAATTGCAAAATCACATTTTCTATCAAAATTGCAAAATCACATTTTTCCGTCAAAATCAAAAAATTATAATTTTCGCCAAAAATTGCAGAATTTTGTTTTCCCTCCAAACTAAAATAAAAATAAAAATTCACACTTCCATCTAAACTTAAAAATTACTTTTTTCATTAAAACTATGAAGCCATTTTTCACCAAAATCGTAAAATCACTTTTTCTGAAAACTGTATTTTTTCGCCAAAACCAAAAATCATTGTTTATCCAATAAAATCGCAAAGTCGTGTTTTCCGCAACAAATCGTAAAATTGTATTTCTCACCAAAACCATATAATCATATTTCCCGCCAAAACTGGAAAATCGTGTTTTCATCCAAAATCATAAAATCACGTTTTCCCGCCAAAATATCATAAAATCTCGTTTTATCGCCAAAACCAAAAATTGTGTTTTCCCGTCGAAAATATAAATTCAGATTTTCCCTCCAAAATCATATTTTCCCGCCAAAACCGTAAAATCATTTTTTCGCAAAAAACCGTAAAATTATGTTTTCCGCATAAACCTTAAAATCATGTTTTCCCGCCAAAACTGTAAAATCAAGTTTCGCGCCAAAACCATAAATCGTGTTTTCTACCAAAACCGTAAAATCGCGTTTTCCCGTCAAAATTAAAAAATCGTGTTTTCCCGCCAAAACCGTAAAATTGTGTTGTTTCTCCAAAACCGTAAAATTGAGTTTTCCGCCAAAACTTTAAAATCATGTTTTCTCTCCAAAACCTCTCCAAAACCGTAAAATTGTGTTTTTCATACAAAATCGTTAAATCATGTTTTTTCCACCAAAACCGCAAAATTACATTTTCCACCAAAACTGTAAATTTTGTTTCCCACAAAATTGTAAAATTATTTTTTTCCGCCAAAACCACGTTTTTCTTCCAAAATCACAAAATAATCTTTCCCTGAATATCATGTTTTCCTCCAAAATCGAAAAACATGTTTTCCGCCAAAAAAATCACAAAATTATGTTTTCTTGCCAAAACTGAAAAATCGTATTTTTGTCAAAATCACATTTGGAAAATTATATAGTTTTCAAACTATTTTAAATAAATAACTAAAATTATTAGGGTTAAGATTATGATTTAAAATATGGTTAGATCAATGTGGGTATTTCATCATTTTTATTGAATTCATCTGAATATAGATAAAAATAATAAAAATATGCATACAAACAAATGTCCATTCAAATCTTCCATCCATATAAATATTCAAAAATTAAAACGAACAACATTCAAATAGATCATTTGGATGAATCATTGAACTTAATCATCTCGATGAAAATGTAAGATGAACAAACGAAAAGCCTCTTTCTTTTGTTTTAATCTCATGTCTTTCCTAATTGATTAGCTTATGAAAATAATAGAACAAATTAAAAGAAAAATTTAATCGATTCACAACCTCCTCACACTTAATTACTTTTTGCCGTGTATATGATGAACTCGAAGACTTGTACATCAAGCCTTTTTTATTTTAACAACACTTCTACATCACGCTAGCTAGGGTTACATATTCACCGTCATGTGTTTGTTTCCCTTGTTTGAACCTTTGTTTTATATAATATATTATATGAATAAAAATGAAATCGGTTTATAACCGGGGATCAACCAGAATTACAATCGAACCGAACCATAGTAAAAACCAAACCTCAAACCTAATTAACTGAAGGGGGACCTTTAAGCCAGGCGGAAAATAACAATTTGCCATCGTCACTCTTAAAGGTCAAATCGGATTTCCATCGCACCGTCGGCGGATTTGAGTCGGAAAGACTCACCTGACCGGATGAAGATCTTCCTACGAGGCATGGAGATCCGACCCCAGCCTGTTTTCTGGTACCGCCAACCCAACTCTTCTCTCCTTCTCCCGACAGACGGCTTCCCTCTGAAACCCTACGGACTCTCCCGGTGAATCCGCTTCCAGCAAAGCTCCTCTGTTGATGTCGCCTCCGCCTCCCTAACCGGGTTCAGCTGATATGTCCCCTCCGATTGTCTCCAAGTTGCACCTTTCCTCCTGCAAAAGAGCTTTCTCCAGAAGAGCAAGCATGCAACTAGGCACGGCCCCGCTTGACTCCGCTGTAATCACCTCGGTGTGGCCACCACCTCCGCGATAGCTCCTTGACGAACATCGCCGCCCTCCTACTCCTGCCGACAAAGACAAGTACTAAAACTCTCTTCTACTCCTTACCCTGCGCTCAGCCCAGCCTCCACACGTTCTCCAGCACAATCGAGCTTTGTGACTAACGGAGAACCGGTGAATCAAAGAATCCGGCACTGCCTCGCCGCACAAAGTAGAATCCTCACCACACTATATCCTCGGGACTCTTTTGAGTCTTCGATATATTTAAGTTTAGAGTTTAGACTGGGCTTTTATTTTTAGTCTTTCTCACGTTTTTCTTGTTTTTGTCGTTCTGCATGTTTCAGGTTGCGTGGAGAACACTTGCATCGATCGACACCCCTTTTGCATCGATCAACACAGTGCTCGTATCAGATAGTGCATGCCTAATCGCGCACTCAGAAGCAATCCGGACAAAGAGTTTTTGTTTCTTCGAAACCATGAGCTTGAAAAGTTAGAGCGAACAAACATGAAAACACATAAACTAGTGAAGATGTTGAATCCTAAAGTTGTGGTGTTGATTCAGGATGAAGCTGGTGTTCTGAGAGACCTTGAGAATAATGGCTACAACAATCAGGGTCATAAACTTGATTAGGAAGGAAACCCCATTGTAGTACCAGTTGTTGTTGCGGGCGCAGAACAAGCTGAAGGCATTGAACAAGCTGCTGGCGCAGTTATTGCACATGCGCAAGGGAATGCGCAAGCTGCGAGGACTCTAACTAATTACAACAGACATGACAAGTTCTATGCTAACAGGTCTGTGATCAGACCTTCTCCGATTCAGAGGAATGACTTCGAGCTGAAGACATCCTATTACACCCTTGTTGGAAAACATTTGTTTCATGGTCTTCCATATGAGCATCTTATGGACCATATCGAAATATTTGAGGATCTGGTCACATGAACGAAGAACAACGGAGTGAGCTATGACTTCCTGCACTGAAAGATTTTCCCACACTCTCTTGGTGGGGAAGCTGCAAACTGGCTGAAGCAAATTCCACCAGGTACTCTTACTACCTATGATGCGACCAAGAAGAAGTTCCTTCGAAACTTCTATGATGATGCGAGATCTGATCATATGAGGGAAGAGATTCTCCAGTTCAAACTGGGTCCTACATAATCTCTCAAGACTGCTTGGATACATTTCAAGATGTACCAACGCGATTGTCCACATCATGGTTTCTCTGAAGTTCAGCTGTTGAGCATTTTCTTCAGAAGTGTGGATTGGAGGTATTAAATGGCATTGGATGCTTCCAGCAATGGAAACTTCAACACGAAGTCTCCAGAGCAAGCTAAAGAGCTGATTGATAACTTGATGTCTAACAATAACACCAAGAATGTTGATTTAGAGAGGAAGCAATCAGGTGGAAATGTGGATGTAACTCAGATATCAGTAATGAAGAACAAGATAGATTATGTTCACATCATTCTGGTTGGAAAGAAGCAGGTCCACTGCTGCAGATGCAGAGACTTTTAAACAAGTTGATGAGTCTAAAAATGTCAACTACAAAGCTGGAACTGGTTTTCAAGGTCAAAGATATAGGAATCAGCAGGGGAACACTTCTGGTTACACTCCAAAGCCTGCATTCAAGAGACCTTTCTAACAGAACAGCTCATTCTCCAGAGACTATGGTTCTTCATCCTACTAGACTCCACCTCCACCTCCACCTAATGAGCAGTGTGAGATTAAAGCTATGTTGGAGAAACTTTTGGAAGGTCAGCAGAAGAGTACAATGGATTTCAATGGAAAGATCGATGCTCTGTACCTGGATTTGAATGGAAAGATCAAATATCTGAGCACCCATGTCAAAAAGTTGAATGTTCAGGTTCAACAGACTGTTGGAACAGTAAAAAGACAAGATGGAGCAGGACGAACACAACAAAATCAGAAGATACGTCAATTCTGTCTTTGTAGTGAAGGATTTCGAGCTGAAATATGAGCTGGACGAGCTTACAACAACATCACTCGAAGCTTATGGTTACTCTCGATCTACAGATGAAGTGTCGATCGATGCTAAGCCCGTGCATCGATCGACACCAGGAGAGAAGTAAAAAATGTCGAGTGTTAACGAAATTAGGAATGATGGAGTGACGAATTTGGTTGTCGCAAAGGGCTCAATTCAACCCAGCATCGATGGACACCAACATGGTGTCGATCGACACATACCTGACGCGAAGGAAAACTATTCTCTTGAGAAGCTAGAATCAATCGACGCATCATTTCCATCAGTCGACACTCATTCCAGACGAGCCCATCAACCTACAAAAGTGAAAGAACGAGTCTATAAGCCTCCCTTACCTTTTCCAAGAGCTCCTAAGAAGTCCAAACATGAACTGGATGAATCCAAATGCATGGCAGTGATGGATAAGGAGCTGATTGAGATCCCACTAGCTGATGTCTTGAGGAAACACTCTTCTCTGCAGAGATATGCGAAGAAGATGATCTCCACGGATGGAGATTTGAAAGAAGGGGTGGTGATGGTTTCTAAACAGATCAATTCAGTGCTACAGAACCAGATTCCAGTGAAGCTTCCAGACCCAGGAGTCTTTGTACTAGACCGTTTAATCTTCACGAACAACTTCAAGCATTCTCTGTGTGACTTAGGATCTGGTGTGAATCTCATTCCATACTCTGTGGCTATGAGATTGGGATTGATGGACTTCCATCCAACTAGGATCTCTCTTATCCTAGTTGATCGATCGAAGAGGATTCCATAAGGAGTCCTAGAAGACATTCCTATCAGTCTTTGTGGTGCTGAAATACGAGGTTGAACCGGATGAACCTCTGCTTCTTGGTAGATCCTTCTTGGCTACTGCTGGAGTAGTTATTGAGGTGAGGCGGGGTCTGATTGATCTCCACCTAGGAGATAAGCCTATACATTTCATGATGGATAAGCTGCAAAGATCCACCATAGATGGACAAACTTTCAGTGTTGAGGTGGAGCCTTAGACCCAAATTGAGGAGGACAAAGTGTCTGATACTGGAAAACAGAAAATGGTGGTTCATCCTGAGCCTACTCTAACATCTTCAGAGCCTACAAGTGCTCATAACCAGAAAGCTCCAGACATCTCACATCCACCAAAGCAAAGGTATGAATCCTCTTGACTTAAACCTCGTAACCACATTGCTGTGAATGCAGGAAAACGCAGCATCCCACCCACGCTTCGCTCCCACCCTGGTTCTCTTCCCTTATTCCTTGGTAAAGCTCATGATTCCAATGCTTATACACCACCTTGTATGAGGAGACATTCACATAGGTACTCTTTACCTCTGTTGAAACCCCCAGGAGCCTGATCACCTGCCCATAGTCAAGTTAATGACTAAAAACAAGCGCGTAGTGGGAAGCAACCCACTGGTGAGTTTGTAAATACTCAAATTTTGTTTGATTTTTGTTTGCTTTCATTTTTCTTGTTTTGTTGTGTTAAGAACGCGAAAACAAGTCATAGATGAGCAGCATCGATCGACGCATTTGTTGCATCGATCGTCACATTACTCGAACCAAACCAGATGTCGACCTAAGCTGGTGTCGAGCGATACCATCTGTGTGTCGGTCGACACATATCCCATATATAGGTAAGTGTTCTGACTTTTTCAGTCTCTATTCACTTTGATTATTGTTCTCTCGAGCCCAAGCATCTATAACACTGGGGACAGTGTTGTTTAAGTGGGGGGAGGTAGTTACTGAGACACCGTTTATTATTTTCTCAGAGACAGTTTAGTCGTTTTATTGAGTCAAACCCTTGTGTAGGAAACTAGAACTTTTTGAGGAAATCACAACAAGTGACCATTGGACAGACTTGCAGCAGATCTGTGACTGTTAGAAAACCCCAAATGGATCAACCTACCAAGGACACCCATATCACTTCAGGTATTCAGAGGATCCATTACTGACTTCACCCCTAACTTGACTTATTTTTTTCTCACCCTGGGCTTGGTATACATTGGATCGGATTCTTCTAGTAGTCCTGAAAGTCTTGTAAATATGTCTGAGTATGGTTCCCTTCTCCATTCCCTTCAAACAATAATAAAAAATGTGGTGAAATTATGAGGATAAGCTAGTAGCTTCGAAGTGATCACAGGAGTGGTAGAGACCCCTATTATCTCATGTGCTTCATGGAATGTGTCCAAAGTAAAACCCGAATAAAAAGGGAAGAGCAGCTGATAAAAAAAATAAATTGATACCCAAATGGGATAAATAAGCTGCTGAAGTGAAAAAAAGGGAGAAGAAATGAACCAGAAATTGACTGTCTTGTGATCAGGTGATGAGGGAATCAAGCCATCATCAACCAAGGAGCATGGAGAAGGCCACAACCAAGTCATAACATCCACTGTCCAAGCTACACTCCAAGCTGCTCAATAAAACTAATTGGATCCATTTATAGAAAGAACCATAACCAAGCAATTGGGAGCTTTGCAACATCAACAATGGAGACCAAGAGAGTTCATTAGACCATCTGAAGCTTCAACAAACAACATTCCATGCACCAGCAAGCCAAGGATCAACCAAGTTCACTATGTCCACAACTTGCCATATTTGGAAGCATTCACCTTTGGAAGATCAATTCAGCACCAAACCTTTTCCTATAAAAGCTACAATGTTTTGGGATCATTTTCATCAACTCTAGACATCATAAGCTGCTCCAGACCACACTAGAACATACACAATCATTTGAAGACTCACTTACCTTTTTTGGAGCCAAAAGAGATACAAAGCCAACAACTCTATTCCAAAGAAGGAATCTACGAATTCTTTGGCTTTCAAGATGTTTCAGAGATCCTCACTTAACCTCTAAAGCCATCCAGATACAAAGAAAAGCATCCATGCCTTGAAACCTTACCATATTTGGCCCAACGGCTAGTTTTTCATAAAGTTTCGATTTGTTTCTTATTTCTGGTCATTTTGACCTTTGAGAATAGCATATAAAGGCTTAGTTTAGTACATTGTATCGTTTTCAATCAATCAAGAATAAACAGAGTTTTTCGTTTTTGTGTTCATTAGATTCAATTGAGTGATTCATTGTTTCTTCAGAGTTTTCAGAATTAGTTTTCTTTGTGTGATTCAAGGGGACTGCTTCTGCCAAGGATTGAAAGACTCAATCAGCCCACTGAACAAGAGAGTTGTTCATCTACCCATCCATCTCCAACATCCATTCAAATCTGAGCAAGTGAGAGAGCTTCAAAGCCAGCACATGTTCTTCCATCCCCCACCATCCTAGTCTCTGACTATGAGGCTGCATCATCTGGTATCAGAGCCTAAAGGCTCCTAACATGTGTTATATATCCATCACTCTTTGCTTTCATTGACCTAGATTCATAGTTTCATTCATCTAGTTTGTGTTTCATTGCATCTTAAATCGGAAAAAAAATCATTCCGCTTTTGTCATCCTGTCTAGATGTGATATCCTGCCTAGTTTTCTGCTTGTTTCCATTGCATAATCAATTAGAAAAGACCATAAAAAGCGTTATGTGCATTTAGTATCACCATTAGATCATTATTGCATTCTGCATCAAAAACCAAAAAGAAATCATCATGTTATCATTCTGTTCAGCATCATCTCTTTAGTTGTTTCTGATTTTCATTCATCTATTGCATATTTTAAACCCAAAAACCATAAGATTTGCATCATTTTTGTGTTTCTGTTTGAGTTTAGTATTTCCAGAAGTTCATATTGTTCTTAAGAACCAGAAAACCCAAAAAGAAAGAGTTTACTTGTTTAGATTCGTTTTTCCCCTTTCTCAAGCCTAAAACCTGTTATTTCCTTTTCTATTTATTTGGTATCCATTTTTATTCTTGCTATTCGAATTTGAAACCCAAAAGTCAAAAAAAAAGTTAACTAGAAGTTTTTACTCTCTGATTTTTAACTGGTTGTTCAGAAAAAGGAAATATTATGTACTTCACCTTAATTTCGAAATTTTCCTTTATTTTCTTAAGGATCCATTGATACACTTTTTCCTTAACTTGTCACAGGAACTACAAAGCATGGGAGAAGAAGCTGCTGCTCAAATAACCATGAGTTAGTTGCTGGATGCAGTGACAGCTAAGTGACAGGTTAACGCAACTGGAACAATCCCAGCTTGCACAACAAGAAGAAGAAAATGGATTTGGAGATGCACCAGAAGCTATATATGTTGAGCCTAAACCACCAGACAATTCAAGGAGAACCATGAGACAACAACCTAATCTGCAACAACAACATGTATCATAATACTATAATTATTTTGTGCCACATATTTGTAGTTTTGCAGAAAGTAATTTTCCAGAGGACTATCTAGAATGGGAGAGAGACATGGATTACTGATTTTCATACCATAACATTCCAAAGGAAGAAAGGCTAGCCTATGCCATCAAACAACTCACCAGAACTGCATATTCTTGGTGGAAGCACGAGAAGTATGAAAGGTGGAAATATCAAGAAGGTGCAATCACACTTGGGAAAACCTGAAATGGGTCATGATCAGAAAGTATGTTTCTGCACTTCACTTGAAGGAAACCAGAGCACAATACCCTAGAATAAATAAAGAAACCTTTTTGCCTTAGCAAATTGCGTGTGAGTTCTGTCTGAATTCATCTTGAGAGTGAGTGAGAAGCTTCTCTTAAATCTGTCTTATCAAGGTTATGTCATAAACCTTGTGGCGACCATCGATCCATCTTCATTCATTCATTCCTTGATTTGTTTCTAAGAGAGTTACACAACCACCATAACAAATCCCATTCAACTCCATTCATTCCATCCATATCGGTCAAGTAAGAGAGCTATAAAGCCATTGCTTGTTCCTCCATCAACCTATCCATCTAGTCTCATCCGTGGGGCTGCATCATCTGGTTCATTCTGATTTGCATTTAGATTGTTCTGTGTTTTGTTATTGCATCCTAGAACTGAAAAACCCATAAAAATCATTATGTTTCAATCAGTTTAGTCATTCATCAGTTTGTATTCACTGCATTCTTATTGAAAAACCCATAAAAACTTGTGTGCTTTATCATTCTGTTTGATTCATATCTTTCTGTTCATTGTTTGCATCTTCAAATCAAAAACCCCATAAAAGAGTTCATGTTTTTTTTGTTTTACTTCCTAGTTAATTTTTCTTGCATTCATATTTTGTTTTGAAACTTAAAAATCAAAAGAAAAAGAGTCAAGTTTGTGTTTCTGTCCATTTTATCTCTTAGAGTTCTTGTTTTTATTTTCATAAAACCAGAAAAAGATTTTTGAAGAAGAAGAGTTTTTACTTGTTTGATTCGATTTTCTCATTACAAGACCAAAAAGCTGTTTGTTACCTTATTTGGCATCCTCAATTTTCGAAAATATTACATAGGCTCCTCCTCCTGTTTTGGACAGAAAAATTTGTTTCCCTTTTTAAAGACTCAAAAACCGTGTACCATCTTTACCAAAAAGGAAAAAACAATTTTGTTTCCCAAAACCAGCCAATTCTTTAACTTTTCAAAAAATCTAGACCAGAAACCAATTTGTTAGAGTTCCTACCAAGATCAACTTGATTTGAGCCAATCCTTAACCAGCTTTTCTGATTTTGAAGAGATTTTAACCGGTTTCCCAAAATTTGTTTCTTAACTTCCTAAAACCTGTTTAAAACGAGTTTGATCTTTTCTTTGCTTTGTTAAAGGGATTCAAAACAGTGTGGTTGATTGTTTGATTCTCTGAATTGCTTTTGGAGCTTGTGTGCATCAATAAGATCAGTGCATAGCTTAGTACAACTCATAAGCAGAAAAGTTCAGAACCTATTGATACTTGTCTGCTCTTGTATCAATCTTTCAGGTACTAAAACATGGAGGATGAAGATGAAGCAAGTGTCTACACTACCTCAGAGATTGACTTGGGTGATGAAGAGCACTCATGGAATGGAGAAGAAGAGTTCTCTGAAGAATCTTGGACAGAAGAAGCATCATCAGAAGCTAGCTTTGGTAAAGATGCTGAGCATGATCAGGAAGGACCCGAGCTTGAAGAAGAATCAAAGGGTGAGGACTATTATAGCACAAACTATGAAGATGATCATAATGATGGATAACCTGAACCAGAACCTCCATACCCTTACCAAGATGAGGACAGCTGTATGGAATGGTCTGAAGAAGAATCAGAGAGTGTCTATGAAGAAGAGTCATGAGCAGGAGAGAATGACTCAACAGCTGATAGCAAAGAAGAACCAGTATGTGAAGAAGCTGATTCCCAATGCTGTTTAAGTGAAGCTGAGACATAAACAAGAGAAGAGCCCATTGAAGAAACATGGGAGAACAACACCAATTCTGAAATCAGTGAAGGAGAAGATTGCCAAGGTGAGCTTTCTCAAGAAGAACCATATAACATCTGTTTTTCAGGTCGTGTGAAAGGACCAGAAGCTTATCTAAGGTGGGAAAGAGATATGGATGACTGGTTTCAAGCAAATCAAGTTCCAGAAGAGGAGAAGACCACCATTTCTGAAGAAACTCTAATTGAAGAAGCCTATCTAGAATGGGATAAGGATTCTTACCTCAGACATGAACTTAAGCTACCAGACCACACTTGGGAAGAGATGAAGCAGCTACTGTATAAGGAGTTTGTAGCATAGATATCCACAAAACCATACTACTCAAGGTGCCAAATTCCTAAAAAGCCAAGAAGATGGATCATGGAAACTCCTCCCAAGAAGAGTACCTGTTCTAAACCCAGAAAGATGACTTCCAGCAAGAAATTAAAGGCTGCGAAAGATGAACCAGGGGTGCCAAGACAGCAGAGGACACGAGCTGCCAAGGTCAGGAAGCCACATTTAACCACTCCTAAGAAACAGGAGCAGAGCAAAGAAGGACCACTGATTGACAAAGACATTGGAGAAAGTTCCAAACTCTTGCATCTTCAACCAGACACGCCAAGACCAGGATTTGATGCAGGGAAAGAAGAACTGAGCAGGAAAGAGCATGAGCAAACCAAAGTCAATAGGGAAGATCAAAGACCAGAGCAACATGTTTTGGTGATCAGAAAAGAAGATGACCAGGTCCAAACCGTCATACAACCCACTGAAGCTGACCATGTAAGTACAAGTATCATACAATTTGTTTTAGTTACTCCAAGAAAATATATGATGCACTTGTTCTTCCCAATGAGCATCTCTACAGATATAAGGTACAAGGGAGAAGAAAATGTGAAGAGAAGCTCATAACCAGCCCTTACACTAATTGATCAGACTGATCAAGGCGGTAGAGAAAAGGAGAACATCAAGGAGAAACCACTAGACCCAAGCAAAGACACCACATCTATTAACAAGGTAAGTCTCTCTTTGATACATTTCATTTCCAATGATTCAAAAGCTGTGTTAAAAAACTTGTTAAGGTTGCAAGAAGATGAGATATCACTTGCACAGGAAATTGACTCTAAGGAGAAGGATTCAAGTTGTTTATTTTGTAATAAATAGCCCACAATGTACTTGTCTCTTTGCCAAAGTGTTGAACATATTTCAGGTCTTAAGGAGAGCAGGAGAAAGACAAGCAAGGGAGACGCCATACCAGCTCAAAGAAGAGGAGTACTACTATCCTATCTTCTCAAAGGAGAACCACCAGACACTCCACTCATCACCAGACCACACACACATCAAGGTAAGACCCTAAACTCCCAAAGGAGAATGAAAGCTAACTTGCTTTCTCTTGATGCAGATTATTCAGTTTCGAGGTCGAAACCTTTTCAAGAGGGAGAGTATGATGAGGGCATCAAGCCATCATCAACCAAAGAGCATGGAGAAGGCCACAACCAAGTCAGAACAGCCACTGTCCAAGCTACACTCCAAGCTACTCAACAAAACCAATTGGATCCATTTATGGAAAGAACCATAACCAAGAAATCGGGAACTTTGCAACATCAACAATGGAGACCAGAAGAGTTCATTAGACCATCTGAAGCTTCAACAAACAACATTCCATGCACCAGCAAGCCAAGGATTAACCAAGTTCACTATGTACACAACTTGCCATATTTGGAAGCATTCACCTTTGGAAGATTAATTCAGCACCAAACATTTTCCTATCAAAGCTACAATGTTTTGGGATCATCTTCATCAACTCTAGACGTCCTAAGCTGCTCCAGACCACACTAGAACAGACGCAATCATTTGAAGACTCACTTACCCTTTTTGGAGCCAAAAGGGATACAAAGCTAACAACTCTATTCCAAAGAAGGAATCTACGAATTCTTTGGCTTTCAAGATGTTCCAGAGATCCTCACTTATCCTCTAAATCCATCCAGATACAAATAAAAGCATCCAAGCCTTGAAACCTTACCATATTTAGCCCAATGGCTAGTTTTTCATAAAGTTTCGATTTGTTTCTTATTTCTGGTCATTGTGACCGTTGAGAATAGCCTATAAAGGCTTAGTTTAGTACATTGTATCATTTAGCTTTCAATCAATCAAGAATAAACAGAGTTTTTCGTTTCAAAGAGTGTTCTTTGAGTTATGTGTTCGTTAGATTCAATTGAGTGATTCATTGTTTCTTCTGAGTTTTCAGAATTAGTTTTCTTTGTGTGATTCAAGGAGACTGCTTCTGCCAAGGATTGAGAGAGTCAATCATCCCACTGAACAAGAGAGTTGTTCATCTACCCATCCATCTCGCACATCCATTCAAATCTGATCAAGTGAGAGAGCTTCAAAGCCAGCACATGTTCTTCCATCCCCCACAATCCTAGTCTCTGATTCTGAGGCTGCATCGTCAGGTATTGGCTGAGTAAGAGTCCATGTGTCCTCTGATCGATATTCCCCTGGTAAGACTGCACCTAATTGATTATAGAAGTAAGTATGGTGATTTTGAATGCTATGAATTTATTGTGGAGTTTACTTGGGACAATTGCTAAGTGTGGGGAAGTACATTGTGGTCTTGATTTATGCAGGCTTGTTTTCATGTTGATCACTAAAGGGAATGTGTGTGTGGTGCTCCGACGACGAAATGAGTTACTGAAGTTTTCAAACTTCTTCTCCTGATCTTGGTTTTCTATTTGCTTGAGGGCAAGTAAATGCTAAATGTGGGGGAGTTGATATATCATGGTTTTAATGGGGTTTTAACCATGATATAAGCTTTGTTATTGAGTCTTTTACGTGTTTGGAGTCTTTTAGAGTCTTATACATGTTTAGGCATATTTGAAGATTATGGCGTATTTTGGAGCCTTAGGAAAGTCATGCTGAAGAACAGAAGCCAGAGACGATATTTGGCCCTAGCATCGATCGACACGGACTTGGAATCGGTCGATGCATGTGTCAATGAGAAGAATCGCTGAAATCACCGTAACCTTATCGACCCCGAGTATCAATCTATTCCAGTCCGATGTTCACATATCATTTAGTGTCGACCGATGCAACTCCTTAGCATCGATGGACACAAACGACATCAGATTGATACTCGCCGATTAATGAAGACTCTTGGAGATTTTTAACTTGGCCCAAAAGTTTCTCATAATTACAAAGAAGCCCCAAAACGTGTTTTAGCTATTATATTAGGGTTTTTAAGTCATTGTTTAGGCTACACATTCATACACTTTATTTTACATTCCGAGAGACTTGGAGCTTTTCTGGGGCTGATCAGATACTCGACAAAGAGAATATTTTGAACCCCTTTATTTCTTTTATTGATCTCTTTATGATTTCTTATTCAAATATGATTTCTGTTTCATTGATCATGTCTGAGTAATTCTCTAGTTAGGTTTAGAGATTTCATGGAATGTTAGGTTAATTGATTAATTGGGATTCATACTTTCTAGTTCTTTGTCTAGGTTGATCTTAATGCTAAATTTAAACTGGCCACTTAGATTATTGATATTAGGTTGATTCTCGCAACGAAAATTGGTTAATTAGCTAGAAAATAACCTAGGTGAGCAATTTGTCTATTCGCAAATAAATTTGGTTAAGGGATTTGTGAACGAACGAACCTGAGATTAATGCATGTTTAGAACTCTAGAACTCGCAAAAAATTGGTTTTCTAGGTTGTTAGACATAGTTAATATTCGAAACGATAGTTGGTTTGTTATGTCCTTATATTTAGTCAACTCAGGATGAACTACCATCTCTGCTTCTCCACTAATACACACTTTGTCCTCAGCAATCTGAACTTCTAGTTCCACCTCAACTCTGAAAGTCTGACCATCCACTACAAAAAAATATGGGCATTGATAGCACTTTAGGATAGCACGAATTCACTAAGTGCTATTGTAGAAGGTATGTTGGAATGAGATACTCTATTATAGCATTAAACTAATGCTAAGCCGTGTTTTAATTAAGCGAAAAACGAAAAATGAGATTTGGAGCCTAATATTTAGTACGCAAACGAGCGGTAACACTTAGAGGGAAACCAAACACTTAGAGGGAAAATTTGGTTTGAGTTTATTTTCGTAAGTGCTTTTATCAAGTTAAGAAAAGAAAAAACTCCTTTCATGATGTTAAAAAAAGATCATTCATCTCTCTCTCTCTCATCTATCTCTCGTCGTCGTCGCCACTCGTTTTAGCATTTTCTCTCGGACCATACGACGAAGCTACTTCTCTGCCGTTGACTTGTCCCTACCTCCCTGGGTCACTCCAAGAGATGTAATCAAAGGGGCTTCTTCGATGGTTGAGACGGGAACGGGTCACGAAGTGGTACAGAGTCGTCGTTATGATTGAGGAGCCATTCTCGGCTGTTTCTTATTCAACGATTCATATTCATCAATGGTGGTGACATAGAGAGAAGAGAGAGCAATCGATTTAGCAGGGATCTTTGACCAAAGGTGATAATTTTCGTGTTGATTTCCATCTGGGTTTTATGAGTATTATGTCTTGTTCTTGTTCGGGTCTTTCTTAGATTCTTCAATCGAATCAAAGACCCAATTTTTAATTTGGAATATTGGTATGGAATTCTTTTAACACATGTATCTGCGATTCCCAGATACGGACTAAAATGGTTGGATCAGATGAGAACAAACATGAAGCTATGGACCAATGAATCTACAAGGTATTATCGGAATCAAACAAGAAATCGAAACCCATATTTTGTTTGGTTCCATTGTTGATTTTACTGAAACGATTTTTCTGTCACTAGTTTGTTATAGAAGCACCATTTTTAAGACCTTAGTCCTCAGATTCATTTTGTCTCAGGTTCTTAAAGTATGGCGAAGCAGTCTTCGCTGTAAAGCAAGATTAGAGTCATGAGGTTTGAATCTCAAAACTATATGCCTTCTAATTAATCAAACAAATTTTGGTCGTTTATCTTGGTGCTTAACATGCCTTTTCCATTGTTCTCTTATAATCTCTAAGTTAAAGTTTTTGTGTTTTGGGCAGGGAGATATCGGGATACAAGAAGATGAGGAGGAGCAGAAGAATGAGTACGAAGAAGGAGTGAAGGTGTACAGAATCGAAGAGGATTTTGTGGTTTACTTAACTCCACAATGTCTCTCTTTCTCCTGTCGCTTTTCATGGTTTAATGGGCTTAGATATATACTACCTTTTACTCTTGTTTGGTTTACTTGCAGGAAGTAATCTCACATTCGACAAGCAAATCACATATGTTGTTAGATGAAGTAAGTTAAAGGTAAAACAGTGAGATTGTTGTCTTCATTCATTCATTTGGTATTGTTTGATGACAAACTATTAACTCTTTATTGTTGTCTTCTTCTTCTTTATGTTATGGAGATATTCCAGCTAATAATATGCTGATGAGAGAATGCCAGAAATCACCCAACAATGTCAGAGTCTGTTTTTGATTCCATCTCTGATCAGGAGAGTTCACGAGAGGAGCCTGAAACTGTGGTAAAGGAGATGCTGATGGAGTTCCCTAATGTTGGCAATGATTGAAACATGTAATTCCATATTGTTTTCACGACATTGATAGTATTGGCCAAATTCTCTGTGTTTCGATTTTTTTGGTTTAGATTCGGCACTAATCTCTACAATATTCTCGTGTTGCAGCGTCTGCCCAAAGCTTTCATTATGTTCCATCAACATCGGTACGTTCAGTCGGTAACTTATTTCTTGCTATGTTTTCTGATTTTGTTTTGGATTCGTTTGATTCATCTTCTTTGAGAGGATATTTGTAGCTAGACTAACACAATGCGAGCTATGCAGGGATTTTTCGCAGCATTGTATGCTTTGTTTGGTGCGTTTAATTCTTTCTCATTCCCCCTGTAGAGTCTCTTCTTCTTGCTTATACATTATTGCTGTAACATAAATTGTTATATTTGTTACAGAGTGGGAGAAAACACTGCAACTCATAGCTGTCATTGGCCTCGGTTTGGTATTCTTTTTGTTACTCCCTCTGTTCTAAGCTATAACCTTCAAATTTATCGTTTCTTTGCTTTGTTTCTCAACGTCTATGGACATTATGCTGACTATATACCAACGACTTTCATCCTATGATGACTCTGAAGACTTCAAGCAAGACGTCAGGTATAAAATCTTCAACATTGTTCGTAACATAAACTCAGGAAAGCCTCTGTATATTCTTAACAAATATTGTTTCTTCTTCTTCTTCATTAAGGCTGTTGTTTGCACCGGTGAAATTTGGAGCTCAGGCTTTCTCATGGGCTGCAGGGAAACTTGAGACAAATGGTGTTGGTCTCCCAACTGCTGCTTGTAGAATCCCTTATAAGTTACATAGTTACAGAGAATATATATAGTTGTTGCATGATGATGTTGTTTCACTTCTAAAGTGTTATCAAATCTTCGACATGGATTTTTGTATGTCTTTTTATTTGCAATGGAAAAATCAACCTTAAACCATTAATATAAAAGTGCCATTTCTTATATAGAATGAGATACGCAAGATATAATATTGAATTTTCTAAATTAAACAAACAAATTTTCTTATATAAGATAAAATTAGAAACTAACAATTTCTTCATTTTTAATTTAGGGTATATATAGAGTTTATATAAAACATAATTAATTTATTTGTAATTTTTTAACTAATTAGAAAATATAAAAATAACTATCTCATAATATTAAGTTTTGGTGATTTTTAATTACATAATCTATTGAAAAATTCAACTATAATAAAAATTAAAGTCTTATAAATATTTTGTTTAGGGTTTAGGGTATTGCTTGGTTATAGTTAGGATATTGGAGGGTAAATGTTTGATTAGTTTAGGATATAGAGTTTGAGTTTTTGATTAGTTTAGGGTATAGGGTTTAGAGTTTAAGGTATACAAATATAATTGTAAAGGTTTAGGGTATTGAAGAGTTAAGAGTTATAGTATTGGAGGGTAAGAGTTTGATTAGTTTAGGATATATGGTTTGAGTTTTTGATTAATTTAGGGTATATAATTTAGAGTTTAGGGTATAAAAATATAATTGTATAAGGTTTAAGACAAAATTGTAAAGGTTTAAGGTAATGTAGGGTTAGAGTTAGGGTATTGTATTGGAGGGTAAGGTTTTTTTTTAGTTTATGATATATAATTTAAGTTTTTGATTAGTTTAGGGTATATAATTTGGAATAGAGTATAATAATACAATTGTATAAGGTTTTGGATCAAAATCTTAGTTCTTAATGTTGCAAAACTAGAAACTTTAAACAAAATTAGAGCCTAACTGACAAAAACAAAATTAGAGCCTTTGGAGCCTAATTTTTCCCCAATTTAGAGCCTAATTTCATTTCAGCAGGAACCCAAAAAAAATTGGAGCCTAATTTTTCCCCAATTTCCACCTCTCTCTTCCTCTCCTTGACGAAACCACTCATTATCAAAAAGAGAAACATGATTCTTTCCTCTCTTCTCTCTTTCTCTGGTTTCTTTAACGACGACCTCTCTTTCTCTGGTTTCTTTAACGACGGCCGACAAGGCCACCGATCACTCTTTCAACGGTACTTCTCCTTCACCGGTCCTTCTCCTTCACCGAGACATCGGGTCAAAGAGAAATCGTGGTCTTATGCCATGGATTTCAATCAAGCAAGGTTAGTGTGCTTGAGTCTCTATGGTTATCAGAAGAAAAATTGGAGCTGTTATACTTGATCTGATTATATTTTGTTTGTGTTATTGTGCAGGTGAAGTTAGGGTTTTGTCGCTCTATCTACATCTCATCCGGCGGTTCTTCCAGAGGATCCTGATTCCTCATTCCCATACCGCTTCCTTCTCTCTGTCTCTGAACTTGACTGTTCATCAGATTACTTTGATTAGGGTTTGTGCTTGCTGATTTTTGTAGTGATTTTGATTACTTTTTCATTTTGTGTTATTAGTTAATTTCTAGAGAATACTTAGATCTGGTGTTTTTATTTAATGCTCTTTGAAATTGCAGATTTCTTCGTTGCAATAGCAGTAACCTGTGCTCGAGCGTTTGCATAAAACCAGAAACTGGAAAATACTCATTTACTCTATCCTGGCAATCAATTAGGATTTGAAGTTGTGTTTTGGTGTTAAAGCATATAGATTGTTTTTGAGAGGAACTATTGAATTTTTAGCAGAGAAGTTGTATTCTGCAACTTTCTAATTTCACAATAATCTGATGCTTAATCTGATGCTTAATATGATGCTTATTGATTTAGTGTGGGAATCATCAAGTTTCATCCTTTATTTATGTGTGTTCATCAGGTGCTTACAGTGACCCAAGACAGAGTAGTTGATTTTACTCGTTTCTTCACTTCAGTTGATCCTTCGTTATTACATGGTCTGGTCAGGGGAAAGCAAACACAGGACCAATCACAGGGAGATTGGCGCCAATATAAGGAGCAGCAAGGAAGATGCCGGACTGAGGCATGAGCTCCGACTGGAGATGCTTCTGCTGAGCCTCGTGGTCCTCTAACATCAATCGAGACTCAGAGACTTGAGTATCGTCCGTCAAGGTTTCTTCTGATCCGTTTGCATTGGAAGCCAAGTATTTTACTGAGCTTCGTGTTCTTAACAGAGATGTAAGGACGACTTGCAACAAATTAAGTCGCATATATATATATATATGTATTGTATTTTTTCTTTTTTTCTTTTTTGTATTAGGAGTTATATTTGTAGTTATAAATTAAGAATTGTATTTATAAATTTATGATAAATTATGTAATTTGTCTTTTTATAAATTTAATTTTATTATTAATTTTCAGTAATTAGAATAATATTCAAAATATCAAAAAACCAATCCTAATATTAATATGCAAAATATCATAACATATTAAATTAATGCCATCATAACATATATTATTGGATATAAAAACTGCTACAAAAGCTTATATCATGGCAAATATAACGAGTTGTAGTAGATAGTACTATAGCATATAGAGGTGTGGTACCAATATAGATTAGAGCATTATGTTTATACTATAATAGATTGCACCAACCATAGCAAGCTAAAATTAATGCTATTAAATTGCAATAATAACATAGCACGAAAGAAATGCTATTGTAGAGGGGGGGTCTATTATAGCTGCCGATGTCAGAGCGTTTGTGGAAACGCTATCTATTACATACCATAGCTTGTATCGTGTGCTATGAATGTTGATTTTTCTTGTAGTGATCTATGATGGATTTATGCAGCTTGTCCATCTTGAAGTTTATAGGCTTATCTCCTAGATGGAAATCAATCATACCATGCCTCACATCAATCAATGTTCCAGCTGTAGCCAAGAAAGATCTACCAAGTATCAGAGGATCGTCCATTTCTGCATCATACTTTAGTACCACACACTACAAGAAATATGAGTATTAGTAGCATTTGGCGGTACTACTAATTTACAAACTGCTACTAAAAGTGGCAAATTGGGACGTCAATTCTATTATAGTATTAAATCAACGCTAAGAAAAAAAATTATCAAATAGGAAGGCAAAAATCGATTATGGAACCAATTTTTTTTTTTATTGTAACATTTCTGTCCGCCAACACTTGCCAAATTTTGGTTTTGGCTAAATAAAGACTTTTTGTGTCAGTAGTTTTTCCCAAGTAATTCGTTCTCTTCTTGCCCGAAAAAAATTCCTATCTATCGTGTCTAGGATTTTGATCGATCGAGAAATTCAAAGAGAAGAGGAGGATAGAGATCCGCAGTGCCATGGTGTTAGGCATCTTAGCTTCTCGTCTTCGCCGTCCCAAAAACTCTACTTTCTTACTCCGCACCATCGTCTCCAAACCAGAGCTACAATCTTCTGAAGCCGTTTGTTCCAATCTTCGCCAATAGTCAGTACGATTGGATCTAAATTTATCTGCTATTATTCTTCGAATTGCTTGTTTTGTGACCTAACAATGCCTACTATTGCCTTGCCGAGTTTATCTTCTTGCAAGCACATCGTACCCGCCGTATCGGAGAAACCAGAGAGCATTGAATCCGTTGCAAACGAGACTCCTCGGCGGAAGAGAAAGCTGAGATCAGATTCAGCGGTGGAGGCGACGGCAGTCAATCTCTTGTCTGGAAATCCAGTCTCTACGCCAAAGAAGTGTAAATCTAATCGACGAATTGCTGTTTCCAATCACAGAACGCCAGAGAAGGTAAATTACTAATACGGATATGTCTGACTTCGGAGGAAAAAATCACTCGACAGCATCATATCATTTTCTTGCTGAAAGTGTATGTAATTGTTGGAATCAAATGTATCAATCCTCATTGGCTATATCTATTTACAGGAAGTTAAGCAAGAAAACTCTAATGTAAATCTGGCAAATCCAGTCAATTTGGCAGAGGAGAACTTATCTGATTATTTAGGATCCAAATCTAATTGGAACCCTAGAGGTAAACATAATTCATTTAATTCGTCAGTAGTCTACTTGTTTCTAAGGTCAAATGTTAATCATATAGGATAATATATAGATGAGGAGAAAATGAGAGCTGTGAAGGAGGCACTGCACGTATCCACAGCACCATCGACAATTGTTTGCCTTGAAGATGAATAAAGACGGGTGTCCGAGTTTGTGAAAGGCTGTTTAGATAAGCAGAAGGCAGGGAGTTTGTACATATGCGGTTGTCCAGGAACTGGAAAATCACTGCCCATGGAGAAAGTAGTACAACAAGTTGGTGATTGGTCGAAGCAGGTAACAATTATGTAGTTATACATTAACTTGTAATTTGTTAGTAATGTCGAGAAGACTGAAAATTGAATATGTGAATTTTATCATGCCGGGTTGCCACGCTTGGACACATTGTCTGTGAATTGCACTTCACTTAGGAAAACAACATATATTTTCAGCAAGGTATATAACTATACACCTCAATATTCTTGATTTGGAGCTGGATATATTTGATGCTTACGTTTATTTTCCAGATACTTGAGATAGAGTCCTTGAAGAAAGACAACTGCTACACTTCACCTCTACAACATCTTCAGAGTTTTTTTTCTCAAAAACAAGAGTCCAGCTCAAGAATGATGTATGATTGTTTCTTCTTCTGTTATGCATCAATTACCTATCATGGTCTTACGAGGTTGTCATTAATCAAGTTCGTTTCCAGGTTAATAATTCCTGATGAGATGGATTTCTTGACACAAAAGACGGAGGAGTCCTGCATGATCTGTTTATGCTAACAACTTTGCCATTTTCAAGATGTATACTTATAGGTACAGTCTTTTAGCGGTTGTTGTTATGATTCAATTCATATATGTATTCACCTCTGACTATTGGCGAAGATTGGAACAAACGGCTTCAGAAGATCGATCCAATCGTCTACTTTCTTACTTTTTTTTACTTCTGATTTTTGTATATATGTTAGTTTAGAACTTGTTTTGGTTTATGTATATTTTGGATAATACATTAAATAATGTATGTTTTATAAATTTAATTCAATATAGAATGTGTTGAACTTTTGGTTTCTTTCTTTTGTGTGCTGTTTTTCTCTATGTTTTTCATGTTGTTGGAACACTTCTCTTTATGTTCCAACACCTTCTTTCATTCTCTTTCTCATTGCAGCGGAACTCACTTTGTTTCACTCTTTATCTCTTAGTGTTTTACTCTATCTCTCGTACTCTTTTCATTCGTGTGTTTAGAGAGAACAAGAGAAACACTTTAACTCATAATACTACATCTTTAACATTGATCATTTGGATACTTTCTTACAACATCACACACATATACTTATAGTAGATTTGTCTATCTACTACACACACTTATCTCTAACAACTATTACTAGTCCATACCTCTACTTTAGGCCTTAGATTATTCTTACAAGCAAACATAAGCAACCTTACTTTTATCACCAACAACTCCAATAAATCTTACCAACTCCATTGGCTCTTCTTAACTTAGTTAGCTTCTAACTCTAACTAGTCTTTATTCTTCTTCATGTGTAACTTCTTGTTACACATTCAAACTCCTCCTTTGACTTCTTCTTTCTGTCGTTGACTCTTGCTTCCTCTTCTTCTTTGTTCTTGACACATCTTCTTCCTTGTGCAACACTCCTTCTTTGTTTGTGTCATCTTCTTCTTCTTCCTTTGAGCCACGACCTTTGCTTTATCCTTTTCTCTTCTTCTTCATCTTCTTCTTTTCTGATCATGAACCTTGTGTTCATGTCATCTTCTTCTTCTTCCTTGAGTCACAACCTTTGCTTGAGGTTCTCCTTGACTCTTCTTCTTCTTCATCTTCTCTTCTTCTTCTTCTTTTTCCTTGAGTCACGACCTTTGCTTGTGGTTCTCCTTGACTCTTCTTCTTCATCTTCACTTCTCTTCTTATTCTTTGTTGTAGGTTTAATCATAGGTTCAATCTCAACAGAATGTTATTTGTAGATCAAATTGCAATGTATATTGTATGTAATACAAGATAAATAAATATAAAAGTTTAATGATACACAAGAGATATAATTATCAAATTAAACAATTGTTTATAGAAAATGTTAGAATAAAAATTTTACATAGAGTTTAGGGTATTGTGGTATAGATTTAGGGTTTAGGGTATTGGAATATTGAGTTTAATATTCATACTTAAAAATATATATATTTTTTTTTAATATATTATTGTTAAGTATTAACTTAAAATATTAAATATATTCTAACCCTAAACCCCATATTCCACTAAATTTTTTAATATAGAGTAGTGACAGTATGTTAGTAGTGAGAACAACATTCTTGGATTAAAAAAAAAAACTAATATAAATTTAGGATATAAATAGAATTTAGGGTTAGGATATTAACTATAAACTAATATAAAAGCTAAAGTCCCACAAACATTTTGTTTATAATTTAGGGTATTAGAGGGTTAGGGTTAAAGTATTGAAAGGTAAAATTTTGGATTAACACTTGCAAATTATGTTGTCATTAGAGGGTTAGGGTTGAAATATTGTCATTAAAAGGTAAAAGTTTTTTGAACTAGCTTTTGTAAACTTGAATTTTTTATATAATTTGTACTTAATATAATGTAATGTTTATTTTTATTAAAATAATATTTTTTATTTAGAGTTTAGGGCATTGTAGTATATATGTTTAGGGTTTAGGGTATTTGCATATAGAATTTAGGGTTCACACTAGAGCTAGTTATACAAATATGTTTTTTTTCAGAAAAAACAAAATCAAATCTCAATTTCATTTTTAGTAGAAACTGACATAAATTTATATTTTCTGAAAGTTTATAGTCATAATATCTTCTCTTTTTTTTGGGTCGAACATAACCACAAATATTTTTTTTTTGTGTGTGCCAAACCCAAAAATCTAAAATTTAGAATTTGCCGCTTAAATTTCAAGGGTGAAATGTGTTTCCCTCTAATTATTTTTGACAACTATTTTAACCACAAACCATTACTCTCTCCCGCCGAAAACCTAAGGCAGTTCCTTTCTTCTTCCTTCGATCTTCTCTCTTTTGAATTGTTCTGTTGTTTTTTTTCTTCATTTGGTCTCTTCTATACGTAATTCCTTTTCTGGTTTGCTTATGGGTGTCGATTGGGTTAATCTCGTGGTTCTGTTTTTCGGTTAGATTCGTAAGCGGAGGAGACCAAACGGAAATGAAGAAACTTTGAAATCGATGCGATGAAGTTTGTAACACGAAAATCTACCTGAGAATTTTGATTGGAGAGATCATGGAGCAGTTAACCCCGTCAAAAACCAGGTATTGTACTCTCGATCATTGATGCCTTATCGATTCGATTACTGTGGGTGGGGGTTTGCTTATCCATGATAAATAGATCGACTTCAACTTGTATAAACTTATCAATTTGATTTCTTATTTTCTCCATCAATCTGCGGTTGTATCGATGAATATTCCTCTGATTGGTGTACTAATCTTCGTGTGCCACTAGGGTTCTTGCGGCTCATGCTGTAGTTTCAGCGCCACCGGAGCTTTGGAAGGTGCCAACTTCCTCGCAACCGGCAAACTCGTGCTTTCTGGGTTTGTAACTTTGAAATTTCGTAGGTTCAGGATTATGAAGTTAGAGTCTGATTTATGTTTTTGTTACTGCCCATGTTATGTTCGCTGAATTGTCTATAAGAACTTTGAGCTTAACTCTTCAGGGCAGAAGCAATTCCAATGGGGAAGAACAACGTGTGTCTTGGTACATAGCAACTTTGGTGGATTGATCTTTCTTGCTCATGTCTCGTTCCTCGCTACTTTAACCTCTTTCATGTTATTGTTTACAAGGTTAGTTTTCCAAGTCCTATTTGATCTCAAAATGTTCCCCAATGATGGGGTTTTCGTTTTTTGGTTTATTGTGGTCCATTCTCAGCAAAATTATGTCATTTTGGGGGATAATTATGGTTTTGAATATCGGTGGTTGACTAACTTTGCTCTGCCAAAAATAGAAAGAATTGGAGCAATTAGATCACACATGTTGATCTACTCAAGAATTCAATTTTTATCTTAGTTGTTGGTGCTAACCTTTTAGATCCATCATTGTATACACTAATTTGGGGTTTGAAAGGATTTAAATCTGATGCTGTTGAGCTTTGACTGTAGTTTGGTTAAATGTCAATTCAAGAGATCTTTCTTAAGACTCAAACAGTTCTGTTTCTATGTGATCTGAGTTTGGTTATGTTTTTCTTACTATTTGGATTTCTTTTTTGATGAAACTTTTCTTTTCTTCTGACATTTCAATAGCGAAATGCAACAGAGCAGAGATAGCATTGTCTCTGCTCCGGAAGAAAAAACATGGATTCGATAAGGTAAAGACATCATTTTTTATATCAATGTTTCATTTGTGTTGTTCAAGGTCTTAAAACCCCATTTGTTAATTAATGTGTTTTTGGTGATTATAGAACTATTCTTCAATCATCTCTCTTCACCCTGAGACACTACAAGGAGGAAGAATAGGGACACTTGTGATAGAGTCAAGAAGGTTGTTCAGGCGCATCCGCTTTCTCTCTGATGGTTTAGGATTGGAATAATATTATTGTCCTTAGTTAGTTTTATTTTTTCTTAAGTTAGTTTAGGACTTGGAATGATATTATTGTTTATGTATTGAATGATTTATGGAAATGATGTATGTTTTTATAAATTTAATGTAATAGAAATTATATTTAAAATCCGAATTGCAATATATATTTTAGCTAATACTTTTATATAGCATATGATAGATGCTATAATAGGTGCTCAATTCGACAAACAAAAACGTCACGAAAACATATTCACTGGCACTGAAAATGTGTCATCATAATTTATACTACAGCATGGAAATATCGTCATAGAAAACTGCATGATAGCACTACACATGTGTTATAAAATAATTTCCGATAGCGATTATATAATGCTACAATATGTCCATTTATTATAGCATTAAAAAAACGCTATGGTAGGGTGGGGGTCTATTATAGCTGCGGCTGACATAACGTTCATGAAAACGCTTCCAAAACCCTATGGTAGCGTTTTCTGTGCGCTACTAATGCTGATATTTCTTGTAGTGACAAAGTCTATTGTATCAAACAATCTCCAACTCTGATGGGGATTTCCTCAACAAATCCTTTTGAAATCATTTTCGAGTGATCAGCTAGAATCAAAGAGATCATACTCGGTTGAAATTCCATCAGCCCCAACCTTACAACCACATAGTATGACATAAGGTCCACACCAGATCCCAGATCACACAAAGAATGATTAACGTTGTCCATGAAGATGGAACAGTCTAGCACAAAGACTTCTGGGTATGGTAGCTTATATGGGATCTTGTTTTGCATAAAAGCACTAACTTACTTGGAGATCATCACACCCCTTCTTTTAAATCTCCATCCAGGGAGATCATTTTCTTTGCATACCTCCTCTGACAAGGAGTAATCCTCAAAGCATCAATAAGTGGAATCTCAATAAGCATCTTATCCACCATTGCCTTAAACCTAGCCTCATGCGGCTCATTTTTGGACTTCATAGGATGCTTAGGAAATGGTATCGGGTTTGTAGACCCTCTCTGATGATGTTTCAGTCTTTTTGACTCGTCCGAGCTTGGTGCCGACCGACACTGAGGGTGTGTCGATTGATGTTGGCTTAAAAGTACTAAAGTTTGGCTTCAGGTTTGATGGGTGTCGATCGACACCAAATATTCTCTGTCGATCTCGGCGATTTTGTTCCGTCAAAACTTGAAATTTCTTCCATGCGGTGCTGGTGTCGACCGACACTGACGGTCGACACCAATTTTCCTGTGTCGATCTCGGTCCGTCAAAACTGGATTTCTTGAGAATTTACTCAGGTGTCGGTACGACACCGATGTTGCAGGTTCAAAATCATATAGATTTTTCCCATCTTCGTAGCTCACGAATCCTGCTTCAATAGCACCTCTTATTGGCTATGGACCTACCTCTCTTTTACTCTGAACATAGACATCATTGACATATTGCTTTGGGTTCTGCTCAGTTCTTCCTAAAAGATATCCTTCTGGCCTTTTCAGAGAACAAGAAACATGAGCCACATGGATATCCAACTTCTTCATATGAGTGCTCAGTGACTCAAACTTCCCATTCAGATCCAGATACATAGCATCAATATTCCCATTAAAGTTCATAGTGATCTTCTGTTGTCCTTCGAGAATCTGCTCCATTATCAGTTTTATCTCATTGTCTGGTCTTGCTGGAGGTGGTGAATGATAATAATAATTAACATAGTATCTAGTGTACCCACTGCTCTAAAATGGCTTCAGATAAGTTAGCTAAAAATTGTACCCAAAAGAGTTTTGATTGCATGTGAAGGCACCTCTGTTGTTCTGCAGATATGTGTACTTCTTGTTTTGAAATCAAACTCCATTGATGTAGTTCACATACTCCTAAATAGTCTCATCATGTGGAGCAAAGTGGATTGTCTTCTTACCCAAAAGATTATTGTGTATTGAATCTAACTTGGCATTTACAATAGAAATCTCACTTTCTTCAATGCTTTCAGCTTGCTTCCTCTTGAAGTGTGCATTCTTGGTACTATTACTAGAAGCTAAGTTCTCAATCAGAATGTAAGCATCTTCTGGGTACATTGTGTTTAAGTTTTCATTGCTCGTAGCATCTAGAGCCATCTTATACCTCCAATCAACACTTCTAAAGAAGGTTCCCAGCAGTTGAACCTCAATGAACCCATGGTGTAGAAAATCTCCTCTGGTAAGACTTAAATCTGATCCAAGCAGCCTTGAATGCTTCTGTTGGACCATGCTTGAATGTGGAGATCTTTGTCCTCAGCTCCTCAAATTTACCATCATAATAAAAAAAATGAGGATTGCATGGTCCCTTTCCAGGTTGTCAGAGATCCTTGTGCTAACTGCTTCAGCCAACAAGAGTGTGAGGGAAGAGCTTGCATAATAGGTAGTCATTGGAGACTCCATTGTACTTTATACTTGTGACCAAGTCTTCAAACCTCTCAATATGGTCCATAGGATGCTCATGAGACAGTCCATGAAACTGATACTTACCAACCAGAGTGTAGTAGGCAGTTTTCAACTCCAAATCATGCTTCTCAAAAGTTGGCAGTCGAATTGCAGACTTTTTAGTGTAGAACTGATCAAACTGTTGTAATTTGCAAGTGTACGCCGCGACCATATTCTCCTTCCAATCTATGGGCCTGCTGCCTATTCCCAGCGTATGGGATGACATGTACAGCTATGGGTTTTCATTCTCCATTGAGTCTATGCCCTTGTGTGTTGCAGATGTGACCCTCTTAGTCTCGTAGATCACCAGCTTCGTCGCGAGTTAGAATCACATGATTCATTATCTCTGATGGCTTCTTATCTTTGTGGTTCGTGAGCTCTAACTTTGCTAGCTTCTTATTATTGAGATGTACTAGCTGTTGACCCTTGTTGCTCATGGTTCTACGATTAAGCATGCAACTGAAACACGAAAGAAGAGAGAAGAAACGCGTAAGTAACAAAAAGAAAAATAAAATGCCTAGTCGATACTACTCATATCTATTAGCACTTAAAGATTCTCAGAGAAATGGTGCCAAAAATTTGATAGGTCAAGTTTAATTCCTAAGATCTAACTACAAGTGCACATCAAATCAGTTGTAGTATATAAGGTATCGAACAAAGGATCTCAAGAATGTGCAATAGATTATCGACTTGAGTCAAGCTACGCATACATATTATAATGAAAGCAAGTAAACAAGGCAGTAAACGAGATGTAAAATCAAAAGGAAGAAACACTAGGCTCGGGAAATCTTAGGAAATCAGAATGATCAAATCATCCAGTCAGTCACGATTCAAATACAATGCTCTAGATTTAAAAATACAATGGTAAAATTAACCAGCTTTCGCTGCTGAAATTATCTATGTCTAACCACCTATGAAGCCAAAAATTTTTGTGAATCATAAAGTGTAAACATGCAATTATTAAAGGTTTGTTATGTTCACAAATTCCCTAAACCAAATTTCTTTGCGAATAGGCAATTTTCTCACCCTAGTTCCTTATAGATAATTAACCAACTGTCCTTGTGAGAGTCAACTCGTGATTAATAATCTAAGTGGTCAATTCAGCTCAAGAATTAAGAACAACCTAAGTTGAAAAATTAGAAGTTATGAATCCTAGACAATCCATGAAATCCCTAAAGAGAAACCCTAAACATAACTAGCAACTATATTCATACATGATCGATGAAACAAAAAATTATAATAAGAATAGATTGCATAAAAGAAATCAATAGAGAAAAACTGGAGTTCGAAATCTCTAGAGATAAGCCTTAAAAGCTCTGTTATAAATCTCTATGGAATAAAAATAAAGTGTAAGCCTAACAATGGCTCAAAAACCTAATATAATGATAAAACATGATTTCGGATTTCTTGTAAATATGAAAAACTTATGGACCAAAGTGAAATTCTCCAAACATCTTTTAATTACTCTCCCAAGTCTGTGGTCATGGTCGGTGTCGATCGACACCAATAATGTAAATCGGCACCATTTCATCTTTTCAGCAACATCCGCTCCAAAGTTCCCAAAATCTCCAAAGTAGCTCCAAACATGCATCAACCTATAAAGATCCTAAAAGACTCTAAAAACAGTGAAAAATTTTTATATACAAGACACATATCATGGTTAAAAACACACACTACAAGAAAACAGGAAATTAGCGACTGGAGTTTGCGACTAATCCCGCAGTAGCAAAATTTTGCGACTAAACTGCGACTGATTTGCGACTATTTAGTGACCCAAACATATTAGTCGCAAATCAGTCGCTATTTTGCGACCAAAATATTCAGTCGCACTTTTGCGACTGATATGCGACTACTAATAAGTCGCTAAATGGTATTCGCAAATCAGTCGCTAAATAGCGACTGTTATGCGACTAAGCGGCGAGTCTGTGAAGAAAAAAGCACGTGTAATGCAATCGGAGTTAGGTGTACCTGTTTTGTACCTAATTTTAGCGACAAAATTATACAATCGCTATTAAGTCGCAAATCAGTCGCTATTCAGTCGCAACAAAAACTATATATATGCAACTCCACATTTTCTTCTCTTCAGTCGAAAACATAATATAAGTTTTGAAGAAAAAAAATTGGAAAGAAAATAAGGGGTTTTTTTCAAAAAAATGTCCCGAAATTACAATTATAGGGAGTGGATGTATAAGCAGATCGATTAAGAGACGAGAAATTTCTCGGCAGAGTTCGAAGCGGAAGTGAATCAATTCATACAATTTTCAAATAATCAGCCTCTAGCTCAGAGCAATGGCGGTAAGTTTTGTTGCCCCTGTAATCGTTGCAGAAATGACAGATGTTTGCCAGGGAGAAAAGTTTTGTTTCATTTGTTTAGTAAAGGATTTATGCCGGATTATTATGTTTGGTATAAGCATGAAGAAGATATCGAAATGGATTTAGGAACGAGTTACGTTAATACAACCCATATAGGTGGGAATGAAGAAGAAATGGGTAATGTAGTAGAAGATACTTTTTTGGATATGGTGAATGATGCATTCCAAGGTAACTAGCATCATCAAGATGATTATAACTATAATCAAGATGATAGTTATCTGAATGATCAAGAACCGGTACGTAACCATCCACAAAAGTTTCACGACTTGTTAGAAGCTGGGAAAGAACCATTATACGAGGGTTGTCGTGAAGGTCACACGAAGTTATCCTTAGCTGCTCGGTTTATGCAGAATAAGGTAGATTATAACATGAGTGAAAAGTCTGTAGATTCGTGGGCCTCCTTGGTTAAAGAGGTTTTACTAGATGGAAATCAGGCAGCCGGTTCACATTACGAGACAAAAAAACTGATGGGCAATTTAGGCCTCCCATATCATAAAATTGATGTTTGTGTAAACAATTGTATGATCTTCTGGAAAGAGGATGATAAGTGGGAGGAATGTCAATTTTGTCGAGCACCAAGATACAAGCCTAACACATGACGACGTTCACGAACCATAATACCATATAGTCTTATGTGGTATCTACCTATTGCCGACAGATTGAAGAGAATGTACCAGAGCGAGAAGACTGCAACGGCAATGAGATGGCATGCTGAGCACCAAGCAAAGGAGGGGGAAATGTCTCATCCCTCTGATGCTGCGGAGTGGAGATATTTTCAAGATCAACATCCCCGGTTTGCAGAAGAACCTCATAACGTCTATCTTGGATTATGCACCGATGGGTTCAATCCATTTGGAATGACTCGTAATCATTCGTTATGGCCTGTGATATTGACTCCTTATAATTTCCCCCCTGTTATGTGCATGAAAGAAGAGTACATGTTCCTTACAATACTGAATTATGGGCCAAATCATCCGAGAGCCAGTCTCGATATTTTCCTGCGACCTCTTATCGAGGACTTGAAACAATTGTGGTCAAATGGAGTTGATGCATACGATGTCTCCTTGAATCAAAATTTGAAATTAAAAGCTGTGCTGATGTGGACGATAAGCGACTTCCCGGCGTATGGCATGTTATCAGGATCGACGACCCATGGTAAACTTTATTTTCCAATTTGCATGGAAGATACACAAGCTCTTTATCTACCCAGTGGAAGGAAGACGTGTTGGTTTGATTGTCGCATAAGGTTTCTTCCTCGAGGCAATCCACTAAGAAAGAATAAAAAAGACTTCTTGAAGGGTAGATCCTCTATGAATGATAACCGCCAGAGTCTTTGAACAGTGATCAAGTTTATACCGAGAGGATAAAAGAATTCAATCCTCTGAAAACGTCTGAGTGCGGTGGAAATGGTCATGAGAAAAGAAGCCTGGATATGGAAAGTGGCATAACTAGCACAAAGAAAGCATCTTCTAGGAGTTGCCGTACTGGACGGACCTCAACCTCTGACATAATCTTGATGTGATGCATATAGAGAAGAATTTTTTTGACAACATCGTTAATACACTTATGAGTGTGGCGGCAAATTGAAAGACAACGTCAAGTTGAGATTGGATATAGAATGGTTCTGTGATCGGGCACACTTACATCTTGATGCGAATGGTGAAGCTCCTTTTCCAGTATACACTTTGGAAGAAGTCGAGAGAAAAAAGATTATTAGAATGTGTGAAAACGGTACAATTCCCAGACGGTTATACATCAAACTTGGCTAGTTGTGTAGATTTCGACAAGGGAAAGTTTTTGGGCATGAAGAGTCATGACTGTCATGTTTTTATGGAGCGGCTAATTCCATTTGTCTTTGCAGAACTCCTAGAACGGAACGTCCACCTTGCATTGTCAGGTATTTACATATAGCTCTACGAATTGGTATACATAATATATATGATTATATTCCCTTATATCACTAACCTTTGGAATTGATGAATATATTATTTAATCGTAGGGGTTGGAGGATTCTTTCGTGACTTATGTTCCCGAACTTTGCAAAAAGATCGCGTCCAAATTCTAAAACAAAACATAGTGTTAATCATATGTAATTTGGAAAAAATCTTCCCACCATCATTTTTCGACGTGATGGAGCACCTGCCTATATATCTCCCATATGAAGCTGAATTAGGAGGCCCTGTGCAGTTTAGGTGGATGTATCCTTTTGAATTATTTTTCAAAAAGTTAAAAGGAAAAGCAAAAAAATAAAAGATATGCGTCAGGATCGATTGTTGAATCATATATCAATGACGAGATAGCTTATTTCACAGAACACTATTTTCCCGCGCATATTCAAATGAAGTCAAGGTATATGGTATATATTAATTCTAATGTGATTTTGTATACTTTTTACACACAATTCTAATGTGATTTTCTTGTCACGATCTTATCTGGTCATAGGTTTACAAGATTCGATGAAGGCGAAGTCCCCGTATATCATGTCTCTGATATACCTGATATATTTACTCACATAGGTCGCCCAAGTGGGGAAATGAAAGAAATATGGCTTTCGGAGAAAGACAATCATTGCGCACATGCATATGTTTTGCGAAACTGTGAATATTTCCAGCCTTTAGAGAGGTATATATAAATCATTTGTTGGCATTTCTCAATTTATATATTTTAACATAATCCACTATGATTACTCATATATATCACAGTATGTTCGAAGATTGGATTTCCGCTAAATATCCAGACCTCTCTGAGAAAGAACTCTCCGTGAAAAGAGCTGACGAATATTCCATATGGGTGAAGTATTATGTATGTTTAAACAATTAATGTGCTTTTAACTACGTCTATAATTTATATATTATGTTAATAAGTTGTGCATAAATATGCAGGTTCATTACTGGAACGACACAAATCCTTTTCCTTTATGGGTCCAGGATATAGTGCATGGACCGGTGAATAAGGTCAAAACCTGGCCCATCTATTTCACAAGAGGATATGTGTTTCACACCCAAAATCATGGTATGGGACGAAAGACATGTAACTATGGGATATGTGCTAAAGGCGAAAACTATAGTAATGCTTCTCATGAAGCTGATTTCTACGGGATCTTGACTGATATAATACAACTAGAGTAGGAGGGGACGGTCAATTTGAGAGTCACACTTTTTAAGTGTAACTGGTATGACCCTGTTATTGGTTGAGGCACTCGGAGGAGCAATGGCGGTGTTGTTGATGTTCTTTCATTGAGAAGATACAATAAATACGAACCATTTATTCTAGGTACGTATGAAGATATACATATTTAAATGTGAGATCATATATGTATATATATATATATATGTTAATCCATTGAGTTATGCTTTTACATTTTGATGTTCTACAGCCTCTCAAGCGGATCAAGTTTGCTATGTCCCATACCCATACCGAAAAAACCGAAACTATTGTGGCTCAATGTTCTCAAAAGTTTCTCCGAGGGGAAATATTTCAGGAGAATATGAAGACAAAGAACCGACTCTTTTGCAAGAAGTAAACGATGATGTTGTGATGTTGACTACGATTGAAGATCTTGTAGTCGAAAATTTGGTACATCGCGAAGCAAGCCCAATTCAACTCGATCATGATGTCCGAGATGAGGAACCAGAAGATGAATTTCAGTGTAATTTATCGTCTTCTGATGATGATGATGAAGTCGAAGAAGAAGCCTATTAATTAAATTTTGTGTTTCGATGTAATTTTCAATTCGGTGTTAAATTAGTATTGTATTATTATGTATGTACTGCACTAGATTTCCTTTTTTTATCAAAATATGAACTAGATCACTAAATTATTTAGCTTAACCCGCCAAATTTTCTGATTCCCACCTAAACCTAAATAATTTTGGGCCCAAAATTTGGGTTTAGCCCGCCTAAACATTTCCCATCTCGTCTCTGTCATCTCTCGTTTCTCACGCCGGATATTTCATTTCTCTCCGATATCTCGTCTCTCTCGTTTCTCTCCATGATCTCGTCTCTCTCGTTTCTCTCCGATATCTCGTCTCTCTCGTCTCTCCGATTTCCCGTAAACCCTAACCCAAATCTCATCTCTCTCCCTTCTGATTCGCCAAAACCGTAACCCCAAATCTCGTCTGAAACCCTAATCTAATCTTACCGATGGGTGGCCGTGGCAGAGGAAGGGGAAGAGGCGGAAAAGGAGGAAGAGGTGGTGGCTCTAACAACGCCGGGAAATAAATACCCACCGATCCCAGTGGTTCTACTCCGTCGAATCTAAGACCCGTCAAGGCACTGCGTTTACCAAGTTGGTACGAATTCACGCCGACGATCCGTCAACAAACCCTCTGTCTCTACAACAAACTGTGTCCCAGACTTCGAGCGACCACCGGTTCCTGGTGTAAGAGACTACCCACTGCCGACGATCCTCTTCTAGACGAATACGAGCGCAACTGAAGCATCTCCAAGGTCAGTCACTCGACAGGCTATTCCGGTACAGTCTCAGCCTATACAGTCTCCTGGTCAGCCTCTTCTTGTTCATCCTGGTGGTCAGCCTCTACGGTCTCCTGGTGGTCAGCCTCCACCGTCTTCTGGTGGTCAGCCTCAACCGTCTCCTAGGAGTTCTCAGGCCCAAAACTCACACAACGACCAAGAGGATGACGACTTTGAACATCCAGGAGCACCAACTCTCTCCGAAGACAGGCTTGCTAAAATCACGGCAATGCTTATGGAGCCAGGCAGGGGTCTCTATACGACTGTCCTTTCTCCCACTCTGGAGCCTGGAACCACTTGGTAAGAGTTTGTCTGGGTGAATTTATTGTTTTGTTTTTCGAGGTTGGTTTCTGCAAAATTGTTACTTCAGTAATCGTTGTTAATGAGAAGGATTTGTATTATATTGGGAGTTCTTAGGAGCTATGTGGCTTGTCGATCCCTGTTTGTGTTGTCTCCTTTCTTCTTATTTTGTTGTCATTTGCATATTAAGTTTGAGATGTTTGAAATGCTAGTCTGGTTCAAGTCTGTTATCCACATTTGCATATTAAGTTTGAAATGTTTGAAATGCCATGAGTTTGAATCTTTGCTGGTTATCGGATTGAAAGAAATTCTTGAGTTAAAGCTTATTTGATGGATCTTTTTAGGTTTTTTTCTTGTCTCTTGGGTGAATTCATATTTGATCAAGCATAAAATGTTTTGGTATGCTAACCTAGTCTACTTGCAGGTTCGGCTTTGACAAGTCAAAACTGACCAGGAAAATTACCAAGGTCATGACAAACAAGTTTGACGGGGCTTACTACAGTTGGAGTTGGGTATCCACTGATAGAAGCGAACGATACTTCCTAGAATTCGCGGTAATGTACTATCTCTTTTACCTCCATCTGTTTATACGTTTGATTTGATTTTGGTCACTAACATCAATGTTCTCCTTTGCTTTGTAGAAAACACATACCTGGGTTCCCTCAATAACCGGTGTGGTTCAAGGCAGATTCGAGAAGATATGTCAAGTCCGTTTGAAAGACATGGTTTCAAAGGCTAAGAGTTCAAGAGAGAAACCGAATTGGATTACCGATACTCTCTGGACAGAAATGACCAAGTACTCGGATTATCAATGTTTCAATGTTTTCAGAGTCACAATATTCTCCCTGTGTTTCTGGTTTTCTGTTTCATTGTTCTGTTCATATCTGAAATCTGCTGCTGTGTTGGGTTATGTTCTCTGGTGCTGTGTTTGGTTTCAGGTTTAAGCTCGGATACCACAATCTAACTTGTTCATAATCTTTTTTTTTGTTTATGCAGTCTAATTTCACAAATGAAAGAGGAGAAGTCTACGGAATTGGGAACCTAGGTAGTTACATCAATGGGAAGCGAAAGTACCCATGCAGCTCGTACCCATACAGCTCGTCTTGTTTGACCAGCCTTCAACAACAGCTCGCCGAAGCTAACCGCAAGATAGAAGAATAAGCAGCTCTCGCGGCGTCTCGAGAAGTAGAGCATTTGCGGATTGTAGCTGAGCAACAATAAGAGATCAAGAACTTAGAAGTTCTGAAGCAGTACTTGAGCACCGACCCGAAGTTTGTCGCCTTTCTCGCAGCTCAATCAACAGATCCCACCACTACGGAAACCCGTATGGATGATCCCACTGACTAGGTCCGGTCCTTCTCTTTACCTCTGAACCTAAATGCTTTGTGTTGTGTTTCTAGACAAGTTTTTGAATATTTCGGTCGGACATAAGTCCTTTCGCTTTTGAATGTGAAACCTTGTTTTCTGTTACATATGTTTGATCAGTCTGTTACATAAGTCCTTTCTCTTTTGATGTGAATATTCTCTTTTGAATGTGAATATTTTGTTTGTTTGTTGTTTAAAAGTTTCAAATTGGTGTTGTTGTAAGATTTCAAAACCATCATCAAAGCAAATTTTTTTATCAAAAACTAGCAAACCAAATTGAATTACAACAAAATCGAGATACCAAACCAAACCAAACCAAACCCAATTATAACAAAACTATACCAGACCAAATTATAGTCAAAACCAATCTGTAAATGGGTAGTCCCTAAGCAGTCGCAAAATTGGTAGCAATTCAGTCGCAAACATAGTCGCTGATTAGTAATTGCGATATAACAGTTGCAAATTAGTCGCTAGTTGGCAGCTAATTGGTCGCTAAATTTAGCGACTGATTAGCCACTAAAAAAACCAGTCGCAAACTGGTCGCATATTAGTCGCTACATTTAGCGACTAATATGGCAACTAACTTGCGACGTCGAATCCCTAGTCGTAAATCAGCGCTAAATAGCGACTGTTCTGCGACTAAAATATTTAGCGACGCACTGTTTAGCGACTGTTTATTTTAGTCGCTAGTCAGTCGCTATTTCTCTATTTTCTTGTAGTGTCATGAAAATCATGGCGTGAAAGGTAGGATCTATCTTATCTTTTTCTGGTAATTTAGTTCAATACACCACCTTCCCTACTATGGCCTCTATCGCATAGGGTCCATAGAAGCAATACACAAGTTTTTCATTTACTCTACGAGCCAGAGACTATTGACGATAAGGACATATCTTCAAATACACCTTGTCACCCACTTCGAATCTCTCGGTGATGTCCATCAACTTACTATTTCATAATCCATTGAGCCTTATGAAGATGTGACTGTATCAATACCAACATGTCATCATGTTCCTTTATTTCTCTTTCAACTCTGCAATGGTCATCAAACTTCTTTTGGACTTGAGCAACGTAGGAGGATCCCTTCCATACAGGACCTTGAAAGGAGACTTCTGAATTGCTTAGGGGAAGGAAGAGTTGTAACTCAGCATAGTCCACATAAGAAATTACACCCAAGACTTCGTTTTCTCACTAGAGAAGCAACAAAGATACATTTCTAACCCCCAGTTTGTCACATCCAATTGACCATCAATTTGAGGATGATAAGTCCTGTTAAAACAGAGTTGTGTTTCGACCAGATGAAATAATTCTTTAAAAAATACCTCGTGAATACCTTTTCGCAATCTGAGATAATTGTTCTCAAGAAGTCGTGCAGTTGTATAACCTCCTGAACAAAGATAACATCCACGTAAGTAGCAGTGCCTCAAACCGATGAAGTGAGCAAATTTGGTCAGCTTGCCAACGAAAACAAACACAGCGTTATACCCGTCAAAGCAAAAAAACATTCCACAAAGTCCATCAAAATATCTTCCAAAACCTTTTTAGGGTCTGGTAACAGCTGCAATAAACCAATATGAGCAAGCGTTGAATACCTATGACACTGACAAGTAGAGTAAGAAGCTACATAGCGGCATATATCAGTAATCATCCCCTACCAATAGAACATATCATCTATTCACCTCTAGTTTTTCAGGACGCCTCCATGTCTCCCAATTTCCCGTTAAAAAATCTGTCATAATCAACCTGATTAAGGGAGAGCTCTTAGGTACCACCGGCTTTCCTTGCCTTAACAAATGCCCATTCACCGGAGCATAATCTATATGTTCTGTAGAACTCTGTTATATAGCGTTAATGATGTACTGAATCTCCATGTCCACTTTCCCGAAAATCTCTTATACTTCTATAGATGCATTTACAGACATTGCCATCAGATCTACAACCATGTTCTTGCGTGAAAGTGCGCCAGCAACTTTGTTGTCCATTATTGGTTTTTAGTGGATATTGAAGTCAAAACCCAACAGCTTAGTAAACCATCTTTAATATTTTGTATTGATCTTGCGCTGCTCAAGAAGAAATTTAAGGCTCTTAAGTGTTCGAACAAAAAAAATTCACTCAAGAAGGTAATGCCTCCACTTCTGCACCACAAACACAATAGCCAGAAACTCCCTATCATACACTGACTTACAAATTTCTCGTTCAATGCGTTACTGAAATAGGCAACACGACGCATGTGTTTCATTAGAACTACTCTTAGTCCTATTCTAGACGCATCTGACTCCACAACGAATAAAGATTTTTAATTGGGTAAAACCAGAACCGGTACAGTGGATATGGCCTCCTTCGAATATTTGAATGATGTGTTCGCCTTGTCACTCCATTTGTACTGCTCTTTTTTAATAAATCGGTTAATGGCCGGCTATGATTCCATATTTTTTCAAAAATTTGCTGTAGTAACATTTGAGACCCAAGAATCCTCTCAATTATTTAGAGTTCTTAGGGTTGGCCAATCCACCATTGCTTAAATCTTATATGTTGGCACCCGTCCTCAGTCAAGATGCGGCCCAAATAATCAATGCTGCAACTTCCGAACACTTTTTCCAGTTAGCAAAAAGTTGATGTTGTTGTAATAGCTGCAGGACCACTTTTAAATGCTCATTATGCTCGTTATTTTTCCGACTGTATAATAAAATGTCATCGAAGAATGCAAGCACGAACTTTCTTAGGTAAGGATGGAATACAAGCACGGACATTCATCTGAGACAAAAACGTAGCCGGGACAATGAAAAGTCCAAAAGGCATCACAAGAAAATCATAGTGTCCACGTGAGTTCTGAAAGCTGTCTTTGGTACATCTTCGGTCTTATAAAAAATCTGATGGTAACCAGTGCGTAAATCGAGCTTGGAGAATACCTTTTCACCTTGTAATTTGTACAAAAGCTGATCTATCATCAGAATTGGGTATTTGTGTGCCACAACTTTCTTTTTAACTAGTAGTACGAGACTTGAGAAAGGACACCCCCTCTACCATATGATATGTTCTGCTAACATAGTCCTTATGTGTTTTTCAATCTCCTCCTTATGAGCATGTGGATGTCGGAAAATACGCACACTCATTGGAATGGACTATGTTTCCAAAGTGATTGCATGCTCCTTCCCTCTTGATGGTGGTAATCCTTTTGGCTCTTCGAACACTTGTGTATACTTTTGCAGTAGGTCGTTAACATCACCAGAAGAAGTTCGGATTCGGCCTCTACCTCTGTATACCCCCATATTCCACTAGCATGCCTTCTCCTTCCTTCTCAATCGTTTTCCAAAAGACTTTTAGATATACTTTATCTGTGTATAGGCTTGGATCTCCTTGCAAGGTGATTGTCTCTTCTCCTAGAACCTTAAAGCATCTTTAACGCTAGTATCTAACACAATTTCTAAACAAATAATAATAATAAAAAATTATAAAATAGGAAAGAGAAGATTCTGAGGTTCTCTATTAAGAACCTGAGGTTCTTTATTAAGAACCCGTGAGCTCTTACTTAGAAACCAAATGACAAATGGCATCATATAATTGATCAAAGTATTTTTTAAAATTAAATTTAAATGACAGAATTAAACTAATATTAAAATAATAATATTAAACAAGTTTAAGAACCCCAATAAGGTTCTACCGTTAAAGATGCTCTTATACATTGTAATTTCCAGTTAATGTTCATCTCGTCCAATGTTTTGAGCCATTGACAGTCTAGAATGGCATCGGCAATCCCCAATTCCAAAGGTATGAAAGATTGTCGTAATTGAACACTCCTAATATTTGAGTTTGACTCCGTCATAAACTCCTTTCCCTCGTACTCTCATGCCATCTACCGCCAGCACTCCATGTCTCAATGTATCTTGTGGTACTAACCCAAGATTCATGACCAAGGCTTTTGATATGAAGTTATGTAAGGCGCCACTGTCTATTTACCACGACTTCTACTCCATTAATCTCCCACTATAACTTCATCGTGCACCGAGAGGCCAATCCTACAATCGAGCTGACTGACAGCTCTGCAGCCATTTCTGCTTCAACGTTCACCACCGGTTCATCCATCAACTCCGTCTCGACGCCATCATTTTGTACAACGAGTATCAACAGATTTTTCCATATGCCATGAAATTTTTCATCACATTTGAAGCAGAGCCCATTTGCCTTCCATTTTGTGAACTCTGGTGGCGTCAAACGTCGGAATGGTGGTTCTTGTTGATAGTTTTATTGTTCAGTTCTCGAAACATTGTCGTTATGTTGTTGGAGGTATAATTGGTTTTGGTTCTTGTCGTATTTTTCACACTTCCCAAATATTTCCCATTTGTGAGAAACTAACCAATGACCTGTTAACACTAACTGTAACATACTCATACCCGCCCATATAAAAAATTTAAAAAAAAGAAGAGAAAAGCCCAGTTAGTTCAAGCCCAAGTCCATTATTCCCTCATTAATGTGTTTCATTTTCTAATTTAAGCCCAAAACCCAAAGCCCAACTCATTAAGGAGGGAAGCCCTAGCTTTTTTCCCTATAAAAGGAGGAAAGTGGCTCCTCATTTCTCACACCATTCTAAAACGCGAGCAGTGCTCGTGACCGGAGAACCGACAGTCGTCGGAGCTCCACCGCCGGAGGGCCGCCGGACCGCCGCCGAGTTGACTCGGTTGACCGGTTTGGGTTGACCGGGTCAGATGTTGACCGTTTGGCGTTGACCGGTTTGGTTTGGGTTAACCGGTTCGGTTCAATTCCTCTTTCAGCTTCTAATTCCTGGTAAGTCTGGTTTCCTTTAATTTTCTAGTTCAATTTGATTTCGCCCGGTTTAGTTTCGGTTAGGATCGGTTAGGGTAATTGGGCCGGTTATGGATTGGGCCTGGTTCAATCTGGGTTTGGGTCTGGGTCTGGGTTGACCGGGTTGACCGGTTGACTTTGACCGACCGTTGACTTTAAGTCAACCAAAATTCGAGTGGCCATAACTTGCTCGTCCCGAATCCGATTCGAGCGAAACGAAAGCCTAAATCGATTGTTTTCCGTCCTCTTTCCAGATCTGATGTCTTTTCGGGCGGATGAGCTTCTAAATTACCGTTTTGCCCTCTTCTTTGGCTAAGGTGAGGACTGGTTGTGATCTCCCTTGCTCTATCTCAATTCCGGACGATAGTCCTTCGTTAATACCGTCTTTCCTAGGTAGTCTAGGGCAGTAGAGCGCTCGATGTGATTGATTGAATAACGTAGAATGCTAGGTTATCGCTTAAACCGAAAACGTTGCTTGTGCTTGATGGATATGCGTGGTAGAAGTGTGCTAGGGCTTTGCGTGTAGGGCGTTGGACGTCCTTGATCGTCGGAGGAGGGTGTTGGCGAGCCCTCCCGTGTGGTGGTACGTTGGACGTACCGTGCGTTGGACGCATTGTGTGGGGCTTGGAGCCGTTAGGTGTTCATGAGTGTGGGATTGGAGCCCGTATGCACGATTGGGCGTTAGTATTGTGTGGTGAAGCCTTCGGACGATGTTTGCAAGGTGCTATTAGCTTAGGAATTGTGAGGGTGTTGGCGAGCCCTCCCGTGTGGTGGTACGTTGGACGTACCGTGCGTTGGACGCATTGTGTGGGGCTTGGAGCCGTTAGGTGTTCATGAGTGTGGGATTGGAGCCCGTATGCACGATTGGGCGTTAGTATTGTGTGGTGAAGCCTTCGGACGATGTTTGCAAGGTGCTATTAGCTTAGGAATTGTGTTTCGTAGTTGTGTGGCGTAAGCCGGGATCGCGGGTTCCTTAAATCCGCCCTCGCTGGGTAATTGTGTTTGAAACAATTACCCAGTCCTCTTTTCTTTCCCTGTCTTTTTCCCTCGCAGGTCCGGATGTAGGATTGATCGATCGTTGTGATGTTATTGGTGGATTTGAATAAGAAGGAGGCGCCTGGGACGTGGGACAAGTTTAGTCGGCATCCCGGTTGACCGAATCCGGTTCAACGGGCATGCTAATGCCGCGTCTCCGGTTTGCCAGGAGACGGTTGTTACAATTTGGTATCAGAGCCTAGGTTAAGATCTCCCAGTCCTGTCATGGGAGATCAGCTTTCGTTGTTTTCCCAAAACCCCGTTTTCAAATCTTTTCAAAAGTGTTTGCGAAATTTTTATGAAAATGGTTACCTTGCGAAAGCCTTTTTCAAGCACCAACTATTTCATAGATTGTTCTCCACGCCGGTCCTAGTCTAGATAGAATTTCTCCTTGCAGGTTGGAGTCAGTGTCTCCAAACCTTAGTGGTGCTGCTGCCCTTAAGATGTGTACTGAGTTGTATGTCGTGATGTGTGCCGTTGAGGTGTATGTTGGGTTGTATGATATCATGTGCGCCTACAGGGCAGTCAGTACTAATGAGGTGTGTATTGGGGGTCATCGTCAGTTTGAAGCGTTGTTAAACTAAGCGTGTGAGGGCGTTCAAAATGTGGATACGTTCACCGGAGAGACTACTGCGGGAGTGTAGCAGAGAGCTGCAAGAGTTACATGAAGTGCTAGAAGAGTTGCAAGAGGTGTTGGGGAAGCTGCAAGGAGTACTGCAGGAGCTGCAAGAGGTCAATGGAAAGACCGGATTGCAAGGAATGCTACAGGAGCTGCGAGAGGTCGGTGGAAAGACCGGATTGCAAGGAGGTCATTTGGAAGTGGCGGTGTTCCGACTGGATTGAGCGTCAGGAGTTGTTGAGTTGCTTGGATCACAAGGAGCAGCAGGAAACTGTCCAAACCTGTTTTAAGTATATAATCTTGGAATCGGTTTGTGACATCAACTTCAATGAGTTATGGATGGCTCGTTGAAGATTGACCAAGCTGGAAGCTGGAGGAGATCTTCAAGGAATGGCAGGCTCGAGATACAACGGTGGAACCGGAAAGGAAACGGTCTGCCATGGAGTTCTTTTTGGATTACTGGAGCAGCTAATGGAGTTCTTCAAGAAGGAAAGAAGATCGCAGAAGTGTTTTGGGAAGTGGCATTGTGGCATTTGGAATTTTCTGGCAAGCCGGACTTATGTAATTGCAAGCTCAAGCGGATAAAGCTGGTTATTGTAAATGGAAATCCAATGGAAGAGTGTTAGGAAAACACTATCATGGATTGGCAAGAAGCTGCAAGGATTAGCAAAGGAGAGCAGGTTTAATGGGGAAGGAAACCCAAAGGATAGTGTTTGGAAAGCACTGCATCTGGATCACAAGGTAGGAAACCTTGAGCTGGAAGTCAGATTGGAAACCGGTCTTGGAATCAGAGTGCGCAGCGGAAGCGTGGTAGGTCATCCCCCACAAGTCAGATTGGAAGCTGGTTTGGAAATCAGAGTGCGCAGCGGAAGCGTGATGGGTCGTTCCCCATCAGTCAGGTAGCCATAATGGACATGGTTAACCTCATCGTTCACCAAGGAAAAGCAAGGATGATGGTTTGTGCGACAGTCAACACAATAGTGCACGGTAATGGAAAACCATCGAAGAGAATCCATTTGGAAGTGGATGATGCACTATGGCACGGTAATGGAAACCGTTGAGGAGAACTGGTTTGAAGCGGAGCATCACATTCAAGACTTAGAACCACTCGAGGGATGAGTGTTGTTTCTAAATGTTGGAAACCGAACCAAATGGACATGGGCAGTAGCATAAGGCGTTTGCGTTGCATTCTGGGAGCTGCTAATGGATTGGCACCAGGGAGAAGGACACTTCAGAGCGTGGTTAGAAATAAGGGGAGAGAAGCAGTCTTCAGGATTCAAGGACAAGTTCTTTTCAAGCAAGTAAGCAATTAAGTCAGATTTGGTTCGTCGGAGTCTGCGGGGTGTGGTTGGTAGAGAGTTGCAGCGGAGAACTCCCGCCACGGAATTCGGTACGAATTCATTTCAAGGGGGGGGGGAGAATTGTAACATACTCATACCAGCCCATATAAAAAATTTTAAGAAAAGAAGAGAAAAGCCCAGTTAGTTCAAGCCCAAGTCCATTATTCCCTCATTAATGTGTTTCCTTTTCTAATTTTAGCCCAAAGCCCAACTCATTAAGGAGGAAAGCCCTAGCTTTTTTCCCTATAAAAGGAGGAGAGGGGCTCCTCATTTCTCACACCATTCTAAAAAGCGAGCAGTGCTCGTGACCGGAGAACCGACAGTCGTCGGAGCTCCACCGCCGGAGGGCCGCCGGACCGCTGCCGAGTTGACTCGCCGGTGACCGAGTTGACTCGGTTGACCGGTTTGGGTTGACCGGGTCAGGTGTTGACCGGCTGGCGTTGACCGGTTTGGTTTGGGTTAACCGGTTCGGTTCAATTCCTCTTTCAGCTTCTAATTCCTGGTAAGTCCGGTTTTCTTTAATTTTCTAGTTCAATTTGATTTTGTTGGATCTCCTAGGATCTAGGGTTTGATATATTGAATGAAAACCAACCTCGTTCTTACCTTTGAACTGGCAGCGGAATGAGAAAGGTGAACGAGATCAGTGGAGCAACGCAGATGCCTTGCCTCTACCAGATACACACGCACGCTCGCTGGAAACGGGATGCTAGTGCCGGATCAACGGGATTCGAATCTCTCTGGTGTGTCTACTGTTTCTGTCAAGAAAAGTGGACGGCTTGGTGTTTTAGGTCGAAACTTACTTGTTTTATTCGACCTAAAACACAATTAACGGGCCAGACTTAATCAAGTCTTAATTCGAAAAGCCTTTCGAAAAACCCGAACTGTGTCGACCGACACACAAGATGTGTCGATCGACACAACACCATTTTATCGATTACAATGTGTATTCAATACACATTAATATGATCATTACCATAATGATCATTCCCAAGTCGTAGCTTCCAGTTTGCTTAGGTGTGTTACCCTATAGGATCATATAATACTGGTAGTAAGTCTACAACTTACAGATTGCAAGAGGCTTCTAGCAAAACATTGCAACCGCCCAGTATTATACGAATGTCTGATCTCGACACACAACTATCATCAGGAGTGAGTACAAGTGTGATTTCAGGACACTATCACAACAATCTCCCACTTATACTGGAATCATCTATTCCTATAATCCTTTTGTCTCTATATCTCGATTTGGCATAAGGCAAGATTGGTGTCATCCTTATTAAGCCAACATCGTGTTTATCGAACTCCTGATCTCATACTGAACGTTACAAACAACTGAACTACAGTTCGTTTGAGTGCGGCCACACATTCTCTCAGTATTCAATCTTCGATAGGCCCTGAGATATTTATCTCCCGTTATACAGGAGGGACAAATCCCATCTTGTTCCATCCCTGTTTCAACGCACACTTCATGATATACTTGAACAGTGTCGTTATAGTCGCCAGTTACGGGTCGACGTTTGACAAAGTCAAAGTGTACTAATTCATATGCAAGAAAGCATGATGAACTCAGGTCTAAGGGCTATACTCTATAGTCGTAATGAGAACCTCTTATGACACAGATATAACTATCTTGTAGACTTCTCATTAGCGGGTCATGTACGATCATATGTTCACTAACATATATCTATGTGACTGACTGCGATAATCATATCATTGGCTCCATGAAACTTAGCCAACAGTCACCTCACAATCTAGTCTCTAACGGTTGTCAGTGTCCCAATTCTACAACCTCGACTAGGGACAAAACATAATTTATTAACTTATAGGGTTTCATGATCAAGTCCTCAACTTGATGACCTATAATATGTCATAAACTTATTTTGGGACCATTATTTAGATCACAATAAATAATGCTGAAATCAAATTTCATTAAACATTTCCAAAAGAATGTTTACAAGAGCGTCTTATTATAACTAAAACAAAACTAAAACTCCCACTAGAATCAAGATTACATCTTAAGATCTCTAATGCCTACAGCAGTCGTATGACTCTCATGCTTAGGCCTTGGGAGTGACTTAGTTAGAGGATCAGCGACATTCTCGTCTGTCGGAACTCGGCTGATCTTCACATCACCTCTATTGACGATATCACGAATCAGGTGATATCTCCTCTCCATGTGTTTGGACTTCTGGTGTGACCTTGGTTCTTTCGCCTGAGCAATGGCTCCGTTGTTATTGCAAAACAAAGCCACTGGCTCCAAGATACTAGGAACCACACCAAGTTCAGTCATGAACTTCTTGATCCAAACAACTTCCTTTGCCGCTTCTAAAGCAGCAACATATTCAGCTTCCGTCGTGGAATCAGCTACGGTATTCTGTTTAGAGCTCTTCCAGCTCACTGCACCGCCATTTAGACAGAAGACATATCCAGACTGTGATCGGAAATCGTCTCTGTCCGTCTGAAAACTCGCATCGGTGAATCCATTCACCACAAGTTCTTCACTTCCTCCATACACCAGGAATTTATCCTTAGTATGTCTCAAATACTTGAGAATATTCTTGACAGCTGTCCAATGAAATTCACCTGGATCAGATTGGTATCTACTCGTCATGCTTAACGCGTAAGCTACATCTGGACGAGTGCAGAGCATGGCATACATAATAGATCCTATTGCAGAAGCATAAGGAATCCTATTCATGCGTTCTCGCTCAGCAGGTGTCGCCGGACACTGCTTCTTGCTGAGACTGGTGCCATGAGACATCGGTATGAAGCCCTTCTTGGAATCATGCATCCTGAATCTGTGCAGTACCTTATCAATATAAGTGTCCTGGCACAATCCAATTAGCCTGTTCACTCTATCTCTGTAGATTCGGATTCCAAGAATATACGCGGCTTCTCCCATGTCTTTCATAGAAAAACAACTTCCGAGCCAAGTCTTAACAGACTGAAGCAACGGAACGTCATTACCGAGGAGGAGTATGTCATCGACATACAGTACAAGAAACGCAATTTTGCTCCCACTAGTCTTCTTGTAAACACATGGTTCCTCTTCGTTCTTGATAAAACCAAATTGTTTTACTGCTTCATCAAAACGAAGATTCCAACTCCGTGATGCTTGCTTCAATCCATAAATGGATTTATGAAGCTTGCATACCTTCCCAGCATTATTCGGATCGACAAAACCTTCAGGCTGTGTCATATACACATCCTCTTCCAGAATACCATTCAGGAATGCGGTTTTGACATCCATTTGCCAAATCTCATAATCATAATGAGCGGCAATCGCTAGAAGAATCTGAATGGATTTAAGCATAGCGACTGGGGAATAGGTTTCATCATAGTCAATACCATGAATTTGCTTGAAACCTTTAGCCACCAACCTCGCTTTAGAAATCTGTACATTGCCATCCACGTCAATCTTCTTCTTGAAGATCCATTTACACTCAATGGCTTTTGCACCATTAGGTAAATTGACCAAGGACCATACTTGGTTTTCTGACATGGATCCCATTTCGGACTTAGAGGCTCCAAGCCACTTTTCGGAGTCCGGGCTCATCATTACTTCCGCGAAGGTTCGTCACTATCAATGATCATCAGATCATTTGAATCGGTCACGAGAAATCCATAGTATCTCTCGGGTTCGTGACGGATCCTTCCTGATCTGCGAACTTCAGGCTCAACAGGCGCCGGTTCCACAGAACTTTGTGGATCCAACTGCTGCTCTTCCTCAGCAGGTTGAGCAGTATCCTGTGTATCTCGAATTTCTTCAAGATGTACTTTACTCCCACTGTTTTTCTTAGAGAGAAACTCCCTCTCAAGAAAAGAACAGTCCCGAGCAACAAATACTTTGTTCTCAGATTGGTTGTAAAAGTAGTATGCCTTGGTTTCCCTAGGATAACCAACGAAGTAGCATTTATCTGATTTAGGTGCAAGCTTTTCAGAGATTAAACGTTTGACATAAGCCTCACAACCCCAAATCCTCAGGAAAGACAGACTAGGAACATTCCCAGTCCACAGTTCATGTGGTGTCTTTTCCACTGATTTAGATGGTACCCTATTCAGTGTAAACGCGGACGTTTCTAGAGCGTATCCCCAAAATGATAATGGAAGATTTGAATGACTAATCATATACCGAACCATATCCAATAAGGTTCGATTCCTCCTCTCTGACACTCCATTCCATTGGGGTGTTCCGGGAGGAGTGAGTTGTGAAATAATTCCACACTCGCTCAGATAGTCGCTGAACTCTTGACTCAAGTATTCTCCTCCGCGATCCGATCGCAGAGCTTTGATACTTTTGCCAAGTTGGTTATGTACTTCATTCTTGAATTCCTTGAATCTATCAAAGGATTCTGACTTGTGTCTCATCAGATAGACATAGCCATACCTACTGAAATCATCAGTGAAGGTAATGAAGTACTTATAATTTCCTCTGGCAACAGTACTCATTGGCCCACATACATCAGTATGAATAAGGCCCAATAAATCACTGGCCCTTTCATTTGGTTTGTTGAAAGGGGCTCTAGCCATTTTGCCCATCAAACAAGATTCGCATTTCTCAGATGATTCAAAATCAAATGAGCCCAGAAGCCCATTCCGATGGAGCCTTTGGATGCGTTTCTCATTGATATGGCCTAAACGACAATGCCATAAGAAAGTCGGGTTTTCGTCATTGGACTTAAACCTCTTTGTATTCATGTTAAAGACAGGCATTTCTTGGTTTAATACATATAACCCATTATCTAATGGGGCGCTACCATAAAATGTACCATCACGATTAAAAGAACAAACTTTATTCTTAACAGCAAAATCAAAACCTTCCAAATCCAAAACGGAAACTGAAATTATGTTTCTGCTAATCGCAGGTACAAAGTAGCAATTATTTAAAATTAAAACCATGCCCGAAGGTAAGGACAACTCGTAGGTGCCTACGGCCAGTGCAGCAACCTTAGCTCCAATCCCGACCCGTAGCTCTACTTGTCCTTTCTTCAGCGTCCTACTATTTCTTAGTGCCTGCACATCAGTACAAATGTGAGCACCGCAGCCGGTATCCAATACCCACGAAGTAGAACGAGAAGATATAACATTAAGTTCGATAACATAAATACCTGAATCAGACGCATCATACGTCTTCTTCAGCTTCTTGTAATCTTCCATGAACTTCTTGCAGTCTCTTTTCCAATGCCCTAACTGCTTGCAGTAGTTGCACTTATCCTCAGGAGAAGACCCGGATTTGGGCTTCGGCTTGGGCTTGTCCTGACTCTCAGTCTGGACAACTTGGGTCTTTCCCTTATCCTTCTTAGGTTTCTTAAACCTTTTACCCCCTTGTACCATCAGTACACTGAGAGTTGCCTTCTTGAGATTCGGCTCTGCTGTCTTCAGCATGCCGTGCAACTCAGTCAATGTCTTAGTCATGTTTTGCATGTTGTAGTTCATGATGAACTGATCAAAACACGACGGCAAAGACTGCAGAATCATGTCAGTGGCTAGCTCCTGGCTAATGGCACAGTCCAGTTTCCCCAGGTTATCAATGTAACCCATCATTTTAAGGACATGAGGACTTACTGGACCGTCCTTAGCCAGCTTGCAATCCATGAGAGATTTAACCGTCTGGTATCTCTCTGTGCGAGCTTGCTCCTGAAACAAAGCTTTCAGGCTGTTAATCATCTCAATGGGTGACATCACGTTCTCATATTGCTTCTGCAGCTCAGAGTTCATAGTCACCAACATTAGACAATTAACATCTTTGACATCAGCTGAATGCTTATCCCAAGCATTCTTTTCTGTCTGCAGGGCATTGGAACGTGGCCTCTCGGTGAGAACTCTTTCAAGGACATATTCCTTGTTCTCCTGCCTGAGAACTATTCTCAGGTTCCGATACCATTCCAGGAAATTAGATCCATTCAACTTGTCCTTCTCAAGGACGGATCTTAGTGAGAAAGTGTTGATGTGATTTGAGACAGACATAGCTGTAATTAAAAGAGGTAGAGTTTTAGTTATAATGCTCAAGGAATGAGAATTCTTATCTAATAAGAAAGACTCGCATTGTATTCAAAACTATGTTTCCTCAGATGAATACAATGAACCAAGACCCTTGGATCACTAAAATTTGAGTGGGCGACTCGCCGTTACTCAAACTTTAGTTATCTAGGTAAGCAAATCATTGCTAATTGTACCCAGTACAACTCTTGGTCGTAGATGAGACAAACTATGTCTAATCTACTCTGATGTCTCTGGGCCCAGAACTTCTGACAGCCCAGTCAAGTAAAACCAATCTCTTCTGTCTTGTGATCACTAATAGTTGCACTGCAAATCTATCAACGATCACCTGCATTACTCATGTTGATGTGGATACCAGGGACTCCAAGGATATCTAACAACAACACGAGTCCTGACAGTAGACAAGATCGGGCAAGACATCAAGATCACTTGATATTTGGTTGAGGAAAAGAATTATTTTATCTTGATGTATATCCAATATACATCCAAGAAGTAATAAGTTTATTTAAAACAATCAGTTTTTATTACTTTTAAGTTCATCTAGAACTTTTAGGATTAAATTGTTCTGGTATATGCAAATTTGCGGTCCAACCAGTATATCTGCGAATGTTGTGTCGATCGACGCCAACCATTGGCATCAGTCGACGCAACTCAACTTAAACCGGTCTTCGATAACCGGTCAAACCGGATCGAATTTACTTAACCGATTCAATCCAATTGAACCGGTTCGGTTTAATGGTCCATGTCGATCGTTACACACTGTGTGTCGATCGACATTACCAAACCAGAACCAATTGGTTAATTAAAATTAACCGAGCGAGATAACCAGTTCAATCCAATTGAACCGATATATCTAATCGCTTTGCATGTGTCGACCGACACACCCAGTGTATCGACCGACACAGCTGGAATACGGGTACTCGATCTCAGATCGAAACCCCTAAAATTATTTGCGGATTTTCGCTTTGTGTCGACCGACACACGCTTTGTGTCGATCGATACTTTGCGACAAACCCTAAAATTTTATTGCGAGTTTTCGCTCTGTGTCGACCAACACACGCTTTGTGTCGATCGACACCCTGCGACAAACCCTAAAATTTTACGTGTTATTTCGCGGCATGTCGACCGACACACGCTTTGTGTCGATCGACACAGTGCGATTTCAATAGTTCTTCGATTTTTCAACAGGAACAAAACCGAGAATAAAACATGAAAACACGATTTCAACATGCAACAATCAATTCAACAACATCAAGTTTCGAAATATTTGCATCAGATTCAATAGCTAAACCCTAACCTGGCTCTGATACCACTGTTGGATCTCCTAGGATCTAGAGTTTGATATATTGAATGAAAACCAACCTCGTTCTTACCTTTGAACTGGCAGCGGAATGAGAAAGGTGAACGAGATCAGTGGAGCAACGCAGATGCCTTGCCTCTGCCAGATACACACGCACGCTCGCTGGAAACGGGATGCTAGTGCCGGATCAACGGGATTCGAATCTCTCTGGTGTGTCTACTGTTTCTGTCAAGAAAAGTGGACGGCTTGGTGTTTTAGGTCGAAACTTACTTGTTTTATTCGACCTAAAACACAATTAACGGGCCAGACTTAATCAAGTCTTAATTCGAAAAGCCTTTCGAAAAACCCGAACTGTGTCGACCGACACACAAGCTGTGTCGATCGACACAACACCATTTTATCGATTACAATGTGTATTCAATACACATTAATATGATCATTACCATAATGATCATTCCCAAGTCGTAGCTTCCAGTTTGCTTAGGTGTGTGACCCTATAGGATCATATAATACTGGTAGTAAGTCTACAACTTACAGATTGCAAGAGGCTTCTAGCAAAACATTGCAACCGCCCAGTATTATACGAATGTCTGATCTCGACACACAACTATCATTAGGAGTGAGTACAAGTGTGATTTCAGGACACTATCCCAACAGATTTCGCCCGGTTTAGTTTTGGTTAGGATCGGTTAGGGTAATTGGGCCGGTTATGGATTGGGCCTGGTTCAATCTGGGTTTGGGTATGGGTCTGGGTTGATCGGGTTGACCGGTTGACTTTGACCGACCGTTGACTTTAAGTCAACCAAAATTCGAGTGGCCATAACTTGCTCGTCCCGAATCCGATTCGAGCGAAACGAAAGCCTAAATCGATTGTTTTTCCGTCCTCTTTCCAGATCTGATGTCTTTTCGGGCGGATGAGCTTCTAAATTACCGTTTTGCCCTCTTCTTTGGCTAAGGTGAGGACTGGTTGTGATCTCCCTTGCTCTATCTCAATTCCGGACGATAGTCCTTCGTTAATACCGTCTTTCCTAGGTAGTCTAGGGCAGTAGAGCGCTCGATGTGATTGATTGAATAACGTAGAATGCTAGGTTATTGCTTAAACCGAAAACGTTGCTTGTGCTTGATGGATATGCGTGGTAGAAGTGTGCTAGGGCTTTGCGTGTAGGGCGTTGGACGTCCTTGATCGTCGGAGGAGGGTGTTGGCGAGCCCTCCCGTGTGGTGGTACGTTGGACATACCGTGCGTTGGACGCATTGTGTGGGGCTTGGAGCCGTTAGGTGTTCATGAGTGTGGGCTTGGAGCCCATATGCACGATTGGGCGTTAGTATTGTGTGGTGAAGCCTTCGGACGATGTTTGAAAGGTGCTATTAGCTTAGGAATTGTGTTTCGTAGTTGTGTGGCGTAAGCCGGGATCGCGGGTTCCTTAAATCCGTCCTCGCTGGGTAATTGTGTTTGAAACAATTACTCAGTCCTCTTTTCTTTCCCAGTCTTTTTCCCTCGCAGGTCCGGATGTAGGATTTATCGATCGTTGTGATGTTATTGGTGGATTTGAATAAGAAGGAGGCGTGTGGGACCTGGGACAAGTTGAGTCGGCGTCCCGGTTGGACCGAATTCGGTTCAACGGGCGTCCTAATACCGCGTCTCCGGTTCGCCGGGAGACGGGTGTTACACTAACCCTCTCGGACAGCTGCTCCGTCGAGCTCTCTAGTGTAATCTCGTCGTGCCAAGACCACTCCTCCACCATCTTTGCGACACTCATAATATATTTGAGGGTTTTAGGTTTCATCATCTTCACCCCAGCTCTAATTTTGGGTTTTAATATTATCATAAACACCATCTCCAACACGTTCTCAGTCACTCCGACGCGTTTGTTACCAACAAAATAAAATATTTGCAGTTCTCCTTCACTATGTACTCATGTCGGAGCGTCAACAGCCGTTCACCTACGGTGGTGTCGTGCATATTGTCAAAAATTACTCCAAAATATGGTGCTTCATTTGGGTCCATATTAGAAATGGGTTTCAATCACGCTCCCATCGTTACCTCAACAAAGCCTCGTCTTCAAAATATATTTGGACATCTTTTAGCTTTTTTCCTCTGAAAAATGAGTTGAAATATGTCTCCACCTGCAAAACTCAGTTATCGGCATTTTAATCGTCTAATAGAGGAATCTCCAACTGTCGTGTCCATGTATGATTCTTCACCTCTGATGTTGTTTCTCGTAAGACTTTGTGGATCCTAAAACCCACACTCAGTTTTTAGAGTGTTTTTGATGAGCTGATTTACGAAATAGGTGGGCTAGATTCTTGGTTGAACGAGATCAAGGAGCTCAGCAATGATGAAAAATAGATTTGTATTAATTTGGAAATAAGAACAACAAGAACTCGAGCTGTAGAGCGATTGCAAGATCTCAATGTTAGGTTTGAATGTCCATCAGAAATCGGATCCCTTTTACTGTTGTCGAACCCTTCTTTTATAGTCCCTAGCTCCGTAACTATCTTCCCTGATCTTCGGAGCCGACTCCAACAACTTGCGGGATCCTTGGGATTGCGTGCTCAGTCCACCTCCTCCTTTGTAGCTGGTTGGTTGCCTAACGGTTCGGACGGTGCCCACCGAGGTGCTCTGTGGGGTCGGAGCTTTCTGCTGGACTGGGCCTTGGTGTAAACTCAATCGGGCCTAGCTGCCAAGGTTGAATCCGGGCCTTTATTTAGCTGATTTCCTTCAGGAGTGAAATCTGGCCCAAACATTTGCCCCCCAGCCTTTTAAGCGGGTTCCCGAGCTTGAAAGGCGAGATCTTCCCGGATAAGGCCCACAGTCTTCTTGGATAAGGCCGGATCTTAGCAGTTAGGATCGCGTCGAAGATTCTGGACGCTTCGGCTTTTCGCATGCACCGTTGGATAGTGCGCAGAAAGAAATCCCGCCAAAATGAACGGACGAGATGAGCGCGTGACATTAACTATGCGCGTCTGCGGCACGTGGGGAAGATTCTCGCGTGATTTGACGGTTGCAGTACGCGAGACTTGAAAGATTTACGGAGTCCCGAGGTGGCGTAATTATGACGTCTTTATAACCCACCTCCTCGTGAACCCACTCTCCAATACACAACCGCCGTTCGCAAGGTAACTTCTCCACTTCTCTTTTATAGCGATTACTCCTCTTTCTTTACTTTTACGCTTCTATTTCTCTCTCTTCTGTAGTTTCCCTTTTGCCCGTTTGCGAGAAAGAACTGTTTTCTTTTGATTTTCTTTAAGCGATGTCGAAATCAAGCTTGGTTAGGGTTAAAAAAGAGAAACAGGTCGCCGAAGAAGAGGAGTTCGAGCATCCCATTCCGACTACGAAAGCGGAGGACATCGAAGGCCTGTATTCGTCGCACGGTGTGCCGAGGTCGGTGGAGCTGAGGCTTCTCGATCCCGGAGAGACGCCGGAGTCGGTTAGACCGGGCTATTGTTGTGCTTACAAGGCTTATTTCGAGAAGTGTAACCTGGTCTTTCCGATTCCTCGGCTCGTGTTGGACGTGATTGGCGAGCTTGGGATAGCGCTTCCGCAGCTGACACCAAATTTCATCCGCTACCTCATCGGCCTGTTGGTTAGGGCTCGAGAAGAGGGGATTCCGTTCGACCTGTCTGTTCTCCACGACTTGTGTTCGATCAAACATAACTCGGCGATGGGGCTTTTCTACCTTTCTCCTCGGCGGAGTTTGGCGATCCTGGTGGTTGTGCCGAACCGGGAGGATCGTTGGAGAGAGCGTCCCTTTTGGTTCAAACTTGACCACCATTCGATTGGGGATTATGACCCCTCTAGAGTCGCGACCTCGTGGTCGGATTCTATTGGTTAGGGATAGCGTTTTTAGCTAGCTTTTGCATGTTGTTTTTTTCTGGAGTATCTGAACTTTTTGTTTGTTTTCAGAGATCCCGGAGAGGTACGGAATAACCCCTGCGATCAGAAGGCTAGCGGCTACTCTAAGCTCCAGAGACGTGCTCTGGTCGTCGTTCTCTGTTGACAGAGTTAGGCGCGCACTCGAGCTCCCGGAGGCGATCGAGCGGTTGGAGGTTCGTCCTGCCCCAATTCTTCTTGGTGAGTGTATGCATTTTTGCGAAAATTTTCTTTTTACACAGATATTCTATTTACGCTCCAAGTGTTAATCTTTGACCGTTTCGTTTCGCAGCTTCCCGAGAACACTCGCCTTCCGACGCTGCTTCGTCGAGCACAACCCAGACAAAGAAGAAGATGAGGAGACGTCCCACTGTCTGAGAGTCATCCAAGAGGCCTTCTGAAAAGGCGTCGTCTGGCGGATATGCGCCCATCCGTGCTGGCCAGCTGAGCGATGCCCTGACTGGCACGATTAACGATGGGCGGTCTGGAGGCGTTCCACCGCCGCCTCCGCGTCGGGACTCGGAGCCTGGGAAGGGCCGGGAGGCTGTACGCCCCGACCAAGTGATCAACCTGAGTTCCAGGGCCACCGGAAGTGATTCTTCGGTGCAGCCTTCGAACAAGAAGCCTCGATATGAAAAGGAGGCAGCTGTTGGGTCGGGCTCGTCACATGCTCCGGGGTCCAAGCCGTTTCACTGGAAGTTTGACCACACGAAGGATTTCCCGGTCACGGATGACCCTGAGGGACTTGCTCATCTGCTCCGTCATTGCAAGGCTGCTGGATGCTCGCTCCCCTCGGTGAAAAACCTGATAGGCCGGGAGCTGTACGTCAAGGCAATGACTGCCAAAGGAAAGGTAACTTCGAGTCTTCGCTTCTTCTTTCTTTTTCTGGTTTTTAACGTCTTTTTTTTTGTTTCAGTCCTTGGAGGCGGACAATCAGCTTGTGGCCTTCTATGAGCAGAACCTCAGGAGTGTCCCTCGACGGGAAGAGCTCGAGCAAGCTCAGAGCGTTGTGCATCAGTTGACCGCGAGCCTCAAGAGTTGCCAGGAAGAAGTGAAGCTTATCGATGCTCAGCTTAGCGTTGTGAAGTCCGAGCGTTCGATCGCCGTAGAGAGGACGGTTACTCTGGATCAGAAGGTCAAGGAACTCCTTGAGAAGGCGGAGGGTGCGGTTCGCTCGGCCAGGCATGACGGAATGAGGGTAAGGGACGGTCATTACCGTGACATGTTCGAAGCTCACAAGGACAAGTTCGAGAGGAAGAAGAAGGAGACGGACTGTGAGATGAAGGTCCAGGAAGTGGAGGCCAACATTGAACTGATCAATCTCCTGAAGAGCGGGGTGACTACCATCGAGGAAGAACTTCCCAAGCTGTTGGAGCAGAGGGAGACCTTCGCGAAGGAGTTCGAAGCTGCGCAGGTCTCCGACTTCTCTCTGAGTGCCGAGTTGCGTGCCATTCCTCAGATCTCTGAAGACTCGGTGATGCATGTAGCTCGATCCGCGGGGTTTAATGAGTTCGGGTCGAATGCCGAGATGATGACGGGAATTGCGAGTACCGGAGCGAATCAGGCGGCAGAGGTCGGAGTCCAGGAGAAGCAAGGCGGCGAAGGTGAAAAGGCTGGCGGTGAGGAGCAAGGCTGATGTCTGCTCCTTCGAAAATTTTAATTTCTGTTTTTGGAATCCCCTAAAGCCCCCCTTTGGGCTAAAGTTGAACTCTTTTTAATTTTGCTTTTAGTGTTGCCCGGGAGGGCTTTTATCCATAACTCTTTTGGCTCGGGTGAGCTTTTTAATGCACGCTTTATGTTTATGTTTTCGTTTGAGTTCGGATTTCTGAGTTTAGCAAAATATCGAGGTTCGTTTATGCGTTGTCAGTTTGCAAGTTGAACCTTTGAGTCGTGAAGTAGAACTCTTGATTTCTGTTGTTTAGTCTGGCCAGACGTTTCTTGTATTCTGGAGTTCGTTTCGCGACTTAGAGCCCTTTTTGGTTCGCTATTGTTTGGATACCTGTTCGACCCGTGCAAAGTTCGTTTAGGGTTTGCTTCCGAGTTTGTTCGCGAGTTGTGAGCTTTGGAAGATTGCTCCATAGAGGTCTTCTGGGGTTGGGGTTCACGAAACACTTAAGGTTTTAAGACTTGGAGTGTTTGTGGTTTGTGTATGTAGCTTCGCGTCTGCTGCAGCGAGGTTTAGTGTGGACTCGGAGCGACGCGTAGCGTTGAGTTTACGGAGTAAGATTTGCGTAAAGTAACACTTTATTCAATGTAGACTTTGATATTTGCCATTGCCAAGGTTTCAAGACTTGGTGAATTCGTAGTAGCATATGTTACTTATCTCGAGAAATAGAAACACAAAGAGATAACAAAAAATTTCGTTAATGTACTCTCCAGAGTTTTCATTGATGTATTGGGTGATAACCCTGTACTCCCCCAAAAATAAACGAAAAAGGTAGGATGCGAGAATTTCTAAGTTTTTTGGGTAGAGTGGCTGCACTCGAAGTTCGAGCTGCCTACGTACCCCGCCAAGGGATCAAGCCTAACGTAGTTCGATTTTTGTGAGTACTTATGAGTTGTATAGCTTGAGGTTCATGGTGTTCCATGGCCTCTTCACTGGTACTCCATTTTTGACTTTTGTGAGCTTGTAGACGCCGTCGCGGACTATCTCGGTGACTCTGTAGGGTCCTTCCCAGTTTGTCCCGAGTTTCCCGGCGCCTGGCTCTCTTGTGTTTGAGTAGACCTTGCGCAGTACTAAGTCCCCCACGCTAAATTTCCGGAGTCGGACTCTGGAGTTATAGTAGCGGGCGGTTGCTTGCTGGTAGTTTTGTATTCGTATTAGCGTCCGGTCGCGTTGTTCTTCGATCATGTCTAGACGATCTCGGAGCATCTGTTTGTTTAGTTCCTCGTGTCTGGGGCTTAGTGCCCGCCTGATAGTTGGAACTGATACCTCCGCGGGGACTACCGCCTCCATTCCGTAAGCCAACGAAAATGGAGTCTCGCCGGTCGCGCTGTGAGGTGTGGTGCGGGAAGCCCCTAGGACTCCCGGTAGCTCCTCAGACCACGCTGATTTTTTAGCGTCGAGTCTTTTCTTGAGGCTACTTAGTAAAGTTTTGTTCGCAGCCTCTGCTTGACCGTTTCCCTGGGGGTATCTCGGAGTAGATGTGGTCAGGCGTATCTTCCAGGTCTTACAGAAATTTCTGAAAGCCCTTGAGATGAACTGAGAACCGTTATCTGTTACTATTTCGTAGGGGAGTCCGTGCTGGCAGACTATGTGCTCCCAGATGAAGTGTTGTACTTCGATTTCGGTGGTTTGCTGGTAGGCTTTAGCCTCTATCCACTTGGTGAAATAATCTGTTAAGACCAGGAGGTATTTCAGTTGTTTTGGTCCTGAAGAGACGAGAGGCCCCACTATGTCCATTGACCACCTCATGAATGGGTATGGTGCAGAGATAGAGGACAATTTTTCCGCAGGCTGGTGAATAATCGGTGCGTGCCATTGGCATTTATCACACTGCCTGGTGTAGTTCTCGCAATCTGCGATCATAGTCGGCCAGAAGAATCCTTGTCTTTTGATGCGGATGGCTAGGGCCCGTCCTCCGGAGTGGTTACCGCAGGTGCCTTCATGGGTGTTGCCCATTACGGCGAGGGCTTCCGTGGCATGCACACATCGCAAGTAAGGTTCTGCGGTGCTACGTTTGAATAGGCAATCGTGGATTATGCAGTATCGGGCGCTTCGGGCTTTAAGCTTCCTGGCTTGCCACTTGTCATCGGGGACTTGGCCGTGTCGGATGTAGCTTAGGATTGGTTCCCTCCAATCCGGTCTGTTCAGGAATTCTGCGTCCGGTTCCTCGTTTTCAGGCTCGGATTCCTCCTCCTCAACGGGAGGTTCGGGGATTTTCCGGCCACTACGGAGGCCGATGTCGTAGACTTCGTGGCATTCCGAGGCCGTTTCTGCCCGGGCATCAGGTTCCGGGGTTCCCGTTGAGTTTTTGGTCTGGATCGTTGTGGACTGGTCTGCGGTGTGCGCCTTGAGTGCCACGTCGATGCTTGGTTTTTCTATCCCTTCTACGGGTATTATTCTTTTGACCTTAGGGTCGGACGTCGAGGCTAATGCTGCCAGGGCGTCGGCGGAGGAGTTTTCCCCCCGAGGTATCCTCTCGAGTGTGAAATCTTTTAATTGATCTGCTAACTCGTGGGCTACCTTGACGTACGCTTCCATGCGCTCATCCTTAGTTTCGTACTCGCCGTGATACTGGCTCGTAACTAACTGTGAATCGCTAAAGGCACGTACTTCCTGTGCTCCGACTCCGATTGCGAGTCGGAGTCCGGCTATGAGGGCTTCGTATTCGGCCTCATTGTTGGATGCGCTGAAGCCAAGTCTGAATGATTGTTCGATTACCTCTCCTGTGGGGGTCACGAGTTTGATTCCTACCCCGGAGCCGTGTTTGGATGAGGCTCCGTCTACATGGAGAGTCCAATGATCGTCTTGATTTTCCAGCTCCGGAACCATGGGCGGGAGCTCGATAATGAAGTCTGCTAGGACCTGGGCTTTAGCTCTCGTTCTGGTCCGGTACTCGATATCGTATTCGCTCAGTTCGATTGCCCATTTGGCCAGTCGGCCGGATTGGCTCGGACTGTGGAGTATAGTTCGAATAGGTTGTGATGTCATCACCACTATGGCGTGCGATTGGAAGTACGGCCTTAGCTTTCTTGCCGCCATTACTACAGCGAGCGCGAGTTTCTCCATCGATGGATACCTCGTTTCTGCGTCTATGAGCGTTTTGCTCACGTAGTATATGGGTTTTTACTCGTTTTGTTCTTCGCGGACCAGGACTGCGCTAACTGCGGTGGGCGAAGTCGCAATGTAAAGATAAAGTGGCTCGCCCTCCGTTGGTTTGGCCAGTATCGGAGGTTCGGTGAGATATTTCTTGAGCTCGTTTAGGGCGTTCTCACAGCCTTCGTCCCATTGGAACTTCCGATTTCCTTTGAGGAGGTTGTAGAATGGTAAGCATTTGTCCGTAGACCGAGAGATGAAGCGATTTAGAGCTGCTATCCGTCCCGTCAGTCTTTGCACTTCCCTTTTGTTCTTCGGGGAAGGCATTTCCAGGAAGGTCGTTATTTGTTTCGGGTTAGCTTCGATCCCTCGCTCTGTTACAAGGTACCCGAGGAATTCTCCCGAAGGTACTCCGAAAGAGCACTTGGCGGGGTTGAGCTTCATCCTGTATTGGTTTAGGATTTTGAAGCATTCCCGGAGCTGTTCTATGTGGTCACTTTCTCTGGAGGATTTTACGAGCATGTCGTCAATGTAAACCTCCATTGACTTTCCGAGCTGATTGGCGAACATTTTGTTCACCAACCTCTGGTAGGTAGCTCCGGCGTTCTTCAGCCCGAAAGGCATCACCTTGTAGCAGTAGGTTCCGCGGTCGGTTATGAAGGCCGTTTTTTCTTGATCCTCTGGGTTCATGAGGATCTGATTGTACCCAGAGAAAGCGTCCATAAAGGACAGCAGTTCGTGTCCGGCGGTGGCTTCCACCAGACGGTCTATATGTGGTAGTGGAAAGCTGTCCTTTGGGCATGCTTTATTCAGGTCCGTGAAGTCTATGCAGACTCTCCACTTCCCGTTTTTCTTTTTGACGACGACCGGGTTGGCTAACCAGTCGGGGTATTTCACCTCCCTGATTGACCCGACCTTTAGTAGTCTGTCGACTTCGTCGTTAACCGCTTTGGCTCGGTCTGGACCGAGTTTGCGGAGTTTCTATTTCACGGGTTTGAAAGTTGGATCGACGTTCAATTCGTGTGAGGTGACCTCGATATCAATCCCTCTCATGTCTTTTGTGGACCATGCGAATGTGTCCACGTTTTCTTTGAGGAATTTGATGAGTTCTTCCCTGGTAGCGTTCAGTAGCTCCGATCCGATGTTTACACACCTTTCCGGGTCTTTGTCGTCAATACAGACTGAGACGACTAAATATTTTTGCGGGCCTCGGACTGTTGGATCGTTGTTGCGTTTCGCGGTCCGGGAAGCGAGCTCTTCCTCTTTCTGTAATTGCTATACGTTTAAGGTCTCTAGCTGCTTGAAGAAAGTTAGGTAGCACGATCTTGCAGCTTTTTGATTCCCGTAAATTGTCTTGATCCCCGAAGGGGTCGGGAACTTCACACACTGGTGATAGGTAGAGGGCACTGCCTTCATGGTATAGATCCATGGTCTACCCAATATTGCGTTGTACGGGGCCGGTTTGTTTACTACTACAAACTCCAGGATTTCCTGCTGCCCCCCGGCGATGGATGGGAGTTTTATAGTTCCCATTGAGTAGGTGGTTTCGCCGTCGAATCCGGTTAATGGGGTTTTCCCTCCGGTCAGCATCGAGTCTTTGAAGCCCATCTTTCTGAAGGCGTCGTAGAACAAGAGATTGATAGGTTGTATAGTTTTCCCAATTCTACTGCAAGTGCACAGTTAATGCAATCGTAGTATATAAGGTATCGAATCCCACGAGGACTCTCAGTCACACAATAGATTAATAGCAGTTCAGATTAAATTAAGCGAAGCAGATGTGAAAACAGTAAACGAAATAGCAAAGTAAATCAAGTGAGTTTGTAAGCAAGAAGGCAAGGCGTTAGGTTTCAGGAGTTCTCAGGAAATCAGGAACGCAAGCAATCAATCTATCTAGATCCAATCAATAACTATTCTAGAACTCAAACACTGATATAGAATTAACCAAATTCCTTTGCGATAATTCTCTAAGTCTAAGTGCAGCAAACCAAACTTCCGTTTGCGAGAACTAACAGATTAAACTAGCATTAATTCCAAGTTTGATATGTTCACAATTATCCTAAACCAAACTTCCGTTTGCGAACAGTTTAATTGCTTATCTAAATTCTTTCTAGTTAAATTAACCAACTTCCGCTGCATTAATCAACCTAACATCATAATTCTGATTAGCTACTTCAGATTAGGCATTAAGAACAACTTAGATAAAGAACTAGCAGATATAAATCTCTACAGATTGATTAAACTATAATTCTCTGAAATCCTTAATGAGAATCCTTCAACCTAACAGGTAATCTACTCAGACATGTTCATCGAAACAGAAAACATCTTGAATAGAAAACCAAATATTATAAAATCAAATAAGAACTGGGGTTCAAAATCAAGTCTCTTCCGAGATAAGGATCAGCCCCTCAGGCTCTCTGAAATAAGATAAAACTAAAGTAAAGCGTGTCAAGCGTCGCCTAAACATTGGCTTAAAAACTCTATTTATAACCTAAAACACGTTTTGGGGCTTCTTTGTAAATATTAGGAACTTCTGGGCAGGACTGCAGTTTTATCATTCTTCATCAAACCGTCGTTTGGCCCATCTCGCTGGTGCATCGATCGTTGCCACAGGTGTGACGATCGTTGCAACTCGCGAATATCAACAGTGAACTCTATCTCTCGGCCAAATACTCCAATTAGCTCCAGAAAGTGTCTAAATCACCAAATATGCTCCAAATGTGCTTGTACCTAATAAACACCTGAAAAGACTCTAAAACATAGTAAAAGACTCGATAAATAACACATATACCATGCTTAAAAGTCCTAAAATCCATGGTATATCAACTCCCCCACACTTAGCTCTTGCTTGTCCTCAAGCAAGACAAAGAACTAAATGTAGATAAGAGGTTTGAAAACTCTTCAGAAACTCATTTCATCCTAGAAGCTACAATACTCAGATTCCCCTTAGTAAACCACTGCAAGAATCAATCATAGGATATCAAGACCACAATGTACTTCCCCCACACTTAGCAACTGTCCTAGGTAAACTCCACAATCACATTCAAGCATTCAAATTCTCCCTACTGACTTCTGCAAGTATTTAAGTGCGGTCTCACCTAAGGAGTATCGATCAAAGGGCACATGGATTCTTACCTTGTCAGCTCTAAACCACCATACTATCTTTCTCTAGTCCCTTTCTTCTCTTTCCCTTCTTTAACAACTGATTTTTCCCCACTGGGTATCATTTTATTTTTTTTATCAGTGTTCTTCCCGTTATGGGGTGTACTTTGGACACATTCCATGGATCACATGAGAGATAATAGTGTTTGCTACTATTCCCATGACCACTTCGGAGTTACTAACTCATCCTCAGTTTATTATTATTATTTTTTTTACTTTATAGAAGGGGAGAAGGGAACTAAATAGGACAGGTTTACAGGCTGTGTCAGAACTAACAAGGGAATCCGACACAAAGTATACCAAGCCCTTAGGTGAGAAATCTAAGTCAGTATTAAGGTTGAAGTCAGTAAAGGATCCTCTGATACCTGAAGTGATGTGGGTGTTCCTAGTAGGTTGATCTGTGATGGGGTTTTCTAATAGTCATAGATAGATCCTGCAACTTCATCCCAATGGTTACTTAAGTTCCTGCAAGTCTTGTAAATCTTCTCAGAAAATCATAGTTTCTTACTTAAACAATTTTGACTCAATAAAACAAAAAATTTTGAAAAACGGACTGACTCTTAAGAAAACAGAAAACAAAAGTCAGTAGCACCTCCCCAGTAGTGTCCAGCGAAGGATCGGTAAAAAGAATTGTTAATGGATGTTTCAGTTCTGTCGGGTTTTACCTCTGTCGCACAAGCACCGATCGTTGCACTAAGTGCACCGACCGTTGCTGCGCGATTCTTTCGTATTGTAACGATCGACACAATGGTGTATCGATCGACGCACTGCGCTTTCACGAACAGTCAGCAAGTTAGCAGGTTAATCCGTCTGTTTTTGTCAATTTTGATCCCTGCAGGCTGAAAACACTAGAGACAGAGTAAAACCGAAGCAAAAGATGTATCGAATAAAGTACACATCATCCAAACATAGTAGAATCCTAAAAATCAAAAGAAGAAAAGTGCAAAAGAAAAGAAAAAGTCAGAATACAAAACCGAAAGACTGAACATGGAGACTGATCTCACTCGCTAACATCATCTATCCCACCATACAGTGCATCATCATCGGCTGCCTCGGGTGCGGGATCGGTATCAGTCGGAGATCGCTGTCGACGACGGTCAGGTACGGGCTGATGGATCTGTGGTGGCCTCCTGCAGCTGCAAGTACGCATGAAGTTCCAAAGAACTCGAAACATACCATCGGATCTCTCTCTCCACTCTGCCTCAGAATATGCACCGTAAGCCATCGCAGGCTCAGGAAAGGGACCCACAATGTCGACCGGGGCAGGCGCGGGCGCAGGAGCAGAAGATGTCGAAGCTCGTGAGGAAGGCTCTCCCAGCGGATGAGCCATGGTCGGAATCCCACGCTGCGCAGACTCAGGAGGCTGAAATCTCAGTGCCTCTAATGTGTCAATCTGTGTCCATCTGGCAGCGGGAAGCTCGATACCAGTCCTCCCAGTGGTCGGATCAGTGTAAACCCAAATGCACCCCTCCTTGAGCCAGGTAGCGCTCTGCAGATGACTGAGATCCAGGAACTCGCGAGCCGTATCACGCTCTGTGCCATGCAGAGGAATCCCACAATACTCAAAAATGGGAGTAAGTAAACTCCCTACCGTCTCTGTACCAGCTCCATCAAACGGCTTCAGCTGCAAATCAACCAAATGCTGTGCAAAAATAGCTCCCAAGTTGAGACCCGCAGTCGGATCTCTCACGCCACTCTGCCTAAACTGATCTCTCAGCCCCATAAACAGCAACTCCATCTCAAGTTTGCGCATCTTGTTGGCCTCAAACTTGCAAAGCAAGCTCAAGCTCCAGCACAAGATACGCGAGACATATCGCAGCACCGGATGTCTCATCTGTATTACTGGTGTGGTCCTGGAGTTGTATCGACCGCTGCCAATACTCTCCCAGAATGTGTGAGCCTCCAGCGGATCCCACTCGAGTGGCATGGCTATGCGCCTCGGCGCAGTACTGAACCCGTAGATCCTGCAGAGATCAAGTAGAGGAATCCGATACCTGACTCCCCAACTCATGAAGGTGAAAGCACCACCTGTAGCGCTCCTGTGGTCGGGATCCGAGTAGACCACTCTGCAAGTGGCCAATAGCTGCCTGACCAGCTCAGGATAGAGGTCATAGTGTCGCATCGGCATTGTTCCTAGACCAATGCCTCTGCACACAGCCATCACCTGCTCATCGATCCCCAGAATCCTGCAGGTGGAGTAGTCCGCGAACTTGGTCGGCTTGATGATCATCCCACACCAACCACTGTAGAGTAGCGAGTCATACTCGTCCCATGAAGAGAGCAATGGCCGCTCTGTGAACTCAGCGGACCTTAAGAAACGTGTGAGGTCCTCCGGCCACTGTCTGGTCGTCTGAAATGGTGTGGCGTCCTCTCTGGGCCAAGGTAAAGCAATTGGTGGCCCATATCTGTTGTACGGCGCGGGTGACTCTGATTCCCTGTTAAACCATTGAGGCGGTGGGGTGTAGTGTCTTGTTGCTGTGGATGATGTGGCTCGCTTCTTGCGGGGTTGCCTTTGAGACGCCATCTGCAAAAACAAAGTTCAAACATTCATCAAGTCTCGGCAAAATTTCACTGTGAAATCGCGAAGCATCGACCGTTGCATCTAAGGCATCGATCGTTGCAAGGCGATTTCGTGTTATCGAACATTTCCCAAAATCGCAGTGCAACGACCGCTGCTCGAGAGCAACGACCGTTGCAGGGCGATTTTGCCGCAAACAATTCATCAAAATCAGTTCAAAATTGTGTTATCAACCACAAAATCAACAACAATCCATCACTAAACAACCCAAAGCATAATCATGTCAACATGCATTCATCAATTCCATCTAAAATCTCCAATTTCTAAAACCCTAAAAGTGAAATCCGAAAAATCAAAAATAGAAGTACATTACCTTGATTTCGTGAGAATTGGGTAGGAGAAACAGATTTGGGATGTAAAAATAAGTGAAATAGTGCTTAGAATCAAAGAAATCGATGAAGAAATGGTGATTTTCGGTTTGGGTTCTCGGTGTGTCGACCGAAGGAAATGGGGAAGAAGAAGAGAAAATAGGGTTTAAGGTGACTTACCTGGTCGTGGGTGCAACGATCGTTGCTTTAGGGGCAACGATCGATGCTGGTTGAACCAGTTTGTTTCCGGTTTAGCTCAACGTACCTTAATTTCGATTTAAACCAAGTGCAACGACTGTTGCACATGTGAGCAACGATCGACACACATCTCCAGACTTGTGTTTTGTATCTAATAACTAACAAAAACAACTAAAAACGTGAAATCCTAAGAAAAACACCAAAAATGAGAAAGAAAAATAACCAAACCTAACAGTGGGTTGCCTCCCACTCAGCGCTTGTTTTAAGTCATTAGCTTGACTTTTGGAAAGAGGTCAAACTCATGGAGGTTTCAACAGAGACTTTGAGTGTCTCTGTGAATGCCTTATCATCCATGGTGGTGTGTAAGCAGTAGCAGCATGATGTCGTCCAAGAAACGTCGGGATGAATGTAGGGTGAAATTGACACTTGGGCGTTTCAACGCTCTTTCCTGCATTCAAAACAGTGGAGTCAGGAGGTTTAAACTTAGAGGATTTATGCTTCACCTTTGGCAAAGTTTTGATGTTCGGGGCCTTTTGTTTATGAGTAGCTTTAGGCCTTGAAGATGCTAGAATAGGCTCTTGTGGAACCACCATCTTCTTGTCAACCACTACGGTGCACTGAACTATCTCTTTAGGCGTAACGGGAGCTTTCGGGAATGGTAATGGAGGTTTATAGGTTCTTTCTTTAGCAGGTCCTTGAGATGTGAGTGAAACTGGTTCCTTTCGGGGTGCAACGATCGGTGCTTGTGATGCATCGATCGATGCTATCGTCTCCTCTCGTGTTTCAACTATGGTCTCGGGTTTATCCGCCTCTTGATCCATTCCAGCCATCTCAGACTCAAATTTCTCTTCTTGGCTTGGTCCCACTTCGATCTGAACTATCCAAGTCAAGAGATCCATGTCAATCTCTGTTGAGTCGGGTGCATTGAAGCTTTCAAACTCAGGAAATTCAACATCAAATTCCCCACTGTCTTCCATAAATTCCACAGCCTTAACTGCTAGATATGAACCTTGATCCATCTGTGTGTCCAGCTGCTTCATGCGAGTGCTCAAGGATTCAAATTTCTCATTCAGATTAGTGTACAGGTTCTCCAGCTTCGAGCTGAAGGAAGCTGTGTTCTGCTGTTGCTTTTCAATTGATTGCTCTATCATCATCTCTAGTCTGCTCCTTTGTGTAGGAGGTGCTAGATAGGAGGTGTAGTTATGGTCTCTTGATCCTTGAGCATGCCTAGAACCTTGTCTGTGTTGATGTCCCAATGTATGTCCATAAGAGTCGGTTCCAGCCATATAATGTACCTCTGCAAATTTATCAGTTTTTGCCTCTGCTCGGAACTGTCTCTCCCTAAGTAAGATGTCATGGATGTCGTCTATCTTACTCTGCATCTCAGCTACTTGCCCAACCAATACATGGTAATCTGGTAAGATGGGATTTCCTTCCCCATCTATTTTCTGACCTTTTGCGTTGCATATGTGACCCTCTTGGTCTCGTAGAACGCCGTTTTCACCGCGAATTAAAATAACAGGTTCCATGGTGCGGAACCTATTGAACGTCTCTGATCTCAGCATCGCTGTTCTCGCCTTGTGTCGATCGATGCAAGGTGAGCAACGATCGATGCAGTGCGAATCCCTGCGAATCCAAAAATCAAAAACGTGAGTAAACAAGAAAATTAAAAAGAATGCTTAGTCTAAATCCTAGTACTAAATCTATAGGTGAACTCAAAGAGTCCCCGGCAACGGCGCCAAAAACTTGATAGGTTGTATAGTTTTCCCTATTCTACTGCAAGTGCACAGTTAATGCAATCGTAGTATATAAGGTATCGAATCCCACGAGGACTCTCAGTCACACAATAGATTAATAGCAGTTCAGATTAAATTAAGCGAAGCAGATGTGAAAACAGTAAACGAAATAGCAAAGTAAATCAAGTGAGTTTGTAAGCAAGAAGGCAAGGCGTTAGGTTTCAGGAGTTCTCAGGAAATCAGGAACGCAAGCAATCAATCTATCTAGATCCAATCAATAACTATTCTAGAACTCAAACACTGATATATAATTAACCAAATTCCTTTGCGATAATTCTCTAAGTCTAAGTGCAGCAAACCAAACTTCCGTTTGCGAGAACTAACAGATTAAACTAGCATTAATTCCAAGTTTGATATGTTCACAATTATCCTAAACCAAACTTCCGTTTGCGAACAGTTTAATTGTTTATCTAAATTCTTTCTAGTTAAATTAACCAACTTCCGCTGCATTAATCAACCTAACATCATAATTCTGATTAGCTACTTCAGATTAGGCATTAAGAACAACTTAGATAAAGAACTAGCAGATATAAATCTCTACAGATTGATTAAACTATAATTCTCTGAAATCCTTAATGAGAATCCTTCAACCTAACAGGTAATCTACTCAGACATGTTCATCGAAACAGAAAACATCTTGAATAGAAAACCAAATATTATAAAATCAAATAAGAACTGGGGTTCAAAATCAAGTCTCTTCCGAGATCAGGATCAGCCCCTCAGGCTCTCTGAAATAAGATAAAACTAAAGTAAAGCGTGTCAAGCGTCGCCTAAACATTGGCTTAAAAACTCTATTTATAACATAAAACACGTTTTGGGGCTTCTTTGTAAATATTAGGAACTTCTGGGCAGGACTGCAGTTTTATCATTTTTCATCAAACCGTCGTTTGGCCCATCTCGCTGGTGCATCGATCGTTGCCACAGGTGTGACGATCGTTGCAACTCGCGAATATCAACAGTGAACTCTATCTCTCGGCCAAATACTCCAATTAGCTCCAGAAAGTGTCTAAATCACCAAATATGCTCCAAATGTGCTTGTACCTAATAAACACCTGAAAAGACTCTAAAACATAGTAAAAGACTCGATAAATAACACATATACCATGCTTAAAAGCCCTAAAATCCATGGTATATCAGAGATCCACCGAGCTCCCGGTGTCAATCATGACTCTGGAGAGTTTGAATCCGGCTACATCGAGTTGGATTACCAAAGCGTCATCATGCGGTTTGTCGAGTTTGAATGTTTCGCTCTCAGAGAATGTTATATGAGTGTCCGGTCCTTCGATTGGGACCATCTCCCTGAGTTCATTTGCAACTCGTCTCTGGTGAGCTTTGATCGAGTTTACCGAGTTCCGACAAAACCTCGAGCCTCCCGATATGAAGTTGATCGTTTTGGGGAGGTTTGAACTACATAGTCCGAGTTTAGGCAAGCACTGGTTTGCCGGTTTCTTAGGAGCTGGAGGCGGCGTGATGACCGATCTCATTGACCCCCCGCAGCGAGCTAAGCTAAAGATTGCAACTATGCGTTTTCGAGAAGGGACTGGGGAGTCTGATCCCTCCTTTTATGGAGTCCTCTCGCGCTTAGATTGCGAATTCTTTTTGCTTTTCGATTTGCTCTTTCCTTTATCTTTCTTTTCAGGCTCCTTCTCCTCTGGTTCCGGAGCCTCACTGCTGTCGTTTTTAGCTGCCAGCAGGCGGTCTTTGGACCGGCACTCTTCGGAGGAGTGCCCTTTCTTGTCGTGGTACTTACAATATTTGTTTGCATCGTAAGGCTTGCGCCATTGAGGCTTGCCGTCTACTGTCAGACAGTGTTGTCCCTTGCCAGAAGATTCCTTTTTGTTGGTTTTCTTCTGGCTTGATTCTTCCTTTGCCGCAGCTACGGTTTCTTCGTACTTTGCGTAGTAAGTAGCTTTGTGCAGCGCGTCGTCCAAGGACGTGCACGGTCGGACCGCGAGCTCCTTTCTGAACTCCGATGTGTATAGGAGTCCGTTTTCTAGAGCCGCGATCGCTATGATTTCGTTTGGGTCGGCTATACGTGATTTGACTTCTCTGAACCTTGCGATGTAGGCTCTGAGAGTTTCGTACGGCCCTTGTTTCAGAGCCCAGAGGTCGGCTTCCGAGATTTTCTCTTCGATGAAGATCGAGTATTGCTTTAGAAAGATCGATACGAGCTGTGTGAAGTTGTCGATCGAGTTTCCTTCTAGACTGGCGAACCATTCTAGTGCGGTACCGGTGAGGTTTTCGGCGAAAAGTCTGCAGTACCCTGCTTCCTTTTCTTCATCGGTAAGGTGTGCTCTGGAGACCGCAAGCCTGAAAGCTCTAACGTGGGCCTTCGGGTCTGTAGTTCCCGCATATTCCGGGATTTTGATTTTCCCGGTGTTCTGGATCCTCGCGCTAGCGATTCTATCCGTGAACGGAGTTCGTCGGGTCTCCTCGATAATTTGATCGATGTCTGGAGCCGCGCTTGTTGTCAAGTGGACCGCAGCTTGCAGACGCTGGATCCTGGCATATATGCTTTCGTCATCTATGTCCGTTCGTTGGTTGAACATGGGGAGCTGCGTGCTCCTCGGACGTGTATTGTTTGGTCCCCTAGTTCCGGCTTGTTGGGCTATCTCGCTCGGGGGAGGCCGAGCAGTGTTAGTCCCTAGCTCCGTCACTGGAGGACGCGTGCCGGAGGCGAAGGCTGATGCCCCCAACACCCGATGCATGTTTGTTTCATAGCTCGTTGGCATGGGCGGGGGCGTCGGCAGTCGCGCTCCCTCAGGGGCCGTAATACCCGTCGAGGTTGAGGCCACTGTGTTTGAGCTGGGAAGTGCGTTTCCCGAGATCGGACTAAACACTGGGTAGCCGCTGTTTCCGGCCACAGAAGTCTGTCTCGGGGCTTCGGGAGTTATATAGTCCTCCTCGAAGTCCAGACGCATGCGAGGTAACGGGCTCCTCGCGGCGGCGTCTGCCGTAGTCCCCGTGACGGGCCGTGGCCTGTTCCCGAGGTTCAGCAGACTCCTGTCGTGCATGTCTAGCCGGGCTAATACAGTCCGTTGTGTAGCTTCTTGATCGTGCGATCTGTTAATTAGGACTGCTAGCATTTTACGGAGCTCTGCCATGCCATCGGTGACGGATCTCGTCAGGCTTGGCGAGTCGGGGCGAGTCTGTGGAACAGTCCGAGGGATTTGCGCGTCCCCTTGGGAGCGATCCTCGGATCGTATCCAGGTTCGAGATTTTGTTCTCTCGGTTGTCTGTGAAGTTGAGCCTGGGGGCGCAACTCCTAGAGGCTGGGAAATAGGGATGCGGTCCCCTGTTCCGGATCCTGCTTGAGTCTGGGTCGACTCTGATCCGGTATTCCCGATTTGAACGCTTGCGTTCGTTTGATCAAGGTCTTGCGACCTTGGCGATCCGACCGGAGCTGTTGCGTTGGGATCCATTTCCACGCTAGCGGACTGTTGATCAGGTTTGTGTGTAAAGAATATCTATGAATCTTCCCCACAGTCGGCGCCAAAATGTGGATCCTAAAACCCACACTCAGTTTTTAGAGTGTTTTTGATGAGCTGATTTACGAAATAGGTGGGCTAGATTCTTGGTTGAACGAGATCAAGGAGCTCAGCAATGATGAAAAATAGATTTGTATTAATTTGGAAATAAGAACAACAAGAACTCGAGCTATAGAGCGATTACAAGATCTCAATGTTAGGTTTGAATGTCCATCAGAAATCGGATCCCTTTTACTGTTGTCGAACCCTTCTTTTATAGTCCCTAGCTCCGTAACTATCTTCCCTAATCTTCGGAGCCGACTCCAACAACTTGCGGGATCCTTGGGATTGCGTGCTCAGTCCACCTCCTCCTTTGTAGCTGGTTGGTTGCCTAACGGTTCGGACGGTGCCCACCGAGGTGCCCTGTGGGGTCGGAGCTTTCTGCTGGACTGGGCCTTGGTGTAAACTCAATCGGGCCTAGCTGCCAAGATTGAATCCGGGCCTTTATTTAGCTGATTTCCTTCAGGAGTGAAATCTGGCCCAAACAGACTTTACATGTGTTTGTAACAACAAGTGAACCCACCGCTCCTTCAAAGTTCGTCATCGGTAACTATGTTGCTTGCTGGCTAATGTAGCTTGACCACTGATCTGGTCAATAAGGATTGGTCCTTCGTTTTGCTGCACTTTTTCGGTGTTCTTTTCCAACAGAAGACGTTTCCCCTTGGCTTCTTCGTGCATCCACTTCTACATACGATCAAGGATGCTAAGCTTTTCCATATGACGTTCAATTTCTTCAATGGTCTTCTCCATCGTAGCTACCTTCCCCACTGTAACTTCCAGAGTATGCTCGAGATCTTCTTTGAAGCCATAGTTTTTTTAAGTTGTTGCTCTGATACGAATTTATTACGTGTAATGGAACAAAATAAATATTTTAAATGATAATAAGATTTGAAAGAAGAGGGAAAATATTTAATATTGAAATGAAAACACACATTCAAAATTACAAAGACATCTGATATTTTTTATGGAGGCTCTAACTCTTTTCTTGCACAAATGATCACCCAATTATTGCTTTCATCAACACACATACATCTATTTATACACAAAAAATCACTCATCCTAATCCACTCTCCACATGATCTAGCTCACCTAATATGTGATGGATCCTACAAACATCATTATTCATACTTTCATAATCACACATGTGCCCACATGTTTATTACCATACACTCATGACACTCCACCAAGATAAGTTCCTCACTTTATTGTGTCTTTGTACATAATGCTAAGATAATGATGATCTCAGTTTCTACACTCTCTTGTCCTTGTTACGTTTTTGATATTGATATAGGATAGGTGGATCCAGCTCATCATATGTGATGGATACAAACATTATTATTTTTACTTTTGTAATCACACATATGCCCACATGTTTATTCTCACACACCAATGACACTTCACTAAGATAAGTTCCCCCACATTATTATGCCTTTGTACTGATGATTTCAGTTTCTACAACTTTGTTACGGAACCAAGTGGTCTTGGTGTAGTGGTAAAGAGACGGGCTATGGATGCACCACATTTATGGTTCGATCCACCTGCTCTACATTCTCCATTTGGCCACCCCAAAGAACTGCGGATGAAACGGGGCGCGCACATGGACTGTAGTCTAGAAGTCTAGAAAGTCGATGGGATACCACGTATCTAAACAAAAAAAAAATACTTTGTTACGTATCTAGTATTGATATAGGATAAGGGGATGTGCACCTTAATACGTAACAATAATCCATAAAATTGAGTTAACTTAGAAATGATTTGCATTAAACTGAAATGTAAACTACCATTGTTAGGTAACTCAGGTTTATTTTATTGATATATCTTTATGACAACCCGAAATGCTATATATGTGATCCGGTAAACATTACCGATTTAACAAAATTCAATAATTAAAAATTTTAGAACAAATAATTTCGTCATTGAGTTCGTAATTACTTTAATTAAGCTTATGAGTTTAACTTATAAATTTATAAAATATTTAAAAAGTTATAACACAATATTGAAAAAAACATTATTTACAAATTTTATTTATTTTAATTAAAGTTACAGTTGTCATTGTGTGCCTCGTATTCGTTGAAATTTCCAAGACTAACAACAAGCCATTGATCGTTACACTTTTTTTGGGATTCATTCTTGATGAATTGTACTGCCAAATAAATTTTTTTTTTTACATTTATAAAGTTTTCCACATGAAAGTTATTGAGTAACTTTTTTTTTGACAATAAGATGAAAATATAACCATATCTCTTAATCATCTATGTTGGTGGCTCCGGACCAATATGGACACTGCTTGACTACCTGATGCAAGCATTCTGTTTAGTCTATTCGATGTCATGTTGATTGTGTGAGGTACATGCTTGAGGTCAAATGTCGTAACGAACTGCTTCTTTCGATCAAATTCCTCCAAATCAATTGAGAAAGTCGGCAGTCCTCTAGATCAAACACTATCTTCACTAACTCCAAACAGTCCGAGAGAGAGAGAGAGATTTGTAGCTTTTTGTAGCTTTTTGGGGTTTATCTGAGACTCGACAGAGAGAAGATTTCGATCCCCTTTTATTCTTCTATTGATCTCTTTATGCTTTCTATTTCAAACATGTCTTTTGTTACGATTGCCATGTCTGATAGTTTACTAGTTAGGTTTAGGGATTCTCATTAGATATTTCATGGAATTATAGGTTGATTAAGTAATTGGGATTTATAACTTCTAGTTCTTCATCTAGGGTTGTTTTTAATGCTTAATCTGAATTAGCTATCCAGATTATTGTTGCTAGGTTGATTTTCGCAATGACAATTGGTTAATTAGCTAGAAAGAACCTAGATGAGCAATTGATCTATTCGCAAAGATATTTGGCTTAGAGAAATTGTGAACAAAAGAACATGAGATTAATGCATGTTTAGGATCTCTAGAACTCGCAACGAAAGTTGGTTTGCTATGTTGCTAGACATAGATAACACTCACAACGAAAGTTAGTTTCTTATACTTATGTGATTCCAGTTCTAGAACAGTTCTTAATTTGATCCCGACTGATTGATGTGCATGTATTCATGATTTCCTGAGAACTCCCTTGACCTGGCGCTTAGCTTGATTGATTATGTTGGGAATGTCCTGAAATCTACCGTACTATCTCTAGAAAGTATGATAAGTGTCGAGATCAGACATAAGTCATAAATACTGGGTGATCATGATGACTTGCTAGAGCCCGCTCATGATCTATAAGTTTAGGACTTATTACCAGTATTGTATGATCCCGAAGGGTCACACACCATAGCTAACGGGAAAGTTAAATGGAATTAATACGGTAAGATGCAATGGCATTTACTGTATTAGATCAGAGAATTGGGCCAGACAAAATACAGGCTTTTGTCTGATTTGTGTCTTGGGCCCAAATGATTAATGAGCCATTAGTCAAATGACTTGGGCCCATTAATGAGAGATTAAGGATTTGAAAAACCTAAGGGATTAATCATCCCTGCGATTTTTTTTCTCCTCCCTGGCAGCCGCATTTTTCATCTCTCTCTCTAACCTCTCTCTCTGATCTGATCCATCTCTTTGGTCTAGCAGCCGTCCCTTGCTTGTAAGAGTGTGGATACCAAAGGAGGAGCAGGTGATTCATCTGTTCGTTGATCTCGACATTACAATCATTCCGCTGCAAAAGGTAATGTCCAGGTTTGTTTTATGATTCAGTTACAAGAACCTAGATCCTTGATTAAATATGTGTTAGGTTGCAATCTGGGAATTGAACCTTGAAGAACACTATAATCCAACAGTGGTATCAGAGCCTAGGTCATTAGGTTTCTTGTGAAATTGGATCATATGAAAATTGATTAATTGATTAATTGATTTTGAATATGGTTGATCGAAAGCTTGCTGGTTTTTGTTATTGCCGAATGTTGTTTATGCTCCATTCAATTATTTAACCCTAACCGAAAGTTTTTGTCTCGGCGTGTGAAAGAGCCAATTAATTATTGGGTTCGTAGAATTAATTAAAACCCTAATTGGTCAAAGGCGTGTGCTTATGTTGCTTTGCCGAGTAATGTTGATTGTTTAATTAATTATGTGGGCTTGTGATCATGTGAGCCAATTATTAATGAAACCCTAAGCTCTCTTTCGTTAATGTGTATGTGTGCCGATCGTATGTTGCTGCGATAAACGATCGCATGATCTTGGCCGAGATCGAGCGTTATCGATCGTGAGGCAAAATGGATCGAGCATGTGTGTGGGCCATGATGCATTGTACCGAGGATGATCACTTGCGATGATCGATCTTATGATCGTGAGCATGCGCAACATGCGCCGTTGGATCATTGGGCCTCGGATGCATTATGGGCCCAGAATTGCGTTAATGGGCCGAGTTGGATCTAGGATCCGATTGTTTGGCCCATTAAAATTTTACGTCCTGCGAATAGTCAATCGGTTAAACCGAGCTTCGCGGTTCGTTGCCCAAAACCCACACCAATTTAACCGGTCCATTTAATTGGCGGTTAATTGTGTGTTTAAAGCCTTAAACCGCAAGTTAAATCAAATTGGCTAAAACACTAGGTGTTTCTTCCCGGTTTTGGATTTGACTGAACCGATCCAATTTATTGGTGGTTCAAGCGGTTAACCCAAATCGCGGTTTGCTGGAAATAATTTAATACTTGGTATTATTTAATTTCTACTTAAACCGGATTTAAATTCAAAATTGAATTTAACCTAAACCGAAGGCTGGTCTAAGTTTGATTTGGTTGGATCAAATAATTTCAAGCTAGTCTGGTTTAGTAAATAACCGATGGTTTTGATAGTTAATTTGGTCTTGGACCAGAATTAATAAACCAGATCGGTTATGTCAAATTATTGGGCCAGCTGGAATTCTATGGTCTTGGGCCAAAGAATTGGGCCTATAATTTGTGACCCAACCCGAAAATATTTAATGAAATATTTAAATTAGAAATTTCTATTTTTAGTAAGTTGCTAAATTTAGAAAGTTTCTAAAATAAGAAAGTTTCCCAAAATAGTAATCTTCTATTTTTGGAAATAAAACTTAAAAATCCTCAAAAACAATATCAAGCTTGGATGTCTTTCCAATCTTGTCAGCTACTTAACGCTTATTTGATTACAGATATGGCTTACAGTGTGAGGTATCTGTTTTCGCGTAAGTAAAGTAGTATATAGTCACTAATTTCATTGGGAGTCCCAGACTTTAGTGATTATTTGGCTGTAAGAGATTGGTTTCCTTGACTGGGCCATCGGGAGTCCCGGGCCTTGAGACATCTGGTGAATTTGGGCCTCGGGTCCAATTCACAACCGAGAGTTATTGGTTATAACTAGCTGTGTGTATGCTTACCAAGTATAGCTAATTCTGGGTGACGGCCAGTGGCCCACTTTGGATTTAGCTGAACATGGGTCTCGGAATCATTGCATTCTTATGAGGTTAAACAAAAAAAAATTTTGAATGCAATGCGAGTTTTCTTATAAGTTATTAAGATTACTCTTTTATGAACTAAATAACTAAAACTCTATTTATCTCTAAATTTCAGCTATGACGAGCACAAACAATCAAAACACTTTCTCGATCCGGTATGTCCTTGAGATGGACAAACTGAACGGATCAAATTTCTTGACTTGGTCGCGGAACCTGAGACTAGTTCTCAGGCAGGAGAGAAAGGACTATGTCCTTGAAAGAGCTCTCCCCGTGAGGATCGGGTCCAATGCCTCTCATGCAGTATATAATGCTTGGAATAAGCATTATAATGATGCGGTAGATGTGCGTGGTCTGATATTGGCTACCATGGACTCAGATTTGCGGAAGCAATATGAGAACATGGAGTCGCCAATAGAGATGATCAGCAGCCTGAAATTGAAATTTCAGGAGCAGGTAAGAGTGGAGAGATACCAGTTGGTTAAATCTCTCACTAGCTGCAAGCTACCAAATGATCATCCAGTAAGTCCTCATGTCAGTAAAATGATGGGTTACATTGATAACCTGAGGAAACTGGATTATCCAGTTAGCCAGGAATTGGCAACTGAGATCATCCTGCAGTCACTGCCGTCAAGCTATGATAAGTTCGTAAGGAACTATATCAAGAAAGGCTTAACGAAGACGTTGACTGAACTGCATGATATGCTCAAGACAGTTGAGCCAAACGTGAAGAGTACCCTGTACAATCTCATGAATGAGAAGGGTAGGTTTACTAAACCTAATGCTGACAAGGGTGAAGACAAAGTTGTCCTGATTTTGAATCATGGCAAGCGTGTGTCTTCTGAGCCCGAGTCAGATACCTCTTACGTTGGTAAGTGCTGCTACTGTAAAGAGACTGGGCATTGGAAAAGAGATTGCATTAAATTCATGGAAGATTATGAGGATTTAAAGTTGATGTATGAGACTACTTCCTCAGGTATTCATGTTATTACTTCAAGTTATACCTTATAGGTATTGAATACTGGTTGTGGCACTGATATTTGTTATAATATGCAGAGCCTGAGCAACAGTAGAACGTTGAAGGAAGGGCAAGTGGAACTGCGTGTCTGGAAGGAGCTTGGGATGCTGCCTCAGCCATAGGGTTTTCACTTGTAGATGCCTTTGAGGCTTGGTTTTATTAAGTAATTGCTACAATGTACCTGCTTTAAGCAGAGTTGTCTTTCATTTTCTTGTAAGAATTTGAATGTTTTTTATTTTGATAAAAGACTAGTTTGTTCTTTTGATCTTAATGAAATATTAATTGTAGCACCCTATTCAAGGAATGGGTTTTATGTCTTAAACCAAAGAGTGCCTAAATGTAACATAAATACCGCAATTGGTTTAAATCTGATGACTTAAACCTGATTTTTCTTGGCATAAATGTTTTGGTCACATAGAGTAAGTCAGATTCAGAAACCCCATAGTTATGGACTTTTGGGCTCATTTGAATGGATATCTTATGAGACTTGAATTCTGCTTACTAGACCAAAAGACAAAGGGCCCATCTTAGCCGAGCTAGAGAAAGGCCCAAAGGCTTATTGGAGATTGAACATACTCATGTATGTGGTCCGATGAGCAGTAATGCCAGAGAAAATTTCCTGTACTTCATTGTCTCTACTGATTACTTCAGTGAGTGTGACTGTGTTCATTTGATGAGACACAAGTCGGAATTCTTTGACATGGTCGAAAGAGTTCCAGAATGAAGTATAGAATCTGAATGACAGAAGTATTAAGACTCTCGATTAGATCACGAGTGAGAATACTTAAGTCATTGATTGTGTGATCATCTGAATGAGTGTGAAGTCGTTTCACAGCTCAATTCTCCTGAAAACCTTGAGGTGTTTCTGTGAGAATGAATCAGATCTTATTAGAAATGATTAAAGATGAGTCACACGAATCTTCCATGATATTCTCTAAGAATAACGCTCTAAAATATCTAAGTTTACGCTGAAATAGTTCTACCAATATCAGTAGAAAGACACCACGTAAATGTGGATTGGAATCAATCCAAATTCGTCTTTACTGAGTATTTGTAGTAGTGCTACATCGCTGGTTGTCCTAGGGAAACCAAGGCTTGTTACTTTTACGTCCATTCTGTTTTCTAAGAAGGGAAGTTACTTTCCAAGAAGAACAGTGGGAGTAAAAGTACAACTCGAATAAATTCGAGAAATACAGGAGGCTGCTCAACCTGTTAAGAAAGAGCAGCGGATGGATTTACAGATTTCTGTAGAATCTACACCTGTAGAGCCTGAAGTTCGCAGATATGAATGAATCAGTCACTAATCCGAGAGTGATTTCTCGTCATTAGTTGAACCTGATGATCATTGAAAGTTCGCATGATCTGATGATCATTGAAAGCGACGAATCTGCGAAATTCAAAGAAGCGAAAGTGAGCCCGGACTCCGAAAAATTACATTTTGTGTAAGTTGGCTTCATCGATCCATTCATGGATGGAAGCAAACATATCGGAGTTGGAATTTTCGTTCTGTTAAAGTAGTCAAGGTTTTGACTTGAACAGGAACGAAGTGGAACTGTGCGTTTACTAAAAGATAAGTGGGAGCAATATTGCATTTCTCATAGTGTATGTCGATGACATACTGATTCTCGGAAATAACGTCCCAATACTGCAGTCGGTAAAGGACTGGTTTGGGAGTTGGTTTTATGATTGACATGGGTAAAGCCACGTAGTTCTTGGATTTTGGATCTAAAGATAGAGATCCAAAAGAGCTGGTAGGACAAAGTCAGGATTCTTAAGTTGACAAAGTCCTACACGTTTTCAGCATTCCAAGAAGGGTTTTATGCCAATGTCACATGGCAATTCATTAAGCAAGATACAGTGTCCTGCGATATCTGCTGAGCTTGAATGCATGGATAGGATTCCATATGCGACGGCAATTGGATCTATCATGTATGCCATGACACGTACTTGTCTTGATGTTGCTTTAATGCTAAGCAAGACAAGTAAAGACCAGTCAAATCCAGCAAAGAATCACTGGATTACCGTAAAGAATATTCTGAAGTATTTGAGGAATACTTAGGATAAGTTCTTGATTTACGGAGAAAGTGAGGTGCTACAAGTCGATAGAGTCTGAAAGGCAAGTTTCCAATAGACAAAGATAATTCCTGGTCACAGTCCGGCTATATCTTGTGTCTAACTGGCGGTGCAAGGCACTGTTGCTGACTCCATGACTTAAGCTGAACATTTCGCAGCTTGAGAAGCGGCGAAAGAGGATGTTTGGATAGAAGAGTTCATCACTGAACTTGATGTGATTCACAGCATAGATGAGCCTAGCTGCACATCAGAGGTCCAAACACCTTGAGGGTAGGTATAACCTATTCCGTGAGATAAATGACAGAGGTGTTAAGTAGATAAGCAAGTTTCATCGAATGAAAACGTTGCTAATGTATTAACGAAGTCACTCCTTATGCCTAAGCACGAGTCGCGGACTGTAGCTGTAGGATGAGTGAAATTAAGTTGTAGTCTTAATTTCAGTGGGAGTTTGTAAAGGGCTTTACTTAGTTGTTTTGAAAGGTTCATGTAAACATAATATTTTATGTTTATGAAATCTGATGATTTCTGGATTATTTTAACTGTGATATAAATAATCGTTCCAAAATGATTCATGTCATTATATATGGGTCATCGAAGTACATGAGTTGACTTGATCCTGAAACCCCATATTTAACGAAATGACATAAATCATAGTGTCCATAGTCGAAGGTTGTTGAATTGGAACACCAACAACCACTTGAGACTAGATTGTGTTGAGACTTATGACCAAGTTTCGAGGGGTCATAGATGCGCGGCATCAAAGTCGACACATAGGTATATGTAGGGGAACATATGACCGGACATGGCCCGCTGATGAGAACTCTACAAGATATTAATATCTGTGTCATAAGAGGTTCTCATATACGACTATAGAGTATAGTCCTTAGACCTGAGTTCGCATGCATGTGGCTGCACATGGAGTAATGCGCTTTGATCATTGTCTAACGTTGTTTCGTAACTGGGAGCTATACGGACCTTGGTTGGGTGTATTATGAATTGTGTAGTTCATAGTGATGGAACAAGATGGGATTTGTCCCTGCCGTTTAACGGAGGTAATATCTCTAGGCCAATCGGAGATTTGATATCTGGTAAGAGAATGGCCATTCCCAAATGGACTTGCCCAAGTCGTTTGAATTGTCAGTATCAAATCTGGTCCGATAAACATGGTCTGGCTATATAAGGATGACACGCATCTTGCCTTATGCCAGATCGAGATATTGAGACAAAAGGATTAGGGAATGTAGGATTCCAGTACAATCGGGAGATTGTTGGGAATGTCCTGTGTAGGATTCCAGTACAAGTGGGAGATTGTTGGGAATGTCCTGAAATCTACCGTACTAACTCTAGAAAGTATGATAAGTGTCGAGATCAGACATAAGTCATAAATACTGGGTGATCATGATGACTTGCTAGAGCCCGCTCATGATCTATAAGTTTAGGACTTATTACCATTGTCTAACGCTGTTTCGTAACTGGGAGCTATACGGACCTTGGTTGGGTGTATTATGAATTGTGTAGTTCATAGTGATGGAACAAGATGGGATTTGTCCCTGCCGTTTAACGGAGGTAATATCTCTAGGCCAATCGGAGATTTGATAGCTGGTAAGAGAATGGCCATTCCCAAACGGACTTGCCCAAGTCGTTTGAATTGTCAGTATCAAATCTGGTCCGATAAACATGGTCTGGCTATATAAGGATGACACGCATCTTGCCTTATGCCAGATCGAGATATTGAGACAAAAGGATTAGGGAATGTAGGATTCCAGTACAATCGGGAGATTGTTGGGAATGTCCTGTGTAGGATTCCAGTACAAGTGGGAGATTGTTGGGAATGTCCTGAAATCTACCGTACTAACTCTAGAAAGTATGATAAGTGTCGAGATCAGACATAAGTCATAAATACTGGGTGATCATGATGACTTGCTAGAGCCCGCTCATGATCTATAAGTTTAGGACTTATTACCAGTATTGTATGATCCCGAAGGGTCACACACCATAGCTAACGGGAAAGTTAAATGGAATTAATACGGTAAGATGCAATGGCATTTACTGTATTAGATCAGAGAATTGGGCCAGACAAAATACAGGCTTTTGTCTGATTTGTGTCTTGGGCCCAAATGATTAATGAGCCATTAGTCAAATGACTTGGGCCCATTAATGAGAGATTAAGGATTTGAAAAACCTAAGGGATTAATCATCCCTGCGATTTTTTTTCTCCTCCCTGGCAGCCGCATTTTTCATCTCTCTCTCTAACCTCTCTCTCTGATCTGATCCATCTCTTTGGTCTAGCAGCCGTCCCTTGCTTGTAAGAGTGTGGATACCAAAGGAGGAGCAGGTGATTCATCTGTTCGTTGATCTCGACATTACAATCATTCCGCTGCAAAAGGTAATGTCCAGGTTTGTTTTATGATTCAGTTACAAGAACCTAGATCCTTGATTAAATATGTGTTAGGTTGCAATCTGGGAATTGAACCTTGAAGAACACTATAATCCAACAGATTACACCTTTTGATTTACTTTCCTACTTTGTTTACTGCTTATTCTCTGCTTTGCTTAGCTTAATTCGACATTCTATAATCTATCGTAAGATTCTTGAGTCTCCGTGGATTCGATCCCTATATGCTACAGTCACGTTTGTGCACTTGCAGTGTAGCTCTAGGGATTAAACTTTGAGCATATCAAGTTTTTGGTGTCGTTGCCGGGGACTCTTTTGAGTCTTCGATAGATTTAGTTTAGAATTTAGACTAGGCTTTTCGTTTTTATTTTACTAATTATTTTTCCGTTTCTCTGTTCTTGCGTTTCAGGTTCGACAAATTAACCGTTCATCGATCGACACCGACTTAGCATCGATCGACGCTCTGCTAGCGTTGGTCGACACACTTCGCGTATATCGGACAGTTCATGCCTGATCGCGCACTAAGGAGTAATCCGGATAAAGGGCTCATTTTTCTTCAAAATCCGGAGCTTGCAAGGATAGAGAGAGAGAACAGGAAAGCTCAAAAGCCACTAAAGATGTTGAATCCAAACGTTGTGATATTAACTCGGGATGAACATGGTGTTCCGAGGGATCTAGAGAACAATGCTTACAACAACCAGGGCCAGAGAGTTGATGCGGATGGAAATGTCATTGTCCAGCCAGTTGTTGAGGAACATGTTGTGCCTGTGGGCGCAGGACAACTAGGTGGGTGCGCAGATTTGAAGTACCACCTAATGCACAACCTGATGCACCAGTTGGGAGAACACTTGCTGATTACAACAGACCTGATGAGTTCTATTCTAACAGGTCTGCGATTGTACCTCCTCCCATTCAGATGAATAGTTTTGAGGTGAAGACTTCTTACTATATGCTTGTGGGACAACACCTCTTTCATGGACACCCACATGAGCACCCTAAGGATCATATAGAGACGTTTGAGTCTTTGGTTACTGGAATGAAGCATAATGGAGTGAGCTATGACTTCCTGCACTGTAAACTTTTCCCGCACTCTCATGAAGGAGAAGCTGCAAATTGGTTGAAGCAGATTCTATCTGGGACTCTGACTACTTGGGATGCAGTTAAAAGAAAGTTCCTTAGACACTTATGATGATGCTAGATCTGATCAGCTGAGAGAGGATCTTCTACATTTCAAGAAGGGACCTACAGAGCCTTTGAAAGCGGCGTGGGTAAGGTTTATGATCTAGCAGAGAGATTGCCCTCATCATGGTTTCTCTGAAGTACAGCTGCTGGGCATTTTCTTCAGAGGAGTTGATTTGTGGTATCATATGGCTTTGGATGCTGCTAGCAATGGAAACTTCAACACTAAATCTCCAGAGCAAGCTAAGGAGCTGATTGAGAACTTGGTGTGTAGTAATAGCACTACGAATGCTGATCTGGAGAGGAAGAAATCTGGTGGAAAATTGATAGTCACAGATAGAAGAGATGAAGAACAAGATTGATTCTGTCTATAGCATTTTACTTGGGAAGAAGCAAGTCCATTTAGTTGCAGATGTGGAGACTTTTGGACAAGTTGATGAGTCTGAGAACGTCAATTACATAGATGGAACTGGTTATCAAGGTCAGAGATATGGAAATCAGCAGGGACTGACTTCTGGTTACACATCAAAGTCTGCATTTCAGAGACCCTTTCAGCAGAACAACTCATTCTCCAGAGACTATGGTTCTTCTTCATATCAGACTCCTCCTCCAGAAAATGAGCAGTCTGATAAGATGATGGGTCTGTTGGAACAACTTTTGGAAGGTCAGCAGAAGAGTACAATGGACTTCAATGGAAAGATAGATGCTTTGTACCTGGATTTGATTGGGAAGATTGAGTCTCTGAGCACTCATATGAAGAAGCTAGATGTTCAAGTTCAACAAACCGCTGGAGCAGCGCAAAGGCAAATTGGAGCTGGAAGAACTGAGCAGAAGCAGTACATCAATGCTATCATAGTAAAGGATGAGGTTGATCTAGCACTTGAGGAAGAATACATCATAGCTGCGTTTCTGGGCGAATTGTCTCTGTCCGCCGGAAGTGTCGATCGACACACCATTGATGTCGATCGATATACACCTAACCCGAAGGATGAACGTGTTTTTGATAAGTAAGCGTTGAATGACACTCGATCTGCATCGGTCGACGCAAGTCCCAGACAAGATCAGAAACCTGCAAAAATGTCAGAACGAGTCTATAAGCCTCCTTTGCCCCATCCTAAGGCTCCTAAGAGGTCCAAACAAGAGCTAGATGAAGCTAACTGTATGGCAGTGATGGATAAGAAGCTGATTAAGATCCCAATGGTTGATGCTCTAACGAAACACCCTTCTCTAGAGAGATATGCGAAGAAGATGATCTCTACAGATGGAGATTTGAAAGAAGACCTGTTGATACTATCTAAGCAAGTCAGTGCAGTGCTACAGAACCAGATTCCAGAGAAGCTTCCAGACCCAAGAGTCTTTGTGCTAGACTGTTCCATCTTTAAGGACAACTTCAAGCATTTTTTGTGTGATCTAGATCTGGTGTGAATCTCATGTCATACTATGTTGTTGTGAGATTGGGACTGATGGATTTCCAGCTTACTAGGATCTCTCTTATCCTAGATGATCGATTGAAGAGGATTCCAGAAGGAGTCCTAGAGGACATTCCTATCAGAGTTGGAAACTACTTGATTCCAACAGACTTTGTGGTGCTGAAGTATGAGGTTGAACCTGATGATCCTATGTTGCTTGGCAGATCCTTCTTAGCTACTATTGGAGCAGTGATTGATGTGAGACATGGTCTGATTGATCTCCACATGGGAGATAAGCCTTTACAGTTCAAGATGGATAAGATGCAGAGATCCACCATTGATGGACAAAGCTTTAGTGTTGAGGTGGAGCCAGAGATTCAGATTAGAGAAGAGAAGATGGCGGTTCATCGTGAGCTTGCTCTAACATCTTCAGAGCCTGCAACTGTTGCTAAGCAGAAAGCTCCATACATCTCTCCTCCACCCAAGCAAAGGTATGATTCCTCTAGACTTAAACCTCCTAACCACATTGCTATGAATGCAAGAAAACGCAGTATCCCACCCACGCTTCGCTCCTACCCTGGTTCCATTCCTTTACTTCTTGGGAAATCTCATGCTCCTACTGTTTATACACCACCTTGGATGAGGAGACATTTACAGAGACACTCTTTGTCTATGTTGAATCCACCATGAGTCTGATCTCCTTCTCATAGTCAAGCTAATGACTAAAAACAAGCGATGAATGGGAGGAAACCCACTGGTACGTCTTTAAATAGTGATTTTGGTGTTTTGATTTGATTTTACTTAGTGTTTTCGTTTGTGGTGTTTTGTCGTTTAGATCGGAATCTGTCTCTGGAAATCGTCATGCGTCGATCGACGCGGTTCTGTGCATCGGTCGATGCAGGTGTCTGACGCGATTTGGCTAGCTGTTGGAGTATCACTCGGGGGTTATTAAAGATTTCTACCCTGTGAATTTCGGTTCAGATAGCGGTTCAATTCAACCGCAAAGAAGCATACACGAGATGTGTTGATCGATGCGGTCCTGAGCATCGATCGACACACATCCGCGACAGGTAAGTGTTCTGCATTTTCGGCCTCTGTTCATTCTGATTATTTGTTCTCTCGAGCCCAAGTTTTTATTCCACTAAGGACAGTGTGTTTTAAGTGTAGGAGAGGTAGCTACTGACACACCATTTTCTGTTTCTTAGAGTCAGTTGAGTCATTTTTATTGAGTCAAAATTTGAGTAAGAAACTATGACTTTTTGAGGAGATCGTTACACTTGCAGGAACCTGAGTGACCATTGGATGAGCTTGCATATGATCTCTGACTATTATAAAAACACACACAAATCAGCCTACTGAGGACACCCATATTACTGACTTCACCCTTAACTTGACTTAATTTTTCTCACCTAGGGGCTTGGTATACTTTGAGTCGGATTCCTCTATTAGTTCTGACACAGCTTGTAAACCTGTCTAAGTATGGTTCCCTTCTCCCCTTCCTTAAATTAAAAAAAAAAGAGATAAACTGCGGATAAGCTAGTAGCTTTGAAGTGATCACGGGAGTGGTACAGACCCCTATTACCTCATGTGTATTCATGGAATATATCCAAAGTACACCATAATGGGGGAAGAGCACTGATAAAAAATAAAAAGATACCCAATGGGAAAAATCAGATGCTAAGGAAGAAAAAGGCGAAGAAAGGAACCAAAAAATTATAGTATGGTGGTTAGATGCTAACAGAGTAAGAGTCCATGTGTTCTTTGATCGATACTCCCTAGGTGAGACCACACTTATTAGATTATATAAGTCAGTATGGTGAATTTGAATGCTCTGAATCGTATTGTGGAGTTTACTTAGTACAGTTGCTAAGTGTGGGGGAAGTACATGTTGGTCTTGATGTCTGCAGGTTCATTTTTCATGTGGAATACTAAGGGGAATCTGAGTGTAGCACTTCGACGATGAAATGAGTTTCTGAAGTTTTCAAACTTCTTCTCTTGATCTTGGTTTTATGTTTTCTTGACGGCAAGCAAGGGCTAAGTGTGGGGGATTTGATATATAATGGTTTTTAGGGCTTTTAACCATGATTTAAGTCTTTGATATCGAGTCTTTCTTTGTGTTTTGGAGTCTTTTAGAGTGTTTTACAAGTTTAGGTACGTTTGGAGCATATTTGGACATTATGACGCATTTTGGAGCTATTTGGAGAGTTCGTGCGAGAGAGAAGAAATCAAAGGCGATATCGGAGCTCAGTGTCGATCGACACATCTATGGCATCGATCGACACAAATGTGGATCAGATGTTTCCCGGCGATTAATGAAGATTATGGATATTTTCAGCTTGGCCCAGAAGTTTCACATAATTACAAAGAAGTCCAAAATATGTTTAGACTATTATATTAGGGTTTTAAGCCACTTGTTTTAGGCTAATTTTTATTCTACATTCAGAGAGTTTTAGAGAGAGATATTTGTCGCTTTTTGGGGCTGATCTAAGACTCGACAGAGAGAAGATTTCGAACCCCTTTTATTCTTCTATTGATCTCTTTATGCTTTCTATTTCAAACATGTCTTTTGTTATGAATGACATGTCTGAGTAGTTTACTAGTTAGGTTTAGGGATTCTCATTAGATATTTCATGAAATTATAGGTTGATTAAGTAATTGGGATTTATAACTTTTAGTTCTTCATCTAAGGTTGTTTTCAATGCTTAATCTGAATTAGCTATCCAGATTATTGTTGCTAGGTTGATTTTCGCAACGACAATTGGTTAATTATCTAGAAAGAACCTAGATGATCAATTGATCTATTCGCAAAGAAATTTGGCTTAGAGAAATTGTGAACAAAATAACATGAGATTAATGCATGTTTAGGATCTCTAGAACTCGCAACGAAAGTTGGTTTGCTAGGTTGCTAGACATAGATAACACTCACAACGAAAGTTGGTTTCTTATACTTATGTGATTCCAGTTCTAGAACAGCTCTTAATTTGATCATGACTGATTGATTTGCATGTATTCCTGATTTCCTGAGAACTCACTTGACCTGACGCTTAGCTTGATTGATTACACCGTTTGATTTACTTTCGTACTTTGTTTACTGCTTATTCTCTGCTTTGCTTAGCTTAATTCGACATTCTATAATATATCGTAAGATTCTTGAGTCTCTGTGGATTCGATCCCTATATACTACAGTCACGTCTGTGCACTTGCAGTGTACCTCTAGGGATTAAACTTTGAGAATATCACATCTCCCCAGGTTACCGACTCCGTTTCCGCCAACCTCAGTGTTTCTTGAGGATCTCAGTCAATCTGATTATAAACCATATCATTTCTGATCTTCCATATATACCATTAAATCTATGGAAATTGATTGTTTGCATCATTAGGTGGTAATCTCCAGAATAGATAATCCATGTTCATATAGACAAATTATGTGGGAAACCGTGCTGGATTCGTGGAAATTGGTGCTAATGTTCATGTGTGCAGTGCCGGAGGACATTCAAATAATATATGGTTTATGGATTCCTCCGCACAACACCGTACACAACGCGTGTCATAACTAATCCCTCTTCCCCTCAAGTTTTTTGTAACCGGTAAACATCCAGAAATGACTTGCCAAATAAAATTCCTTAATGTGGGGGAAAATTTTATCTTCCATGAGAAAGATTGTAGACATTTAACATTTGGGCCTGGTATATGTGAGTCACAACCTTTGTACGGGAAATTTATTTTTGTATGATATCCTTATTTGACCGAGTATCTTCCAGAAATGACTTGCCAAATAAAATTCCTTAATATGGGGGGACATTTTATTTTCCATGAGAAAGATTGTAGACATTTAACATTTGGGCCTAGTATATGTGAGTCACAACCATTGTAATACCCTTGAAACCGAAGTCCCACCAATCCTTCCAAGTTTTTATCGGAGCACACATGCAACTATAAAGCATGTTGATATCTACAATCGCTTCATTCTCAAAGAACAGAGCAGAAGGCATTTCTAGCCATACACGCATATCCCTCCTAGTTATCTTCATACATATTTGAGTGGAAAGTTCACGGTCGATGACATATCCATTGTTCAACACTACTCCATCTCCATAAAAAAACACGCAAGAGCATGGAGTACGCGTATATCCATGTTTCCCATCGGCTATCTGCCGATCTTTTGATCATTGCCTCTCCTTCAACCATTCGGTCATTGTAGATAAAATAACACATACTTCGGAGGAGAAGAAATGAAGGGTTTCATGATTGTAGACACCTCTCGACGAAATCTTGTTTATAATGAGGTGGGCAAACAAAGAGATTTAAGTTAATAAACCCTTAGTATAAATCAATCGACTTGTAGAAATCTTGACTTTGTCTGACGCTTTGAAGCGCCTTTTATATAGTCTTCGCCCTTATAAAATAGTGTAAACCTTGTTCACCATCAATGGCGTCAAGAAGAATTTTTGAAAGAACATCACTTGGAAGGTAATCCATTACGAATTTGGTAATGAAGAGATGGAAGGCAAAAAGAATTTTAACAAATAATATAAACTTTTCAATATTTGAGAGTTTGAAACAACCACCAAAATTTACCTATGGAGACAATGCAATTTTTGGGTTGTCTAGGCTGTAGTAATTATGTATATGTCTTATCACTAAGTCTCAACTAACATCATTCATCATGATGATGGTGTTAATGGGTAAAACTAAGTAATTTTTCTTTTCTGTTTTTGGTTTTAATTTTTTTTTTTTTTGAGGTATTTGAGATTTATCTATTTTGTTAATGGCTTAAACTATATATGTTATTTAGTAGTTCAAATTAGTCATCTATATATATATATATATATATATATATATATATATATACAATAATTATACGAAGTCACATATCTATTTTAGAAACAAAAGAAAAATGGGCGTGTAACGCCCCTTTCCCATTATCCGCTAGCCGAGGAGTTGACTGGTCAACAATCAAACAAGAACATAAGTAAAACAGGAAAAGTTCGCCACAAGACAAAGCCAGAGACAGATCAGTTTGAGACAAAGGCTTGCACTGACCCGTCCTTGACTCCACTATCCTCACTTCCACAGTACAAAGCTTCACAACATGTACTGCTTCCGTGAGTTGTATCGGTTCGGACGAAACCAATATATAAGGGAAGCATGTTCATTACTGAGTAAATAAACGTTTACAAACGTTTACCGAATTACAAAAATAATTTCACCCTTCAAATACAATATCCAAATCACAATACAAAATGACGCCAAAGTCGAACCGATAAAACACAAAACATCAAATCAAAACCCCGCCACAAGCGATCCCGAAACTACACCGAGGACCTCCCGCGTCCGTCGCTGCGAACCTGAAAAACACAAAAAGAGTCTAATGAGCGATCTAAGACCACCCAGCGAGACGGCTCCCCACTAAGGCTTCTAGTCTATCTGGTATCTACAAATCCCCGCCCAAAAACCCCAAAATAACAAGCAACAAAAATAACGGTCGATCACGTGCTACAATGACGTGATAAACCCACAACACACAAGCAATTGCCAAAAGAAAGAGAAGTGATTAAGGGAATCGAAGCACTGCTGCACATGCTCTCGATTGGACTCGATCTAACTATCGCGCAACACGCACACACCCACACACATGGGCCCTTCACGATCTCGGTAAATTCCATGGGTCTACATAGCTACCGACAAGGTAACTAACCCACGACTCCCAGATGTAAACACGAAGTCTCATAACCTAGGACATTGTCTCAGTCCATCGATACACAGTGACTCGGGCTACCCCATTATAACCTAAGTTTCCATGTGATTCGGCCCTAGGACATGACCCTGTATTCTCCGAACCACACACCTACCGGCGTCACTCAGTATGTTAACGCCATAACCGGAACCACCACCCGAAGGCACACGATCCGATTAGGCAGCTACCCGAGGATCCTATCGGATCGGAAGTACCAGAACGTATTCAAAACCTGGACTTGCGGGATCTATCAAACCCTAGAGTCCTAGTGCAGAAACGTAAACACGCAGACTCGTTGGGACTCTAGCACCAATCACAATGATCAATCAATAGCAACAACAACTACACAATATCCCACAAGCCTCACACACACACGCCAACACCTCCACTATGAATCGGTGCCGTACAGAGTCAGCAAATACGAACTTAACCGGCCCCATGACCGGGTTAAGTATCCACGAGGACCGCTCAGTCCAACACCGAGACGATCTAACAGGCATGCACGGAAAGCTCAACCACAATAACACATTATCACAATCAAACACACAAGCAAGCCTGTTAGGGTTTCTAACATCTTTTAATTCATTCTTGTCCGCTGCCTTGGATTAGCGGATTGCTAACCCGCAGATGGCTCATCACACACACCACTTTTAATTAATCCTTACTCCTTTCCTAAGTATCTTTTTAATAACTCCTCAATCCGTCGGTTTAGAGTTAGTAGATTACTAGTTCATTCATTGATTAACCTTTAACCCACTATCAATTCTAATCCCCGTTCCCGTTACATACTATCTACGTTCTTTTAGGTTTAACTCCATATTTTACTTATATGCATTCTTAATTCCCGTATATAGTCTCATTCGATATCATTATTTAATACATATATATGCATATACGGTCCTAACCATGCAACGTTTATATGAATGCATCAATCAACGTTCTAACAACCTAGCGGCACAAAACGGTTTAATCCTTAATCTTAACGTCCTAGAATGCATCTCCGAATCCTAACCGGTTTATAGTTAATCAATCCGTTTCAATCATCAATCAATCATTCAAGTTTAAGTACAAGTATGCAAACCCTAGATCTATGGTTTCTCGGTTCCCGGTCTATATGCAATAACTATTCTACGGATTGAGCCGACTCACAGTGAATTGGCACGGAATGGCGGATCTGACGCGGTATGAATCCCGAGACCTCCGAACTGAACCCCGAACAATCCGACTTGAACTCCGAAGATTCCCGAACACCCCTAGATTCGTCTGAACAAGAACCGGCCGGAGTCAAACGCGTTGACCACGGAGTTGACCAGCCGTTGACCTTAGTGATTCCGATCTCATCTTCACTAGAGCTTCCGGACCAATCTCATTGTCTCTCCTATTTCTCTCTCTCTCCTCCGGTTCTCCTCTTCTCTCTCTCTCTCCCCTCCGGTTTCCTCCATCTCTCTCTCTCTTCTTCTCCGTTTCTCCCCCATCTCTCTCTCTTCTTCTTCTTCTCGCGCTTCCTCTTCTATCTCTTCTTCTTCTCCACGCTTCTTCTTCTCTCTCTTTTTTTCTTCTTCACATGCTTCTTCTTCTCTCTCACGCTTCTCTTCTTCTTCTCCAGTCTTCTTCTTCTTCTTCTTCTTCTTCTTCTTCTTCTTCTTCTTCTTCTTCTTCTTCTTCTTCTTCTTCTTCTTCACCTCCTCCTCCGTTCTTCTTCTTCTTCTTCCCACGCTCCCTCTTCTTCTCCTTCTCTCTTTCTCTTCTCTCTTTTTTGTTCTGGTTTTGTTGTGAGTGAAGAATGAGGAAGCAAGGGCCTTCTTTTATAGCTGAAGCAACTCCATGGATTGAAGACACCTGTCTAAACACCTGTCCATCTCTTCTCCTTAGCACAGCCACGCCATCACTTCAAGAAGTAGCCAAATGTTTCTCCTCTCCTCATGACACCTTGCACCTTATCCACATTCAATGTATCAACTCCTTCTTTGCATCAAATAACAATTGGTGGCGCCTTCCAAGCTGATAAACCTGTCTCCAGAGGTGTTTTTCTGTCCAAAACTCCTTCCCTTAAACCGCCCAAACCATTGCGTAAACCCGTCTCTTCCCGATACCTCGGTTTGTCCATTTTTGCGTTTAATATTTTAGAAAACCCTCAACTGCTTTTATAAATCTTAAAACCTCGAAAACCTAATTCGCCTTAATTTTATATGAATTTAAAAACTTGAATCACCTCATTTGGAGTTCCGTAGCTCCAGTTATGATTTTTACAAGTTTCCTCGGTCTTATCGGTTTCCATTCTCGATAGTCCGAAAAACCTGTTTTAGCTCCGTTTCTTCCCCTTCTGGTCTTGTAAATGTTTTTTATGTTGAATAACAAGAACATTTGGCCCGTCTCGGCTTCCATCTCAACTTTTGGCAAAATTACCATTTTGCCTCTGGACTTTGGCAAAATTATAATTTTGCCCATGTTGACTTTTCGTCTGCTCGTTGACCATATTTTTTGAAACATGGTATTACATTCTTCCCCACTTACATGAATTCGGTCCCCGAATTCTCCGTCACTAACAGACTTTGAATCAGCACCAAACCATGCAAGTTGCTTTGTTACACAACTCCTACACCTTCTCACTCGGACACTGTTGCACAGAAGTCACTCATAACTCTTATTAGCACTCCTCTGATTCCTGCATCTGATCTTGTTGGTCTTCATTCCGCTTACTCGATTACTACTCCATTACCCGATCCTCGATTCCGACTGTACTCCTAAACTTTGTACTTGACTGAGTCAATCCACTGCGAACTCTGAACTCGTCCGCGATCGGCCAGTTTACTCTGATTTTTACTTCTGGCTCCCCACTTTGCTCCATCTTCCACATCCACCCGATATTGATTCATCTCTCCGGAACACTCTTCAGGAATCTAATCTTCGTACTTGGTCTCCCTGAGGCTCCAACTTAATTCATACCGATCGCTTCACTCTGATCTCCACACTGTCGCTGACGTTCCTTCATATCTCTTTGCTAACTCATCATACTAACGGCTTCGTTCTGCCGGTTGCTTCACACTGATATATTTTCCACTGACACCTCACACCGAATTCTTCACGGCCCGGGTCAACTGTCTCGCGCCTTTTCTACACTCTGTCTTGCTTTTGGGTTCGGGTTCGGTCTCGTATTCATATTGCATCGTCCATTCCGTCCTGCACTCAATTCAATAACTTCACTGGAGCGGTTAGATTCATTCCAATCTATCCCCGACGTTACTTCCTCATAGAAATATAGTTATTAATCATGTACCCAATGGTTACTCATGATTAAGTAACGATACTCTATAGTTCCGCTCTTTCGTGAATCGACGGCCAAACACAACCATTCTCGAGTTAGCTCAACATTTTAATTAAAGGTTACTAACAAATTCTATGCTAGAAACTTAACGATCTCAACAAAACTTAAACAGCGATTACCAGCGCTACTCAAACCAACAAAACAAAACTAGCAACTTAACGGGGCTACTCTGGCCAACAAAACGCAACACTAACCGTCTAATGCACCAATCAAAGCATTTAAATAAACGCAAGCAAGAAACAAAAGCACGCAATTACCACACACACGCAATCAAGCAATCAAAAGATCGGCCCGAATATGTCAGCGGTCTGGGTTTAGGTCATGATGAACGGTCGTCAGTTCCGCTCATCATTTGGTTTCACATGGTAATTTATTTGCATTCATAACTGTCACAATCATGCAAATAATTACTATGCTACTCGAAATGATTAGCCGAACACTCTGCAATCACCACATACATAAAACGATATATCATACATATAAAAGTTCCAGTACATAGGTTTGATCATAGTCACTACAAGACGGCCGCTGTCATAACCAAAAACCCAAAACTGCGCCGCCATAATCCGAAATATGTCAAATACGAAACGCATATATGCCGATCTATCTACAAGCAAAACAAGGTTAGTGCGCCAAACTTACCTGGCCTAACTAACCCTAAATTAACGCCTCCAGCAAGACCGAAATTTCCAAAACAGACGGAAAGACGGCTCGTAGAGGTATCCACTGGAAGGTGCGCCAGGAGGGTGTGGTGGGTGTGCGTCGCGAGTCAGTGCTCTGACATGCGGCGGCTCGGCCATCGGGCACAGACAAGCAGTATGCCCCTCGCGGTCACACAACTGATAGACGACGATATGCGCTGGGCTCGGCCTACGAGAACAAACTGATGCTTGGTGACCATCGTCACCACAGAGCTGACAAATCACAAACAGTCGAGGTGGCTGAACTAATGGTGGATGGCTAGACTCGGGATCACGTCGGCTAGGTCTGGCTTAGTAAGGCTCCGGTACTGGTGCACGATGAGGCTCGGCGTCTGACATGCGTGGCCCGGGTCCGACAGTCGGGCAAATCGGAGCGAGGTGGCCATCGTGGCCACAAACTTGGCAGAAGTCGGGTCCTGGATTAGACTGGTAGGGCTCTCCGTAATGCGGATTCACTGGACGAGGACACCAGTAAAGATGGAAATCCCGTACTCCGAAAGCACTGCACGCCTGGTACTCGGTCATGCCTTGCGGCGACTCTGACATCGCTAATGGTGACCCAGCTGGCTCGGACTGGAGCTCTGGCTTAGATAGCGGCTCGGTAGACCCCGGCGATATGGAAATGTCCAGCAGCGTAGATGGTGACGCTGACCGTCGGCGCGGCTGATGGTGTGGTCCGACATGCTGCTCTAGTGTGTCAGCAAGCATAGCTGTCTGCTCGTCAACGTGCTGCTCCCACTGCTGGTGCTGGTACGGATCAATAGGTTCCATGTCCAAATCAAAACCCATAGGTCACGGGCTCAACATGTAGTCCCCGACACTGAGCGGTAGAGGAACATCAGACGCCTCGAGAATCGGCTCCTGGAACATATGCGGTATCACTGGCTCATGCAACTGCAGTGGTAATGGCGGTAACTCAACATCTGCTACTCCAAGGTAACCCATCATCCCTGCATATCTGTCCGGATTACCCGCATCATCCTCCATGGACGCAGGTAACGGATCAGGAAAAGGCGTCCAGTCCACCTCTGCTGCCCTAGCGCCCTGTAACGTCCGTAAAGGAATCGGTGGACGGTTCGACGTATGCGAACTCGTGAATGACTTGGCGATCCCGGATGACCCTGATAAGGCTCTAACTGACTCTGATGAGATCCCGCTGATCCCCGTCGACTCATGATTCTCCACTGAAATCCCCCGCAACACACACACACACCTCCACTCCACCCATCTTGGGACACACTGATGTATGACTGCAATCAAAAACATAGCAAACGTTAGTACATATAATACAAAATCCTAATTCCCATCCCACCCCGGGTTTCACAGACGCGGCTCGGTTTCCTAATGGATGCTTGGGTAAAACAATTTTACTCGATAAAACACGGAAAACACTAAAAAATGAACTGTTTCGGAACCCATGACGAACCATGCTGTGATACAACCTTTTGTAACGCCCCTTTCCCATTATCCGCTGACCGACGAACTGACTGGTCAAAAATCAAACAAGAACATGACCAAGTCGAGCCCGAGCAAGTCAAACAGGAAAAGTTCGCCACAAGACAAAGCCAGAGACATATCGGTTTGATACAAAGGCTCGCTCTGAACCGTCCTTGACTCCGCTATCCTCACTTCCACAGTACAAAGCTTCCCAACCTGTACTGCTTCCGTGAGTTGTGTCGGTTCGGACGAAACCAATATATCAGGGAAGCATGTTCATTACTGAGTAAATAAACGTTTACAAACATTTACTGAATTACAAAAACAATTTCGCCCTTCAAATACAATATCCAAATCACAGTACAAAATGGCGCCAAAGCCGAACCAATAGAACACAAAACATCGAATCAAAACCCCGCCACAAGCGATCCCGTAACTACACCGAAGACCTCCCGCGTCCGTCGCTGCTAACCTGAAAAACACAAAAAGAGTCTAATGAGCGATCTAAGATCACCCAGCGAGACGGCTCCCCACTACGGCTTCTAGTCTATCTAGTATCTACAAATCCCCGCCCAAAAACCCCAAAATAACCAGCAACAAAAATAATGGTCGATCACGTGCTACCATGACGTGATAAACCCACAACACACAACCACTTGCCAAAAGAAAGAGAGGCGATTAAGGGAATCGAAGCACTGCGGCACATGCTCCGATTGGACTCGATCTAACTATCGCACAACACGCACAAACCCACGCACACGGGCCCTTTACGATCTCGGTAACTTCCATGGGTCTACATAGCTACCGACAAGGTAACTAAGCCACGACTCCGAGATGTAAACACGAAGTCTCACGACCTAGGACACTGTTCTCAGTCCATCGATACACAGTGACTCGGGCTACCCCACGGTAACCTAAGTTTACATGTGATTCGGCCCTAGGAAATGACCCCGTATTCTCCCAACCACACACCTACCGGCGTCACTCAGTAAGTTAACGCCATAACCGGAATCACCACCCGAAGTCATACGATCCGATTAGGCAGCTACCCGAGGATCCAATCTGGTCAAAAGTACCGGAAAGTATTCAAAACCTAGACTTGCGGGATCTATCACACCCTAGAGTCCTAGTGCAGAAATGTAAACACGCAGACTCGTTGGGACTCTAGCACCAATCACAATGATCAATCAATAGCAACAACAACTACACAATATCCTGCAAGCCTCACACACACAAGCCAACACCTCCACTATGACTCGGTGCCGTACCGAGTCATCAACTACGAACTTAACCGGCCCCATGACCGGGTTAAGTATCCACGAGGACCGCTCGGCCCAACACCGAGACGATCTAACAGGCCTGCACGGAAAGCTCAACCACAACAACACATTATCACAATCAACCACGCAAGCAAGCCTATTAGGGTTTCTAACATCTTTTAATTCATTCTCGTATGCTACCTTGGATTAGCGGATTGCTAACCCGCAGATGGCTTATCACACACACCACTTTTAATTAATCCTTACACTTTCCCTAAGTATCTTTCTAATAACTCCTCGATCTGTCGGTCTAGAGTTAGTAGCTTACTAAACTCCCCGACGTCTCATAGTTAACTTAGTTCGTTGATCGATTAACCTTTAACCCACTATCAATTCTAATCCACGTTCCCGTTACATACTCTATACGTTCGTTTAGGTTTAACTCCATATTTTACTGTCGTCTTAATTCCTGTATATAATCTCATTCGATATCGTTCTTTAATACATATATAAGCATATACGGTCCTAACCATGCAACGTCTATATGAATGCATCAATCAACGTTCTAACAACCTAGCGGCACACAATGGTTTAATCCTTAATCTTAAAGTCCTAGCATGCATCTCCGAATCCTAACCGGTTTATAGTTAATCAATCCGTTTCGATCATCAATTAATCATTCAAGTTTAAATACGGGTATGCAAGTCAAGTCATGTTCTTTATCTAATTGTGTTTCGCGGACTGTCTTTAATTATAACAGGCCACTGAGACGGATACTAAGAATTCCTTATGGAGTTAGAAGCCTCAAAGAGTCTCTTTTGAGGGGCAATAGCAAGCAGCCAAGAGACTCTTCAGGGTTTGTGGCCCTGCAAGAGCAACTGAAGGAAGCTCAACGTAAAATCGAAGAGCAGGCTGCCCGTGAAGCAGATCACGCCCGAGTTGCGAATGAGCAGAAAGAAAATATCGAGCACCTTTCCTTGGTGGAATAGTATTTGCGGCCAGGGGCGGAGCTATGAAGGCAACAAGGGGGTCAGCTGACCCCACCAATGTTTTAAATTCTTATGTTTTTCTTTATCTAAAAATCTAATGACCCCATAGAAAAATTATTTTTGACCCCATAAAAAATCAAAACGAGAAAAGAAAAATTGAAGTTCAGTTATTTAATTAAATGGACTGATTCACTTTTTGTGTTATTAAAAGTTGGGCTACTATCAAATGTAAGCCCGTATTTAAACACAATAATAATCCATAATTTTTTGAAGTTTATTTAAATACTTCATCCATATTTTGTATGTGTTTTTTAGACAAATTTTGATTTCTACGTACACTCATCAACATTAATTTCTGTTCAATTTCACATAAAATTATGTCCACATATAGTACATTTAATCTATATAACTATACATTATGTTTTATTAAGTTGAGATTATTGTTTTAGATTCATAGAAAAAATTAGCGTTATGTTTATAATATATAAATTTCATATTTTTTCTTTAGTTTTATAAGTATATTTTAAATTTTGATTTGGCTTTGCTTATTTCTATCAAAATTGCCGATAGATTTTTTTTTGGATTGTCAATATAATATTATAAAATTGTATCAGTGATCAAATTTTTGATGATAGTATTATTTGTTTTATCGAAAAAATAATCAATGAAATATGATAAAAATATTTTTATTTATGATTATAAGTGAACTTATAAAATATTTATAGTTTTTTTTTGTTTTAAATATAAGCTTTATTTTAATAGTATTTTTTGTTTGCCCCGGTAAGAAAATTTTATGGCTCCGCCACTGTTTGCGGCTAAGTGATCTGCAGTATATTGACTTCCTACAAACTCATAGGACTGCAGCCAACACAGACGATCGTCCCCCAGCAGGTACAACTTAACTCCATCTGCTGTGTAGGTTACTTATCGATGTCCCTACCGAACTAATTTTTTGTGTATGATTTCAAGACTCCTTAATATTGGAGTTTGCATATGTAGATAATCATTTGTGTATATATGCTACACAAAACTACTCCCTCTGTCTAAAAATAAACTAAGTTTAAGGTTTTTACACACATATTAAGAAATCATTAAATTTTATATTTTTTCTAAACTAAACTATCATTTATTACTAGTTTGAAAAAAAATTAACCAATCATAAACTAATCTGCAGAATATAAATAGTCAAAAAACTAAAATATATCATTAATTTTGCATTGAAAATTGAAAAGATGATTTATATTTAGACAAAGAAAAATCTCTTAAACTTAGTTTAATATTATACGGAGGGAGTATTAAAGTGATCTATGTTATCTTGAATCAAATGTCTTTTACATTTCTTGTATCATTCAAATTGCACTATCACCAATTACCAAATCGTAAATTTGACAAATGGAATGATACAAAATTCTTATTTTCACGCATACGTAACAGTCGTCAATTAATTTCTCAACGGTCAGAAAGTAGTGGCACATTCAGTACCATAATCGTATCAGGATGTGCAGCATAGTCGCTGCATAGTCGTTAGATTAGTCATTAAACAGTCGTAAAATTATCACTGAATAGTCGCCAAAAAGTCACCATAATCTACAACTAATTCGTGACTATACTAGTCAGTCACATAACAGACATCATTACCATAATTGTATATGGATGTTCCGATTAGTCGTTGGATAGTAGTTAAAATGGTCGTAACCCAGTCGCTACATAGTGGCTAATATTTACGACTACTTTCTGCTATATTATACGGTCACATATTAATCGCACAGTGGTATCCTAGTTTAACGACCTCCATAATTGTTTGGCCAAAAAAAGTCGTGTTCATGTCCATAAATGCCCTAAAATCAAAACCTTTGTTTTCTTTATCTCGACAAAGTTTGTTCTAAAATATCCAATGCATACCTTTATTCGGTCCTCCCGAGCTCCACCAGAAGTGAGAGACCATACTCATCAGTTTCGTGGTCACCGTTTTTGGTTACCTATGTTGTTGATTATTTGGTTGATTATAAGAACAAAATATGCTTTAGTTAATGTAAATTGACTTATTTTCCTAAACATTAATAAGAGTATGTAGTCTTAGTTGTACCAAGATGATAAATGGGATTTGTAATTTTCTTAAAGAGCATGCAAATTTCATGGAGTGATACTTTTTGTATAGATAAAACGATCTATTTCCCCACGAAAAATATGATATAGCATCAGATACGGTCAATTCTATGACCCCATTTCAGATATCCCCAAATAAAAGTTTAAAATCTAAAACTCTCCGAATTAAAAGTTCGAAACCTATTTATTCACTATCTAAAAGTTCAAAACGTAAATATACATAGAGTTCAGTTTGATTGGTTTAATGATTTTAAATAAAATGTTAACCTGTTAATTTGAAAAAATAAACCAACAAGTAACCCAATCATGACCCAATCATGTTACTTAACCCGATTTGACCTGCAACTAATAAACCAGCTTCTTTTAATCGAATTACCCCCCCCCCCCCCCAAAAAAAAAAATTAAGATCTAACCCTAATAGGAACCTTGAATCAGAGATTGCTTCTGCAGAATCCAGAATCAAGATGAGACAGATGGAAAATTCGAGCTCTTCATCAGTCCCACGTTTATTTTTATTTTTTGCCTGCTAAGTTTTATTGATCATTGTAAATCGTTTGATACAACTTATTGTAAGAAATATGGACAAACATGATACATATTGAATTGAAGATCAGATGTAAGAGCCTTTTTCACTAGATGGTCCGCTGTTTTATTCCCTTCTCTATTTTGGTATTCAAATATGATGTTTGTAAATATGTTCTTCCATGCTCGGATGATGTTCTTCCATGCTCCGATGTCGAAATGTAGTGATGGAGCTTCAAATTCCTTTCTGAACCATTTAGTAGATTAATGACATTGATATAGTCTCCTTCGAAGATTATGTTATCGAAACCCATCGACCAACATGCTTAGAGAGCCCATATCAAAGCTGAGCATTCAGCCTCTGGTACAGTGAATCGTCCTTGGAATTTGCCATAACCTGCTTCCATAAATGTAACGTTTCTATTACATAGGATCCACCTGAGTCCTGAATTCATTGAATCAATCTGATGTGCCACGTCAAAATTGCATTTGAGAAATCCTTTTGTAGGTTTGCTCCATCATTTAGTTTGACAGTCTAGTATCACTTGATTCATATGATGTATACAGTTGCAGACGATTGCGACCATTCAAGTTCATACAGTTGCAAATAATGCATGGTTTATGGATTCCTCCGCACCACACCGTAAAAGGCCATCCATTTGCATCTGGTCGATTAAACCTAGTGATCGGTATACTCTTAATCAAAGCCGCGTCTTCAGGTATAATGATCCTCTCAGTCAATTGTGTATTCCATACCTGATTTTGGTGATCAATAAACTGGTTGACCGTAAATACATGATTCTCCATAAGAGGTTTACATGATGTTGGTCTCAGGCGATAGGCTGGAATACAAGGATCATTCCATATTGAAATGGATGCTTTGGTACCCATCCTCTTAATAAGTCCTTCACTACAAGAAAATAGTGTTTTTGCGACTACAACCTGCTTGTAGTCGTAACATTTTGCGACTATTTGGAGACACATTTGCGACTATTTTGCGACTACAGATATATGGTCGTCTATTAGTCGCTAATATACAACTAAAAATGATTGTCGCCAATTTTATCGCCGATTTACGACTGATTAACGACTATTGTCGAGACCGGAAATAATAGTCGCAGCGTAGTCGGTAATTTGGCGACTACGCTGCATCTGCTATTAAGGGTCATATAAAAGTCGCAAATGAGTCACTATTTGGGCGACTAATTTGCTACTCCGTGTATAGTAACAAAGTTGTTAATTTGTCACTATTGTACGACTAATATGCGACTCGTTATTCGTGTCGCAAAGTAGTTGGGTATGAGTCGTATCATATAGTATTTTTTATTTAGTAATAATAATATAAGATATTTTGGTTATATTTGCTGATAATCTTAATTGATTATCAAAGCTAATCTATACTTACAATATTCAATGTGCATGGTGCACGTTTGAGTACCATTTTATGTTATGCGATTTTTGATTTTGCAGATTTGTTTCATATATACCAAGAAAAAACGAAAAGGTATTGATTTCTTATTATTATCATGGTTCAAATAATAATAAGATAATAAAAATATCATTAGCGGTTAAGGCTCAAACATATTAACTAAACCAAGGGTTGTCTCTTTTTGGTCTTTACACCTTTTACTCATAACTTTTAGAAACTATAAAGATTATTATCCTAGACGATTCATATTCTACTGTTTACCGAAAAAGTACTTGCTTTCTAGATTTTGTGTGAAACATCATCGAGAATCAACCATGTCTCTTTAGATTATTCGAAGAGTTTTTCAGATCAACAATGTCACATCTCTTTTGGATCTAAAAGTTTTCCTCCTGCGTGTATGGATGTGTGTTTCTTCCGTTGGAGATCCTAAAATGTCAATGATTTTAGTCGATGAAGAGGTAATATCTCTTTCCATTTTTTTGTCTTTTTTATTCTGGCATGTTTTATTGAGCGAATCATTTTTGGATGTAGGGTATCAATATAGAGCCAGCTGTTCATGCCTCTAATGTTTATAAATTCTGTTGGTCAACTTGGTTTAACGGTCGTTGGTTTAACCTTACAAATTCTCAAGTAGTTCTTTCACCACAGTATCTCACTACAAGAAAACACGCTTTTAGCGACTGCATGTTGCGACTGATTTTGCAGACGCTAAATGTAGCGACTGAAGTACGACCTTTTTGCTACGTATGTGTGACCGAATAAAAATCATCTCAAATTCATCGCTAATTCGCGACTGATAAACGTAGTCGCTAAAACGTAGCTGTTTTGCGACCGTTTGGAGACAGAAACTGTAGTCGCTATTTTATTGTCGTGAAATAGTCGCCCGAAAGTCGCTAATATGCGACCAGTTTGCGACTGACAATTGGATTATCAATGTTTTGACATTATAGGTTTAGATTGAAAGGAAATATGAAACCCTCATTCCCGAAGTTTTGAGATTTTGATGATTTATTGAATATAGGATTGAATAGTATACACATATAAAACATTTAGATGTGTGGGTTGATATAATTTATATCGAAGACGATGAAAAAAATGAATTTTAATTTGAACAAAATGTGTTTGAGGGATTTCATATGATCGACATGTATAGAATCTAATACGCTCTTATTATGTTTAATGGTTCACGAAGAAGTTAAATTAAAGGTATTGAATAACTTTTTGGTTTTTGAATTTCTATATGCATATGTTACTTGTGTTTAAGGATAAACATTTAAAATAAGAACAAGCGTTCGAGTATTCAGGTTTAGATCGGGGTTTTAGGTTTTTGTGTTTTCATCAGATTTTGGATTTAGGGTTAAGGGTTAAGGGTTTAGAGTTAAGGGTTTTGTGTATTCTTGTGTTTTGTAGAATCGTTTCGAATCCGGATCGGTTTTCTATATCGGGGTTTTAGGTTTATGTTTTGGGATTTAAAGTTCTAGGGTTTATGATTTAGGGTTTCTTGTTTAGGGTTTAGGGTTTAAGGTTTAGGGTTTAGGTGTTTTCAAAAACTTAAACATGTTCGAATCCGGATCGGTTTTCTATATCGGGTTCATGTTAGTTTTGTGATTGTTTTTTGTGTTTTCATCAGACTTAATATTTATGGTTAAGGGTTAAGGGTTATGTTTTTATAGTTAAGGGTTTAGAGTTAAGGTTTTACGGTTTTTGTGTTTTGTAGAATCGCTTCGAATCCGGATCGGTTCTATATCGGGTTTCTAGGTTTTGTGTTTTCAGATTTAGTTATTAGGGTTTGTGATTTAGGGTATATGGTTTAGGGTTTGGTGTATAGGGTTTAGTTTAGGGTTTAGGATTTTAAAAACTCAATTTATTTGTAATCAAGAAACTTTTTTAAAAAACTAATTTATTTTTATTCATTAATTATAAAAAACTAATTTTATTCAGAAATTATAAAAACATGAAACTATTTTATTATATATACATATTATTTGACAAAAAAATTGACACAAACACTAAACCCTCTAATTATATCTCGCCTAAACTAATTTTCCCCTATATTAAATTGAACCGCTAAATCCAATTTGGCCCAAAATTTAAGTGCCAAACCCAAACCCAATTTCTAATCCTATTTACGACTAAGTAAAAAAATCTCTAACCCTAACGCCTCCCCCTTTCTGATTTTCCAGTCGAGAATTCCCTAACCCTAAATCCCTAACCGAGAAATTGTAGTCGACATCGACTAAATCCGTGCATGCGATGGCTATCCGTAGAGGAGGAAGAGGAAGGGGTGCGAGAGGAGGATGAAGGGCTGGGAGAAACGGCTCAAATCCAGGAAGAGCCCCTGCTCCAGTTGAATCGCCGACTGCTCGAGTTGAATCGCCGTCTTCAAATCAAACTCTCTCCGCTGCTCCCGATGATTCACAGAGGTTGAATCGGGCTCCGACATCGACCAAAAGGCCGCGACTTCCGAGCCAGTATACCTTCACGCCGGCGAATCGTGAATCCACCAAGTCTCAACAAATTCCTCCGGTTCCGGTCTTCCATCCGCCAATTGGTCCTAGCATCAGAGACTATCCACCTCCACAGTCTCTTTTCCAGACTGCGCAGAGCCATCCTGCTCCTGCCTCAGGAAGAAGACCATCTTCCGAGAGCGATGCTCCATCGCCTCAAGCTCGAGCTTCTGTGACGCCTCAAGCTCGAATCACGCCTGCAACAAATCAACCTCAAACATCTGCAACAAATTGACCTTCTCCGTCTACTCCACACAGTTCTCAAGCGCAGAATTCACACAAGGAAGTAGACAAGGAGGCTTATTCTGACGAAGAAGACGCTTCATGTGAACAAACACTTTCTGAAGATGTGCTCATCCATCTACACTCGATGCTTCTCCAGCCAGGCCGTGAGCTATACACCACTGTCCTCTCTCCCACATTGTAGCCTGGAACAACATGGTAAGATGGTTTGTGCTATAACAGTCGAGAATCTAAAAAAGTTGTGTTTGCGTGAAGGTTTCTGTTTTCTACTTACTGCATATTCATATCTGAAAATAAAGACTTGTCACTTAGTTTACTTGCATAATCTAAAATAGCTGCATATAAGACTTGTCACTTAGTTTACTTGCTTAATCGAAAACGGCTGCATATAAGACTTGTCACTTCGTTTACTTGCAGAATCGAAAACGGCTGTTAAATTCTGTCATACATCATATGGGTTGTTTGTCTGCGTGCAAGACTTGTCTCATCTCTTGGTTGTTTGTCTGCATGCAAGACTTGTTAAATTCTGTCATACATCATATGGGTTGTTTGTCATACATCAGAAATATCATACAAGACTTGTTTATATTTTACTTGCATTGCCTGTTTGCATCAAACTATCTCACTATCTCACTGGGGTTGTTGCATTTGTAGCTCTTCTTGTTCTGCTGAGTTGTATTTAATTGATTCTGTTTATTTCTTTGCATCATACTATCTCACTAATTGTTCTTAACATATCAGCTCTTTACTTATTGCAATTGGTTGATTGACTGCTTTATCTTTTTAATGTGTTTGTAGGTTTGGAAAGGACAAATCAAAACTGACCAGGAAGATCACTAAGGTTGTTACAAACAATTTTGATGGGGCGTATTATAGTTGGGGATGTGTTGATGTGCCAAGAAGACACCGATACTTTCTGAAATTCGCGGTAATCTCATGTAGCCTCTATTTCTGATTTTGGTTGTTTCTTATGATCACTAACATCAAGTCTCATCTCTTGTTTTGCATAAGGAACACACTTGGAATCCTAAGCTTGCTGGTGTTATTCAAGCAAAATTCTAGGAGATTTGTCAAAGGCGTATGAAGGACATGGTCTCCAAGGCAGCAAGCAGTAGAGCTCAACCGACGTGGATTGTTGATAGCATGTGGAAAGAAATGTGTGATTATTGGGACACAGAAGAAGCCAAGTCAAAGAGTGCGGCGGCATCACCAAGTCGGTTGTCTGACTGTAATGGAAAAGGTCCTCACAAGCATGTAGCAGGCCATAAGTCATTCTTACAAGTTGAACAAGAGATGGTAAGTCTTATTTTTCATTGTTTAACTAATTGCTTCTGTCATTAACCTTTTCTTCTGTCATTTCAGGAAGTTGAATTGGGAAGACCACCTACTTTCAGTGAAGTATTCATAAGGACTCATACAAGGAAGATGGGACGTTTGTCGATTGCAAGGCGAAGGAAGTAGCTAAGACGTATATGAAGAAAAAGGCAGCTATGTTGGAAGAGCTCGAGATCGACGATTGTGCTGATGGTACGTCACGTAATCCGAAGCTATCCCTGGATGAGGATAACACCATATTTCTTGAGGTAAAGTTGATTATGATTTGCTCCAAAATGTGATTTGCCTTATGTCATTAACATATCAGCTTGATTGTGATGTTGAGCTTTTGATGAAGGTTCTTGTTTTGTTTTCAGTCTACTATCACAAACGACAGAGGAGACATCTATGGGATAGGAAGCCTCGGGACTTACATAAATGGGAAGAGAAACTACCCAGGAAGCTCCTCTTCTTTCACTAGTCTGCAACAACAGCTCGAGGAAGCTAACCGCAAAATAGCAGAACAACAGGTTCTTGCAGCTGAGAAGCAAGAAGAGATCAAGAATTTGGCACACATGAAGAAGTGAAGGATTGTTTAGTTGATCCTGATTCAATTCTTAGATTCATATCAACCTAAACATGCGATCTAGGTTCTTCTCAGAATAGAAACAAATGATGATCTCACCTTATACCTGTTTGCAGCGGAATTGATGGTATGTCTGAGATCAGAGAAACACCGAGGGATGAATCCTCCAAAGGTTCACACACGCGATCACAGGAAGCAGCTGCTAGACCACTAGGAGCTCGGCGCAAAAGAGAGAGAGAGATTTCGGCTGGGGCTAGGGTTAATTGTCCAGAAACTCGAGTTTTACCTTATAAAACTTGTCTGATTCCGTTTGGGCCATTTGGCCCAAACACCAATTAACTAGACGGCATTCGCGCACTGTGTCGACCGATACCCCTTGTGTATCGATCGACACACAGTGCCTAAACCGTTTTATTCTCTCTAAGTACAGTAAATGCCTAGCACTTTTACCGTACTTCTGCTAAACCGTTCCTACACATTTTCCTGTTAGCTTAGGCGTGTGACCCATATGGGATCATATAATAAAGGCAATAAGTCCAAGACTTATAGATCATGAGCGGACTCTAGCAAGCCATCATGACCCCCAGTATTATATGACTTATGTCTGATCATTGACATACTCTTACTTTCTAGAGACAGTACCGAGATTACTGGACACAATTCCAACAATCTCCCACTTGTACTGGAATCTCTGTATTCATAATCCTTTTGTCACAATATCTCGATTAGTCATAAGGCAAGATTGGTGTCATCCTTATAAAGCCTAATCTTGTTCATCGGACTCTGATTTGATACTGACAATCCAAACGACTCGGGAAAGTCCGTTTGAGCATGGCCATGCATTTTCCAGTATTCAAATCTCCGATTGGCCTAGAGATATTCACTCCATTTATATTGGAGGGACAAATTCCGTCTTGTTCCATCACTGTAAACTATTCATTTCATAATGTACCCAAACAAGGTCCTTATAACTATCGCAGAACGATAGCGTTAGACAATGATCAAAGTGCATCAGTCCATGTGCAGTCACATGCATGCGAACTCAGGTCTAAGGACTATACTCTATAGTCGTAGTAAGAATCTCTTATGACACAGATATAAATATCCTGAAGAGTTCTTATAAGCGGGTCTTGTCCGGTCGTATGTTCCCAAACATACACCTATGTATTGACTTTGATGCCGCGCATCTATGACACACTGAGACTTTGTCATAAGTCACGTACCAATCCAGTCTCACATGGTTGTTGGTGTTCCAATTTCAACAACCTTCGACTAGGGACGGGATGATATAAAACATCTATCAAATATAGGGTCTCATGATCAAGCTAAATGACTTCGATGACTCAAGATCAAGTCATTTACTTCGATGACCTATAAAATGGTTCATATCATTTTGGAACGATTATTTCATCACAGTTAAAATAATCTTGAAATAATAATTTCATTAAACATAAGAATGTTTTACAAGAACATATCAAATAACTAAATAAAAGCCCTCAAACTCCCACTCAAATTTAGATTACATTTCTATGTCTCTAATGCCTACAGCTTTAGTCAGAAACTCGAGCTTAGGCCTTGGGAGTGGCTTTGTCAACGGATCAGCGACGTTATCATCAGTCTGAACTCGGCTGATCTTGACTTCCTTTCTATTAATGATGTCACGTATCAAGTGAAATCTTCTTAGAACATGCTTGGATTTCTGGTGTGATCTTGGTTCCTTTGCCTGAGCTATAGCACCATTGTTGTCACAAAACAGTGCCAGAGGCTCAGCCGCATCTGGTATCACACCTAGTTCAATAATGAACTTTCGTATCCAAACAGCTTCCTTCGCAGCTTCTGAGGCGGCGATATATTCAGCTTCTGTGGTGGAATCTGCAACGGTGTCTTGCTTGGAGCTTCTCCAACTGATTGCACCGCCATTCAGACAAAAGATATAACCGGACTGTGACCGGAAATCATCTTGGTCTGTCTGGAAACTTGCGTCCGTGAATCCACTGACTTTAAGCACATCACTTCCACCGTACACTAAGAACTTATCCTTAGTATGTCTTAGATACTTCAAGATATTCTTTACGGCAATCCAATGGTTTTCACCTGGATTTGACTGGTATCTACTCGTCATGCTCAATGCATAAGCAACATCAGGACGAGTACAGATCATGGCATACATGACAGATCCTATTGCAGATGCATAAGGAATATTCTTCATGCGCTCAAGCTCAGCAGCCGTCGTAGGGCTCTGCTTCTTGCTTAGCGTTGTGCCATGTACCATCGGCGTGAAGCCCTTCTTGGAATCCTTCATGCTGAATCTTTGTAGGACTTTGTCAATGTATGAATCTTGACACAAGCCTATCAGCCTTCTAGATCTATCCCGGTAGATCCTGATTCCAAGAACGTATGCGGCTTCACCCATGTCTTTCATGGAAAAACAACTTCCAAGCCAGTCCTTTACGGACTTCAGCATTGGAACGTCGTTTCCGAGAAGCAGTATGTCATCGACATACAGAATAAGAAATACAATCTTGCTCCCACTAGATTTCTTATACACGCATTGTTCTTCTTCGTTTCTGATGAAGTCAAATTGCTTGATCGCTTCATCAAAACGAAGATTCCAGCTCCTCGATGCTTGCTTCAATCCATAAATGGATTTATGAAGCTTGCATACTTTCCCAGCATTCTTTGGATCTATGTAACCGTCAGGTTGTGTCATATACACATCCTCTTCCAGAATACCATTCAGGAAGGCGGTTTTCACGTCCATCTGCCAAATTTCATAATCATGAAAAGCTGCAGTTGCTAGTAGAATCCGAATAGATTTCATCATAGCCACTGGTGAATAGGTTTCATCGTAATCCACACCGTGAACTTGTCTGAAACCTTTTGCCACCAACCTGGCTTTATAAATCTGGACATTTCCATCCACGTCAATCTTCTTCTTGAAGATACATTTGCACTCGATGGCTTTTACACCAGCGGGTAAGTCAACCAACGAAAACACTTGGTTGACCGACATGGAGTCCATTTCGGAATCAGTGGCCTTGCGCCACTTAGAGGAATCTGGGCCCATCATGGCTTGATTGAAGTTCGATGGTTCATCACCATCAATGATCAAAAGATCATGACAGTCAGTCACGAGGAATCCTTGATATCTCTCGGGTTCGTGACAGATCCTCCCGGATCTTCGAACTTCAGGTACTACAGGTTCAGGCTCTACAATTTCTTGTAGGTCCTCCTGCTGCTCTTCCTCATTAGGTTGAGCAGTATCCTGTTCATCTTGAATTTCTTCAAGCAGTACCTTACTCCCACTGTCTTTCTTAGAGAGAAACTCCCTCTCAAGAAAGTTACAATCCCGGGCAACAAAGATCTTGTTCTCGGAACGTAGATAGAAGTAATAAGCCTTGGTTTCCCGTGGATAACCAATGAAATAGCATTTGTCAGATTTTGGTGTAAGCTTGTCTGAGATCAATCTCTTGACATAGGCTTCACAACCCCAAATTCTGAGATAAGACAGCACTGGAGCTTCTCCAGTCCATAATTCATATGGTGTCTTTGCTACTGCTTTCGATGGCGCTCTATTTAGAGTGAACACTGCTGTTAGCAGAGCATATCCCCAAAGGGATATTGGAAGGTCTGTGTGACTCATCATAGATCGAACCATATCCAATAAGGTCCGATTTCTCCTTTCAGACACACCATTCCATTGAGGTGTTCCAGGAGGAGTGAGTTGGGATACGATCCCACACTCTCTCAGATGATCACTGAATTCTTGGCTTAAGTATTCTCCTCCTCGGTCGGACCGAAGAGCCTTAATGCTTTTGCCAAGTTGGTTCTGTACTTCATTTTGGAATTCTCTGAACTTCTCAAAAGATTCAGACTTATGTTTCATTAAATAAACATATCCATACCTACTGAAATCATCAGTAAAGGTAATGAAGTACTGATAGTTTCCTCTTGCATTTGTGGACATTGGGCCACACACATCAGTGTGTATCAGGCCCAATACGTCACTGGCCCTCTCGTTAGGTTTATTAAAGGGGGCCCGTGTCATTTTGCCCATCATGCAGGATTCGCATTTCTCACATGACTCAAAGTCAAATGAGCCAAGAAGTCCATTCGAATGGAGCCTCTTGATGCGTTTCTCGCTGATGTGCCCTAAACGACAATGCCATAGAAACGTTCGGTTCTCCTCATTAGGTTTGAACTGTTTGGTATTAATGTTATAAATTGGCGCGGATTGATCGAGTATGTAAAGCCCATTCATAAGAGGGGCAGAACCATAGAACAAATTGTTGCGATTGAAGGAACAAAATTTATTCTTAACTGAAAAATCATAACCTTCCAAATCCAACAAAGAAATTGAAATAATATTTCTGCTTATAGCAGGTACAAAATAACAATTATTGAGTTCTAAAATCAATCCCGAAGGTAAAGACAACAAGTAAGTGCCTACAGCTAGCGCTGGAACTTTCGCTCCATTCCCAACTCGTAGCTCCACTTGTCCTTGCTTCAGCCTTCTACTGTTGCTGAGTGCCTGCATATTAGTACAAATATGAGCCCCACAACCAGTATCCATAACCCATGAGGTATTATCAGAAGTAGTTGTATTAACTTCTATAACAAAAATACCTGTTGAAGAAGTCTCAAAAGTCTTCTTCTTCAATTCCTTTAGACCTTCCTGGAATTTCTTACATTCTCTCCTCCAATGCCCTGGTTCTTTACAGAACCTGCATATGTCAGTTGGCCCAGCCTTGGACTTGGGCTTGGGCTTTGGCGTGTCCTTGTCCGCGACTTGGACAGCCTTGGCCTTTCCCTTATCCTTAGCAGAGGATTTCTTAAACCCCTTGCCCTTCTGCACCATAAGCACATTTGGGTCCTTGGCGGTTTTCCTCAAATTGGGCTCCGCAGTCTTGAGCATTCCGTGAAGCTCAGGCAATGTCTTACTCAAGCCATGCATGTTAAAGTTCAGAATGAACTGATCATAGCTTGCAGGTAATGACTGCAGAATGATGTCGCAGGCAAGTTCCTGGCTGATTGGGCAGTCGAGTTTCTGAAGATGATCGAGATAACCCATCATCTTCAAGACATGAGGACTCACTGCCGCATTCGCAGCCAACTTGCAGTCCAAGAGGTTCTTAACAGTTTGAAACCTCTCAGTCCTAGCCTGCTCCTGAAAAAGCGATTTCAGGCTTGCCATTATCTCGATGGGTGACAATACACTCTCGAACTGTTTTTGCAGCTCAGGAGTCATTGTCACCAACATCAGGCAATAGGCATCATTTTCATCTGACGAATGCTTTTCCCAAGCATTATGCAGAGTCCTGGCGGCATTGGCAGGAGGCCTCTCGGGGAGAGGATCACGAAGGACATAATCCTTCTTCTCCTGCTTGAGGACTAGCCTCAAGTTCCTTGACCACGTCAGGAAGTTCGTTCCAGTCAGCTTCTCCTTTTCGAGAACAGACCGGATCGAGAATGTGTTTTGTGTGCTTGTAGTAGTCATATCTGAAATATATAGATAAAAAGGTTATTAGTTAAAATGTTCAATATGATTAATCTCGTATTAAATTTAATATGATTAATCACGCATTATATTCAATAACATAAGTTACCCTCAATAGAATATAATGATTCCAAGATCCACATATAACTAAGATTAAAGTGGGCCACTGGCCGTCACCAAACCTTAGCTTATATCGGTAAGCCCTATATCGGCTAATTATATCCGTGATATAACTCTTGGTTGTGAATCTGGGCCCGAGGCCCAATTCACTCTGATGTCTCAAGGCCCGGGACTCCCGATGGCCCAATCAAGAAAACCAGACTATACAGTCATGTAATCATTAATGTCTGGGACTCCCAATGACATTTATGAATCACAAACCGTCTTATCCACGCAAAAGCAGACACCCTCACACTGTAAGGCCATGAATACAATTGAATGGGCTTCGACAGCTGACATAGAATGGACAAGACATCCAACGCTTGATATTATTTGAGGTTCGTAGGTTTATTTAAAAAATTCATTCCCAAAATAGAAGATTACTATTTCGGGAAACTTTCCATTTTTGGAAACCTACTATTTTTGGAAACTTTCTAAAATTGGAAACTTTCTAAAAACGGAAACTTTCTAACTTTAGAAATTTCTTTAAAATCCAAAACCCGCAAATCCAGAAACTTCTAATTTAAGAAACTTTCTAATTTCAAAATTTCGGAAACTTTAATTTAAAATCGACTTTATAATTTTATAAAATAAATTTTAAATTAATCTGATGAAAGACTCAAATAATTGGCCCAATTGTTTTAACTTCTTGGCCCGAGGCCCAAGAATTGGTCCATGTCCAAGACATGACCCAATTGTCCAATTAAATGACATAACCGGTCTGGTTCATTAAAATTGGTCTAACCAAATTTTAATTACTACGATGACCACAATTGTCAACCGGTTATTTACTAAACCGGATTTTCTCAATTTATTTGGTCCAACCAAATCAAATTAGAAAATCCTGGTTTAGGCACTAAATCCAATAATTCTTTCGACATTGGATTTCTTGTCCCGGTTTAACCAGACTTAATAAAATTATTAAATCTGTTTATTAAACCAGGACGAATTAATTTTAATCAAAATTAAACCGAGCCTTTAAACCAACCATGTCGATCGATGGACCAACCGTGTCGATCGATCCATCAACCGCATCGGTCGATGCTCTTAGCATCGATCCTGCATCGACCGTGCATCGATCCTGTATCGATCGATGCTCTCACGCATGCACTGAACCGAGCCAAAACCCTAACCGTGTCGATCGATGTGCACCAACCGCATCGGTCGATGCACCAATATCGAACCTGCATCGATCCTGCATCGATCGATGCTTTCACGCGTTAACAGGGTTAGCCGATAGACTGTATCGACCGATCCATGCGATCGTATCGATCGATCCATGCGATCGCAGTCGATACAGACCTCTTGAAATCGCATTCTACCAAATCATATAGCTTGGTTTCTGCAATTTTATGTGTGTTTAGATTTCAATTCTTGTTACTTAAGTGGTTTCTCTTATCAGTAGTTGATTCAAAACACTTTTAAACAAGAAAACAATCCTAAACATTGAATCTAAACAAGAAAAACCAGAACCTATGGCTCTGATACCACTGAAGGATTGTTTAGTTGATCCTGATTCAATTCTTAGATTCATATCAACCTAAACATGCGATCTAGGTTCTTCTCAGAATAGAAACAAATGATGATCTCACCTTATACATGTTTGCAGCGGAATTGATGGTATGTCTGAGATCAGAGAAACACCGAGGGATGAATCCTCCAAAGGTTCACACACGCGATCACAGGAAGCAGCTGCTAGACCACTAGGAGCTCGGCGCAAAAGAGAGAGAGAGATTTCGGCTGGGGCTAGGGTTAATTGTCCAGAAACTCGAGTTTTACCTTATAAAACTTGTCTGATTCCGTTTGGGCCATTTGGCCCAAACACCAATTAACTAGACGGCATTCGCGCACTGTGTCGACCGATACCCCTTGTGTATCGATCGACACACAGTGCCTAAACCGTTTTATTCTCTCTAAGTACAGTAAATGCCTAGCACTTTTACCGTACTTCTGCTAAACCGTTCCTACACATTTTCCTGTTAGCTTAGGCGTGTGACCCATATGGGATCATATAATAAAGGCAATAAGTCCAAGACTTATAGATCATGAGCGGACTCTAGCAAGCCATCATGACCCCCAGTATTATATGACTTATGTCTGATCATTGACATACTCTTACTTTCTAGAGACAGTACCGAGATTACTGGACACAATTCCAACAAGAAGTACCTGAGCATGGACCCGAACTTCCTCGCCTTCCTCGCCGCACAATCCAATGATCCCGCCAATGACACTGCAAATTAGGTCCCCATTTCTATGGACTTGAAAAACTTTGTGGTTAGTTGTTAACTCCTAATGTTCATGTGTTTTTTGTTAGCTCCTTATGTTTTGGAGTTTGTTTGAATTAAACATGATAAACTATGTGTTTTGGAGTTTTTTTGGTTTAAAATTGATAAACTATGTGTTTTGGTTGTTGTAAATACTTTGGAATATGAAATCATGTTTGTTATGTTTGTATAGTTCACTAGCAATTTGTAGATTACAAATTCATAATTAAAATGAAATCCAATATAATAAACCAAAAAATGGAAAGCCAATTTGTTAAATCGAGATTATAATAGGTCGCTAATTAGCCGCTAACGCAGTCGCAAAATTAGTCACAAAACAGTAACAATACAGTCGCTAAAAGTTGCGACTAAATAGCGATCACAATAAACACGTCGCAAATTGGTCACTTTTGCGTTGCGATTCAGTCGCAACATTTAGCGTCTGTTTAGCGACGTCAAATACTCAGTCACAAAACAGTCGCTATTTAGCGACCACTTTGCGACCGATTATTTTAGCGATGATCACTTTAGCGACTACGTGTTTTGGTCGCAATTCTGTCGTAAAAGAGTGTTTAGTGACTGTTTACCGACTATTCTCGTAGTCGCGAAATCCATGTTTTCTTGTAGTGTCTTTCCTTGACTCCTCACAACTTCAAGCTGGTTTTCACATCAGAGACATATTTCTGTGTGACTTACCATAGTATTCCGGATGATCGTGTTATGGTTTGCACATCTATTACGGATATTCTAGATCGGAGGGTTTATGATCCTTATCCTAAAGGTAACTTAAAACAAATATTTGCTTTTGTGGTTAGGATTATAAAAATCATGTTATTTGCATGTGTTGTCTAATTGATATTTTTCACTTTATAGATGTCATTGGTGTTGTAACCCATGTTGGAAATTTCAAGACTTGGGCAGGGACAAAGTTTTAGTTTACCATTCCCGACATAAAGAAAGTTATCTGAATTCTATATTTTGATGAGTTGTTTTGTTGTTTGTCTCTAATAACAGTTAGTAATTTCTTTTTTTACTAGCCTCCAGAGTCTTCAGTGTTTATTGATTGAGAAAGATGGTGAGGAATTAATAAAAAGGTTTTGGAATGATGTGGATAGGCATGTTTTGTGATTCTTAGATGCTTCTTCATAATACGAGAATCGGGTAAACATTGAAATTTTGTGTGTAATTAGATGAAAAATATTGTATTGTGTATTAAATGTTTAGGTTTATGATTGATTCGTATAGCAATCTCTCCATTGTATTCAATGTTTATGAAGTTTGTTCTTGGTTGTATTAACTTAGGTTTTACTTGACTTAAAGGAGAAGGAGAGCTTTCAACGATTGTCTATGATCAAACTGAGAATCCTGATTTTGTTCGGTTCCTCGACAGATTGTGTTCATAAACCTATTTCAACGCATTATTTGTTATGCTTTTATAACAATTGGAGTAATACATGATTTTCTGATTTTGTAACTTTCCAAATTCGATACCTGAGCAATATCCTGAAGAAAAACGGATGTTCCATTTCATCTTTTAAATCATGTATTTGTTTTAAACTTTTATCTTTTTTGGTTAGAGAATCGTGTGATCCTCTTTATGTTTATTTTAAAAACCTATATATCGGTAATGTTTACAACTGTTTGTTCATAATCAGAATATCTTATATATGTATAGATATTTAAATATCATAGAAAATCTTTGACAAATCATTTTGGTACATTCTATGAGTATACGAAACAACCATGGGAACTCCCATCAAATCAACACTAATCATGGTTTAATATCCTGGGAAATGAGAGTTACGATTCTGGGTTGCTTCGTTTTTCATTAAAGGTTGCTATAATTTATCGACTTGAGTTCCATGCCACCAAGGGAACCGTTTTGATTAGATTAATAATCCCAATATCGCTGTGAAAATATAACTAATTACTTTAAGTACTTGAAAACAAAATTGTATACAATACTTGAAAAGTCGAGCGTTACATAATCTACTACATTTAACAAACCACATATATTAATTAAGGATCTTCATAAAGGTAAGAGGGCCAAATTCCGAAATTATCTCTCATGATTGTGAAGAAGAATAGTGACTCAAGGGTCCAAAACCATGTATCGCACATGTTTGTACCTTTGAAACCATAGTCCCACAAAGCCAACAAAGTCTTTATCGGAGCACACGTACATCTATAAAGCCCTTTGATATCTAATCCTCCTCTCTTCTCATAGAACAGTGCACACCGTCTGTCTGACCTTCCATTCCTTTGTCTCAAAGTTATCTTAACACGTACTCGAGTTGCAAATTCGCGCTCGATGATGTACCCACAGTTCAAAACTTCTCCATCTCCATAATAAACCCGCAAGAACATCGAGTACGCGTATATCCCCGTCTCCCATCGACTATATGCCGATCTCTTGATCATAGCCTCTCCTTTAACCATCCAATCGATGGAGGTCGACGATCCGTCGACCCAACAATCGCAATATACAAAAAGACACATACCTCTGAGGAGAAGAGCAGAAGGGTTTTCGGATTCCAGACATTTGTTGAACAATTAAGTTTTAACCCAAGGTGGGCACCAGATATTTTTAGTAATGTTGGAGAAGTATAGATCGACTGACTTATAGAAATCTGAGTTTTTTTCAACGTTTTGTAGCACCCTGCATAATGCCTTCAGCCGATCCAAATAGCGTATACCTTGGTTATCGTCAATGATGGCAAGAAGGATTTTTTTTAAGGATATCACTAGGAAGGAAATCCATTACAATTTTGGTAAGAAAGATGAAAACAGGCAAAGAAGAATTTTAACAAATAATATTATAGAGTATTTGAGATAGATATTGTTTCGAAGGCAACCGCAGAAGTTTATTTATAGATCGGATCCAACCTTTGGGTTTTCCATAAATTTAAGTAGTATTTATGTTACTGTTATTTATTAATTAATATACATATATTGGCGTGCATCTTCGGCTGGAGTAAGTATATGTACATGATGAATTTATTTCGCTAGGTAATGATATATAATGTCACGTCAATATTTATTGCATTTCAAGATTTATTAATAAAACGCGTTGTTACTTGCATGGATTGTTGAAAAATAAATTAGGTAAATGTCCTTTCAATTTAATCATCTTGCTTGTTTACAAAAAGTCGTTTATTCAGTCAGAAAATAGTCGTGAAGTACATAGTCACAATATACTCAAAGATGATGCATATACGTACTCCTTATGTTTAAAATTTACCCATAAATGAAGAAAGCATATAATATTTATAGTAGTTTAACACAATCTAGCCAACGCTAAACAATATTTAGAATATTAAGGATATTCAAGAACCTGAACAGGGCCAAATTCTGAAATTGTTCAGAAGGAGTCTGAAGTAAAATGGTGACTCTATGGTTCAAAAGCATCTATCGCACATGGTTGAACCCTTGAAACCAAAGTCCCACCAACCCTTCCAAGTTTTTATTGGAGCACACATGCAGCTATAAAGCCTGTTGATATCTACACTCGCTTCATTCTCAAAGAACAGAGCAGAATTCATTTCTGGCCATACACGCATATCCCTCCTAGTTATCTTCATACGTATTCGAGTGGAAAGTTCACGGTCGATGACATATCCATTGTTCAACACTACTCCATCTCCATAAAAAACACGCAAGATCATGGAGTACGCGTATATCCATGTTTCCCATCGGCTATCTGCCGATGTTTTGATCATTGCCTCTCCTTCAACCATTCGGTCGTTGTAGATAAAACAACACATACCTCGGAGGAGAAGAAATGAAGGGTTTCCTGATTGTAGACACCTCTGGACGAAATCTTGTTTATAATAAGGTGGGGTGGGCAAACAAAGAGATTTAAGTTAATAAACCCGTAGTATAAATCAATCGACTTGTAGAAATCTTGACTTTCTCCGACGCTTTGAAGCGCCTTGCATATTGTCTTCGCCCTTATAAAATAGTGTAAACCTTGTTCACCGTCAATGGCGTCAAGAAGAATTTTTAAAAGAAAATCACTTGGAAGGTAATCCATTACGAATTTGGTAATGAAGAGATGGAAGGCAAAAAGAATTTTGACAAGTAATATAAACTTTTCAATATTTGAGAGTTTGAAGCAACCACCAAAGTTTATTTATGGAGACAATGCAACTTTTGGATTGTCTAGGCTGTAGTAATTATGTATATATCTTATCACTTAGTCTCAACTAACAACATTCATCATGATCATGGTGTTAATGGGTAAAACTAAGTAATTTTCCTTTTCTGTTTTTGGTTTTAATTTTTTTTTTTTGAGGTATTTGAGATTTATCTATTTTGTTAATGGCTTAAACTATATATGTTATTTAGTAGTTCAACTTAGTCATCTATATATATATATACAATAATTATACGAAGTCACATATCTATTTTAGAAACAAAAGAAAAATAGGCGTGTAACGCCCCTTTTCCATTATCCGCTAGCCGAGGAGTTGACTGGTCAACAATCAAACAAGAACATAAGTCAAACAGGAAAAGTTCGCCACAAGACAAAGCCAGAGACAGATCAGTTTGAGACAAAGGCTCGCACTGACCCGTCCTTAAGGACTGCAGCACATGCTCTATATTGGACTCGATATAACTATCGCGCAACACGAAAACACGCACACACCCACGCACACGGGCCCTTCACGATCTCGGTAACTTCCATGGGTCTACATAGCTACCGACAAGGTAACTAACCCACGACTCCCAGATGTAAACACGAAGCCTCACAATCTAAGACACTGTTCTCAGTCCATCGATACACAGTGACTCGGGCTACCCCACGGTAACCTAAGTTTCCATGTGATTCGGCCCTAGGACATGACCCCGTATTCTCCGAACCACACACCTACCGGCGTCACTCAGTAGGTTAACGCCATAACCGGAATCACCACCCGAAGGCACACGATCCGATTAGGCAGCTACCCGAGGATCCAATCGGGTCGGAAGTACCAGAACATATTCAAAACCTAGACTTGCGGGATCTATTGCACCCTAGAGTCCTAGTGCAGAAACATAAACACGCAGACTCGCTGGGACTCTAGCACCAATCACAATGATCAATCAATAGCAACAATAATTACACAATATCCCACAAGCCACACACACACACGCCAACACCTCCATTATGACTCGTTGCCGTACCGATTCAGCAACTACGAACTTAACCGGTCCCATGACCGGGTTAAGTATCCACGAGGACCGCGCAGCCCAACACCGAGACGATCTAACAGGCCTGCACGGAAAGCTCAACCACAACAACACATTATCACAATCAACCACACAATCAAGCCTATTAGGGTTTCTAACATCTTTTAATTCATTCTCGTCCGCTACCTTGAATTAGCGGATTGCTAACCCGCAGACGGCTCATCACACACACAACTTTTAATTAATCCGTACTATTTTCCTAAGTATCTTTTTAATAACTCCTCGATATGTCGGTTTAGAGTTAGTAGATTACTAAACTTCCTGACCTCTCATAGTTAACTTAGTTCATTCATTGATTAACCTTTAACCCACTATCAATTCTAATCCCCGTTCCTGTTACATACTCTATACGTTCGTTTAGGTTTAACTCCATATTTTGATGTCGTCTTAATTCTCGTATATAGTCTCATTCGATATCGTTATTTAATAAATATATATGCATATACGATCCTAACCATGCAACGTTTATATGAATGCATCAATCAACGTTCTAACAACCTAGTGGCACACAACGGTTTAATCCTTAATCTTAAAGTCCTAGCATGCATCTCTGAATCCTTACCGGTTTATAGTTAATCAATTTGTTTCAATCATCAATCAATCATTAAAGTTTAAGTATAGGTATGCAAACCCTAGATCTACGGTTTCTTGGTTCCCGGTCTATATGCAATAACTATTCTACGGATTGAGCCGACTCAAGGTGAATTGGCACGGAATGGCAGATCTGACGCGGTATGAATCCCGAAACCTCCGAACTGAACCCCGAGCAATCTGACTCGAACTCCGAAGATTCTCGAACACCCCTAGAACCGTCTAAATAAGAACCGGCCGGAGTCAAACGCGTTGACCACGGCGTTGACCAGCCGTTGACCTTAGTGATTCCGATCTCATCTTCACTAGAGCTTCCGGACCACTCTCATTGTCTCTCCTCTTTCTCTCTCTCTCTCAGCTCCGGTTCTCCTCTTCTCTCTCTTTCCTCCAGTTTTCCTCCATCTCTCTCTCTTCTTCTCCGGTTCTCCCCAACTCTCTCTCTCTTCTTCTTCTTCTCGCGCTTCCTCTTCTATCTCTTCTTCTTCTCCACACTTCTTCTTCTCTCTCTCTTCTTCTTCTTCTCATGCTTCTTCTTCTCTCTCACGCTTCTCTTCTTCTTCTTCTTCTCCAGTCTTCTTGTCTTCTTCTTCTTCTTCTTCTTCTTCTTCTTCTTCTTCTTCTCCTCCTCCTACGGTCTTCTTCTTCTTTTTCTTCTTCTTCTTCTTCCCACGCTCCCTCTTCTTCTCCTTCTCTCTTTCTCTTCTCTCTTTTTGTTCTTGTTTTGTTGTGAGTGAAGAATGAGGAAGCAAGGGCCTTCTTTTATAGCTGAAGCAACTCCATGGATTGAAGACACCTGTCTAAACACCTGCCATCTCTTCTCCTCAGCACAGCCACGCCATCACTCCAAGAAGTAGCCAAATGTTTCTCCTCTCCTCATGACACCTTGCACCTTATCCACATTCAATGTATCAACTCCTTCTTTGCATCAAATAACAATTGGTGACGCCTTCCAAGCTGAGACACCTGTCTCCAGAGGTGTTTTTCTGTCCAAAACTACTTCCCTTAAACCGCCCAAACCATTGCGTAAACCCGTCTCTTCCCGATATCTCGGTTTGTCCATTTTGTGTTTAATATTTTAGAAAACCCTCAACTGCTTTTATAAATCTTAAAACCTCCAAAACCTAATTCTCCTTGATTTTTTATGAATTTAGAAACTTGAATCACTTCATTTGGAGTTCCTTAGCTCCGGTTATGATTTTTACAGGTTTCCTCGGTCTTATCGGTTTCCATTCTCAATAGTACGAAAAACCTGTTTTAGCTCCGTTTCTTCCACTTCAGGTCTTGTAAATGTTCTTTATGTTGAAAAACAAGAACATTTGGCCCGTCTCGGCTTCCATCTCAACTTTTGGAAAAATTACCATTTTGCCTCTGGACTTTGGCCATGTTGACTTTTCGTCTGCTCGTTGACCATATTTTTGGAAACAGTGTATTACATTATTCCCCACTTACAGGAATTCGGTCCCCGAATTCTCCGTCACTAACAGACTTTGAATCAGCATCAAACCCTGCAAGTTGCTTCGTTACACAACTCCTACACCTTCTCACTCGAACACTGCTGCACAGAAGTCACTCGTAACTCTTATTAGCACTCCTCTGACTCCTGCATCTGATCTTGCTGGTATTCACTCCGCTTACTCGATTACTACTCCATTACCTGATCCTTGATTCCGATTGTACTCCTCGACTTTGCGCTTGACTGAGTCAATCCACTGCGAACTCTGAACTCGTCCGCGATCGGCCACTTACTCTGATTTTTACTTCTGGCTTCCCCACTTTGCTCCGGCTTCCACATCCACCCAATACTGATTCATCTCCCCGGAACACTCTTCAAGAATCTAATCCTCGTACTTAGTTTCCCTGAAGCTCCAACTTAATTCATACCGATCGCTTCACTCTGATCTCCACACTGTCGCGGACGTTCTTTCATATCTCTTTGCTAACTCATCATACTAACGGCTTCGTTCTGCCGGTTGCTTCACACTAATATAATCAAAAACGACACGCATATCTACCGATCTATCTACAAGAGAAACAAGGTTAATGCCCCCAAACTTTGTTGGGAAAGCCTAGGATCTAGGGTTCGTTGTATTGAATCACTAACCTCGTTCTTACCTTGTACTGGCAGCGGAATGATTGGTGAAACGAGATCAGTAGCGACTCAGATGCTTCACCTCTACCAGATACACACGCACACAAACCTGGAAAGTCGGGATGCTAGTGCCGGATCTTAGGATTTCTGAGTTTCTGGTGTTTCTACTTTCTCTGTGAAAAGAGAATAAACGGCTAGGGTTCCAGGTCGAAACTATATGATTATATAAAGACCTGGAATGACTTAAACTGAGCTTTGGTTAATCGAATTCGTTTAAGCTATAAAATCCGAAACGTCAGTTTCGAAACCCGATCTGTGTCGATCGACACACATATTGTGTCGATCGACACACCACTCTAAACTCAATATTAATGTGTATCCAATACACATCAACATGATCATTACCATAATGATCATTCCAATATTTATGCTTCCAGTTTTCTTAGGTGTGTGACCCTATAGGATCATATAATACTGGCAGTAAGTCTACAACTTACAGATTGCAAGAGGCTTCTAGCAAAACATTGCAACCGCCCAGTATTATATGAATGTCTGATCTCAACACACAACTATCATCAGGAGTGAGTACAAGTGTGATTTCAGGACACTATCCCAACAATCTCCCACTTGTACTGGAATCATCAATTCATATAATCCTTTTGTCTCTATATCTCGATTTGGCATAAGGAAAGATTAGTGTCATCCTTATTAAGCCAACATCGTGTTTATCAAACTCCTGATCTTATACTGAACAACACAAACAACTGAACTACAGTTCGTTTGAGTGCGGCCACACATTTTCTCAGTATCAAATCTTCGATAGGCCCTGAAATATTTATCTCCCGTTATTCAGGAGAGACAAATCCCATCTCGTTCCATCCCTGTTCCTACACACACTTCATGATATACCTGAGCAATGCCGTTATAGCCGCCAGTTACGGGTCGACGTTTGACAAGGTCAAAGTGTACCAATTCATATGTTAGAAAACATGATGAACTCAGGTCTAAGGACTATACTCTATAGTCGTAATGAGAATTTCTCATGACACAGATATAACTATCTTGGAGACTTCTCATTAGCGGGTCATGTCCGATCATATGTTCATCAACATATATCTATGTGACTGACTGTGATACTCATATCACTGACTCCATGAAACTTAGTCAACAGTCACCTCACAATCTAGTCTCTCGCGGTTGTCATTGTCCCACTTTGACAACCTCGACTAGGGACACATCATAATTTATGTCATCTATAACTTATAGGGTTTCATGATCAAGTCCTCGACTTGATGACCTATAATATGGCATAAACTTATTTTGGGACCATTATTTAGATCACAATAAATAATGCTGAAATCAAATTTCATTAAACACATCCAAAAGTATGTTTACAAGAACATCTTAATATAACTAAAATAAAACCACAAGAACTCCCACTAGAATTAAGATTACATCTTAAGATCTCTAATGCCTACAGCAGTAGTGTGATACTCATGCTTAGGCCTTGGGAGCGGCTTAGTCAGAGGATCAGCGACATTCTCGTCCGTCGGAACTCGACTGATCCTCACTTCTCCTCTATTGACGATATCACAAATCAGGTGATATCTCCTCTCTATGTGTTTGGACTTCTGGTGTAACCTGAGTTCTTTCGCCTGAGCAATGGCTCCATTGTTGTCACAAAACAAAGCCACTGGCTCCAAGATACTAGGAACCACACCAATTTCAGTCATGAACTTCTTGATCCAAACAGCTTCCTTTGCCGCTTCTGAAGCAGCAACATATTCAGCTTCCGTCGTTGAATCAGCAACGGTATTCTGCTTAGAGCTCTTCCAGCTCACTGCACCGCCATTTAGACAGAAGACATATCCAGACTGTGATCGGAAATCGTCTTTGTCCGTCTGAAAACTCGCATCAGTGAATCCATTCACCACAAGCTCTTCACTTCCTCCATATACCAAGAACTTATCCTTGGTGTGTCTCAAATACTTGAGAATATTCTTGACCGCTGTCCAGTGATCTTCACCTGGATCAGATTGGTATCTACTCGTCATGCTTAGCGCGTAAGCTACATCTGGACGAGTGCAGAGCATGGCATACATGATAGATCCTATTGCAGAACCATAGGGAATCCTATCCATGCGCTCTCGCTCAGCATGTGTCGCCGGACACTGCTTCTTGCTGAGACTAATGCCATGAGACATTGGTATGAAGCCCTTCTTGGAATCATGCATCTTGAATCTGTGCAGCACCTTATCAATATAAGTGTCCTGGCACAATCCAATCAGCCTATTCGCTCTATCTCTGTAGATTCTGATTCCAAAGATGTACGCGGCTTCTCCCATGTCTTTCAAGGAAAAACAACTTCCAAGCCAATTCTTAACAGGCTAAAGCAACAGAACGTTATTACCGAGAAGAAGTATGTCATCGACATACAGTACAAGAAACGCAATTCCGCTCCCACTAGTCTTCTTGTATACACATGGTTCTTCGTTCTTGATGAAACCAAATTGTTTAACTGCTTCATCAAAACGAAGATTCCAACTCTGTGATGCTTGCTTCAATACATAAATGGATTTAAGAAGCTTGCATACCTTCCCAGCATTCTTAGGATCTACAAAACCCTCAGGTTGTGTCATATACACATCCTCTTCCAAAATACCATTCAGGAAGGCGGTTTTGACATCCATCTGCCAAATCTCATAATCATAATAAGCGGCAGTTGCTAGAAGAATCCGAATGGATTTAAGCATAGCGACTGGGGAATAGGTTTCATCATAGTCAATACCATGAATCTGCTTGAAACCTTTAGCCACCAACCTAGCTTTATAAATTTGGACATTGCCATCCACGTCAATCTTCTTCTTGAAGATCCATTTACACTCAATGGCTTTTGCACCATTAGGTAAATCGACCAAGGACCATACTTGGTTTTCTGACATGGATCCCATTTCAGATTTAGAGGCTCCAAGCCACTTTTCGGAGTCCGGGCCCATCATTGCTTCCGCGAAGGTCGCCGGTTCGTCACTTTCAATGATCATCAGATCATTGCAATTAGTCACGAGAAATCCATAATATCTCTCGGGTTCGTGACGGATCCTTCCGGATCTGCGAACTTCAGGCACCACAGGTGTGGGCTCCACAGAACTTTGTGGATCCAACTGCTGCTCTTCCTCAGCAGGTTGAGCAGTCTCCTGTGCATCTTGAATTTCTTCGAGATGTACTTTACTCCCACTGTTTTTCTTAGAAAGAAACTCCCTCTCAAGAAAATAACAGTCCCGAGCAACAAAGACTTTGTTCTCAGATCGGTTGTAAAAGTAGTATGCCTTGGTTTCCCTAGGATAACCAACGAAGTAACATTTATCTGATTTGGGTGCGAGCTTGTCAGAGATTAAACGTTTGACATAAGCCTCACAACCCCAAATCTTCAGGAAAGACATACTTGGAATATTCCCAGTCCACAATTCATGTGGTGTCTTTTCCACTGATTTAGATGACACCCTATTTAGTGTAAACGCAGACGTTTCTAGAGCAAATCCCCAAAAGGATAATGGAAGATCTGAATGACTCATCATAGACCAAACCATATCCAATAAGGTTCGATTCCTCCTCTCTGACACTCCATTCCATTGAGGTGTTCCAGGAGGAGTGAGTTGTGAAACAATTCCACACTCACTCAGATAGTCACTAAACTCTTGACTCAAGTATCCTCCTCCGCGATCCGACCGCAGAACTTTGATACTTTTGCCAAGTTGGTTTTGTACTTCATTCTTGAACTCCTTGAATCTATCAAAGGATTCTGACTTGTGTCACATCAAATAGACGTAGCCATACCTACTGAAGTCATCAGTAAAGGTAATGAAGTACTTGTAATTTCCTCTGGCAACAGTGCTCATCAGCCCACATACATCAGTATGAATAAGGCCCAATAAGTCACCGGCCCTTTCATTCGGTTTGTTGAAAGGGGCCCTAGCCATTTTGCCCATCAAGCAAGATTCGCATTTCTCACATGATTCAAAATCAAATGAGCCCAGAAGCCCATTTCGATGGAGTCTCTGAATGCGTTTCTCATTTATATGGCCCAAACGACAATGCCATAAGAAAGTCGGGTTTTCGTCATTTGACTTAAACCGTTTTGTATTTATGTTAAAGACAGGCATTTCTTGGTTTAAGACATATAACCCATTATCTAATGGGGCGCTACCATAAAACGTACCATCACGATTGAAAGAACAAACTTTATTCTTAACAGCAAAATCAAAACCTTCCAAATCCAAAACGGAAACTGAAATTATGTTTCTGCTAATCGCAGGTACAAAGTAGCAATTATTCAATTCTAAAACCATGCCAGAAGGTAAAGACAAATCATAAGTGCCTACGGCCAGTGCAGGAACCTTAGCTCCATTCCCGACCCGTAGCTCCACTTGTCCTTTCTTCAGCGTTCTACTGTTTCTTAGTGCCTGCACATTAGTACAAATATAAGCACCGCAGCCGGTATCCAATACCCACGAAGTAGAACTAGAAGACATAACATTAAGTTCGATAACATAAATACCTAAGTCAGACGCATCATACGTCTTATTCAGCTTCTTGTAATCTTCCATGAACTTCTTGCAGTCTCTCTTCCAATGCCCTAGCTGCTTGCAGTAGTTGCATTTGTCCTCAGGAGAAGGCCCGGATTTGGGCTTGGGCTTGTCTTGACTCTCAGTCTGGACAGCTTTAGCTTTTCCCTTATCCTTACTAGGTTTCTTAAACCTTTTACCTCCTTGTACCATTAGTACACTAGGAGTTGCCTTCTTGAGATTCGGCTCTGCTGTCTTAAGCATGCCGTGCAACTCAGTCAATGTCTTAGTCATGTTTTGCATGTTGTAGTTCATGATGAACTGATTAAAACACGACGGCAAAGACTGCAAAATCATGTCAGTGGCTAGCTCCTGGCTAATGACACAGTCCAGTTTCCCCAGGTTATCAATGTAACCCATCATTTTAAGGACATGAGGACTTACTGGACTGTTCTTAGCCAGCTTGCAATCCATGAGAGATTTAACCGTCTGGTATCTCTCTGTGCGAGCTTGCTCCTGAAAGTAAGCTTGCAGGCTGTTAATCATCTCAATCGGTGACATCACGTTCTCATATTGCTTCTGCAGCTCAGAGTTCATAGTCACCAGCATTAGACAATTAACGTCTTTGACATCAGCTGAATGCTTATCCCAAGCATTCTTATATGCCTGCGTGGCATTGGAACGTGGCCTCTCGGGAGAACTCTTGTAAGGACATATTCCTTGTTCTCCTGCCTGAGAACTATTCTCAGGTTCCGATACCATTCCAAGAAATTTGATCAATTAAGCTTGTCCTTCTCAAGGACGGATCTTAGCGAGAAAGTGTTGATGTGAGTTGGGACAGACATAGCTGTAATTAAAAGAGGTAGAGGTTTTAGTTATGATGCTCAAGGAAATGAGAATTCTTATCTAATAAGAAAACTCGCATTGTATTCAAAAACTATGTTTCCTCAGGAGAATACAATGAACCAAGATCCTCAGCTCACTAAAATTTGAGTGGGCGACTCGCCATCACCCAAACTTTAGTTATCTAGGTAAGCAAATCATTGCTAATTGTACCCGGTACAACTCTTGGTCGCAGATAAGACAATCTATGTCTTATCCACTCTGATGTCTCTGGGCCCAGAACTTCTGATAGCCCAGTCAAGTAAACCAATCTCTTCAGTCTTGTGATCATTGACAGTCGCACTGCAAGTCTATCAATGATCACCTGCCTTACTCATGTAGCTGTGGATACCAAGGACTCCAAGGCTACCCGACAACGAAACGAGTCTTGACAGTAGACAAAGTTGGGCAAGACATCAAGATCACTTGATATTTAGTTGAGGAAAAGAACTATTTAATCTTGATGCATATCCAATTTGCATCCAAGAAGTTTTTAAGTTGTTTAAAACATCTAGATTTATTAAGTTTAGGTTAATCTAGAACTTTAGGAGAAAATTTGGTCCGGTATCTGCAAATTTGAGGTCCAACCATCAAGTCTACGATTGGTGTGTCGATCGACACCAACCATTGGCGTCGGTCGACACAACCCAATTTAAACCGGACTTCGATAGCCGGTCAAACCGGATCGAATTACCTTAACCGATTCAATCTAATTGAACCGGTCCGGTTTAATGGTCTATGTCGATCGCTACACAACACTGTGTCGATCGACAATAACCAACCAGAACCAAACTGGTTAATTAACTTAACCAAGCGAGATAACCGGTTCAATCCAATTGAACCGATCTATCCTTTCGCATTGCATGTGTCGACCGACACACCCAGTGTATCGATCGACACAGCATGGATACGGATATTTGATCACTGATCGAAACCCTAAAACTTTTACACGTTTTCGCGGTGTGTCGACCGACACAAGATCTGTGTCGATCGACACTGTGCGAAAACACAGGTTCATCGTTTTTCAACAGAGACTTAATCCGAGATTAAATTCTACAAAAAACGATTTAACAGGTACTAAACTAATCAAATTCATCAGTATTCGATTTAAATGCCTCAGATTCAATAGATTAAACCCTAATAGCTCTGATACCACTGTTGGGAAAGCCTAGGATCTAGGGTTCGTTTTATTGAATCACTAACCTCGTTCTTACCTTGTACTGGCAGCAGAATGATTGGTGAAACGAGATCAGTAGCGACTCAGATGCTTCGCCTCTACCAGATACACACGCACACAAACCTGGAAAGCCGGGATGCTAGTGCCGGATCTTAGGATTTCTGAGTTTCTGGTGTTTCTACTTTCTCTGTGAAAAGAGAATGAACGGCTAGGGTTCCAGGTCGAAACTATATGATTATATAAAGACCTGGAATGACTTAAACCGAGCTTTGGTTAATCGAATTCGTTTAAGCCATAAAATCCAAAACGTCAGTTTCGAAACCCGATCTGTGTCGATCGACACACATACTGTGTCGATCGACACACCACTCTAAACTCAATATGTGTGTCGATCGACACACCACTCTAAACTAAATATTAATGTGTATCCAATACACATCAACATGATCATTACCATAATGATCATTCCCATATTTATGCTTCCAGTTTGCTTAGGTGTGTGACCCTATAGGATCATATAATACTGGCAGTAAGTCTACAACTTACAGATTGCAAGAGGCTTCTAGCAAAACATTGCAACCGCCCAGTATTATACGATTGTCTGATCTCGACACACAACTATCATCAGGAGTGAGTACAAGTATGATTTCAGGACACTATCCCAACAAACTTACCTGGCCTAACTAACCCTAAACTAACGCCTCCAGCAAGACCGAAATGCCCAACACAGTCGGCCAGACGGCTCGCAGAGGTATCCACTGGCAGGTGCGCCAGGAGGGTGTGGTGGGTGTGCGCTGGGAGGGTGTGGTGGTTGTGCGTCGCGAGTCGGTGCACTGACATGCGGTGGCTCGGCCATCGGGCATAGACGAGCGGTATGCCCCTCACGGTCACACAACTGATAGACGACGATAGGCGCTGGGTGCGGCCTACGAGAACAAACTGATGCTTGGTGACCATCATCACCAAAGAGCTGACAAATCACAAACGGTCGAGGCGGCTGAACTACTGGTAGATGGCTAGGCTCGGGATCACGTCGGCTAGGTCTGGCTTGGAAAGGCTCTGGTACTGGTGCACGATGAGGCTTGGCGTCTGACATGCGTGGCCTGGGTTCGGCAGTCGGGCAAATCGGAGCAAGGTGCCATCGTGGCCACAAACTTGGCAGAAGTCGGGTCCTGGACCAGGCTGGTAGGGCTCTGTGTAACTTGGATCCACTGGACGAGGACACCAGTAAAGATGGAAACCCCGTACTCCGCAAGCACTGCACGCCTGGTACTCGGGCATGCCTCGCAACGACTCTGACATCGCTAATTGTGACCCAGCTGGCTCGGACTGCAGCTCTGGCTCATATAGCGGCTCGGTATACCCCGGAGATATGGACATGTCCAGCAGCATAGATGGTGACGCTGACCGTCGGCGCGGCTGATGGTGTGGTCCGACATGCTGCTCTAGTGTGTCGGCGAGCATAGCTGTCTGCTCATCAACGTGCTGCTCCCACTGCTGGTGCTGGTACGGATCAATAGGTTCCATGTCCAAATCAAAACCCATAGGTCACGGGCTCAACATGTAGTCCCCCACACTGAGCGGTATAGGAACATTAGACGCCTCGAGAATCGGCTCCTGGAACATCTGCGGTACCACTGGCTCATGCAACTGCGGTGGTAATGGCGATAACTCAACATCTGCTACTCCAAGTTAACCCATCATCCCTGCATATCTGTCCAGATTACCCGCATCATCCTCCATGGACGCAGGTAACGGATCAGGAAAAGGCGTCCAGTCCACCTCTGCTGCCCTAGCGCCCTGTAACGTCCGTAAAGGAATCGGTGGACGGTCGGACGTACGCGAACCTCGTCAATGACCTCGCGATCCCGGATGACCCTGATAGTGCTCTAACTGACTCTGATGAGATCCCGCTGATCCCCGTCGACTAATGATGCTCCACTGAAATCACCTTGCACCACACACACACCTCCACTCCACCTGTCATGGGACACACTGCTGTATGACTGCAATCAAAAACATAGCAAACGTTAGTACAGGTAATACAAAATCCTAATTCCCATCCCACCCCGGGTTTCACAGACGCGGCTCGGTTTCCTAATGGATGCTTGGGTAACACAATTTGACTCGATAAAACACGGAAAACACTCAGAAATGAACTGTTTCAGAACCCATGACGTACCATGCTCTGATACCACCTTTTGTAACGCCCCTTTCACATTATCCGCTGACCTACGAGCTGACTGGTCAAAAATCAAACAAGAACATGACCAAGTCGAGCCCGAGCTAGTCAAACAGGAAAAGTTCGCCACAAGATGAAGCCAGAGACATATCGGTTTGAGACAAAGGCTTGCTCTGACCCGTCCTTGACTCCGCTATCCTCACTTTCACAGTACAAAGCTTCACAACCTGTACTGCTTCCGTGAGTTGTGTCGGTTCGGACGAAACCAATATATCAGGGAAGCATGTTCATTACTGAGTAAATAAACGTTTACAAACGTTTACCGAATTACAAAAACAATTTCGCCCTTCAAATACAATATCCAAATCACAATGTAAAATGGCGCCAAAGCCGAACCGATAGAACACAAAACATCGAATCAAAACCCCGCCACAAGCGATCCCGAAACTACACCGATGACCTCCCGCGTATGTCGCTGCTAACCTGAAAACACACAAAAGAGTCTAATGAGTGATCTAAGATCACCCAGCGAGACGGCTCCCCACTACGGCTTCTAGTCTATCTAGTATCTACAAATCCCCGCCCAAAAACCCCAAAATAACAAGCAACAAAAATAACGGTCAATCACGTGCTACCATGACATGATAAACCCACAACACACAAGCACTTTCCAAAATAAAGAGAAGTGATTAAGGGAATCGAAGCACTGCGGCACATGCTCTCGATTGGACTCGATCTAACTATCGTGCAACACGAAAACACGCACACACCCACGCACACGGGCCCTTGACGATCTCGGTAACTTCCATGGGTCTACATAGCTACCGACAAGGAAACTAGGACACGAAGTCTCACGACCTAGGACACTGTTCTCAGTCCATCGATACACAGTGACTCGGGCTACCCCACATTAACCTAAGTTTCCATGTGATTCGGCCCTAGGACATGACCCCGTATTCTCCAAACCACACACCTACCGGCGTCACTCAGTAAGTTAACGCCACAACCGAAATCACCACCCGAAGGCACACGATCCGATTAGGCAGCTACCCGAGGATCCAATCGGGTCGAAAGTACCGGAACGTATTCAAAACCTAGACTTGCGGGATCTATCACACCCTAGAGTCCTAGTGCAGAAACGTAAACACGCAGACTCATTGGGACTCTAGCACCAATCACAATGATCAATCAGTAGCAACAACAACTACACAATCTCCCGCAAGCCTCACACACACATGCCAACACCTCCACTATAACTCGGTGCCATACTGAGTCAGCAACTACGGACTTAACCGGCCCCATGCCCGGGTTAAGTATCCACGAGGACCGCTCAGCCCAACACCGAGACGATCTAACAGGCCTGCACGAAAAGTTCAACCACAACAACACATTATCACAATCAACCACACAAGCAAGCATATTAGGGTTTCTAACATCTTTTAATTCATTCTCGTCCGCTAACTTGGATTAGCGGATTGCTAACCCGTAGATGGCTCATCACACACACCACTTTTAATTAATCCTTACTCTTTCCCTAAGTATCTTTTTAATAACTCCTCGATATGTCGGTTTAGAGTTAGTAGCTTACTAAACTCCCCAACGTCTCATAGTTAACTTAGTTCATTCATTGATTAACCTTTAAACCACTATCAATTCTAATCCCCGTTCCCGTTACATACTCTATACGTTCGTTTAGGTTTAACTCCATATTTTATTGTCGTCTTAATTCATGTATATAGTCTCATTCGATATCGTTCTTTAATACATATATATATGCATATACGGTCCTAACCATGCAACGTCTATATGAATGCATCAATCAACGTTCTAACAACCTAGCGGCACACAACGGTTTAATCCTTAATCTGAAAGTCTTAGCATGCATCTCCGAATCCTAACCGGTTTATAGTTAATCAATCCGTTTCAATCATCAATCAATCATTCAAGTTTAAGTACGGGTATGCAAACCCTAGATCTACGGTTTCTCGGTTATCGGTGTATATGCAATAACTATTCTACGGATTGAGCCGACTCACAGTGAATTAGCGTGGAATGGCGGATCTAACGCGGTATGAATACCGAGACCTCCGAACTGAACCCCAAACAATCCGACTCAAACTCCGAAGATTCCCGAACACCCCTAGAACCGTCTGAACAAGAACCGGTCGGAGTCAAACGCGTTGACCGGCGTTGACCACGGCGTTGACAAGTCGTTGACCTTAGTGATTCCGATCTCATCTTCACTAGAGCTTCCGGACCAATCTTATTGTCTCTCCTCTTTCTCTATCTATCCTCTGGTTCTCCTCTTCTCTCTCTCCTCCAGTTTTCCTCCATTTCTCTCTTTTCTTCTCCGGTTCTCCCCCATCTCTCTCTCTTCTTCTTCTTCTTCTTCTTCTCGCGCTTCCTCTTCTATCCCTTCTTATTCTCCACGCTTCTTCTTTCTCTCTCTTCTTCTTATTCTCATGCTTCTTCTTCTCTCTCACGCTTCTCTTCTTCTTCTTCTCGAGTCTTCTTCTCCTTCTTCTTCTTCTTCTTCTTCCTCCTCCGGTCTTCTTCTTCTTCTCCTTCTTCCTCCTCCTCCGTTCTTCTTCTTCTCCTCCTCCTCCTCCAGTCTTCTTCTTCTTCTTCTTCTTCTTCTTCTTGCCACGGTCCTTCTTCTTCTCCTTCTCTCTTTCTCTTCTCTCTTTTTTGTTCTTGTTTTGTTGTGAGTAAAGAATGAGGAAGCAAGAGCCTTCTTTTATAGCTGAAGAAACTCCATGGATTGAAGACACCTGTGTAAACACATGTACATCTCTTCTCCTCAGCACAGCCACGCCATCACTCCAAGAAGTAGCCAAATGTTTCTCCATTCCTCATGACACCTTGCACCTTATCTACATTCAATGTATCAACTCCTTCTTTGCATCAAATAAAAATAGGTGGCGCCTTCCAAGATGAGACACCTGTCTCCAGAGGTGTTTTTCTGTCCAAAACTACTTCCCTTAAACCGCCCAAACCATTGCGTAAACCCGTCTCTTCCCGATACCTAGGTTTGTCCATTTTTGCGTTTAATATTTTAGAAACCCCTCAGATGCTTTTATAAATCTTCAAACCCCCATAAAATGATTCTCCTTGATTTTAGATGAATTTAGAAACTTTAATCACCTCATTTGGAGTTCCGTAGATCCGGTTATGATTTTTACAAGTTTCTTCAGTCTTATCGGTTTCCATTCCCGATAGTCCGAAAAACCTGTTTTAGCTCCGTTTCTTCCACTTCTGGTCTTGTAAATGTTCATTATGTTGAAAAAAGAACATTTGGCCCGTCTCAGCTTCCGTCTCAACTTTTGGCAAAATTACCATTTTGCCTTTGAACTTTGGCAAAATTACAATTTTGCCCCTGTTGGCTTTTCGTCTGCTCGTTGACCATATTTTTGGAAACAGGGTATTACAGGGCGTGTAAAAGGTTTAGGTACATATAACCTGGTAAGTAGATATAAATGCAATAAATAAATTAGGTTAGCCATAATTTAATTTTTAATACCATCATAAAAACGATCATAAAATTTTACCCCAACCACTTCATATAATTTTTTTCAATTTGTATAGTTCGGATCAAGCATAAGCAAAAAAAAATACACACAAAATCTAAAAGGAAAATTTATCTTTGTTGTGGTATGTCGATAATTCTAAAAAGGAGTGAGCATGTAGGGTTAAGATTATTCGGAAATGGATTACCGGTGATGAACAAGTATACTTGATTTACAACTGAAAAATATGAAAGCACAATTGTAAATTTCTTAATGTTTCTCCACAATTTTATTGATGATGACTTTTGATTTTGTTGGAAATTCTATTTATATTAACCTTGTTTAATTGTTATACGGATCTTATGTATAAAACTTAATTACCAACATCATTTTACTATTAATATTTTAATCATAGTTATTTCGTATTTGATGATTAAGTTACGACTACTCGTGAGAAATATTTCAAAAAAATTCGTGTAATTAATTCGGGAAACCAAACCTAATTTTTTAGTCCAAAACTTTTCAATTACCCGCCTTAACCCAACAAATTTCGACTAAGTGTCGAGATATCCTCATTTACCACAAACATAAACCCTGATTTTATTTTGTTCTTCCCCTTCTCCAAAATCTCCTTCGAATCTTCTCGCATATTTTTCTAAAGATCCTCCTCCCAGCCGACCAATCTCTAACTGACATCTCTTATTTGAATCTCTTATTCGAGGTTCTCAATTTTATTTCTAATTTTTGCAGAAACCCTATCGACCCTTTCAATTTCTTCTCTGAAACTCTCCGTGATACGTTGCCTAACCAAGGTAAAAAAAGGAGGACGTAAGAGACTAACCATTCCAAACATCACTCAGAGAGCCGTTGGGACCAGCCACAGTACTATGAAAAAAACACAGAGCCCTCTACCGCAATAATACACCTTCACACCGAAGGCCGTTTTTCCTCAAACTCAGTCCACTCAACGTCAAGAAAAAGATCCAGTTATTCTCCAAACGTCAGCGACAGCACCCCATGTACGGAACTATCCACTGCCAGTACAATTTTTCCAGAACTCGACTACTAATCAACCTGAATTCGATGCGTCGCCAGTGTCAAAAGAAGTCCAGAACAACAAGAATCATGTTGAGGACACCCAACCTTTGCCAATTAACCACTCTCAGGCTCAGAGTCATCCATATTCTGAATGTCACAACTTCCTCGACGAATCTCTTCTAGTTTTTCAAGACCTCGAGGAGGACACACTGTGGGCTCTGAATGCTATACTTCGGGTGCCAGACAGGGAAATTTTTACCACTGTCCTCTCTCCCACACTGATGCCAAACACGAATTGGTACGGCTATTGTCATATATTGTTTCTTCAGCTGTTGATATTCTTTGTATGGGTTTTTTGTTCTTGTCTTATGCGTTTCGTAATGGTATGTTTTAAAACCGTCTAGTTTGCTTACGAATCTGATTGTTGGTTTGCTTATTAGTTATGATGGTCTGATGAGTTCGAGTCTCTGATGGTTAACATGTTAATCTTGTAGTTATCAAGCTTCATATTTCAGGTTTACTCGTGACAGAGGATCGAAATTGGTTCGAATGATTACAAAAAAATTACAAACAAATTCGATAAACCATACTATAGCTGGTCATGTGTGCCTCATGATAAAGCAGAAAGATACTTCCTCGAGTTCACAGTACATTTTTCTCTCCTATACCTTTCATATATACCTTGCATGTGTTGTTTTCACTAATGCTATGCTTATTCTATTTGTATTCTAGAAAACCCACCATTGGGATCATTTGATAACAAGGACAGTTCAACAGTATTTCGAGGAGATCTGTCAACGACGGTTAAAAGACATGGTTAGCAACACGAGGACTAGTGGAGAGCGACCTAAGTGGATCGGCGAGACTCTCTGAAAAACGATGACCGGCTACTGGGAAGCAAAAGAAGCAAATGATAAGAGTAAGACCTATTCCAGTTGTCGTCTGTCTGACCGTCAAGGTCTCGGTCATCACGTCCACTTCTTTGGGCCCAATTCGTACCTAGAAATCCATATTGAAATGGCAAGTAACTTTTATTATATATCTGTTATTTATGTTTGTTATAGCATTGCAACTAGAAATTTCTGTAATAATCCTTGTTTGTTTTATATCACTGCAGGAAGAGCAAATGGGAAGACCGGTTAATATTGGTGAGGTATTCATCAAGAGACATACAAAGGCAGATGGTACGTATGTTGATTGAAAGGCAGAGAAAATCGCTACAAATTTTAATAAGATCGTGGACGAGAAGTTTTTAGAGCTCGATATAGAGACTTCAGCAAGTTTCGAACGATGTTGCTTTGAGTCCTCGGGAACTCTCAATAGATGAATATAACAACATCTTTCTTGAGGTAAAGTAATATTTTCACAATTCACATTGATAAAGTCATGTCATGTTCTTTATTTAATTGTGTTTCGCGGACTGTCTTTAATTATAACAGGCCACTGAGACGGATACTAGGAAATCCTTATGGAGTTAGAAGCCTCAAAGAGTCTCTTTTGAGGGGAAATAGCAAGCAGCCAAGAGACTCTTCAGGGTTTGCGGCCCTGCAAGAGCAACTGAAGGAAGCTAAACGTAAAATCGAAGAGCATGCTACCCGTGAAGCAGATCACGCCCGAGTTGCAAATGAGCAGAAAGAAAATATCGAGCACCATTCCTTGGTGGAATAGTATTTGCGGCTAAGTGATCTGCAGTATATTGTCTTCCTACAAACTCATAGGACTGCAGCCAACACAGACGATCGTCCCCCAACAGGTACAACTTAACTCCATCTGCTGCGTAGGTTACTTATCGTTGTCCCTACCGAACTAATTTTTGTGTATGATTTCGAAACTCCTTAATATTGGAGTTTGCATATGTAGATAATCATTTGTGTATATATGCTACACAAAACTATTAAAGTTATCTATGTTATCTTGAATCAAATGTCTTTTACATTTCTTGTATCATTCAAATTGCAGTATCACCAATTACCAAATCGTAAATTTGACAAATGGAATAATACGAAATTCTTATTTTCACGCATACGTAACAGTCGTCAATTAATCGCTCAACGGTCAGAAAGTAGTGTCACATTCAGTACCATAATCGTATCAGGATGTCCAGCATAGTCGATACATAGTCGTTAGATTAGTCATTAAACAGTCGTAAAATTGTCACTGAATAGTCGCCAAAAAGTCACCATAATCTACAACTAATTCGTGACTATACTAGTCAGTCACATAACAGACATCATTACCATAATCGTATATGGATGTTCCGATTAGTCGTTGGATAGTAGTTAAAATGGTCATAACCCAGTCGCTACATAGTGGCTAATATTTACGACTACTTTCTGACTATATTATACGGTCATATATTAATCGTCCAATGGTATCCTAGTTTAACAACCTCCATAATTGTTTGGCCAAAAAGGTCATGTTCATGTCCATAAATGCCCTAAAACCAATACCTTTGTTTTCTTTATCTCGACAAAGTTTGTTCCAAAATATCCAATGCATACCTATATTCGGTCCTCCCGAGCTCCACCAGAATTGAGAGACCACACTCATCAGTTTCGTGGTCACCGTTTTTGGTAACCTAAGTTGTTGATTATTTGGTTGATTATAAGAAAAAAATATGCTTTAGTTAAAGTAAATTGACTGATTTTCCAAAACATTAATAAGAGTATGTAGTCTTAGTTGTACCAAGATGATAAATGGGATTTGTAATTTTCTTAAAGAGCATGCAAATTTCATGGAGTGATACTTTTTGTATAGATAAAACGATCTATTTCCCACGAAAAATATGATATAGCATCAGATACGGTCAACTCTATGACCTCATTTCAGATATCCCCAAATAAAAGTTTAAAATCTAAAACTCTCCCAATAAAATGTTAACCTGTAAATTTGAAAAAATAAACCATCATAGTAACCCAATTATGACCCAATCATGTTACTTAATTCGATTTGACCTGCAACTAATAAAGCAGCTTCTTTTAATCGGATAACCCCCCCCCCCCCCCAAAAAAAAAAAAAAATCTAACCCTAATTTGGTCTCTAAGAACCTTGAATCAGAGATTGCTTCTGCAGAATCCAGAATCAAGATGAGACAGATGGAAAATTCGAGCTCTTCATCAGTCCCACGTTTATTTTTATTTTTTGCCAGCCAAGTTTTATTGATCATTGTAAATCGTTTGATACAACTTATTGTAAGAAATATGGACAAACATGATACATATTGAATTGAAGATCAGATGTAAGAGCCTTTTTCGCTAGATGGTCCGCTTGTTAGAATAGTAGAATCAAGAAGTAGAATCAGAGAGAATCAGGAGAGAATCAGGAGAGAACTTAGGGAGAATTAAGAGAAAGAGGTGTTGAACCAACTAGGGTTCTTAGCCGTCAAAGAGAGATAAGAGAGATGAGAGTTTTGTTTTAGGGAAGAATAAATCCCAATATCTTCATAAAATAGCTTTACAAGAGTTTAAATACACTAGCTATTAGGGCAACCAATGGAATAAACAAAGAATAAGTAGAATAAGACAAAAGACAGCTCATAATAGGAATAAGAAGAGGCCCAACGGTCATAAAGATGGATGACAGCTTTTCTCCGTGTCGCCGACATGAACGCCAACACAACTAGTTCAGAATCATTTTTAGCCTCCGTGTCGCCGACATGGACGCCGACACAACTAGTTCAGAATCATTTTCAACCTCCGTGTCGCCGACATCAACGCCGACACAACTAGTTCAGAATTAAGAAATCCTATGATCTCCAATCCAATACTCCCCCTCAAGCTTGAAGTCAAGGATTGACTCAAGCTTGGAATGTCAATGGAGATCCACCTCATTAAAAACCTTCATGAAGAAAACCTCATGGGATAAAACTTCATGAAGGGAAAAAGAGTGTAGATCCCATGGCCTTAGGGGATTCAGGAAGCTCCTTGAGTCCAAGCTTAGTGTGAATAGACTCACACACCTTCAAGCTAGCAGCCTTTGTGAAGACATCGGCAAGCTGTTCTTCACTTCTTGTAAAGCAAGGCAACACAACTCCTTGCTCTATCATCTGCCTTACTTTGTGACAATCCACTTCTATATGCTTGGTCCTTTCATGGAAGACTGAGTTTGAAGCAATGTGAATGGCTGCTTGGTTATCACAATGCATAGTGATTGGCTTTGAAGTCTCGATCCCCAAATCCACAAGAAGACCTTTGATCCACGCCAATTCTGTTGCTAGCTTCCTCATTGCTCTGTATTCAGCTTCAGCACTTGAACATGACACTATCTTCTGCTTCTTGCTCTTCCAAGTAACAAGGTTTCCTCCAATGAATGTGCAATATCCAGTAGTAGACCTCCTGTCCACTCTATCTCCTGCCCAATCAGCATCACAATACCCAACTATCTCTGTGCTTTGATTGCAACCCATCCAAATGCCTTGACCAGGAGCACCACTTAAGTATCTAAGTATCCTTTCAACCATGTTCCAATGATGCATCTTTGGTGCTTGCATATGCTGGCTTACTTGATTCACTGCATAACACAAATCAGGTCTAGTTATGGTTAAGTAAATGAGCTTACCAACCATCCTTCTATACTGAGTAATGTCCTCAAATGGTCTATCCTCAAGCTCCCCCTCTCTTATAACTTTGTAGCCTTCCTCAAGAGGTGTCTTAGCCGGTTTTGCTCCTATCTTTCCTGCTTCAGATAACAAATCAAGTGTGTACTTCCTTTGAGATAAGAAGAGTCCATCATTAGATCGACAAACTTCTATCCCAAGGAAGTACTTTAGAGCACCAAGGTCTTTAATATCAAAAACAGATTTGAGATAAGCCTTAGTGTCTTGTATACCTGCCTTGTTGCTCCCTGATATGATAATGTCATCAACATAAACAAGGATGACAATGATACCTTCCTGATCTTGAAGAGTGAACAGGGTGTGATCTCCTTCAGATCTCTTGAATCCTCTTTGCATAAGTGTTGAGCTCAGTTTATGATACCAAGCTCTAGGTGATTGCTTTAATCCATAGATAGCCTTCTTGAGTCTTAACACCTTCCCTGGTTTCACAATGCTTTCAAGACCAGAAGGTGGTGTCATGTATACCTCATCTTCAAGCTCCCCTTGAAGGAATGCATTCTTGACATCCATTTGCCAAAGTTCCCAATCAAGATTTGTTGCTAAAGACAAGATGATCCTAACTGTGTGAAGCTTAGCTACTGGTGCAAAGGTATCCAAGTAATCCTTTCCATAGGTTTGAGTGAAGCCTCTTGCAACCAACCTTGCTTTGTATCTCTCAACTTCTCCATTACTTTTATACTTGATGGTGAAAACCCATTTAGAAGTCACTGCCTTCTTCCCTCTAGGAAGTTCAGCTTCATACCAAGTCTCATTGTTTTCCATTGCTTTGGTTTCTTCATTCACAGCTTGCATCCACCTCTCATCTCCCTCAGCTTCTTCATAAGTTGTTGGTACATGTTCTTGATCCAACTTCCCAATGAACACTTGATGTTCCAAAGGTACATGAGCTAAAGTGCACACTGCTTGATTTGGATGAGCTACTGCATTGCTGTTGAAATAGATGAAATCCTTCTTCCATTTGGATGGTTCAGGCTTCTCTCTTGTGCTTCTCCTTAACACTTGAACTGGCTGCTCATTCAGAACCGGTTGTTCAGTCTCTCCATTTCGATGATCCAACTCCTCAGTTTCTATCTCATGTTCCTCATGCTCCTCAACACCAGCTTGATCATGTGTACTTGAATCAGATTCTTGTGGTTCTTGTTCTGATTCTCGAGTGTCCCCCTCATGATCAGGATGGGGAGGTTGTGGAGCTTCTGAAGACAAAACAGGTGCTGAAGGAGCAGTTGCAGCCGGTTGTTGAGGTATACTAATCCCAAGGCTTTCCATAATCCTTCTTAAGTTCTCAGCCCGGTCTGATTGAGATGTTGGAAGGTCCTTCAAACTATCCCAATTCTTTTCATCATAGAAACTTCTTGTCTCCATAAATTTCACATCTCTTGAAATCAAAACCTTCCTTGTTTCAGGCACATAACACTTGTATCCCCTTTGTGTTGTAGAATATCCAATGAACATGGCTTTGGTACTCTTAGCATCCAATTTATCCCTTTGTTCTCCTGGTATTAACACAAAGCAAAGACACCCAAACACACGTAAGTGATCAACAAATGGATTGGTTTTGTTTAATACCTGAAGTGGAGATTGATCCTTGAGAACTTTTGTTGGAGTTCTATTGATCAAGTAACAAGCTGTCATGACTGCATCTCCCCAAAACCTCTTAGGAACATTCTTGTAGAACATCATGGACCTTGCCACTTCCATTAGGTGTCTGTTTTTCCTCTCAGCCACTCCATTTTGTTGTGGAGTGTAGGGACAACTTGTTTGATGAAGAATCCCATGCTTGGACAAGTGTTGCTTGAAGGCATTGCTTGTGTACTCACTACCATTGTCTGATCTAAAAATTTTGATCTTAGCATTGAAATGGTTAGTAACATGACTTTGAAAGTTCATAAAAGCCTCTAACACTCTATCCTTAGTTTGCATCAAAGTTATCCAAGTGTATTTAGATTTTTCATCAATGAAAGTGACAAAGTACTTATGATTCTCTCTAGACACACAAGGAGCAGTCCACACATCAGAATGAACAAGATCAAAACAACTTTCATAAACAGTTTTAGAACTTGGAAAAACAGATTTGCAATGTTTCCCAAGAATGCAAGCCTCACAATCATCATTTTTAAATGAAACAGAAGGTAATAAGAGACCTAATGCCCTAGAGTGTGGATGTCCTAGTCTAGCATGCCAAATAGAATCATCAACACTCATGACAGTAGAAAGGGCAGTAGAAAAAACAGAGGAGGATGGATTAGTATCCTCAATCATATACAACTCATCCTTTGTCACACCTTTTCCAAGCAACTTGCTTGTCTTAATATCCTGAAACACAACATCATTAGGACTGAAAATAACATTGCAATTAAGATCAGTAGCAACTCTTTTCACAGATAACAGGTTTGATGTAAAACTAGGCATATAGAAGGCTTTTGATTCCTTACTAAACAACTTAAGATTTCCTATGCCTTGAATTGGAATCTTATCACCATTTGCAATCACAACATTACCAAGAGCAGGTTGAATGTTTTCTATCAACTTAGAGTCACTGATCATATGATGGGATGCACCTGAATCAATTATCAATGGTTTGATTTTATTTGATGCAAAGAGTGAGGTTCCAAAAGTCATACCAGAGTTTTCCTTGATGGCTTGAATGAGAGCCTCAAGGTCTGATTTTCTTACCATATCACACTGATCAGGAACATGATGAGCCACCATTGTTCTTCCAACATCACAAGGCTGCATTGGGGATGATACCACCTGGGACCGGCTGTGAGAGGATGGTCTGAGGTGTGGATATAAGCGCCAGCATTTCTCCTTTAGGTGTCCACTCTGCTTGCAATACACACACATCAAGACTCCTCTTCTATCATTGCCATATCTCTGTCCCTCCTCAGGTTCATAAGCCCCTTTATTTGCAGTTCCATGCTCAGCTTTCCTACTGAATAACCCACATGATCCTTGTTCTCTTTGAATCCGCCCACATACCTCATCCAAAGAAGGTAATGTGTCTGCCCTTAGAATGTGTTTGATTAGGTCATTGTATGATGAATCTAAGGTGAGCAGAAGTGCAAACACTCTATCCTGCTCCCTCCTTTCATTTAACACCAGGGGATCAATGCTTGAAGGTCTTAACATCTCCAACTTTGCCCATAAAGACATGAACTGCCCAAAATGAGCTTTGAACTCTCTATCTTTTTGTTGGAGATTGTTGATGGCCTGTTTAACTTCAAAGACCCTGCTCAGATTAGTTGTGTTGCCATAAACCTTCTCAAGAGTTTTCCACAGCTCCTTGGAGGTTGTACAGTAAGAATATGCTTCCAACAGCTCCTGGTCAAGTGAGCTTTGAAGTATGGACAACACTCTTTGGTCTCCTTGTGTCCATGCTTCTTCATCAGCTGCATCCATCTTCATACCAGCTTCTCCTTGAGCTTGCTGAGATGATGCTTCACTGCCTAATACATATTTCCATAGTCCATGCCCTCTCAGAGCTGACTTTACAATCCTTGCCCACACTATGTAGTTGGGACCTCTAAAAATCACAGAAATTACTTCACTTGAGTTCTCCATTGCTAAGTCTAATTTATAGCTAGGAGGGAGTTTCAAGCTGAGATATTTGCAACAAAAGGTTTCTCAAACCTAATAGAACCCACACAGGAGTAAAGAACCAAAGAAGATTGCCTTAAGGACTGAAACTCTCAAGAACAGAGAATTGAGACTTTAGAATCAGAGATTGCGGAAGTAGAGTAGGTATAGGAGCTTATAGCTCTGATACCATGTTAGAATAGTAGAATCAAGAAGTAGAATCAGAGAGAATCAGGAGAGAATCAGGAGAGAACTTAGGGAGAATTAAGAGAAAGAGGTGTTGAACCAACTAGGGTTCTTAGCCGTCAAAGAGAGATAAGAGAGATGAGAGTTTTGTTTTAGGGAAGAATAAATCCCAATATCTTCATAAAATAGCTTTACAAGAGTTTAAATACACTAGCTATTAGGGCAACCAATGGAATAAACAAAGAATAAGTAGAATAAGACAAAAGACAGCTCATAATAGGAATAAGAAGAGGCCCAACGGTCATAAAGATGGATGACAGCTTTTCTCCGTGTCGCCGACATGAACGCCAACACAACTAGTTCAGAATTAAGAAATCCTATGATCTCCAATCCAATACCGCTGTTTTATTCCCTTCTCTATTTTGGTATTCAAATATGATGTTTGTAAACATGTTCTTCCATGCTCGGATGATGTTCTTCCATGCTCGGATGTCGAAATGTAGTGAGCTTCAAATTCATTTCTGAACCATTTAGTAGATTAATGACATTGATATAGTCTCCTTCGAAGATTATGTTATCGAAACCCATCGACCAACATGCTTAGAGATCCCATATCAAAGCTGAGCATTCAGCCTCTGTTACCGTGAATCGTCCTTGGAATTTGCCATAACCTGCTTCCATAAATGTAACGTTTCTTTTACATAGGATCCACCTGAGTCCTGAATTCATTGAATCAATTTGATGTGCCGCGTCAAAATTGCATTTGAGAAAGCCTTGTGTAGGTCTGCTCCATCATTTAGTTCGACAGTCTAGTATCACTTGATTCATATGATGTATACAGTTGCAGATGATTGCGACCATTCAAGTTCATCGTCATGTGCTTTCTTCAAAGTTTCCTCCTCTGTTAACAGCCGACTGTTAAAAATCAGATCATTTATGTTCTTCCAAATCCTCCATAATATCCATATCGGTATCAAACGTTTATGAATCGGTATATTAGAATCAGAAGTGAAAGAGAAGACTGATTGCAATTTGTCTTGTAGAGAGAAATGCTGGTTATTCATCAATAGTGTAGATAATCATGATCACCTCCATACGCCTTGTGCAAAAGAACATGTGAAAAATAAGTGAGCACTTGTTTCATCTTCCAAGCAACATCTCATACAGGTAGCGTCATTAATAAACCGTTGACGCTTCAGATTCTGCAGTATAGGTATACCTCTTGATGCAACTCTCCACACAAAGTGTTGTAGTTTTGTGGGCATCGGAGATGACCAAATTTCTTTTGTTAAGTTCGGATTTCCTGCCAATACCGGACGTTCATGTGAATTTGATGCACCTTAATGATTGTGTAATGGTAATCTGATTTCACCGAGTAAATCCATTGCTTGTATAAGGCCAAAGGAATGTATCTTGGGTAGGAAGTGGTGGGATATAGACTTTTTGAATAAGTTGATGGTCCCTTTTCTAAGTAAGTTCATTAAGCTCCTCTTTCGACCAATATTTTGATATAGAGTCCAGTAGGCTAGATACTGGTAGTGTAGGATTCGAATACGGAAAGAGATTTGGCACTCTTGGTGGTACTGTCGGTAACCATGGGTCTGCCAAAGTTTTATTTTCTCCATCCCCGATAATAACTTGCATTCTATCTTTTAATAGGTCTCTCCCAAAACATAAAGATTTCCAGCCATACGAACTTTGCGATCCCTTATTTGCTTCGAAAAATGTTGTGTTTCGGAAATACCTACTCTTGAGTACATTGTACAGATGGCAATTTAGTCGCTGAGATAGTTTCCACACTTGATTTGCCAATAATTCTTGGTTAAAGCAATGTAGTTCTCGGAAACCCAATCTCCCATTTTTCTTCGAAAAACTCATCTTTTTCTAAGAGGTCCAAGCTATTTTCCTTTTACCATTGCGTGTACCCCACCAGAATTGGGAGAAGAGGTTGTCTATATATGTAAATATTTCAGGGAGTTTAAAACAATTCATCGAATATACTGACATAGCTAATCCAAATGCCTTGATCATGACCTCTTGACCCGTTGGCGATAAGAATTTATTTTTCCAACCTGATATCTTTTTTTGAACATCCTCTTTGATGTATTGGAACATATCCTTTAATTCTGTATACCGAATTGTTCTGAAAGTCCCATATATTTCCCCCAGCCCCCAATATTTGGTATGCATAGCTCACTCATCATAAGTTGGTGTGTATGTTCATAGACCCTGCTTCCAAAAGTAATAGATGATTTATCAAAATTGATCATTTGACCAGAAGCCCTCTCATAGGTCTTGAAATTTTGATGACAGTTACTACTATTTTTCATGTACGTATTGAGAAAGAAGAGCGAATCATCAGCGAATAGTAAATGCAAAAGTGGTGGACCTCCAATGCTTAGTCGAATAGGCTGAATTAATCTTTCCCTCTCAGCCTGAGCAAGTAGACAGCTTAAGACATACGAACACAGTATAAACAGATAAGGAGATAAAGGATCTCCTTGTCGAATTCCTCTTGAAGCACTAAAATGGCCATATGAGCTGCCATTAATCAAGACCGAAAAGCTCACCGAAGAAACACAAGACATAATCTAATTGATCCAAACCTCTGAAAATCCTTTTTTCCTCATTACTTCCTCAAGAAAAGGCCTTTCAATCCGGTCATAAGCTTTATTGATATCCGTCTTTACAGCCATATAAGAATTCGAGCACCTCCATCTAGTTTTGAGAGAGTGAAATACCTCATGAGCCATGAGAACATTATCCGTAATTTTTCTTCATTGAATGAAAGCCGCTTGTTGTTCAAATACTACTTGTGGAAGAATAGCTTCATGTCTAGCTGATAGAATCTTTGTTATGACTTTGTACATGACAATACATTAAGCAATAGGTCCAAAGTCCTTCATTGTTTGTACATGTTCAGTCTTGGGGATGAGGCAGACGTTGGTATGGTTGATGTTGATAGGTCTAAAGTTTCACTCCTTATTCTACTGCAAGTGCACAGTTATGCTATTGTAGTACTTAGGGTATCGAATCCACAAGGACTCACGGTCACACGATAGATTGTATGTATTCAAGTTAAGCTAAATCAAATCAGAGAATGAAGTAAACAAAAAGAAATAAACTAGAAAGGTGTTTTCGATAAGAGAAAGGCGTCATACTTAGGAATTTCTCGAGAATTATGCTATGCCGGACACTTGACTAACAGGATTCAGATTAAGCGCAGTTCAAGAACTAGAAACACAATACTAAACAATCCAGCTCTCGCTGAGATTGTTTCTATATCTAGCAACCTAGTGATCCAAATCTCTTTGTGATCCTAGAGTTCTAAAAAAGCATTAAGAACAGGTTCTATCGGTTCACAATTTTCCTAGACCAAATCTCTTTGTACCTAGTCAAATTGCTCAGTCTAAGTTTGGGTCAGATTATAACTCACACTCTCGTGCTATTGCTAATTATCTCAGATTTATTACTCACACTCTCGTGATATTGTTAATTAAGCCCAACTTAGGTGATGAACGATAAGATAGTGAATCCTAATCAAACCAGTTATCAAACAAGCATAAAACCTTTAAAAGAATCCCTAAATCTAACTAGGTTACTACTCAGACATATTAACAATTAAACAACACATCATGAATATAAAACCAGAAACTGAATAGATAAAGCAAACGGGGTTCGAAATCCTTCTCTCAAGGTTACAAGTAGCAAGAATCAGCCCCAACTCAATATCTCTCAATCTCTCTCAAGAAAGAACAAGTCAAGAACAAGATAATAGAATTTTTTTAAGTTTGAAAACCTAATTAGAAGTCTGTAAACACGTTTTGGGGCTTCAATTAGAATTAAGAGAAACTTTGGGGTCTTTATGCAATTCTTCAGCTCGTTGCACAAATCACCAGAAACGTCCCAAAATCTCTCTCTTTGCTCCAAACGCAAGCTTACCTGTAAAAGACTCGATAGCCTCTAAAAACCAGGTTAAAAACTCAATATATACAACTATATCATGGTTGAAAACCTAGAAAAACCATGATATATCAACTCCCCCACACTTAGCTCTTGCTTGCCCTCAAGCAAGTAAAGAACCTAAGCATAAGAAAAGAGGTTTGAAAACACAGAAACTCATTTCTTCCTAGGAACCTTCGCATTCACATTCACTTAGTAAACCACTGAAAATTTTCCTACATAACTCAAGACCACAATATACTTCCCCCACACTTAGCAACTGTCACAAGTAAACTCCACAATCAAGTTAGGACATTCAAGTTCACCACACTAGCCTCTGTATACAATTAGGTGCAGTCTCACAGAGGGAGTATCGAATCAAAGGACACATGGACTCAACCTATTCAGTGTTTGACCACCAAACTGTTGGTTTCTGGTTTCTTTCTTTTCTCTTTCTCCCTTAGCACTGATTTTTCCCCACTGGGTATCATTTTTTTCTATCAGTGCTCTTCCCTTTTTATTTGGGGTTTAAGTTTGGATCTTTCCATGGATACACAGGAGGTAATAGGGGTCTCTACCACTCCCGTGACCACTTCGAAGCTACTAGCTTATCCTCGGTTTTTATCTATTTTTTTTTACTTTCAAGGGAGGGGGAAATCAAAAAACCATACTTTAGAACAGGATCATAGGCTGTGCCAAACACATTCAAAGGAATCCGACCCAAAGATTACCAAGCCCCTAAGCGAGAATTTAAAGTCAATATTAAGTGTGAGACTAGTGATGGATCCTCTGAATACCTGGTTAGATATGGGTGTTCTTGATAAGTTGATCCATTTGGGGTTTTCTAATAGTCATAGAGGCTCTGCAAGTCTGTCCAATGGCACTTAGTTCCTGTTCAAGCGAAAAATTTCCTCCAAAAATCATAGTTTCATACTGATTTTGACTCAATAAAATAATTTTGAAAACTAGTGAAAACATGGGACTGACTCTAAGAAAATAGACCACAATGTCAGTAGCTACCTCCCCCACACTTAAACTGCACTGTCCCCTGTGCAATTGTAGCATGAGATCGGTATAAAGCAAATTGGAACAGAAGAGATTTTGAGTTAAAAATCCGAACCTGTTCACGGTCGGTGTCGACCGACACTAGCTTAGTGTCGACCGACACTGAACTCGTGTGAGCATACGCAGGATGATAAATCTGTGGTTAAGATCACGAGTTAGCACTCAATTTTCTCACATGTTAGCTGCGTTAGACCACTCAAAATCACATCAGAAACATCAATGAAGATGCATAAACTCAAAATAGTCATAGTTCCAAGCAAACATACTGGAAAACTGACTCAAAAGAAACATAAAAATGACTCAAAAGAAAAGAAAAAGAAATACAAAACCAGTAGCAGCTGCAAGTCTAGAACTCCTGGGAGACCTCATCATCCATGTCCTCATCTGAGTCAGCAGCTACTTCTACTTCCTCTTCCTTTGAGCTGACGTGCATAGGATCTGGTGCAGGTGTGTGACGTCGTGGCTGTGGATGGTGAACACTCTGGGATCGCTGGCAAGACATCTTGTGGACTGTCTTCCATATGCCCTTAAGTACCTTTGCTGGCCACTTCTGTAATTGCGGTGGTGGCATGTCCTCTGCTGGTCCGGGAAGCTAAGGAAACCCATAGGTCTCATCAGGATCATCAGCATGGACAGGCTCATGCTCAGCAGCAGAAGCAGCAGCTCCAGAAGATGCGCCTCGGAGAACAGTAGCTCGGCACGGAGCAGGCTGACATAAATCGACGCTGGGCTTAAAGGAGAGCGAGAGAGGATCATTCCGTGATAGCCGTAAACTCGGTCGCTGGGAGGGGAAACAAACGTCCGACGTCGGATGTATCCGTGAAGTGCCACAAGAACTGTCTCCCACTGGTATCTCCCTTGATCCAGTGCATGCTCTTCAGATGTTGAAAGTCCATTGTGGACCTTGTGGTGCATCTAGACATCTGACTCCTGTCAATCCGAAAGTGGTCGAAAATAGGAGTGAGCAGACTTCCAACAGACTCTGTCTTCTTTAATTTCCTATCGAATGCTTGAGTCTTGAGGTCCTCCAAGTGATGGGCAAAAATAGCTCCCATGTTCACATCAGCCACTAAACGAGCATCCTGATACACACTCTCATCAATAACATCTCCGACCCCAAAATACAGCAGCAGGAGCTCAGCTATTCGTATCATTCCTGGACCCATCTTGCACAATATCGTGTTGGCGAATAGACGGGCTAGATATCTCAAAACTGGGTGACGCACCGCAGACTGTCGAGTGACCTGAGAGTCATAAATACCATTTCCAAAATGCTCCCAAAACACTTGTACATCGGTCCACTTCTCGGGTAAGTTTACTCGTTCCCTGTTCCGGTTAAATGAATAGATGTCACACAACTCAGGGATAGAGATCATGTACCTCACTCCATTGGCCATGAATGTCATCATCCCTTCAGAGGCCTTCTTTACCACTTCGTTAGTGTAGTATACTCGGACTGTCGCAATGAACTGTCTGACTAATTCCGGGTACAGATCGTAATACTTGGTACAGATGGTACCTAGGCCAATTACTCGCAGGACATGCAGGATGTCTTGTCTGATCTTCAGCTTATTCATGGTAGTTGTACAAGCGATACGTGTGGGAAGGATATCGATATCACACCAGGCGTTGTAAAACAGAGAGTCGTAGTCATCCCACTGCTCTGAGATTGGCCTGTAGACACAAGCAGCAGCCTTAGACTCAGTTGCAGGATCGCTGGCGAATCGCGCAAGCTCAAACTTAGTCCTTTCCATTCTTGGCCAAGTTGCTCTGAGCTGCGTGTTTGAGCTTGTAGATTCAGTGCATCGCTTGGGTCGTTTTCCGCGGTTCAGAGAAGGATTCATCTTCAATAATCAACATACGGACAGTCGAAAAGAATGAAGTTCGAACACACCAAAAAATCAAAGTCATAATCTCATCAAATTGAGCGTAGGAAATCATCCACAGTACTCATAGTAATAATATTCCACTACCAACTCATCCTAGATATCCATAAATCAATCAAAAATCGAAGCTTTTTACCATTGGACACGAACTGGAAAATGGAGATTCAGAGATGTACCTTCGCAGATCGATGAAATGAATACTAGAAATGGATAGAGCACGAAAAATCGAGTGAAATAGAGCTTTCAATCGATGGAAACAGTGAAGAATTTAGGTATGTGGCGATTTTTGAAAAACTCTCGGTGAAGGAGAAATGAGGAAGAAGAGAGAGACTCGCGGGTTTTTAAGAAACCGTACCTCGTGTTTATCGATGTCGACCGACATCAGTCTTGATGTCGGGCGACACTTACCGTTATAGAACAAATCGACCTCGGTGGATTATCGTCCGTGCTCGAAACTTTCTCGAACCGATGTCGACCGACATCAAGGTGGATGTCGACCGACACTGATTCTACAGTGCTACAGGTTCTGCGAAACTTGACACAAAAACTCCAAAAACGAAAGAAATCAAAATGCATAACTTAAAATCCTAATATTTACAACTCACCAGTGGGTTGCCTCCCACTCAGCGCTTGTTTAAGGTCATTAGCTTGACTGGACGGACGAGATCAGGCTCCTGGAGGTTTCGACAGAGGCTGTGAGTGCCTCTTCGAAAGTCTTCTCATCCAAGGTGGAGAGTAAGCATTGTCAGCATGAGCTCGTCCAAGGAACGAGAGGTTAGGACCAGAGTGTTTCCATGCACTCACAGCAGTGAAATCAGTAGAATCAAGTTGTGAAGACGCGTACCTTTGTTCCGATGAGGCCCTGATGTTTGGAGCTTTCTGCTTAGAAACAGTTGCAAGATCTGAAGATGCTAGAGTGGAATCTTGAGAAACCACCATCTTCTTTTCTCCAGGATCAGAAACTAAAATCTCACTCGTCTGCGCTTCATGTTCATCCTCAATGCTAAAAGTCTGACCATCGATCTTCGGCCTTCGCAGCATATGCATCTCAAAGTGCAGAGGCTCATCCCCTAGGTGGAGATCAATCAAACCATGCCTCACATCAATCTTCGCTCCAGCTGTGGCTAAGAAAGGTCTTCCCAGTATTAGGGATTCATCTGGCTCGCTATCGTACTTCAAAACCACAAAGTCCGTTGGAACTGGATAGTTTCCAACTCTGACTGGGACATCCTCAAGAACTCCTTCGGGAATCCTTCTTGACTTATCAGCTAGGACCAGAGAGATCCTAGTGTTTGAAAATTCTGTCATCCCCAGTCTCTCTGCCAGAGAGTATGGCATGAGATTTCCAGCAGCTCCTAGGTCACATAGAGAACGCTTGAAGCTATTCTCGAAGATAGAGCAACTCAGCACAAATATACCAGGATCTGGTAGCTTCTTAGGGACTTAAGTAAGCAACACATCACTGACTTATTTAGGAAGTACTACTACCCATTCCTTCAGTACCTCGTCCATAGGTAGCATCATCTCTAAGTACCTCTGTACACAAGGATGATAGGGTGAAGTGTCGAATTGCGGATCTTCCTTCGACTTCTCATCCGTCACTTCCAGCTGTTTAGCCTCTTCTAGCTCTTGTTGAGACTTCATTGATACATTAGGGAAAGGTGCATGAGGCTTATGATCCGTTTCTTCAGCACTGGCACAAGATGTTGGCAACCTCTCGCTTTTGATGTCGACCGACATCGAGGTCGAAATCGACCGACACTGAGATTTCACTCTCGGGTTTTCAGCATCTTCAACTGGTTCAGCTTTCTTAAACTCAAATTTCTCTCCTTGATTTGATCCATCATCAATCTGAACTGACCAAACTTTGATGTGGGTGTCCATAACATTCTTTCCCTTAACTGAGCTTGAAATTTGGTTCACTTGTGTATCCAACTGCTTCACATGTGTATTTAATGATTCATACTTTCCATTTAGATCTTCATACAAAGCATCCAGCTTTGTTGAAATCCACAGTGATCTTAGTTTGACCTTCCAGCACTCGCTCCAACATAGCTTCCATCTTGCTCTCATGAGCATTAGCAGTAGGAGGTGTCTGATATGAGGATGATCCATATCCTCTGATAAGAATTACCTTGCTGAAAAGGTTTCTGATAACCAGCAGTCTGTTCATAGCCTGAAGAGTTTTGGTTACTTGTGAAAGCACTCTTCTGTCCACCATTAAAGAACCTATTATCTTGCTGATTCCCAAACCTGTTTCCTTGGAATCCAGAGCCACTAATGTAGTTCACATCCTCTTCTTGATTATTCTCTTCACCCTCAAATACCTCAACATCCTGGGTAAAGTGGACAGCCTTCTTTGCAGTCAACAAGTTATGAACAGAGTCCAACTTATTCTTGAATTCAATCATCTCCAGCTTATCAACCCTTCCACCATATTCTTTCCTTCTTCTATCAGCAGTCTTGGTGCTATTGCTGCTCACCAAGTTGTCAATTAGCACTCTAGCCTGCTCAGGAGTCCTTGTATTGAAATTTCCATTGATGGCATTATCCAATGCAGACTGGTAGTGGAGATCAATACCTCTGAAGAATATGCCCAGCAGCGTCACTTCAGAGAATCCATGGTGAGGACAGTCACGCTGATACATCTTAAATCTCATCCAAGCAGACTTAAGAGGCTCTGTAGGACCTTGGGTGAAGGTGAGAATATCCTGTCTCGACTGATCAGAGCGAGCATCATCATAAAAGTGCCTCAAAAACTCCCTCTTCACAGCGTCCCAAGTAGTAAACTTCCCAGTTGGAAGTTGTTTCAGCCAAGCTGCAGCCTCTCCAGCGAGAGAATAGGGGAAAAGCTTGAGATACAGATAGTCATAGTTTACCCCATTATACTTCATTCCAGTGATGAAGTCTTCAAAATCATCAATATGATCCATGGGTTGCTCATGTGGGAGACCATGGAAAGGATTCTGCCTCAGAACAGAGTAGTAGACAGTCTTGATCTCAAAGTCATTCCTCTCAAATCCAGGAGGTACAATTGCTGACCGGTTAGCATAGAACTCATCTGGACGGTTGTAGTCAGCAAGAGTCCTCTCAACAGCAGGAGGATTAATCATATGCCTCTAACCTTGAGGCGGTTCATGCGCAGGTTCAGGGATCACACGTCCCTCAGCAACAATCCTTAGCCCGTCATCATTGTACCGGTTGTTCTGTTGGTCTCTCAAAACACCTTCAGCATCAGGTCTCAAAATCAAACGATTGTTCATCATTCTTGTTCGTTGACCCTTTCTGTTCGTTCTCTCTAGTCTAGCAAGTTCCTCGAGCCTGAGATTCACAATTTCTTTGCTCTGGTTGCTTCGGGTATGTCGACTTGGCAAACACAGAACTCAAAATCTCTGTCTCGAGCTCGGTGTCGGGCGACACTAAAGAGGGTGTCGGTCGACACTAAATGCGTCTGTCGATTTCCTGCACAACCAAAAAAAAAAAACAAGCCAAACAAGAGAAAAATCAGTAACAAAGAAAATAAAAAACGACTTAGACTCAGCTCTAGAAAAAAATCTATCGGCGAACTTAGTTGAGTCCCCGGCAACGGCGCCAAAAACTTGATAGGTCTAAAGTTTCACTCCCTATTCTACTGCAAGTGCACAGTTATGCTATTGTAGTACTTAGGGTATCGAATCCACAAGGACTCACGGTCACACGATAGATTGTATGTATTCAAGCTAAGCTAAATCAAATCAGAGAATGCAGTAAACAAAAAGCAATAAACTAGAAAGGTGTTTTCGATAAGATAAAGGTGTCAGGCTTAGGAATTTCTCGAGAATTATGCTATGTCGGACACTTGACTAACAAGATTCAGATTAAGCGCAGTTCAAGAACTAGAAACACAATACTAAACAATTCAACTCTCGCTGAGATTGTTTCTATATCTAGCAACCTAGTGATCCAAATCTCTTTGTGATCCTAGAGTTCTAAACAAGGATTAAGAACAGGTTCTATCGGTTCACAATTTTCCTAGACCAAATCTCTTTGTACCTAGTCAAATTGCTCACTCTACGTTTGGGTCAGATTATAACTCACACTCTCGTGCTTTTGCTAATTATCTCAGATTTATTACTGCTATTGTTAATTAAGTGCAACTTAGGTGATGAACGATAAGATAGTGAATCCTAATCAACCAGTTATCAAACAAGCATAAAAACCTTTGTGAGAATCCCTAAATCTAACTAGGTTACTACTCAGACATATTAGAAATTAAACAACACATCATGAATAGAAAACCAGAAACTGAATAGATAAAGCAAACGGGGTTCGAAATCCTTCTCTCGAGGTTACAAGTAGCAAGAATCAGCCCCAACTCAATATCTCTCAATCTCTCTCAAGCAAGAACAAGTCAAGAACAAGATAATAGAATTTTTTTAAGTCTGAAAACCTAATTAGAAGTCTGTAAACATGTTTTGGGGCTTCAATTAGAATTAAGGGAAACTTCGGGGTTTTATGCAATTCTTCAAAACTTGTCTAAACTCAGCGTATAACTTCTCTCGGGCTCGGTGTCGACCGACATCAAAGGTAGTGTCGGTCGACACTCCATCATGGTCGAGACACCATCTTCAGCTCGTTGCACAAATCACCAGAAACGTCCCAAAATCCCTCTCTTTGCTCCAAACGCAAGCTTACCTGTTAAAGACTCGATAGACTCTAAAAACCAGGTTAAAGACTCAATATATACAACTATATCATGGTTGAAAACCTAGAAAAAAACATGATATATCTGATGTCCAGGGGCATAACAGACAATTCAAATAACTTCATGATTTCCTCAGTCACTGTTTAACCAACGATATCCCAGTAGGTCTGGTAAAAGCTTATTGTAAATCCGTCTGGACCCGGAGCTTTAGACAGGCTTATGCCAAAGAATTCCTTTTTCACTTCTTCCCTTGTTATCTCTTGGGTGAGGATATCATTCATATCTTGAGTCATTGTCGGACTTACGCAGGATAAGGTGTTATTCAGCTCTGATGGATTAGATGATGTACACAGGTTGGAGAAATATCGTTGAGCTTTCCTTGCAATTTTCATGTTTCCATAAATATCAGACCCATTCTCATCTTTAAGAAAGATTATCTTATTCCGTGCTCTTCTGTTCTTAATTAGTTGAAGCGAAGAAGAAATGTGTATGGCGATCTCTTTATGTAGCCAATTAACTCTACTTTTCAGGTGCCAAAAAATATCCTCCTCTTTATAGGTTGTAATAAGTTCACGTCGCATATGACCCAGTTCTAGAGCAATGATATTTTGATCAGAATGAGCACGATCTAACTCATGTGTTAGTAGTGTAATATGTGTGGTTGAGTTTGTTGTTGATGCCTTTTTCCATTATGATAACCGATCTCTACAGTTTCTGATCCGAGTCATAATTGGTGTTGACGAGTTATTGAAATCTGCTATCCAACCACGTTCCACTATCTCGCGAGTATGTTCATCTTCGCATAGACGACCATCAAACTTGAACATCTTCTTCCCAAATTATGTTGTTTTCCTGATTTGGAGATTCAATCATCTCTAAGAAGATAAGTTTTGAAGCCGGGTAAAGAGCTCGTCATTCATCATTTCCTAATGTGAGATCTAACCAACTCTTGGTTTGATAAGACCTACGCTTTCCACACCAAGTACGCTTTGATCCCATGAATGGAAGATCTTGTACGCGACAATGTCTCACCATATTTCTAAAATCAACCAAACTCCAATTCTCTCTAACTCTTCCTCTAATATTTTCCTTTGCATTCAAAACTTCATTAAAATCTCAACACATGAGCCAAGGTCCTAGTCGATTAACTGCTCATCTCTCCAATATTTCCCATAAGATATGTCTAATTTCACGGATTGGATGACCATAGACACAAGAATAATAAAAGGAATGCTCTTTATTATTAATCTTACAATCCATCATTCTATATCACAGGAGATGAAATCGACATAAATATCTTTTTCCATATTAAAGCTAAACCACCGCCTATGCCCAACGGTGAAACACATCTTACATTACCATATTCCAATTGAACAGCCACATCTCTCACAACATCATCGGGATTCTTGGTCTCAATCAGAAAGAGTACGTTCGGGGAATATGTTGCCTTAATCCCTTTGAGGCGTCAAACTACCAGGGACCCTTTCAACCCTCGGCAGTTCCAAAATATTGTATTCATCCCGGCTCTGGTGGCTTCTGGCTCACCGTGCCATCCTGATTCATGTGTTGATGTGTTTGACCATTCTCGAACCTTGAACCTACTGAACTCGACGCATTGTCTTCCTTAGATGTTGCTTTCCATAACCAGTTCCTTGCATCGCAAGTATCAACTTGTATTCATCTTCTTCGTGAGAATAGTTGTTCCTCTGTATCGTCTACCACCCAAGAAAGACGAGAATCTTTGTAGACGATAGAATCTTGAGAAGATGGTCTGCTGCAATCCGTCTTCCTCTTTTTTGATGCATATGCCTCTGGTTCGTTGTGTTCCTCTGGTGAAGCTGGCGGTGAATCCCTCATCTGATTTTCACCATCGGCGTGATGAGGATGACGATCATCCGGTGTAGGGTCATCGTTATCATCATTATCATCTCCATCGTTTGGATATTCTCTCGGATCATTGCCACCGTTCTGAGGGCAGAGGGAGACATCGTGATTGAGCATCCCGCATAGAGAGCAAAAACCATGTAGTTTTTCGTACATGAACTTTAGTATCGCAGATTGGTTCCCGAATTGAAAAACACGTTGGAATTTCAACGGTAGGTCCACGTTCCACAGTAGCCTTACTTTCACATAGTCTACAAGTTGTCCTCCATCTCCATTAAAATTTGTATCCAGAAATTGCCCAATGATTGAACTGACATGAGTACCAACTTGCGATGTTAGAAACTGGAGTGGGATGCCTCAAACTTGTACCCAAAATGAAAGAAACTTGATATCAGCATGTGTCTGATCAGGCAACCATCTCTGAACGACGCACATCCAATCATTGAAGGACCATGGTCCATGTTAGAGAACATAGTTCAAAGCGTCTTCTGTTTTGAAGATAGATTTATTTTCAACGATCTGCCCACTGATTTCATCTCCAATACCCCCACAGGCGAGGCATTGCCGCCATAAGAGCCCAAAGGTGTTATATCATAGTTTAGATTGTTTACCCTTTTAGATAAATGCATATTCATTGTTAGATTACATTTATAGTTGCAGTTTTCCAAGTATGTTTCAGTAACAATGTACTATTAATGTGTTATGGGATTTTTACTAATTCACAAACCTTAGAAAAAAAACTATATACATTTAACATTTAAGTAGATGTTTCTATGTACAAATGTAAAGCTTTACTTGCAAAGCAGAGTTGGAGGTTGATCACTCGATCAGAAAGCTTGCTGGCACGAATGTTGATGGCCAAATACTCAGGAACAGAAGCTTTTTGGACATAAAGCCATGGGGCTCTTCTTCACATGGCTGGAGGAGTCTCTTATTGGGTCGAGATCTCCTGAATAAGGGGCTTGGAATCTCAATAGGAGATGGGAAATCAACATGTGTATGGACGGATCCGTGGACAGAACCCATCCAAAATGGTATCACAACAGGCCCATCCACAGAGAATAACCAGAACATGAGAGTGGCGGACTTAATCTTGGAAGAGGAGATGGACTGGAATATACGGAAGGTACAAGAGCTCTTTCCGGATCTTTGGCAATAAATCTTGTGCCTCAAGCCGAGCAAGACAGGACAACAGGATAAATACATTTGGACTCACTCAAGGGATGGGATTTACACAACAAAATTTGGGTATTACACAGCTCTGGAGGATAAAGATGACATGAACCAAGGCAGCCGATTTGAAAACTTTAAATGAAAGCAGGAGATTTGGAACATCAGGACAGCACCAAAACCCAAAATGCTCCTTTGGAGGGCTGCGAGGGAAACTCTACCGGTCAAAGCCAACCTCATGAACAGGAAGATCACCGAATCTTCGAGTTTTATCCGGTGCAGTTTACCATAGACAGAAACACACCTATTCTTTCACTGCAGCTTCACGCGAAGAGTGTGGGAGAAAGCACCATATCAACGATCGTTTCAAGTTGATAATGTTGACAACATGCGGATTGGGATTATGCAGGGACGTGGTCTAAAGGACTCAAGACTGAATGAATCACCAAACACTCCTCTATTTCCATGGATCATATCGGCTCTCTGGACATCCCGGAACAAGAAAGTGTTCAAAGATCATCATGTAACAGAAGAGGATACACTGGCACTGGCCATGACAAACGCACAGGAATGGGAGAAGGCACAAGTTGCAGACGTCCAAGTTGGCGAGAAATAGGGGAAAAGGATAACACCACTACTCAAACCACTCGGCTATAGAGAAGCAGTGTGCTTCACAGAGGCATCATGGCTAGGACAAGATAAGCATGCGGGTATAGGCTGGATCATGGAAAATGCAACGGGTAAAACACTGGTCAAAGGATCGATCGGTGGGCTTTATAAAGTCACCTCTTGTAGCAGAATCATACGCTATCAAGTAAGCCATAACACAAGCTAGAGAGATGAACATCCAGCAAATCAGGATAGCTTCAGATGCAAAGAATGTGATCACAGCTTTGTCAACTAACCGACTACCCAAGGAGGCACAAATGATATGTGAAGACATTTTAGTTATTGCAGCAAAGTTCCAAAGTGTTTTGTTCATTGCTATCCCAAGATCTTGTAATGAGATAGCAGATTCACTTGCAAAGGCAGCCACAAAGTCTAGGACCATAGGCTATCTCCCTCTTGTAACTTCTTAAGTTTGATTTGAAATGAAAATTTTCAGGACCCAAAAAAAAAAGTTGACAAAAAAACAATGTAAAGCCATTGTATGGTGGTCCCAATAGAGTGGAGAATAGAGACCAATAAAAAAAATCTTGGAGTAAGAAGAGACAAGAACGTCGGAAACTTTAATGGGGAAGATAAAAGGACTATACAAAAGGGAAACAAAAATCCAAGAAAATGAAGTTTTGGTTAATAGTAAATTTTACTCTGAAACTTTAAGGGAATTTACTAACTCAACCTTGGAAAGTACCTTAATTACTGAAAGAACCTTGGAAAGTTCGAATTACTGAAATAACCTTATCGGACGGATTTACCCTTTTCATGCGTTATGACAAAAAACGTATTTACGAAACTGCCATTAATGAAATGTTAAGTTTTATGTAATCCGTGAATAAGTCTACAAGATTTTCGTATAAGTCTACCAAATTAAGTCTACCGTTCTTTAATGGTAGACTTGTTTTTGTTCTGTAGATTTGTTTTTGAATTTGTAGATTTCTTTTTGTGGTTGTAGACTTGTTCTGGAGATTGTAGACTTGTTGTTAAAATTGTGGATTTGTTTTTCAGATTGTAGACTTATAATCCGGATCGTAGATTTTTCTATGTTGATTTGTAGATTTATTTAAAATTTGGTAGATTTATTTTGATTAGTTGTCGTATAGTTTTATAATTGATGCAGTAGACTTTTGGGTTTTCATAGATTTATCTTACATCTTGCAGAGTTATTTTCCTTTACAGCAGATTTGTTTCCGATTTGTAGATTTGTTTTGCAGATTCCTAGATTTTTTTGTATATTTGTTTTTTCGGTTAGTAGAGTTAAATTATTCAGCAGTAGATTTAATTTTCCGCTGCATACTTATTGTTTGAGTTCGTAGACTTTCACCAAGTTTTCGTAGATTTTTAAGGGAACTTGAATACATCGACGTGGTTATAGATATATCATGTGTAACCGTAGATTTATATTGACTTTGTAAACTTTTTTTGGACTTCGTAGACTTAATTTTCTCTTGGTAGACTTTCATGGCGTTATAGCAGATTTTTTATGGAAGACTACAACGTCCTAGGCGTAGTAGATTTTTGAAACGTTATTGCAGACTTTATGTTTTTCGTAGAGTTTATGTCGGTTAGTAGACTTTTAATTATTTCGTAGACTTTTTTTCCTATTTTCCATAATGTCTCGTGTTGTTAAAGTGGTTTTAATTATGATAGATCATCAAATATTGCTCAGTAGAAAACATAGTCAATAATAAAACAAGAGTGATATAACGATTGTTAACAAAGTAAAGTAATGGTTAACATCAATAAACAAACATAGTCAATATTATTGTTTAAACTCTTGGCCATGTAGCAAAATTGTTTTTAACAATTCTGCAGAAGATAAGGCTTTCTATAGTCCAAAAGCAATGATCACACATGTTATGTTGCTTCCATCCATCATCATAGTAGGAAAGCCATTGATTGATGGCAGCACAGTTGCATGTGATGACTTGGAGTAGATCCAAGTCTTCTTCCTTCTTCAACAACATGTTACACGGGACTTCTCGTCATGGATGTACACCTCTGTGTATTATTTCCAGTCGCACATTTCTGGCTATTTCTCGTGAGAGCAAAAGTCCACGTTTTTCAACTTCTTCTGCTCCATTGAACACACGAACAACCATGGAATAAATGTACTCCCCTGTATTCCAACCTCCTTCCGACGATCTCTTTAACATTGATTCTCCCTCTGTCATCATATCAGTGTATATGTAACTCGATATCCCTTTTTAAAACATTTGTTGTTGGATTACCGTGGGTTATGCAATTCTCCACCAATATGTTTGCAGCCTCTCTTGGAAATAAATTGATTTGATGGTAGAAGAAATCAATTTTCTTGTAGAACTCATCGGTTTCTGACAAATCACGCAAGGTCTTGCATGTTGCTTTTGCCCTTATGAATTCACCATATCCAGATCGCAAAGCATTTTCTAAAATTTCTTCTAAGACGTCAGTTGGTAGATCCAACATGTTTATGTTCGGAAAAAAAAACAGTTTTCTCGTTGGACGTTAATGATAATGTTATCACGTTATTGCTTATAAAGTAATGTTGCCACCCATTCCCGAGTAGACACGATTTTATAACGGTATCTCTTGTAACGGTATATCTTGTAATGGTATCTCTTGTTAACTGCTTAGATATGTAGCGGTTATAAGTCTACGATATAACATTAATCCAATGACAAAGGAACCAAAGAAAATAAGTCTACTACCATTAATCTGAAACATGAAAAAGTTTACGATATAACAACTGACTCCAAATAAAGCTACCATTAAGCATAAAAGTTAAACACCAATTCAACCAACAACACCTGCCACTAACTCCTTCAGCTTTGCAATCTCTTCAACGTTGTTTTTCATCTCCATACGCATTTGTTGTATCTTAAATTCATGGTGTGATAAGCTTTGAATCCTCTCAGACTGCTCTTTAACCTCCCTCCTTAACTTAGTCATCTCTTCTTCGACCGGGTCAACCCATTTTTTCCGAATGTGTAGCCATCATTCTGCACATAAATACATATATACACATTTATCCAATATTTCCATTAAATTTCTAAATGTGATCTCCTCTTCTCACCTCAAACACATTGCAGGTAAAGTATCGCATTCCTAGCTCGGCTTGAGTTTCGGTTTGAGAGGTCTCCTCAATGATTTTTCCACCTCTAAACAAGTCTACAATCACTAAACTGAAACCAGAAATTAATTCCTTAAACATTAAATAAAGTCTACAGTAATATAACATAAGTCTACTATAAAACGATTGTTATTTCAAGTAAAAACGAAATTCAACCATCATATCAATACATAAATCTACCATCAAATATATCAACCATGAAATTCGAAAAATTCAAATATCGCTGGAAGTATATGTTTCTTCGTCGGAGTCACCTATCACCACCACAGTTTCACTAAAAATCGCTAAAATCGCCTCCGTTCTATTTTTTCAGAGTCACTGTCACATTAGATGAGGAAAAAATTAGTGTAAGATTGAATAAATGAAGAAGGAATTACGATTGAGAAATGGAAGGGAAGAAAACTTACCAACGTCGCCGGAAATGTCGCCAAAAGTCGTCGATTTGAGAAGTCACAGTCGCTTGCGGAGAGAAGAAGTAAACTAGGCGCGATTCAAAAAGAAAAATGGAGAAAGGTAAGCTGATTATAACAACAAGGAAGTAGAAAACTTACCGGAACTTGCCAAGATCTCGCCGGATTCGTCCTCGAAAATACTAACCTTCTCCCCTTCTTTGTCGCCAATCGCCAAAGCTTTCGCCTTTTTCCCGTTTTCTGTAAAAGTGAAGACGAGACCGCAATTATTGAAGGTTATCTTCTTTTATTATTTTTTATTTAATTTGTTTTAAAGATATTAAGTTTACCACAAAATAACTTAATAACCGAACAAGTTTACGATTTTGATCTATAAAAATCTACAGTGAAATATAAGATAGAAGAATACATGCAAATAACATAATCGTATAGCCAAATAAATCTACTTATAGAGATAAACAAATCTATCAAATAGACACAAACAAAATTTTACCATATAAGCAAAAAAATAATAAAGCAAAAATCTACCATGGAAGCAAAACATAACAAAATGAATTTAACACAAATCAACTTAACAATAAATCTACCAAGAAATGAAAACAAATCTACTATAAAAAAAAAAAATTATGCATCGCCGTAAAAAATAAATCTACCACTACATTGTCGGAATTCTCGCCGGAATCTTCATTTCGTTGTCGGAATCGCATGTTCACCGCTATCGTTCTCGCCGAAATAAAAAAAAATATATTATTTTTAATATATTTTATTTTCTTTTTTTATTTAAATGTATATATATGTATTATTAAATTAATTTATTTTTTTGTTGGATGGCACAACCGTAAATAAAACTTGAAAAACTTTTTACAAGTCTTTTAGTCAAAAATTTCTGAAACTCAACCTTGCCAAGGTTATTTAGTAATAACTATACTTTCCAAGGTTGTTTCGGCTAATTTCTCAAACTTTAATGGGGAAGATAAAAGGACTATACAAAAGGGAAACAAAAATCCAAGAAAATGAAGTTTGTTATGAATAATAATATGGATGCCCATTATAAGGCCCATCTCGTAGTAGCTTATAGAATTACTTGTACTCTAGGTTTTACTTGGTCTCCAAGTTCTTGTACTCCTATATAAAGGAGCATTTATTCATTGGAATAAACATCACCAATTCTTCTATCTATCTTCTTTCACAACACGTTATCAGCACGATAGTCTCTCTCTTCCTATTTTCTTACACCGAAAAGGTGAGATTTAGTTTATGTTTAGTTTATGTCTTATTCTGGGATGATAAGTGATGTCTTCTCTGAATATCGTTATGATAGGCTATGCTTTCACGATTATGATCTCTGATCTTATTCATAATAGAGATGATTGTCAATACTTATCTAGAATAACAATTTATTGATATTTGTCATGATTTAATCATGTATTTAAACCATGTTTATTATCGATTCATGGTTTATCTTAATGGATTCAATTCTATATTTTTGCTTGTGTTCAATAACTTCGAGTTGTTATATCTTTTTGATTTGATTATTTCATTGTTTTAATGTTTAAGTAAAAGATTTTGTTTCATTGTGTTTCCAAAATTTTAGATTCTGATTTAAGGAAAATATTTAAGTTTCTATTCTTAAATATCAATATATTCCCTTTTATTTTAAGGAAAATATTTAAGTTTCTATTTTTCCTTTTTGCTTTCAAGAAATCATATCCTCACCAGAAGTGAGAAAATAATGATGGTAGCAATATGTGATGATGAAAGAAATTTGTGTGAGTACAATGTCAAGTTTTATAAAGATTATTGACAGCTCTAGAAGAGCGAATTGCCTATGGGAACGCAATTTGAAATCATTAATGCGTTATATTTTCCCAAGTCTCAAAGGTCAAAAGAATCTAAGATACACATGACCTAAGTTGGGTATGTTGTTGATTTCGTGGGATTCAATTCGAGATAGATGAACCTGGAGTGTTACTATCTCGAGGGGGAGAACTAGAGAATCCCACATCCATTCTAAGTACTAAGTGGAACATCATGAAGATTATGTTCAAACTGAAAATAGACTTGATGAATCATTTATAAAGAAATCCAAAGGGATTTTAAATTTAATCATGTTGAGACAATAAGGGAAATGTTGAATGCCTTCAACAGAAGTAATACCCGAGGCAATAAATGTATTTTGGAGAAAATACATGCATTATCTATTGAATTGTACTACACTACTACACACAGATTATTAAAATGGAGATAAATGTTATAGTAAACCAGAAGTTTACTGAAAGTTTAATTTTTGGCAAACCGGTTATGCCATCCCGGTTTTGTAATGATGCGACATTCGTTGAAGAACCAGAGATTCTTACGAATGATCTGCTATATGCTGCTTGCTCACAAGGCAATACGATAAAACGATTTCACCAGCCAAAATAGATTTGGAATCTATTTAATTTATGGAAAGTATACAAGGAAATGTTTGTGGGCTTGATCACCCACTGGTGGACTGATCATCCACCATATGTTTATATATTAACACATCGATAAGATTGTCGTATGTATGTATCCTTGTCATAAATCCGCAACTTAAAGTGTGCGAGACTAATTGGTAATACTGGTGAAACTGAGCAGCATTGATTCGCATATAGCCAAAGAGTAAAATAGCTCTCCCCATCAAATTGGTTTTGGGTCAGGAACCATAAATCCCCATCTAGAGAAGTTGGATAAGTTGCTCCACAACAATACAAAAGATGGGACCTCAAAGGAGGTTATAAATATATGTTGGATATGATTCTCCATTGATGATTAGACTCTTTTAATGAGTCAATTTATCCAACTTTAGGGAGAGAAAATAAACAGCTGGAAAAGAAATGAATTATCTATGATCCTCCTACTAAAGAGCGTGAATAGAAGTCCAAATGAATGTACGAAAGATAATTCAAGTATATTGGTTAAGCAATTTGTTGTCAGATGCTTCAACTGGCCCTAATAGAGTGACAAAGTCACATACCAGCTGTAAATGCTCCAGTTAAATTGGATGTCCCAGAAAGACAGTATCAAACTGCTAGTGAGTCTAAAAAGCGCTTGAAGCGTGATAGACTTATCGGTTCCAAAGATAAGAATCCTCGAAAAAGAAAAGGAGCATGAATGAGAATGGCAGTACCGAGGAATGAAATATTAAAGATCTAGAGAAGAGATGATAAACATGACAAGAAAGAAATTCAGGTACCTGAGAATATGAAAATCTCAAATAGCTATGTCATGTCTTGAATAATATGGAACCGATATCAAATCGACGTCGTTAATAATTATGCATGCAGTATAGCAGTTGATGAGAATGAGGATCATAAGACATCTATTGAAGAGTGTACACAAAGAAGTGATTGGCCAAAATGGAAGGAAGCAATAGATGCAGAATTAAAATCTCTCGCTAAAAGAGAAGTATTTGGACCAGTAGTCCGTACACCTAAAGGTGTAAAACCAGTAGGACATAAATAGGTCTTTGTACGAAAGAGGAATGAAAATGGAGAAATTGTGAGGTATAAAGCACGTTTAGTCGCACAAGGATTCTCACAAAGACCTGGAATTGATTATGAAGAGACTTACTCTCTTGTGGTGGATGCAACTACTTTCAGGTTCCTTATTAGTCTGGCGATAAAAGAAGGACTTGATTTACGTTTAATGGATGTAGTGACAGCCTACTTATATGGACCATTGGAAAATGACATTTATATGAAAGTCCCAACAGGATTTAAACTACCTGAAGTAGTAAATTCGAATTCCCGAGAACAATACTGCATAAAACTAAATCGATCTCTTTATGGACTAAAACAGTCAGGGCGTATGTGGTATAATCTCCTTAGTGAATACTTGTTAAGAGAAGGCTACAAGAATGACCGTGTTAGTCCATGCATCTTTATAAAGAGATTTGAGAAAGGATTTGTGATAATTGCAGTATATGTTGATGATTTAAATATTATTGGAACTCCTGCAGAGATTTCATATACAGTGGAGTATTTGAAGAAAGAATTTGAGATGAAAGATCTTGGGAAAACAAAATTTTGTTTGGGACTACAAATTGAACATGTAAAGAATGGAATTCTAGTACATCAAGAAACATACACAGAAAATGTGCTCAAAAAGTTCTATATGGATAAAGCACACCCCTTGAGTAGTCCAATGATTGTAAGATCACTTGATGTGTCAAAGGATCCATTCCGTCCTCGAGAAAACAATGAAGAAGTTCTTGGCCCTGAAGTACCGTACTTAAGTGCAATAGGAGCATTAATGTACCTTGCTAGTCACACAAGACCAGATATATCATTTTCGGTGAATTTGTTAGCAAGGTTTAGCTCATGCCCAACTCAAAGGCATTGGAATGGGATTAAGCATATACTTCGTTACCTCCAAGACGCATGATACTTATCTGATCCCCATACTGCTAAATCGCAAACAGGAAATGTGTTCACTTGCGGAGGTACTGCCATTTCTTGGCGATCTATGAAGCAAATTCTCACCGCTACTTCTTCTAACCATGCAGAGATTTTAGCCATCCATGAAGCTAGTCGCGAGTGTGTATGGTTAAGATCTGTCGTTCATCATATAAAAGAAGATTGTGGTATTTCTGGAGGGAAAGAAGCTCCAACAATTATGTATGAAGACAATGCAGCATGCATCGCACAACTCAAAGACGGATACATTAAAGGTGATAGAACAAAGCACATTCTACCAAAATTCTTCTTCACACACGATCTACAGAAGAACGGCGATATACATGTTCTACAGATCCGTTCGAGCGATAATTTGGCTGACTTATTTACAAAGGCGCTACCTACTTCTACTTTCAAGAAGTTAGTTCATCAGATCGGGCTACGCCGTCTCAAAGATCTCGACACGTGTATTCAAGAGGGGGAGTAATTGCGTGTTGCACTCCTTTTCCCTTAACCATGGTTTTTCCCATTGGGTTTTCCTGGTAAGGTTTTTAATGAGGCAACATCTTAAACGAATTACGAACCATTCCATTATAATGGACATCCAAGGGGGAGTGTTATGAATAATAATATGGATGCCCATTATAAGGCCCATCTCGTAGTAGCTTATAGAATTACTTGTACTCTAGGTTTTACTTGGTCTCCAAGTTCTTGTACTCCTATATAAAGGAGCATTTATTAATTGGAATAAACATCACCAATTCTTCTATCTATCTTCTTTCACAACAAAGTTTTAGTTAATAGCCTATTTTGTTACGACTATTTCATCTAATATCCATTCTGATAAACAGTTAACATTCATAACTTTTTAACCAATCAACAACTATTTTATCTAATTAAGACTTGGAAGTGTTACATTTACAAGTCCACCCTAGCTATGCGCCCCAACACAACAATGTTTTTATAAGAAAACATTGTCAAATTGTCGAAACAAATTTGGCTTTACTCTCTCATGATTCTGTATTTGACATATGCTTTCTTCATGGCTATTTACCTGATCACTCGGTTTACACCATCATCATTAGTCTTCATAACTCGTTTTAGATGTCTTTTTAGCAAATCACCAAATTATGAAAAGCTTCGTATGTTTGCCTGATGTCCTTGCTAGCAAATTCATTGCATTATATAATTATAAATAAATATAAAAAAAAAGAACAAATACAAAACTTGAATAATTTTATTTGACATGTAGAAAAATGTTCTTAGAAAATCACACAAATAGACGCATATTACAAGATATGAAAAAAAAAAAAAAAACATTTAGGAAGACCAATCGGATAGAACGGTCAAAGAAGAAAAAGAAAGACAAGTAAAAATAAAATGCATCTCGTGTGAAGAGTTTGAAAAGGTTCTTAAAAGTGTTTAAAAGAAAACAAGAAACGTTTAAATTCAAATCTCAGAAAACATTTGTTTGAAGATCTTCTAGTTCAGGATCCACGACATTGTCTCCGTTTTCAGCTTCGCCAGGAATTATGGGAGTTTCGAGCTCCGGAGGAGTCTGCAGATGGAAACAAACTCAGAAACATATATTCGTTTTCTTGTTTCACAAGTAAAGAGAAAACTGTGAAGTTACCGTGCATCGAATCAGAGCCCAATTTATGCCTTTGAAGAAAGAATGGTTCTTGACTTCGTTTGCTCCTTCAAGACAGCCTAATCTCTTCTTCGGGTCTCGTTGTAACAGCCTAAAAATCAGCTGTTTCACTTGAAGACTTGCCTGCACACCCATAACAAAACAATTAAATATATTTCCTATATACATGAGATTAATTGATATGTAAATAGTGATTGATCCAATACAGGAATGCTAGCTGGGAACTTGAGATCTTTCTGAAGAACATTGGCAAAAGTCTTCTGTCTGGTTTTTCCTCTAAAAGGAGTGTATCCGTACAACATTTCGTACATAAGGATACCAAGAGCCCACCAGTCCACTGCACTCGTATGGCCTGCCCCGGTTATAATTTCCTATCAATATGAGACATTAATACAGAGAAAAACATAGCTTAACCAGTATCATTAAGCCTGTACACTAACCGGAGCAATATACTCTTCAGTGCCAACAAATGAGTTTGATGCACGCATAGGCTCAGCCATGAAGATTGGAGTTTGCTGACTCTTTTGTTGCTTCTTCTTCTTCTTCTTTTCATCTATACTAGGAATCAACAGCTGCGAGATACATCGATCACTCTTAATTAGTACATTTTTTTAACAGGAATCTGATATAAGAGAAGATTGTTGAGAGAAAACCTGAGGTCTGCACGATGTCAAGCAAGACAGATCGAAATCTGACAAGGAGATATCACCGTTTCCCTGGATTAATACGTTTTCCGGCTTTAAATCCCGGTAAATAATTCCTGAATCGAAGAAAATTTTCATTATTATGATGTTAAGAATACTTGTATTACAAGCTTTCTGTAGAATGGCTTGCCTTGGCAGTGAAGATACTCGAGTGCAACGACCACTTGAGCGGCATAGAATCTACAAATTAATTTTGTTTAGGTTCCCTGTTATTTGGGGCTTGAGATTTGGTCTGTATAGGAAAACTTGTACCTTACGGCATCTTCCTTGAGAACCTTCCTAGGTTGTCGATCAAGGAGCATGAAGAGTTCTCCTCCTGGATAGTAATCCGTTATAAGACATATATGCGTCTTTGTCTGCAGAGTAAAACATGATACATCAGTGACCTGAACACGCATTTACACACGTGCAAACAGATTTTCAAACCTGAAATGAAGCGTAGAGTGCAGGAAGAAAAGGATGGTCAAGCAAATCGAGGATCTCTCTCTCAGCTCTTGCTCTATGCACCTGCCAAAAAATGTTATCAGTTGCTACTTTCATAGCAGAAACAAGAAAAAATTCAAGAGTACTGAAGTTACTTTGTTACGATTAAGCATGACGGTCTTGTCCATTGCTTTCATTGCAAATAACTGGTCTGTTCCATTGAGTTCCACTAGATGGACACTGATGAAACCAAAAAATGGACACTTGTGAGTTTGATGACGAAAATGGTTTTTGTAAGCTGTTTCAATCAATATATGAAAGAGAGTTTCAGACCTTCCTGTGTCACCCGAACCCAAAGGTTTCACCGGTCTGAAATGCTTCAGACCAATTTGCTCTCCACTCTCCCATACCTTTTGGATAGCTTGCCATGACGGTGAATCTTTCCTGTGAGGCTTCGAATGAACAATCTTTGAGTGGTTCGCCCATAAATCCTCTGGCGTCTTCAAACAAACACAATCAATCCTCATAAACCCTAATCTAAAATTCCCAGATGAAGAGATTTAATCAATTACTTACCATGTTGGCATCAGGAAGTTCTCGTACAGCCTCATCGATATTTACAGCTGTTTTCTTCACCTGAAAATTTCATTGGGTTAACCTCTCAAGTTTTGATCAAACGATTATAATTGAAAAGGGGTTAGAGTTTTGACCAGCTCTTCGCCCTCTTTCACTGCAACTTCTTCAATGACATTGCGAACTGGCTCAACGTGCTTGCTCCCGTCTAGTTGGACTCCGATAAAGTATTGTACTTCCCCCTGTCGATAAAATATATCAAATTATATATAAGTCATTGACCAAAAAACATGATGTTCAAATTGACTTATTAGGCAAGATAAGTATGTAAATGATTGTACCTTCTGATCACGCATAGGTTGTAGGTGAAATATGTTCCAGAATTTCTTTCCTGAAACAGAGAAAAGCAATGCATTATTTAAAAATTCTATACATTAATTAATGGACGGATTGATCCAAGTACCGCTCTTGGTATAGTTGATGAGCTGAACCGTCACTTCGGTTTGGTTATCAATAGCTGCTCGAATCTTCTTTACCGTTGTTGGATCAGTCTCTGGACCTTGCAGAAACCTAAAAACATTTTTCCCAAAAACCAATTTCACTAGAAACGTGCTCTGTTCTCGGATCTTTACTGAAGAAAACTGAGTGTGACTATATGTAATACCTGCAATTTCTCCCAAGAATTTCTTCACGGCTATATTCCGTGAGCTCCAAGAAACTATCAGACGCAAAAATCTGGAAGCAAAGGAAACGTTTTCAGAACAGTTTGTTTTTTCTTTCCTTTCAAACATTTTGTTTTCTTACAATGGGATTGTCGGGAAGCCTAGGATCGGTGATGACGAAATTCTTCTCGATACGTTCGAGTGTAGTTGCTAGGTCCATACCTTTTCTCATCTCTTTTTGTCTCACTTTATCATCAACACTCTCTGGTCTCTCGTCTCTGTCACTAATCTCATCATCTTCTTCTCCATACTCTATAAATCCATCGTCAATAGATTCATCCAGAGATTCGTTCTTTTTCTTAATCCTAACACCACAAGATAGTTTAACTGACTCATACTCATACCAAGGGACTAAATTGATCTTTATAAAAGTTATTACCCCATGAAAGAAAGGCGGGAAGATTTTGTCGGTTTCTTCTCGGGAATTTCGCTGATTCGCTGCATCGAGTTTCTTCTTCCGCCGCCGGAGTTTCTCCGACCTGACGGAACAACGTTCTCGGACTTTCTCCGACCAGGTTTCGTCGGAAGCTCATCACTCTCGGATTTTCTCTTGAAGGGATGGATATTAGTTGATTCGCTTAGGGCTCGTGGTCTCTTCATCGCCTCCACCAGCTCCGTCACTGAGTTCGTCGCCATATCTTTTTGGCGGGCTGTTACAAAACAACATTTAAAAATTATTTTAATGTTTTTCAAAAAATAATATTAAAGAACAAATGAAAATATAATACCATCATATCGAATCAGAGATTCTGGAAGCCCATTGGGCCTTAAAGTTTTTTCTTTTGCTCCTTCAGTGTGCTTGCTCACCTCCACTTGCATTCTGGTCCAAATTAATACAAACAAAACATATTTGTATCTTCCTTTTTCTCAATAAAAAAACATATTATATTATCTTAATTCATTCTACAATTAATCTTATTATCCTATGTGCTTTTTATATAATAAATTCGTTCTACGGAAATATGTACTGTACATATCAATTCACGAGTAAAATGATATAAAACTGAAATTGAAAAAAAAATGGCCGTTGGATCGAAGATGATCAGATCAGCCAATGACAACTGTTCGAATTATTGCGGAGAAAGCAACACAATCACAGGTCCACAGACTAATAACCTCAAGTCACATCAAAAGGATGGAAGTTGGAAAAACGAATTACTAAAGGACTTAAACGAGTAAGAAAGTGTATGTAGGGACTAACCCAATAAATTTTAGGACTTTGCCACTCTCGTCTTTAATGGGCGCAATCGTGAGAAGATTCCAAAATGAGGTCCCATCTTTCTTGTAATTCAATAAACGCCCACAATAATTATTACCAGTAGCTAATGTCTCTCTTATCTTCGCTAACTCATCCGCATCTGTCCCCGATCCTTGTAAAAATCGGCTACAATAAAACAAAAACAATTTACGTTCTTCATAAACTTATCTTTCAAATTTGCAAGTAAATTTTCAAATTTTAGAAAATACCGTAAATATCACAAATACAAATTTTAATTTCAAAAATTCCATTTTCAGACCAAAAAACAACACTTTGGTAAATTTCTAAAAGTAACAAAAAAATTAAGGTTTGTATAAAGTTTTCTAAAAATTCCGTCCGAACTTTTAGCATAGCAGCCATTCCTAAACCTAACCTTTTTTTTGCTTAAACTTTGGTACATAAACCTAAGTTGGAATCTTTTTTTTTAAAACATAAAAATCTTTAGAATTGCGTTAAGTTTTGATGAATTTACCAGTTTCTGCCGACGACCTCTTTGGAAGTGTAGCCGGTCATGTTGAAGAACCCGGCACTAGCATACATAATTGGGTAATCGGGTTTGGTAGCATCCGAAACCACAAACGTTTGTTGAAACGTTGACAGCGCGTCTTTCAAATCTTCTGATACCCTCGGAATCCCACCTCTGCCGCCGGCAACATCTCCGTCGGACATCTCACCGGAGCTTCGGCAAGAATTGCTCGAGTTTCGCTGCGAAGTCTTTTTCCCATCGTTCTCCGCTCCACCCGAGTTCCTTACGCTCACTCCCTGTGGCTTTCCCGTCTTTGTATCGGTCTTCAAAACCAGTCCCCACTCCGCTGCTCTCTGCTCCGCCGCCACGGCTGCAACCTGTGGTTTCTCGGCGGTGATCGTCTTTTTGGATATTTTCTCCGGTGATGGATCCTTCAGAGCCATCCATGACGTTGTGACGGCGATCTCTTCAGTTCGAACCGGGTTAGAGGGAGCTGGTTCAGATTGAGGTTGGATTTGAGGATGGGGTTGGGGGCTGCCACGAGGATCGTTCCAGTTTTGCCACGTTGGTGGCTCTGGACGGAAAACGGGGTTATCTGGTCTCGTCGGAAAAGGTGATGGGTTGAATACTTCGAGAGAGCCACGAGTGTCTCTAGGGAGAGTCCGAGAAGACGGTTTGGTCGATGGTTTCTCTGTTGGCTCCATCTCTCAGCTTCTCTACGCACGAAACAAAATTGTGCCCAAAATAAAGTTTTATGTATATAAATAGTTAGATTCATAGACATAGACACGCACGCATGTATATAAAAATGCTGATGTATATCTACATAAAATATTCGTTTGTGTTTTTACTATTAACGTAAGAAATACAATATTTTATACTAGTGGTTGGTTTGATTTCCGAAACTAAAAACCCACTACATATATATGATACATAAATCTTAACAAATAATGGTTATACATAAATATCATGACATGAATGATGATTGCATATGTTTAATCATAAATATAAATGTAATGGAAACATTGATTCAAAATTTGCAAAATCAGTACGATATAGGAATTTGGTTGCGTCATATGTATTTTCTTAATATTATATTCGACAAATTAAGAACCAAGGGTCCAAAGTAATATAGATTTGAAATTGAATTCCTACTTTAAAAATTAAAACCATTTGCCTTTCATTAAAAAAATATGTTTTTTTCAACAAAAATAGGTTTTCAATTAAACTAAATTGCGATAAATATATGAATGATATTTCAGAGGCTATTATTGTATAGCTAAAGAAAGGGTCTAGTAATATTATACCAAAACTTCCAAGATATTGACCGTATATAAATAATTCATCAAGCACTCATTTTGTTTGATCTTTAAAACTGTTATCATGGATAACAAGAATCTCGTCTCTTTGGTGTCTTCTTTTGGGAAAGAATAGACTACACATATCCAACATGATAATGAATACATATGTATGTATGTATGTATGTATATATATGCATGCAGGCAGGTTATATACTTATATATTGATATTAAATAATTTTGGAAGAGTTATGATTTATGGGCCATAGAAAAAAAGAGATATGAACTGGAAATATGGCAATATTGAGAGTGACAATTCCTTTTGAAGCGGGGGTAAAATTGAGAAAACGACACAGTTCGTAAAGTTCCAAGACTTTTTGAGATTTCAGAACCACACAACACATTCATCTTCTATGGGTGTTTTAGTCATTTTCGTTATGAACAGTGTTATTACAAACACAGAAGCTGAGCCAATTTCTCGGCCTGTGACTTGAGTAACATAACCATTCGATCATATCTTATTGGGAAAGTCTTAACTAAGTTCCTGTCTTTTTCGATATCTTGTCATATTATTGATTTTAACATAAATGGACTAATCAAAAAACTTTTATTATACAAACTACAACCGAATAATTTATCTCTTTCTTGATGTAAAATTACCTTTTCCATTTATTTAAATTTTAATATAGTTGTAGCGTCCAACTATATGTATGGTAAAAATGATTTTATTTAACAATGAAAAGATTTTGTTTGCATGGTAACTCGGTAATTTTAAAATCCGCATAAATTATTTGAATTTTATGTGTTTAAGATGGGAGAATTATTAATCAAAATTCAGTAGAAAAATATACGATTATGCAACCACCATATCATTTGTGAATTTCACAGAAAATGGATATTCAAGCATGCATTATTACATAAACTAGTCGACAAGCAAACTAGACAATATAGAAAATGAGATATACTTCACTATTTATATTTCTACACAATTTAATCAAATGCATAAAAAAATGTGACAAGAACCCTAAAGGTGAAACAGCCAATTGATTCAGATGTTTATAAAAACATTAAGAAAGATTCAGTTGAAAAACATAAATGTTTTATAAGAATGTTTTAACTCTTTTGTTTTCCCCAGAAAAAGTATATATGAGAGCAAGAGAAACAGCGAGCAGGATATTGAAGGAAGAAAAACTACCTGGCAAGTTAATTTGATCAGTAGGAAGGAACAGATTATATCCGATTTTTCTTTCACTCTCTCGTCGACAAGCGAACAGATCAATTGAAAAAGGAGTTTGGGATGAAAAGTTAACTTTGCTGAGGCTTTTTAAAACAAGGGAAAATTCTGATAAGAAGAGATTCAAAAAGATAAAAAAATATATTTAGGGTTCATGATTGAATTAGTCTTTTTCTAGCTCCATCACTGGATTATTTGATCATCCCATGCCTCTTATGTTCCTGATTCCACATGGCTTTATTTTTACTTTTCTACTTTAAAGGTTATATAGAAACAATCACATTAATCCCCAACTTGTTTATCCATCTTTTGTATAACACGGTTAGAGCAACTCCATTAGTGAACCCCTTTATGGGGTTCTTAAAAAAATTTTTTTTTTTTTTTGGGAAACGTAAAAAAAAAAAAAAATCAAAAAAAAAAAAACGGACCAATCGTTGTGTGACACGTGTCATGAACAGTGTAAGAACCGGTTCTTAAATAAGGATTTTAAGAACCACAAGCCCTTAAAACCCCTGATGGAGTTGCTCTTAGGTTAGGCATGGGTTGTTCGGTTCTTCCAGTTTTAATTTGGGTCTTTTTGGTATAGAAACATACGAACCATTCATGTATTTATGAAATTTGGTTATGTATCGGTTTGATTCTTTCAGTTTTTAGTTCGATTCGAATAGTAAAATTAGGAACCAGCAATTAATACCCATATAAAGTTGGGTTCAGTTCGATTTTTCGGGCAATTTTAAGTCATCCGAGTATTTCGGATGAAATATTGGGTAATTTGGGTGGTTTGAGTAAAGAAAAATTGGGTAATTTAAATTATTTCATGTATTTTGGATAAAAATATTCGGACTGTTTTAGGTAATTTGGTTTTCTGGTGATATTCGGTTAAATTTTGGTTATTTGATTGCTTCCGTCTAAATATAACTAAAATTTTGGATTGATAAATTATATTTTCAGATATTTGGTTATTTTAAATCTAAATATAACTTTTATTTTCAAGTGTACAGATCGTATTTAAAGTTTTCGAATACTCATTCAGTTCTCGATTCGGTTCTGATTCGATTTAGATATTTTAAATATAAAATATAATAATTTTTAGAGTATTTATAATTTTCGATTCAGTTCGGTACCTCATTTTCCGGTTAAGTTATGTTCTTTCTTTCAGTTCTGTATAATATGCCCAGACTTAAACACAGTCTTGGTAACTACATAAATATGAGCGCGTATGAATATGAGCTAGTGCTCTAAAAAAACAATTAATTGACGGTCAAAACCGACCTGCTTAATAATTAACTAGATTTTGACCCACACTTAAAAAATACGGATATATTTTTCTTTAAAAATAATTTTAAACCAATTTATTTTGTTTAATAATTTTTATTTGGAAATAATTTTAAATTTTTTTTAATAAAACAATCATTATAAAAGTTATGTGATATAAGTATAATATGTATTGTATTGATTTAAAATATTTTATAAAATATCATATGCTCGTATATGGAATTTATTTTATTATTTTAATAATTAAATGTATAATTTTATATAAATATAATTGCATATTTATGAAAAACAAAAAAATAATAATCCATATTTCAACCCATCTTATAGTAGCTTAAGTATTTTTAAAATTTGATAAAACAACTCTTTAAAATCATCAACTGTAATATAACTCATCAAATATTAGAATAATATAAATATTAATTTTTTTTATCAAACTCAGACTATATCAATTAAAATTGGTTAATACATTTTTAATCTGTCTTGGAGTAGACAAATGTTTTTAATAGTATAGATAATTGAAATTGGTTAATCCATTTTCAACCCGTTTTGTAATGGTTTAAATATAAATATTTATTTTTATTTTATAGATCAAAATGTAACTAAAATATGATAATTTGTTTATTTAACATTTTTGGATTGGTTTAAATTTATTTTAATGTTTCTATAATTAAAATTAGTTAATTCATCTTTTTAACTTGTCTTCCATAGAAAAATTGGTTTCTATAATTAAAATTGGTTAATTAATTTTATTAAATATTTTTATAATTAAAACAAATTAATTTTGTCGATTGAATTTTTCGAACCAGTTTGGTACCTCATTTTTCGGTTAAGTTATGTTCTTTCTTTCGGTTCTGTATAATATGCCCAAACTTTTTTTTTTTTTTTTTTTTTTTTTGGTCAACTATAACGAAAATTACAGAGTCCATGAGATAGTACAAGGGGATCGAGCAAGGCGCGCCTTCTTGGCAAGTGTATCAGCCTCCGTGTTAGCTTCTCTTGCAATATGGTGGAAGGTGGCCGAGGATGAGATGAGATGTAGGATGTCAAAAACATAGTTCTGGGTGAGGAGAGGGAACCGAGAAGGATCAGGACGTCGGGATGAATCCTGGAGCGGTTTAAAGAGTGCAGCCGCATCGCCACAAAACAGTGTTGAAGTGTAACCCAATCGAGTCACGTGACCTACTGCCTCCCTTAAAGCCAGGGCCTCAGCTTCCAGGGCGGAGGAGACGGGGGGTACTGAGGAGGAGCCCGTGAGGATTCGTCGACCATCAGAGCTATGGAGTGTCCATCCAATACCCACAGGTGAGGTCGAATCTGTCCAAGAGGCATCAGTGCAACTACAATAGGCTGATGATAAAGCAAGAACATTCGGAAAGGTCGTGGGGGGAGGAGAGCTATCCAGAGAGGGTTGTAGACTTGTATGGTTAGAAGCTAAATTGGCTTCGTGCCACAGTTTGTAATCTGAGATGGCCGAGTGAATAATATCCAGAATATGCCATCGTTCCTGATTATATAACAGAGCGTTCCTTGCTTTCCAAATCTTCCATCCAATGAAAGGAAATAAGCCCGGGAATGGATTAGCAGAGGAATCATGCTGAAAAAGCATGTTTATGAAAGAGAGAAGAGTTGGGGTTGGATTGAACCGGGGCACCTGAAAAGGGACAGGTGACAGTTCCCAAACCTCACTGGCAACCCTACATTGGAATAGCATATGGAGAAGAGTTTCTGTGAAGTCCCCACAAACAGAACAATCAGCCGGGATGGATAATCGACGCCTTCGTAAGTTATCAGCCACCGGGAGCGCATTATGAATAACTCGCCACCAAAAGTGTTGGAGTTTGGGAGGGATGTGAAGCTTCCATAGTCTTTTGCAGAGATGAATGCGAGCTATTTCTTCCGGACTAGAGGGTATCGAGGATTTGATGAGCTGATGATACCCAGATTTAACAGTATAATCCCCAGACGAGGTATAAATCCAGTGGGGGGAGTCCTCTTTAGGAAAAAAGGGAGGCCGAAGCTGCAAGACCAAAGCCTGATCTTCAGGAGTTAAAAGGGTGCGTATGACAGGCAGATTCCACTGGTTAGTTTGAGGAACCAAGAGATCAACAACATACAGATTAGTATGCAAAGGTACGGCCAGAGAACTGGCAGGCCTAGGTGGCGTTCCAAGCCATGAATCTTGCCAGATCCGTACGGTGTGGCCATTTCCAACATTCCATTTAAGACCTTGCTGGAGAAGAGAAGTGCCTGTACAAATACTCCGCCACGCATGACTGGGGCGAGATCCAGGAAGAGCTTCAAGCAACGAAGTATTGTGAAAATATTTGGCTCGGTAGACTTGCGCAAGCAGGGAGGAGGGTTGAGTTAAAAGACGCCAGCTTTGCTTGGCTAACAGTGCTATATTAAAAAGATGGAGGTCTTTAAACCCCATACCTCCATATTGCTTGAGATGGGTCATACGGCTCCAAGCGATCCAAGGAAGCTTCTGACGGGAAGGCGATTGCGACCACCAGAAATTACGCATCAGGCTAGTAAGACGATTAGTGAGCTTCTGGGGTAGTAAAAAGCAGGACATACAATATGTGGGAAGAGCAGTGACCACTGCCTTTAGCAACACTTCACGTCCAGCGGGAGAGAGGTAGCGAGAAGTCCAGGTTTCCAGCTTCCGCTGCACTCTGTTGTAAAGATAAGAGAAGGTATCACATTTGTTACGACCAATTGACTCCGGAAGGCCCAAATATCGTCCAAAGCCCCCAGTGTTAGAAATGCCCGTCTGCGTCGCTAAATCCTGTTGAAGAGCGGGGGGAATACTTTTTCCAAACAGAATGGCAGATTTGGAAAAATTGATGTACTGGCCAGACACGCCTGAGTAGAGAGCTAGGAGGTCCAAAACTCGAGAAACCTGTGTTGTATCCGCCTGACAGAAGACAACCGAGTCATCAGCAAAAAATAAATGAGAAAAAGATGGGCCTCCACGACTGGCTCGGAAGCTTTGAATGAACTTGGTTTGGGTCGCTTGGGTGAGAAGCGCCGACAGACCATGAGAGCACAACAGGTAGAGATAGGGGGATAGAGGATCCCCTTGTCTAATACCACGAGAAGGGTGAACCGGAGCACCCGGAGTACCGTTCAACAGTACCGAGTAAGTAACCGAAGTGATACATTTCATGATCCAAGAACACCATTGGGGGGCAAATCCCAACTTACTAAGAACCGCTTCCAAATATGGCCACTCGACCTTATCAAACGCCTTGGTGATATCAAGTTTAACGGCCATAAACGGCCGTTTAACCTTCTTTGTCTTCAAAGAATGGAGCAACTCATGGCAGATGAGGACATTGTCCGTAATAAGGCGGCCCGGGATAAAAGCAGATTGATACTCCGAGATAATGGTATTAAGATGGGGCTTGAGTCTCTCAGCGAGTATCTTAGAGATGAGTTTATAGGCCACATTACATAGGCTTATGGGTCGAAAATCTTTCACGTGAGTAGGAGCCGAGATTTTAGGAATGAGGCAGACTTGGGTATGATTTAGAGATGGGTCCAGTTGGCCCTCGGAAAAGAACATCTGTATGTAGCTAACAACACTGTCTTTAATCGTGGACCAATGAAAACGGTAGAACCCGGCATTAAAACCATCCGAACCCGAAGCTTTGTCCACATTCATAAGGCATAGAGCTTGATAAATTTCAGTTTCGGTGACGGGTTTGAGAAGTTGGTCATTAATCTCAGCAGTCACCACCGGGGAAATGGCTTGAAGGACAGGCTCAAGATTAGAAGACGCCTCCTTGGTATACAGGGTAGTAAAGTAGTGATGGGTAAGCTGGTGCAAGTCCATTTCCGAAGTAAATACAGCACCAGTGTCATCTTCCAAGGAAGCGATACGGTTGAGTGTGCGTCGTTGTTGGGTAAGGGCATGAAAAAATTTGGTATTCTTATCGCCTGCTTGCAGCCAAAGGATCCGACTTTTAAGACGCCAATACTCTTCCTCTAATTTGTATTCTGCATCCAGCTCAGATTTAATGGTCGATATAAGATTGAAATCAAGAGAGGAAGAGTTATATGCACGGTGAAGAGAATGCTGGAGGGCCTGGAGCTTTTGGCAAGAGTGAAGCCGGTATTCTGATTTCCATTTAGAAAGAGAGGCCCGACATCGTTGAAGGGCCGTGGCAAATTGAGTTGGGCCTAACGGGGAACAATGCTCTGCCCAAGTAGTCTGTATAAGAGAATGGACCTCAGCTAGGTGGCGCCATCGATTATCATACTTGAAATGGCGTGGAGTATGCCAAGAAGAGCCTTCGGTTTGAAGAAGCACCGGACGATGATCGGATCCTATCCAATGAAGAAGACGGGCATGGGCCGCAGGATAGTGAGTGCGCCAAGCCGGGTTGGATACCACCCTATCGAGCTTAGATCTAACAAGTCCATTCCGTCTATTACCCATCCACGTAAAGAGACCACCATGAGTGGGCAACTCCCATAAGTTAGCCGAATCAAACAAGCCTCGGAATTGCGAAAAATGTGATTCAGGTTTGATTGAGCTACCTAATGATTCCGAGTTGTCCATAGTGTCATTCAAATCACCTAGGAGAAGAATAGGAAGACTGGTTGAGGTATTTGCTTGGAGTGTTCGTGAGAGTTGAGACCATTGTTGCTTTCTTAAGTGACGCTGCGGATGCCCATATACATAATAAAGTGAAAAACTAAAAGTACGATCAGATACTAATAGATGAGAAAGATGGAGAGTTGGTTTTGTTACAAGATGACATTGCACCCTTTCCCGCCAAAAAATCGCTAGACCCCCACCTTTACCATAAGAAGATACAACAAAACGATGAGGAAACTTAAGGTCTATCCCAAGCTTATGTACATAACTAGCTTGATGCTTAGTTTCTACCAAAAAGAGGACATCTAGATTATATGTACGGTCGATGTCCTGTAGGTACGGAATGGTCAGAGAGCTCCCCAGTCCCTGACAATTCCAGTGTAGAAGCTTCATTTATAAACAGTGGGTGGCTTATCGGGCGCCACCAGACCCGAACCTTCACCTTCATACTCACCCGATCGTCTCTGGCGGCTAGAAGAAGAGGCTTCAGCTAAACCTCCATTTGTTGTTTTGCGCTTCTGGCCATGAGAAGACGGACCTACGGAACGAGAGTCTAGCTCCGGGAAAGGCTCAGTCGGTTGAGGCAGCAAGGCAAGCAATTCCGAGCCTGAAAGTCCCATAGAACCAGTAAACTCAGGTGAGTTAAGGTGAGGGTCCTCTAGATTATCACCCATATTTTCCTCAGGGGGAGCAGCTGGAGAGACAGCTTGAGGAGGTGGTGAATGCAGAGGAGGAGATGCCGGAAGAAAAGGCGGCGAAGGTGGAGCAGGCGGAGAAGCTGGCGGCGGTGGAGGCAGTGGGAAATCACATTCATTCATTCCATGAGTGAGGCTGCCACAGCTGCTACAAAATCGCCTGAGCTTTTCATAAGTAAATCTGAGCAGCACTGGTTCCACATGAAGCTCGAATTGGAAGTGACGAACAAAGGTGAGTCGCTGATACGCATTGAGAATCACCCTAATCCAAACTTCGCCGGGATAAAACCGAGATGGCTGTTGGACATATACTTCCTCAACATGCCCAATAAGATCCCCAATTTCCCGAATGACCGGCTCATCTCTAGAATCATCCGGAATATGCTCGATTCTAACCCAAAACGCTATCAATTGGAGGTAAGTAGGTAAATTCCGGCGAGACCACCTATCTATCACTACCATCCATTGGCGATAGCTCCAAGGCTCATTATCAAGGACCGAAAGCAGTTGATGTTCGTACCTGAAGAAGAATTGAACTGTCCCATCGTCATGAATCCTGCTGGTGATTCGACCTTCCAAGCCCCAAGCTCTTGGCATCATATCACGAAGACCCGCCGGATTCTGATGCGGCGGGTTCAAGCCTGCTACAATCAAGCTAAGACGGTGGTTGGCATCCCGCTGGCGAATCGTAGACGGCGAAAGGCTGGCGGTGGCGTGATCAAACCCTAGGTTCAGATTCTGCATATTCATCCAAAGGTCACGATCCATGGTGATAAACAGAGGAATCCGAGTGATATCGGAAGCAAAGTTCACCAAAGGTGAAATAAATAGGATCACCGGCAACAAGACCGGCGAACGACACGTCGACGACCGGAGTTTCATTGGAAGGACACGTAGAGCGCACTAACGCGCTCTCGTGGCGAGAGGAGAGAAAAAAAAATTAAATATCAACTAACTTTATTAATATGCCCAAACTTAAACACGGTCTTGGTAACTATATAAATATGAGCACGTATGAATATGAGCTAGTGCTCTCAAAAAACAATTAATTATTGTAAAAATAACAATTAATTGACGGTCGGAACCGACCTGTTTAATAATCAATTTATACGGTGCTTTTATATGGACAAAAATGGTTTATGACTTAAAAAACGACATTATAAAATGTTGGATTAATCTAAGTTTAGGTATAACGATTGCTAAAGAGATTGTTTTCCGTCTCCCTTCTCTCTCCTCTCTCCCTTCTCTCTAACTCTTGCAGACAAAAAAGTTTTTTTCCCGTCGTTCTCGAGGCATCTCCGGTTCGACGATTCCCGTCGTGACCGTGAGATGCCTCCCTTCTTGTGATCGTGAATTTACAGCCGTGGTGGCTGGGCCGTACCAGATTTCCTCATCCTTCTTCCTCCGTCTCGCGTGGTGTGGATCTTCGAGCGTGGCAGTGCGACGCCGTATCTGTCCAGATCCTTCGATTCTCGTTAAGTCCTGACACCGGATCTCGTCTGAGGACTGGCGGGAGAAGGTCAAGCGCAGGGAAGAGAGGAGAAAGTAGATCTTCGTGCTTGTGGCTGTCGGCGAGAAGTAGGTGGGGGCGAGGCTCGCGACGAAGGTGTCGAGGAGGTGGTGGCCACGCTGAATCGACTGCGGAGGAGATCGGCGGTGAGATGCCTTGTTGCATGCGGATCTCGCCGGAGAAATCTTCGTCGCAGGAGAGGAGAAGTTCTATGGGAAGAGCGGAGAGGATAGGCCAGTCGTTGGGACGAGGTGCGGAGGAGCCTTCGTCATCGGAGTTCGCCGGTTGCGACTCTACCGGGTGAGTCCGGGAGGTTATGTAGGAGACTCGTTCGTCGGAAGCTGGAGCGAGGAGGTCTGGGCTGACGGGTCTGGAGAGCCGGCGAGAGGTCGGATCTTCGAGTCTGGCAGGAAAGGCTCCGTCGTGCGCCGTGAATCTCTCCGGCTTACATCCGCCGCCGGCGTGTTCAACTGCAGTCCGTCTCTTAAGTGTAGTGATGGCAAGACTGTAATAAAGATCCGGTTTGATGGTTCCTTTCGGTTTATTAGGTTTTCTAGGTTTCTTTTGGTCTGGTACGGTTTGGTTGTAAACCCGGTTGATCCCCGGTTATGGATCGGTTTATTATATATATAATATAATATTTAAAAAAAAAAAGTTTAGGTATAGCGAGACTTAACCCTTGTTGCAAAAAAAAGAAGACAAACCCGACTATAAAAGAGAATGCACAGAAAACTTGCTTATTAACTTAAAAACTGAAATAAATAAATAAATATCCCAAGGGCAGATGACACATGTGTATGCATTTGTTCTTTTAAAAGCTTCTGAATTATGTCAGTCACTATAGGTGGGAGTGAGTTGTCATTTGAAAACGCCAAAACCGGGCAAATGCAGAGATCGGTTATTATTATTTAGCAAAGGAATTTTTAATCGCAAACGAAGCTTTCTTTTAACTTGGAATGGTAAAAAATAATTGTCCTTACAGATTTATTTAGGTCATTTGAAATCTCAACATGTAGCGTTAGACCAAAAAGTTCGAGAAGGAATGTGTGCCTTGTTCAACGGGGCAACAAATACAGACTGGTCATGCCAATCGATCACGATCAAACTTGGTTAATAATATCAGTCGACGACCGGTTTACTATAGATTCAAACATTTTGTCGGAATCCTTGCGGACAAAACTACTGAAAGGATATAAACACAGAGAACCGCTTCATACACAAGTAGGGACCATAACCCATGTGAAGATTGATCAAAGAGAAAAAAAGATCTTAACAACGAGTTATTATCTTATTTATATTCTTATCCATCATGTGACAATTGTGGGTTTGAGTGTGGGGTGGGGGCAGAAAATGTCGGATCAATCTGGTCGCTTAATTTCTCCCATTTTCTAGATCGACCCATCTTTTAATTTCTGCGATAGATAAATCAATATCTAGTACCGTCAAATGGTCCGTCCAAAGTCCAAATGGGCTTAACCAAATTGACCATTTCGTTTTGGGCTAGAATTGGTCCGTCTGAAATGGGCAATGGTCCAAAAAATGTCCATGCCCAATAAAGACCATGTCCATTTGGGCATGACCATGGACACCCATTTTACTACAATATAAAATTGGTTGTCAATGCTATTTAAAGTTCAATTTTGTGATTATGACAAGAAAAATCAGTTTACGGTTTTAGCGGAAAAAGTCAATTTCACATTTTTGGCGGGAAAACTCGGTTTTGCGGTTTTGGCGGGAAAACTCGGTTTTGCTGTTTTGGCGAGAAAACTCGGTTTTGCGATTTTGGCGGGAAAAGATGTTTTGCAGTTTTTGCGGGAAAACTTGATTTTGCGGTTTTGGCGGAAAAACTCGGTTTTGCGGTTTTGGCGGGAAAACTCGGTTTTGCGGTTTTGGCGGGAAAACTCTGTTTTACGGTTTTTGTGGAAAAAACCGGTTTTGCGGGAAAACTCGGTTTTGCGGGAAAACTCGGTTTTTCGGGTTTGAAAAGTTGTTTTGCGGTTTTGACGGGAAAACTCGATTTTGCGGTTTTGGCGGAAAAACTCGGTTTTGCGGTTTTGGCGGGAAAACTCGGTTTTGCGGTTTTGGCGGAAAAACTCGGTTTTGCGGTTTTAGCCGGAAAACTCGGTTTTGCGGTTTTGGCTGGAAAACTTGGTTTTGCGGTTTTGGCGGGAAAACTCGGTTTTTCGGGTTTGGCGGAAAAATCAGTTTTGCGGTTTTGACGGTAAAACTCGATTTTTCGGGTTTGACGGTAAAACATGATTTTATGGTTTTATAGTAAAACTTGATTTGTGGGTTTGACGGGAAAAAGTCAAATTAACAGTTTTAGCAGAAAAGTCAATTTTACGGATTTGACCAGAAAAGTCAATTTACGGTTTTAGCGGAAAAATTCGATTTTACAAAAAAACCTGATTTTTGTTTTGAAGTCAAATCTTTCTAACCCTAGATTTTTAATAATTTGGGCATGACCAATGTCCATTTGGTCATGTCCATTTTGACCATGGACAAAATTTGTCCAAAGACCATTTAGAGCATTTTTTTTTGGTCATGACCATAGCCCGTCCATAATGAATTGGACTGGGCTAGACCATGGACGAACCGACCGTTTGACAGCTCTATCAATATCCTGGCCCGTCCACAATAGTTTACATTACCATAATCTGCTTTTATCGATTTTTTTTTTTTTTTTTGGTTAACTAAGAGGAGTTTAGGCATGGGCCCTAATTTCTTCCTTGGCCCCGAACCAACATGAGCTAATACCTGAAACATGGCTTAAAATCATTCCTCACACCATGACTCGAATTAGCTTTTAACTATTTTAATCGTAAGTTACTAACTTACTATGACTTAGCTTTTAACTTAGCTTAGCTTAGCTTTTAACTAGGAGCGAACCAACGTCAGGGGTTACGGGATCATCTGCCTCTGGTTAGTTATATTTAATTTTTGTTTTAGCTTAGACATGCTGAGTCAAGTTGCTCAATAGCTTATGCTGCTCCCATTGAAGTTTGGAACAACGTTTCATTCATTCTAGTTTTTCGTGTAGATCCCATTCAGTATTATAATCCAGATTTAAAACCATCAGATCTCTTTCTATATTTAATTTATTACCATTCTATGTAGATTATTTGTTTGATTTCTTTCCAACTAATTGTTTTCTTTTACATTTAATTCTAACAACTTATACGATTCGTAAAATATATATATATTTTTAATACTTAGTTGATATCACTAGTTGAAATTCAGTTTATACTTTTAGATAAAATATTTTAATATTTAAACATATCAAAATAACTTTTGAAAAGAAAATTATGTTACAATCAAAATTCTTAATAAAAGAATTCAAAAATCATTTAAGATTTGTTTTTCCAATATATGTATATATTGCATGATACTAAGTTTAAATGTAGTCTAATAATTTGAACTAATTTTTTGGCTTATTTTTATTAATATATTATATTGTTTAAAAAAAAATTATATATAATAATATTAATACATTTGCTTCCGGTTAAATTTTTTTGGATCCACCATTGCTTTTAACTATACTATTTTTATATTTTGATATAGAATTTTCTTGTCTTAATAAAGTTTTCTGTTAAGAAAAGTCAATATTACATATTCTTATAGTTGATTTATTTATTTTTTAGATAATATTAAATTATGTGCAGGCATGGTGCCGAAAACACGTAATACAGTCTTATAATCTTGATACACACAACAACAACACAACCTAAACTTGATACAAAAAAAAACAGAACCAATTAAGGGACAAGAGTTCACTGAACTGGGTTTCATGTTTTAGTAGACCCTAGTAATTTTTTTTTAAACGCTGATACAAATTATTAGAACTATTATAAGGACAGTTTTACATATAATACTACTTCCGTTCTACGAAAATTCATCCACGATCACAATCAACGGCTCTACCTGCTCCGAAAACTTCTTTATAAACTTGCCTCTATTAATCTTGTAAAACTTACGTATTCGGGGATTTAAACCCAGTACCTGCGCCGATGTAGAGTTTTACCCACTTGACCACTAGACCATGGTTGTTCCACAAACCCTAGTAATTTAGAGACAACTCATAACTGCAATTATTACTATTTTTAAGGAAAAGGGATATAGATAACCTGTTTGGCAAAGAAGAACGTTAAAGCGACATTACAAGATGAGACTGTGATAAATACAAGATGAGACTGTTACAGGTCACCTCACAAATTGCTGGCTATTTCCTGATTCATATTCTTTATGACTTGTCCTTGTACTCGCTACTCCATTAATTTTTGCAACTTTATTGTCATCTAAATTATTCATGAATCATGATCATGACATTATCATATAACCACTTACTAGTAATCCTTGTCCGGAAGTGTGGTAGCTGTTTTACGCGCGGTCGAATTAATCCTAACGAATTATTGAAAACTCGGAGTTAAATTAGAGAGTACGTGAAGCAGAATTTTTAGACTTTTCAGATAAAATACCATAAGTTTTAGATATTTTATATGTAATATATAAAAGTTTTAAGTTATTATGTATACATTTATCTACCATTAATAGATAAAAATTGTTATTTCTTCTAACACTTATAATATCATAAAACAAAAGAATAACATTTGTAATTCACAAGATACACAAAACTAATGTATTGATCTTGAGAACATAAGAGAGAATTCGCCGTAGTTCGAAATTCTCTCTGGCACGCATAACGAGGTAGTCACGAAACCTCAGCTTTAGGTTTTTTTCTCCTCTACGGCCCGACGGCCCGTGATGTCGCTCCCGGGAGAGGCTTCTTGTCTTCCTTACATTGTCGCTCTTTGTTTTTGCCGGTGGTTTGGTACCTCTAGATGACTTCGCCGTCATGTCTTGTCTTTGGTCGCCGGTGGTGTTTCTATTGACGGTTGCGGAGGGTCTGCGATGGCGTGCTCCGCTTGGTGTGTGTTCTCTCGTCTCTCGGATTGTATCAGGATATCTCGCGCAGGGTACGCTGACGGTCGTGCTTCTATGGGTTCGTGGTGAGGCTTGTCCTCTCCGTGGATGTGTGGAGAGCGGCGGCCAGTGATGAGGTTTGGTTGGTTAGTATAGATCGATCTTTGCCTTGTTAGTTTCTATTTATCTCTCGTCGATCTCATGTAGCTTTATCACCGGATGGGTTGTTCAGTCTTAGGTGTTTAGATCTTGTTTTAACTTTGGTTAGGTCGTGGTCTCCTTTTGAGATCCGGCTATTAGTTGTAGTCGAGGCTAATTCTTGGTTGTGGTTTGCTTTATCCGGATCTAGTCCCCGTTTACCATTTCCCGCTTGATGGACTGTCTTTATGGTTATGAGCTCTTTGGTTGTGTTCGTTTAGTTCGGTTCTGGTGGTGTTCCTTTTCATCACTTGTTTGGGATTTGGGTGCTTGTCTTCGTGTTGCTTCTGGTGGTAAGGTTGATTTGTGTTGAGAGTGTGCTTGTCCTCGCGTTTGGTTACTTCGATATAGATCATGCGGTTCTCTTGCCGCTTTTCGGTTTCGGATCTCCGGCCCAATCTCTAGGATTTGGAGCTTCGGCTCTCCTCGCATCAAGTCGTCGGTTGTCGTTTGGTTAAAGTTGGTTCCTTCGGCGCTTCGGTCTATCTGCATACGGTTTGTCTCGTGGCTTCTAAGGTGTTGAAGTAATATAATGAGTCCCGGTGAATTAGGCCTAATAAAGTTTGACTTTGGATACTTTTGTTATCTTCTATCTCAATTCATGGTGTTCCTTCCTACTCGGGTGTCTTGGTATTAGGGTTGATCTGGATTTCGATTTCTTTTAGCTGGGGTTAGTTGTTTGTTTTATTGTGGGTTGTTTTGGCTCCGGGGTTTATCTTGTAACTGCCGGCTTATGATTCTAGGGATGTATTTTATCAGCTAGCTTTAGTACTCTGGGGATTCGTGTAACTCGCCGGTTTGGTTTCCAATCATTATGTATATCCTTGATTCTTATGATGAATGAAATCTTCTAGTGGAAAAAAAATTCTTGAGAACATACAAAAATATTAACAATCTTTTGTTCTTTAAAGAAGTTATCTTGTTGTAGTGGATTTATAAATGTGTTAGAAGTTTGGATTTATACACCTAAAAATAAGTTAAAATAATCAAGTCTGGTTACTGTTTTAAATTAGTCTAATCTAGCAAATTACTTAAGTCTAACTAAGCAAAATTAAACGGAGACCTAAACTACTCTAGTAACTAGAGAACTAAGACCTAAAATACTTAGTCTAGAAAAAAAAATTACAAAATTGAATCAACTTCAAAGTCAAAAACTTACAAAATTGAATCAGCACAACATAATAAAATTCAGGACTGACTTGGCAAATTTAAATTCGTTTCCGAACCAGTGCTGAGATTTTCCGCCGATTTATTTTTTCAAACGCGTCATTGCAATTACGTGTTGACCATACGAAAACCCGGACGATTTTTCAGAAAATCATTGAACGATTTTTTGTGTGTGCCAATTTGGGTTAATTCGTGGTGGCACACTTACGCCGAGCACCTAGGCGGCTGATTATTTGGTTATGCGTCCACGTTTTCGAACAAGGCTAGTAACCATAACAAACTTCAGTTTGGTGGTTTGACACTGTACTACAAGAAAATATGCGGGAAACCGACAAAATTCCGGACAAAATCAAATCCGTCGATAAAAACCGACGGAATTCCGACGGATTTTTGACGAACCCATTTCCGTCGGTACCAGTCGGTAATCACCGACGATTACCAACCAATATATCCCTTGGTGTGATTCTGTCGGTTATCTATAGGTTATCAAAGACGTTAATATATCCGTTGTCGACCACAATATAGACATTGGTGTAGCCGTTATGTGATTTAATATTACCGACGGACTACCGACGCAACGACTATTTCCATCAGTAATCCGTTGGTATATTTCTCTATAAATACATCTCTCCTCATTCTTCATACTTCACAAATATATATATCTCTCTCTAAAACCGTTTTATAAAAAATGTTTTCTTAAAATTATTTTAGATCGTGGATGGACGGACCGATGGTGGATCAAGTGACAAAATTATTGGTTGAGCCTTATTCACGTGGTATTACGGAATTCCTGTCGTTAGCATGTAGTCAACGACAAACACAAAAAGCGGTAAATTAAAATCTCCATGTTCTAATTGTCGGAATACTAAGAATGTTAGGATTGAGAAATTATGGAATCACTTGTACTTAAATGGGTATATGTCGGGTTATAAGATTTGGTATGTTCATGGAGAAAGATCGAATTATGGTAGTACTAGTACGAAACCTTATGGTGGCAGTAGTAGGGAACCTTATGGTAGTACTACCGAACCTTATAATGTTGAATGACTAGAATAAAGTAGAAGGAAGTAGATTTTGGTGTAGGTACAGTTCAAATGGTTAATGATGCATATCGGCAAAATATTCAGGAAGGAGGTGAATATCAAAATCCTAGGATAAAGGAATCTAATTTAGAAGCTATGAGATTTTTTGATATGTTAGACGTAGCAAAGCGACCACTGTACGAAGGTTGTATAGATGGTCATTTACCATTATCATCTGCTAGTCAATTAATGACAATAAAGGCGGACTACAATTTGTCAGAGGATTGTACGGATGCAATTGCTTAATTTGTGAAAGATATTCTTCCTGAAGATAATCTTGTGCCCAATTCATACTACAATGTCCAAAAATTTGTTACTGGGCTTGGATTGCCATATCAGACGATATATGTGTGCATCGAAAACCGTATGATATATTGGCGAGAATAAGAAAACCTTATAGATTGTAAATTTTGCGGGAAGCCGCGCTATCAGGACATAAGGAGAAGAGTTAAAAGTTCCATTCAAACGGATGTGGAATTTTCTGTTAACTGATAGGTTGAAGCGGTTATACTAATTTGAACGCACCGCGGGGGAAATGAGATGGCATCCTAAGCATAGAAGAGGAGAAAAGATTGCACATCTTTCAGATTCAGAGGCGTGGCAAAATTTTCATACAGTCTATCGAGATTTTTCTTATGAGTCACATAACATATACCTTGGCTTATGTACTGATGGTTTCAACCATTTGGAAGACATAGAAGGCAATATTCGTTGTGGCATATGATTTTGACGCCTTATAACTTACTGTCATCTCTGTTCATGTGTTGAGAGTTACTTTACCTTTATGTACTCGTTCCTGGACCAGACCATCCAAAAAGATCACTTGATGTATTCTTGCAGCCATTGATATATAAGTTGCAAATTTTATGGGAGCACAGTATTGAAGTATATGATGTCTCGTGCAAGAAAAATTTTCATATACACGCTGTACTAATGTGGACCATTAGCGATTTCCCCGCTTACAGTATGTTATCTGGATGTACAACGCATGAGAGGTTAAAATGTCCGTATTGTCAAGAAAACACTGATGCATTTTAGTTGAAGAACAAACGCAAATAATTTTGTTTTGAATGTCACAAAATATTTTTACCGCGAGATCACCCATATCAGAGAAACACCATACTTTTTACAAAAAAAGAGAAAGGTGTTTGATGATCCACCTCCAGACGAGAGCGGGTCGGTTACTTTGGGGCTATTGTCAACCTATGGTGCACAAAGGACTCCTGATTGCGGTGGAAACGGGCACACAAATGTTTGTGGAGCTGGTTTATCCCACAACTGGCACACGCAAAGCATTTTATGGGATTTACCATATTAGAAGGACCTACTAAGGCATAATATTGATGTCATGCACATTAAGAAGAAATTTTTTGACAACATCAAGAACACAGTGCTAAATATGCAAGGAAAGACAAAAGACAATCTAAAGTCTAGACTTGATTTCCCAGAAATCTGATCTCGTAGTAAGTTTCATGTTAAGGAGAACAATAAATGTCCAATTCCAACGTATTGGTTAGACGAGCCTTCAAAGCAAGAGTTCTTTGACGTGTTAAATTCGAAGTGTTAAATTCTCTGACGGTTACGCTTCAAACTTGTATGATTGTGTTGATATTGGAGAAGGAAAACTTATCGGAATGAAGAGTCATGATTGTCATGCATCGATTTCTACCATTTGCATTTTCTCATCTTTTTCCAAAATACGTTCATAAAACAATCGCATGGGTTGGTGCTTATTTCAGGGATTTATGCACGAGGTCACTTACAGTTGATGGTATAAGAAATTTAGAGTAAAATATTCCTAAGATCCTATGTAATCTAGAGAATATATTTCCACAGTCTTTCTTTGATGTTATGGAACATCTGCCTATTCATCTCTCTCGAGAAGCTACACTTGGTGGTCTGGTACAATATCGTTGGATGTATCCTTTCGAGCGCTATATGTTCCACCTTAAAAAGAAAGTGAAGAACCTCGCTAAAGTGGAGGGTTCCATTGTGGCACATAGAATCAACGAATAAAACTATACATTTTTCCAGTTATTACTTTCGGTTTATTAAATCTCACATTTTCTAATTGCATGTTCAAGATGAAATGCAAAATGGACACATGTTTGAGGATTGGATAAAGGACATAATCAACATGCCCAACTACCTTACAAATTCTTATCCAATATATTGCACAAGGAGATATGATTTTAAGATTTATCAAGATGGCTATACTGGGATAACCGCATATCACAGGGTTTCATATACTTCCGGTGAAGTTGTGTACTACAGTGTTTTCAAATAAATATTGGAAGTCAAATATGTAGGGAATTTCGGGTTGAGATGTGTGGTCTTTTTATGTGACTGGTATAGTCCGATTATTGGTCAAGGAGTCACCATCGATGAGTTTGGATTTACGTCTATCAATTCGAAGAAGAAGCTTCGAAAATATAATCAATTCATTATTGCTTCACAAGCAGATCTTGTTATCGACTTTAAATTTATATTAATCTAAATTTTTTATATTACTCATCCTCATAAATTATACTTTATTGATACATGTGTGTTATATTCCTTATTCTCGAGTAACATATAAGCAAGATCCATATTAAAAGAGGAAGAGGAGGAAATTACGGTTACAAAAATAAATCCTAGAAGAAGAGTTTAAAGAGTTTCTGAACATGATCCATTACAACCAAGCAAAAGTGGCGGTATTGCTCATGTTGAACCGTCCCTCGAAGTTGATCTTGTCTTTGATTTTACTCAATATGAAGACGCAACTCTACATTCAGAACTTGAAGAATCGATTGGAGAATTTGATGAAGATACATATTCAATTCCTTAGGATGAGGATTCTTCATAATCACATTAATTAATGTATTATCAGTTGGACGGCTAAATATTATTTGGTTAAGTATTTTCTATCTAAATTTCAAATAATACTTTAAATTAAAAAAATATTATTTTAAATATTTAAAATAATTATCACCATTTGATATTCAATATTTGATATTATATATATATATATATCTAAGACAAACAACCAAAAACAATAATATAATTTAAATATAATGAATGTATGAATTTAACACATAGCACAATGGTTACCTTGTCCGTTCAATTGGTGTCCAACCCAGGTTTGAGTAAGAGCGACAACATTTTTTTATTTTACACACCCAAAGGAAAACTGACGGAATAAAAAAGACTGCGCAACTACTGACGGAATAAAAAATATTGTGCAACAACCGACGACATACCGCCGGATTTTTATAATCCGTTGGTAATCCGTCGGCAAATTATTGATGGACTACCGACTTGTGGTGTAGGGTTTCGAAAGTCGAAAATAACACTCAGAAATGAAACATAAAGATGTTATAGACTTTTTTACAAAGGGTCACAACTCATACGTTCATCATACAATGTTATAAGATGAATTTTATAAACTTAATCAACTTTATCAAAATGTGTTTGTAGGAGAATATAACATACAACAATAACTTATATACATAACTGAATTGATTTCTGAATTTGTCGAACGTTTCCAGGAAAAGGAAGTTGAAATTATTTATTTTCAGAATTCATGCATTGTATTATCCTTAATTTGTATCTAAAATTACAAAATGGTTCAAACCCTAATCCCTAAACTCCAAATAAAGCACAAACTGTCGGTAATCCGCTAGTAATTACCAACGGATTACCGGCGGACTCCGTAAAATATATATATCAAAAAATAGTATAGCTTGTGTTCAATGTTCGGATGAGTTACATAGCACAATAGTTACATATATTCTGAATCCTCAACTAACCCAGGTTCGAGTCTAGGGAGACTCCATCTTTTTCTTCTTTGAAACCGACAGATTTTTCGTCGATTTTGGGTGACGTGTCCCGCATGCAACATCAGTTCAGTTTCCAAGTATGTACCAAAGGTTCGTCATTAATCGTTGGTCCACTGCCGGTTATTTGATCACCAAAATTTTGATGTTAACAGCCAATTCTTTCGCGAAAATTATTAACCGACGGCAAACCGACGATTAATGACGAACTGACAATATTGTCGGTATGTCTTTACATATCTAAACTTTTCATCTTATTCATCATTTCGCAAAGTCATCTCTCTCTCTCTCTCTCTCTCTCTCTCTCTCTCTCTCTCTCTCTCTCTCTCTCTCTCTCTTACATTGTTCTCTCCACCATCTCTCTTCAAATCTCCAGCGAGAACCCGCAATTTCCGGCCATAATCGCCGTTTTACAGCCTCCAATTTCCTCCTCTTCCTCTTTTAACATGTACGTTTTCGAAAAACTTCAAAATGTAATATATATATATATATATACATTTAGTTAGGTGTTAGATTAGTTTTAGGTTCTAATTTGGTGTTAGATTTTAAAGTTTGCCATATTTATTTGTTATTATGGTGTTATATTAGTTTTTAGGTTATAATTTGGATTAATTGTTTATAAAACTCATAATTTCGAATTTAAAAAACGTTTTTTTCTGTATTTTAATAAATACTTTTATATTAATTTTGTTTACTAAACGTTATATATATTATTAAATTAAATATTTGAATAATATATATACAAAACGTTTTTATATATATTTAGAAAAATGAAGGTTTTAAAACCAATTTTCCAAAACGTTTTCATATATATATATATATATATATATATATATATTAAATTGTTTCACTAATACTTTTAAAACGCTTTTATATTTTTTTTTTTCTAATTTATGGCTAAGATTATAATTTGAAAACGTTTTTAGATATAATTTTTAAAAATCTATGTTGGTAAAAAAATATTTTCAAAGTAGTTTACATTTTTGTATATTTATTTTTCTTAAACATTATTCATTATTATATTTTTTTATTTAAATTTTAATACGTTTATAGTTTTAGGATTATTTTTCAAAACCTTTTTTTTTGTTTTTTTTCATGATTATTTTTCACAATTATTTTTCTAATCAATTTTTCCGTAAGGCATTCATTTAACCGTTTTTGAGGCGGTCAGTCTACGCAGTCTACTCAGGCACCAGAGCTGGATGCCAGTTCTTCTATACCACCGTTCGAGTCTTAGGTGCCCGAGACTCAGACCTCTCATTTCTCTATTTATGCGGAGATAGAGGAGGTGGTTTCACATCCCGGACGAGGGCGACTTACGAAACTCGATCCCCTTTGCTGCGGCCACGGATTTTACTGGTAAATTGTTTTAGTTTTTAGTTAATATTTTAAGTTTTTCTATTATTGTATACTAAATTTAATGTTTTGTTTTTTTTAGGTTTGGAATGTCGAGGAGAAGCATCTCCAAATCCTGCTTGCGTATGATACACGGTCTCCTCAAGAAGTAGTATCCCACTTACTCCTTTATGCCAATAGACGATAAACACAACTGGTTCTGGTAATTCACATTTTTTAAAAAATCTTTAGATTTTTTATTTTTTAATTATAATTTTATTATACCATACTAACTTATGTGTTTTTTTTTAAAAAAAACATAGCAAGACTTTATGTGAGACAAACACCTCACCCGAGAGTTGGAACGAGAGTTTCACGCCGCCGCTGCTATCATTACAAAGGAACCATCAACGAATGGAAGCAACGGTGGGTAATCGACAAGAGAGCTACGGGCCCTATCGACATTGTATGGTTTGGACTTATATATAGATCTTTGGAAGAAACCTGCCACCACCTCAACATCTTCAAAAAAACTCGTAGAATCGGAGGAGCGAGAGAGGGGGTGTCGGGATTTCCACCCACAATTCTGAAGAAACAAGCTTCCTTAAATGGGAGTATTATATTGTAAGTTTTATATTTCTAAGTTTTATAATTTAAGTTTTATATTTCTAAGTTTTATAATTTAAGTTTTATATTTATGAGTTTATAGTATAATATATGTTTTCAAATTTGTAGACCGAAGCAGAAGGTCAGCCATCATTCAAGATCTATGAGGATGATCGAGATCACTCACATAAAAAAGAAGGCATCATTCAAGATCTGATTGCTCGGAGGGTGGTCAAGATCTGATTGCTCACATAAAAAAACGATCAACGAGATCGTCCTCCTGGTAAGAAATTATTCTAGTTTAAATTTCTACACATTTTTTTTTAAATATGTTTTTATTAATGATTACCATTTACTTTTTAGTTTTACAGGAAATTCCAAAGAGTAAGGGCCGATACTTCAGGTTAGGAAATATCAGCCGTACATTGAAGTTGTCATTCCACTCTCATAGCACTCCCGATGCCGACGCCATTGCCGCATATTTTAGAGAGAAGGATGAAGAAATTGAATCTCTGAAGGAAAATTAAGAGAAATTTGCAGAATCCATCACAGATATGTTGGCGACAATGCAGACGAAGATATATCGGCTTGAATGATGTGGCTTGAGGCCGACATCGGGATATATGTAATCGTATTTAAAAACTTTTCTTTTATATTTATGTTTTGTATAATATTTTAAATGTTATAATTTGAATTTAAATTTTAGTTTTAATTTAATTTGAATTTGAATTTTAAATGTTAAAATTATTTTATATCTAAATACTAATACTTATTATTATTAATTATATTATTTTATAGCGGTCGGTTTATCGCCGGTAATGATCTGTTGGTTTTGCGTCAGTACTAATCCGTCGGTTTTATGTCAGTACGTGTCCATCGGTTATCCATCGATATATGTTTGTCGGTTTTCCGTCAGTACATGTCCATCGGTACATGTCCGTCTATTTTCCGTTGCTACATGTCCATCGGTTTTCCGATGGTACATGTCTGTCGGTTTTCTGTTGGTACATGTTCGTCGTTTTCCGCCGGTCAGTAGCCAATGGTTGTACCGATAGAGTACCGACCACTTTTATCGACGAATAACCGACGGTTATACCGACCAAGGATTTCGTCGATACCCCGTCAGTTTTACTGCTAGTGCCGGATTTCGACCAATGGTTACCTTGTCCATTCAATTGGTTTCAAACCGTGTTCGAGTAAGGGCGACAATTTTCTTTTTTTATTTTACACACCCCAACGGAATAAAAAAGACTGCACAACTACTGACGGAAAATTGACGGAATAAGAAAAGACTGCGCAATAATTGATGATATATCGATGCGCTATCGGAAAATTACCGACAGACTACCGACGACTTGAGTGTAAGATTTAAAAATTAAAAATAACACTCTGAAATGAAATATAAAAATATTATAAACTTCTTTTACAAAGGGTCACAAATCATACGTCCATCATACAATGTTATACGATGAATTTCATAAACTTAATCAACTTTATCAAAATGTGTTTGTAAGAGTATATAACAGATAACAATAACATATATACATAACTGAATTGATTTCTGAATTTGTCGAACGTTTTTAGGAAAATTGAAATTATTTATTTTCAGCGTTCATGCATTGTATTATCCTTAAATATATTGCTTGTACCTAAAAATCACAAAACAGTTCAAACCCTAAACCTTAAACTTCAAATAAACCACAAACTGTCGATAATCCGTCAGAAATTACCAACGGATTACCGGCGAACTCCGTAAAACATATATATCAATAAATAGAATTACTTGTGTTTAATGCTCAAATGAGTTACATACACTATAAGAAAACATTCATATAGCAACAAAGTTTAGACTTTCGTCGCTAAAAAGTAATCGAGTTGCGACGAGTTTACGACGAATCTAAATTTTGTCGTAAACTCGTCGTTACTTAATGACGAATCTATTTTCTCGCTAAATCGTAGCACATAACGACGAATTAACGACGAAACTATGAAGTCGCTATATTTCGTCATTAATTCGTCGTGATATTGCGACGAATAAGCAACAAAGCTGTTTCGTAGTAATAAGCGACAAAGTAACCAAATTGTAACATATTTATTTTGGTAGATATGCACATTTTTAATAAAGTATACCGGTTTGTTACGAAGTGTGTATCCATTGTTATTTCGATCGTAAACCGTCGCTAAATCGTTGTCACCTTAATCCGTTGCTACATTTTTTGTTATTATTTTCTCTAATACGTTGCTAACTCGTAAAATTTCTATAAATTCTTCATACTTCAAAATGAACTTCACAACTCAAAACACCAAAAACTAAAAATCTCTCTAAAAAAAACTTTCTTTCCATAGAAATATCTATATACGAATTACGGAGTTGGGTGTATCGACGTAAGGATGCGGAAAGAGCACTGACGAAGGAGTTTCGAGATGGGCTTCAGATATTCATGTATGAAGCAGGTCAGACTTCGATAACTATAGAAAGCGGTAAGATGTTCTGTCCTTGTCCAAAGTGCATTAAACAAAAGTTTATTCTTGTTGAGACTGTTTGGCGTCACTTATTGAATAGAGAATTTATATTATTATATATGTTATATACACAGAGAAGGTTATAGTAGTGGATATGATGCATGTTAATCATGATCAATTCGGTTATCACGGAGAGCATAATTATCATGAGCATGATATGTTGCATGAAATGGTTATAAATGCATTTCATTAAACAATAAGTAATGATCATACTGATATTGAGGAACCCAACTCAGATGTCAAACGATTTTATGATATGCTAGACGCAACAAATCAACCACTCTACGATGGATGTAGAGAAGTGTTGTCCAAATTATCGTTGATAGCTAGGATGATGAACATTAAAACTGATCATAACTTAGCTGATGTTTGCATGGATGACTGGGCAGATATTTAAAGAATAATTAATGGAAAATAATTTGGCTACCGAAAGTTATTATGAGATTAAGAAAAGGCTTTATAGCCTTGGCCTGCCATCTGAGATGATTGATGTAGGTGTTGATAATTGCATGCTTTTTTGGAAAGACGATGGTAAGCTGCATTGTGTCATTTTGTGGAAAACCAAGATATAAGCCGCAAGAAAGTGGACATAACCCGATACCGTACCAAAGCATGTGGTACCTTCCTAACGGATAGGTTGCAACAAATGTTTCAATTTGAAAGAAAAACTTCTTCTATGAGATGACATACTGAGCATTCATAGACAGATGAGACGGTCACACATCCTTCAGAAGCAAAGGCTTGGAAACACTTTAAGACGGTACATCCCCAATTTTCCAGTCAGATTGTAAATGTATACCTTGGTCTTTGCACAGATGGATTTTGTCCATTTGGTATGTCTGGTAGATAATATTCTTTGTGGTCAGTAATATGACTTCTTACAACCTCACCCCAACTATGTGCAAGCAAAGATAAATTTTTTTTTTTGAGTATTTGTCCCAAGTCCTAAACATTCAAAGAGGTCGCTCGATGTATTTCTATAGCCCATGATACATGAGTTGAAGCACTTGTGGTCCACCGGTGTTCGAACGTATGACTTTTCGAGGAAAAAGAATATTGCAATGTGGACGATAAGCGACTTTCCCGCATATGGAATGTTATCAGGTTGGACTACTCACGGGAGACTAGCATGTCCATATTGCATGAATAGGAAAAAAGCACTTCAGTTGAAACATTGTCAGAAAACATGTTGGTCTGACTGTTACCGCCGGTTTGTACCAATCAACCATTTGTATAGGAGAAACAAGAAATTATTTAAGAAAAACAGAGTCGTCCGTTCTACAACGAAGTGACGTATCGAGTGACACAACGAGAGACGAAGCTATCATGGGAGCTGTCGCCGGGCAGTACTCCGATCCGCGAAGCTTGACAACCAAGGAGATCAATGTGATTTTCACCGAGGTAAAAGTTTGTTTCCTTTTACTTAGTTTAAATATTTCTCAAATTATTTCCGATATTACATATTTGTTATCATTTTAATTGATAGGTGGCTCCTAGGAAGAAGGGACGGATCGTAGGAATTGGATCCGTCCAGGATGTTCCGGTGGCTTACGAGGATGCGACCGTTTTATGGACTAAGCTTCATTCCGCACATACCGTCATCACGAAGTTGAAGACGAAGACGGCTGCATTAGAAGATAAGACTTCTGCTTACGAGGAGCGGATGCGAGCTCAGGAGAGCTTGTTTGAACTTCTAGCCAACAATAACCGTCAATTTGCACAGGATTTGGAGGAGATTAGGAGGAACCGAGCGGCGGCGGCAACTGCAGGACCAAGCCAGACGGGACCATCCCAGACGTATTCGTCCGCACCGGGACGTTCGTTCCAGAGACCAGAGACTTGACCGAGGCCGCAAAACTTTTTGGCCTTACCGATTTAGAGTTGCACGATTAGGATATTTTAATTATGGATTTTTATGTATTACAGTTTTTTTGGTTTGGCTTGTAAAATATTTTTCTAATATTAATATATTTTATTTTGTTTTGAATTATTATTAAATTTTATTTTAATTTTAGAATTTAAATACATAATTAGTATATATATATAATTTTAATTAATAATATATATTTATGATTCATTGTTAATTCGACGTAAAATTAAAGACGAAAAAACAGCGAATATATTTACGACGAAATAACGACGAAATTAGATAATAACGAATTAACGATGAATTAATGACGAAATAACGACGAATATCTTAACGACCGTTTAGCGATAAAATATATAAGGACAACCTAACGTTGAATCCTTTAATGACGAGTTAACGACTATTATTTGTTAGAAATATGTTTTGGTTTCCATCATTGGTTCGATGTTAATTCGTTGCTAACTTAGCTATGAATTAACGACATCATGCAATGATCCTATTTCGTCGTTGAAAAGTCATTAATTAAGCGACAAATTAATGATATAATATTAACGACAGATTACCGACGAATATGAACAGCCGCTAGATTGCGACGATTTAACGACGAATATAGATTAACGACTAACTATTAACGACGATTTGCATTCGTCGCAAATTCGATGGTAAGGCTTATGAGCGACGAAATAGCGACGGATCGGCCGTTGTTATAGGCATGTTTTCTTGTAGTGATAGAACAATGGTTACGTAGATTCTGAATCTTCAACTAACCCAGGTTCTAGTTTAGGAAGACTCCATTTTTTGTTTCTTTGAAACCGACAGATTTTTGTCGGTTTTGGTGATGTGTCTTGCATGCAACATCAGTTCAGTTTCCAAGTATGTATCGACGAAAATTATGTCCGGTATATCGTTGGTTCGCCGTCGGTTATTTGTACGCCAAATTTTCGAATATTTTGGCATTAACCGCCAATTTGTTTCGCGAAAATCATTAACTGATGGCGGACCGACGATTAATGACAAACCGACGATATACCGATGGAATTTCCGTCGGGTGTCTTTATCTGAAACTTTTCATCTTCTTCCTCATTTCACAAAGTCATCTCTCTCTCTCTCTATTCCATTGTTCTCTCCACCATCTCTCTTCAAATCCCTGGCGAGAACCCGCGATTTCGGTTATAATCGCCGTTTTCCAGCCTCCAATCTCCCCCTCTTCCTCTTTTAACATGTAAGTTTTCGAAAAACTTCGAAAGCTAATATATTCTTTTAGTTAGGTGTTAGATTAGATTTTAGTTTGGAATTTATAATGGTTAGTTAGGTGTTATATTAGTTTTAGGTTATAATTTGGATTGTTTATAAAACTTATAATTTCGAATTTAAAAAACGTTTTCTGTATTTTAATAAATATTTTTTATAAAATTTGTTGACTAACGTTTTATATATATTTTAGTAAATTAAAAATTTGAAAATATATTTTCAAAACGTTTTTCTATTTATATTAAAAAATGAAAGTTTTAAAACCTATTATTTCAAACGTTTAATATATATATAAATTAAATGGTTTCACTAATAATTTTAAAACGTTTTTATATATTATATAATTTATGGCTAAAATAATGATTTGAAAACGTTTTTATATACAGTTTGTAAAAACCTATGTTCTTAAAAAAATATTTTTCAAAGTATTTTATATTTATATATTTATTTTTCTTAAAAAATATTATATATATATATATATATTTATAAAGTTAAATACTTTTATAGTTTTAGGATAATTTTGTAAACATTTTGTTTTCATGATTATTTTTGACAATTATTTTTCTAATCAATTTTTCCGTAAGGCATTCATTCAACTGTTTCTGAGGCAGTCAGTCTACGCGGTTTACTCAGGCACTGGAGCTTGGTGCCGCTTCTTCTACACCACCGGCCGAGTCTCAGGTGCCCGAGACTCAGACCTCTCATATCTCTATTTCTGCAGAGATAGAGGAGGTGGTTTTACAACCCGAACGAGAGCGACTTACGGGACCGAGCCGCGGCCGCAGAGTTTACACGTAAATTGTTTTAGTTTTTAGTTAATTTTTTAAAGTTTTTCTATTATTGTATCATAAATTTAATTTTTTCTTTTTATGTTTGGATTGTGGAAGAGCGGAATCTCCAAATCCATCTTGCGTATGATGCATTCTCCTCAAGAAGTTGATCCCGTTTACTCCTCTATGCCGATAGACGATAAACAAAACAGGTTCCGACAATTCGCGGTATTTTTTTTTTTTTTTAATAAATAGTTAGCTTTTTATTATAAATGTATTATACCTTACTAACTTCTGTGTTTTTTAAAAACTGTAGAAAGAGTTTACGTGAGACATACACCTTACGCAAGAGGTGGAATGAGAGTTCCATGCCGTTGGTGCCTATCATTACAAAGGAACCATCAACGAATAGAAGCAGTGGTTGGTAACCAGCAATAGAGATACATGCCCTATCAACGATGTATGGTTCAGCCTTATAGCTCATTGGGAGAAACCTGCCACCGCTTCCACATCTTCAAAAAACTCAAAGAATCGGAGGAATGAGAGGGGGGTGTCGGGATTTCCATCAACAGCTCCAGAGCAATAAGCTTCCTACAACGGGAGTATGATATTGTAAGATTTATATTTATAATTTTTATAATTTTATGTTTTATATTTATGAGTTTATAGTATAATATATGTTTTCTAATTTGTAGACCGAAGCAGAAGGTCAGCCACCGGATTTTATGAGGATGATCGAGATCACCCACACCAACAAAGAAGACATAATTCAAGATCTGATTGCTCTTAGGGGTGGTCGAGGCGTCGAAAAAGAGAGTGACAAAAGAACTCCTAAGCCAGCAATCTGAGGAAGGAACGACGTCTTCAACTTTAAAGATCAACAAGATCGTCCTCCATGTAAGATATTATTTTAATTTTAATTTCTACACATTTTTTTAAAATATGTTTATATTAATGATTATTATTTACTTTTTCTCTTTATTTTTACAGGAAACTCCAAAGAGTAGGGGCTGATATTTCGGCTTAGGAAATATCAGCTGGAAGTTGAAGTCGTCATTCCACTCTCAAAGCACTCCCAACGCCGATGCTATTGCCGCATATTTTAGAGAGAAGGATGCAGAAATTGCATATCTGAAGGCAAATCAAGAGAAATTCGCAGAATCCGTCGCAAATATGTTGGTGACCATGCATATGAAGATAAATCAGCTTGAATCCCGTAGCTCGGGGCCGACATCGGGGCTGGCTTCGGGATCTACGTAACGTATTTAAAAACTTTTCTTTTATATTTATGTTTTGTATAATATTCTACATGGTTTAATTTGAATTTAAATTTTAGTTTTAATTTAATTTTAATTTTAATTTTAATTTTTAAATTTATTATATATATATAAAATAATAATAAATATTATTAATTATATTATTTTATAGCGGTCGGTTTATCGTCGGTAATGATTCGTCGGTTTAGCGTCAGTACTAATCCGTCGATTTTCCATCGGTACGTGTCGATGGTTTTCCTTCGGTACATGTCTGTCATTTTTCCGTCAGTACATGTCTGTTGGTTCTCCATCGGTACATGTCCGTCTGTTTTCGTCGGTACATGTCCATCGGTTTTCCGTTGGTACATGTTTGTCGGTTTTCTTTTGGTACATGTCTTTTGGTTTACCGTCGGTACATGTCTGTCGGTTTTTTGTTGATCAGTTTTTCGTCTATATACCGATGAAAAACCAATGGAATTTGAATTACAGATGAGCTAAAACCGACATACCAAATCCTCTGATTATCCGTCGGTAATGGTTCTTACCGACGGAAAACCACGAAAATCCGTCGGTTAGCGACTTGTCTTTTTGTAGTGTTGGTTTCGTTGTGGTTGTTACATGTTTAAGGTAGTAATATAACTAACTGTTTATAATAACATTTGATTTGGTTTTGATATAGACATATTGTTTTAGGCTTTGAATGGAGAAAGCAGATTAGGCGTTGCGGATCAAGCGGTTCAAATAGTTCTGGCGGAACAAGTGCGGATCAGGAGGATCAAGCGGTACAAGTGCGGATCAAGCGGATCAAACAGTTTAAAATAAAATTGAATGGGAAAAGCAGTTCATAACGAAATTGAAATAAATATAAATGTAATAAATATATTTATGGTTATAAATATGTATCTTATACATTAAATAAATTTAAATACAATAACGAATAAAAAATGAAAATCAAATATTTTGATTTGTCCATAAAAATTTGTATAAGGTATTTACAGTTTTCGGGTCGTGTTTGGTTCAGTTCTTTGCGGGTTTGGTTCGGATTCGGATACCCAAAATTACCAAAAAATGTTCAAAAAACTTGAAAATTATTCAAAAACTCCAAAATCCTGTAAAATTTTTATAACTGTTGAAAATTTTGGACTTAATACAAGAAAAGTATATCCAAACTACCTGAAAGTATCTGAAAGTACCCAAAAATATTCGTTCTTAAAAAAACCCGATAAAATAACTACTCAAACTATCTAAAAATACTCGAAAGTAGAAGAATTACTCAAAGTTATGTCAAAATTTATGTCAGAAGGCTGCATTACGGTGTGCATAAATGAAGAGTTAGAGAGGCTTTTAACAGTGGTAGGGGCTTACGCCAAGGGTGTTCTTTATCGCCACTTCTCTTTGTCATGGCAATAAACGTTTTATCTCACCGTCTTAATGCGGCTGCTCGTGAAGGGAAATTTGGATATCATGTCAAATGCAAACAAGTGCAGGTTACTTATCTGAGATTTGCGGATGATATGATTATATTCTCGGATGGCACTGCAAATTCACTCAAAGAAATTGCGGAGGTTCTCCACCAATTTGAACATGAATCCGGGCTGGCAATAAATCTGACTAAATCAGCACTTTATATGGCTGGATCAACAAACAGTGATCTTCAAGAGACTGCCACAGAGATGAGTATTCCTATTCAGCAATTACCGATCAGATATCTTGGGTTTCCTCTAACAACAAAGAGCATGAGGAAAGTAGATTATGAACCTATGATTGACAGGATTCGCTCCAGACTTCTTTCTTGGTCCGGTAAAACACTATTCTATTCAGGCCGCTTGCAATTAATTCAGTCCGTGATAACCAGTACTGTTAATTTCTGGTGTTCGGTATTCTGGCTTCCTTCACGATGTCTGGAAACTATAAAGCGTATGTGTGCCGCCTTCTTATGGTCAGGCTCCCCACACACTACTTTAAAATCCAGACTAGCATGGGATAAAGTTTGTACTCCAAATAATGAGGGGGGCTTGGGGATCAGAGACTCAAAAACTTCTCTAGAGTTTTCTCGCTTAAACTTATTTGGCGTTTGTTCGCAAACTCTGGTTCTATGTGGGTAGCTTGGATTCTCCCCAGAAAACACATCCTTATAATCTCGTACAAGCTCACTTAGTTCACTCGGAAAAGCCGGTTCTTGGTTAGCCAAGCTCACAAGAGCTTCTTTAAACACAAACAACAAAATAGGCTGATCGGAACATATATATTTCTTATCTTCATTAGCCTTTATAAAAGGATTATGTTGTTTGATTAACAAGGTTTCCTTGGGCTGGAGGTAGAGCTGATCCTCACATACTTATTGTGGTGTCATAGGGATGAGAGTGGTCTTTCTGCCTTTGAACATAAGAGTGTGCTTGTTGGTGAAGTCATCAAGAATCACTCTCCTAGAATTGGGCATTTTTACACATATCTGTGTACCCAACCCGGACCCGACCCGAAAGACCCACATGTACAGGTTCGGGTCCGGTCTTTCGGGTACCCGTTAGAACCTGTACATAATATACTATGTAATTGTTAGAACCTGTTAGTAACTTGTTATGAACCTGTTGGTAACCGACCCGATAAGATCCGATAGGACCTGATATGACACGTGTGATCCGATAGAACCTGAAAAAAATATGATAGAACCTGTAGTTTTCAGAATGGTACCTGTGAAATTTGGGTCTTTTTAGGTATGCCACTAACGGACCCGGACCGACCTCGACCCGAGAGTACCCGACCCAAATTCGACCCAAAAATATACAGGTTCTTAAATGGTCCTATATTTCTATACCCGTTGGACGCGCAACCTGCGAGGACCCGTCCCAGACCCGACTCGAAAACCCGAATGCCCGGGCCTACACTCTCCTATCAGATTATCATTGGCGGCCAAGAAGAATATGTCCAGCTTTCATAGGTAGCACATCACATAAGTCCTCATATTCATACTTTCCAATATAGAATGACACAACCACCTAGTTCTTGACTTTCATTTCTCCAACGTCATTAAGCCACTGAAGCTTATATGGCATATGATGCTTCTTTTCCTCCAAACCGAGATTCTTAACCATTGTTCCAATTACCGGCCGGAGATGTCCCAATATCCGGATACCGCAAATGATCCAGACGTCTCCGAGGTCAGGTCGGCCCATCCGTGATATCCGACTTTCCTCTTGGTCATAGCTTAAGGCTTGACAACCCATACTACGACCTTGAGTTGTGTTAGTTCGGACTAAACTCATATCATGGAACTGTGGAGTTAAAGAAAACAAGTTTTATTAATACTAAGTAGGATTTATTACAAAATGTTACCAAAAACATATAGTTTACGGTGCACCAAGCAAAAATCCTACATAGTACAAACTCCATGATCTTCACACTCACAACCCGAAACTACGCCAGCGGTCTAACGTCAAAACTTGCCCTCTAGCCCGTCTATGGCTTCCTGCGAGACAAAATTTGTTTAATGAGCAACCATATGGGTTACCCAGTGAGTCCAGGACCCTCTAACTTGAATTAGTGCTCAACCCGTCCCAATAGCCGAAGCAAAATGCATCAAGCAAACAAACGTCTCACAAGCATAAACAAGCAACAACAACATCACATATATACACAATGCAGAAGCATATAATAACAATAAACATGAAACCTATCATGAATACAGCCCATCAAACTAAAACTCTTTGCATAATACGATCCCTATCGTGAATGCCAAACACACATCTAGACTCCCTAGACTCATCTCAACTCAACACATGCGAAGGCCTCCTTGTGCACCGGATACTCCCCCCTACGTGACTACTCGCGCCTTAATCACCACAAAAGATCATAAGCCGAGTATCACAACCCAACACACGATGCTCAGCCAAGGGAACAACCCAAGTACCGTCCAAGCTTCACCCCCGTTATTGGGACCTATCCCTCGGTTTTGTGTAGACACACTATGCTCGGCCAAGGGAGCGACCCAAGTACCGTCCGAGCTACTCAGCCAAGGGAGCTACCCAAGTACCGTCCGAGTACTTTGTTACCTTCACCCTACGTAACAGCCACAATGGGAGCACCGAATACACTAACTCTAGAACACTCACACAAGTTCTAGAATGCAACAACTAGGAGTCACACACCTGTCCTAGCCCAACTAGAGCAACACAACACATGCTATAACAAAACAATCAACCGGTCCATGGTGTCCCTTGTTACCACACACGGCCACATGCATATCACAAAATGCATCTCATACACATTACGGTGTAGGTCATGCAAAGGATCCGAAAATCATGGAAACCACTACAACTGTCTCAAAAATGGAAGGGAGACTTACGTGGATCAAAGATCTCACGAAGCTACCACATCCTCACCCATACGGGAAAACATCTCGTCTTATCTCAACAACCAATTTCGAGAGGATCTCAATCCATCCTCTTACTTATCACAACATCATGCATGCCACAACAATCTCAAAGATTCAAAACTTAATCAAAGAGAAGCATGCATAAATCAACTCGTCTCCTTAATACATGCATGCAATCATATCTCGATGAATCTAACTCATATTCAAAGAGAAACATGCATCACCATACCAAATCAACACAATGATCATGCATGCAACAACTCTAAATGAAACTACCACCTAGAATCAAAGAGATTAACAAGCTTAACCATAACAAGCAAGCGTGCAACGATCAACACAACAATCACATATTAAACCTCAACAAAATGCAGGTATACAACACAAAAATGTGTTTAAGGATAAATACTCTGAGTATTTCAATCCTTAAGACACGACCTGCACAAATCCGTTAGTCCTAGCTACCGAGACTCACCCGTTTCGCAGCCCGTTCCTTATCTCTGAGACTCTCCCCGCTAGATTGACATCCCAAGGCTTAACTCGAACGCCCTGTCCCGTTCGCCCGCTCCTTCCCGCACTAAACCACTCATTTTCTACACTTTCTCTCTCTACCCTCACGGTTTCTCTCTCTAGAAATGGGCTCATATCTGAAAAGTGGAAAATGGTGTATGGGAAGCTTGGCATTTATAGATGGTCTGAGATTGCATGTATGTGACAAATGACATGAGAAAATGACATTTAGCAGCCATGTGGTCGCTGGTCCATGCACTGGTCCAAGTGGTGGTCCGACCAGCATGCACTGCGACAACTGGACCATCCTCGACCATCGACCACCGACCAGACTCGACCAGCCTTGACCAACCTCGACCACCACTCGACCACCCGTGAACCAACCTTGACCCTCTACAAATCTACTCGTCCCATTTCAATTATGCTTCGACCGAATCTCTTAAAATGTCCTTGTCAGATATCCCTGCAAGTTGCAGATTAATTTGACAACTTTGAATTTTTGGTCGTTTTTTTGTTTGTTCCCTCTCGGCCGGTCGTATTCTTTGTGCGGCTGTTCTACTCCTTCGGGAGGGTTATTACATTCTCCCCCACTTAATAGAATTCGTCCCCGAATTCTAACACTTGAAGATACCACCATACTCCGGCAGAGCTAATACAATCGTCTTTACTACTCCGTTCTTCACATCTTATCTTCTTACCGTTTCCGATTCTCGTTACTGCATCTTGTATCCATTATTTCAGATCATTTCCTTCATTGGGCTTCTTTCCGACTCAACCCTTCTAGTTCTTCTTTCATTGGTAAAGACTCCTCGGTCTTTCCTTTGTTTCACTATCGCTTCCTTCTTTAACATCATCGTTATCTCACTCCTTTGTTCCATCAACCTTCCTTCACACTTGTATCGTTTCCTCTTTAGCCTTGGTCCTCACACAAATGCCTCTACTCTTGACTGCGGCTTCCTTCCTTTTCTCAGTTGTGATCTTCTGCACCCAACTATCCTCACATGTGCTCGGGGTACTATGTCCTTTGCAAATGAGTACAAAATCACTACTTCTCTGCTCTTCAAGCCTTTATTTCTTGGTCTCCACCATATTCTCCCAATATCTCTTGCTTTGGATTCATAATGCCACCATCTTAACCGATCTTGATCCATCCTTTCCTGGTTCAGGATTTCCTTCTCCCATATGCATCTGTTGCACCTTCGTTAGCTTCTCATAGATAGTGATTCTCCTAATCACTTCTCCATCTGGTCCATCTTCCTTGGTGATCCTTTTTGTTGTCCTGAACTTTCTCCCATTCACATTCACGTCCATGTAATGTCTTCATGGACATTCCCTCTCTTCAAATCAAGCTTCTTTGATGTATTTCCTTTGCGTAACTTCTGCTTCCCATCACTTAGAACTTCTCGACTTCTTCTCTTCTTGTTGCACACTCTCGTTCCTTGTCTTTATATAACTTCTCTTAATCCTAACCTGTCTACCACGTCTTTCTTCAGATCAAAACTATCAATTTTCCTTTCCCATTCGATGATCTTTGAACCGTAGATTCTTGTCCACTTCTTCCTTTCTTTGATCCATCTTCGGTTACACCACCCTCTGACCATTAGACCACCATCTAACTACACCATTTGTATCTTGGTATTGGCTCTTGAGATACCAACCAAAGGATCTCCTTTCCTTTTTGTCTCCGCTAAGAACTTCCCTTCATACCACTTGCCTTGTTGGACATGGCTTAGATGATTGCCTCGTCTGATCCTCCCATGAAGTCCACCTGACTTCAATAAGTTCCTCCTCCGTTCTGATCCCTGTAAAAACTTCTCCTAAGTTTTTCTTTAACCGTTCATAACCATGAGTTCAAACCGCCTTGGTGTGAACTCCTCTCGTAAGCCCCATTGCTTGTTCTGACCATCTTCATTACCATTGCCCTTCTTTATTGAGAAGAACACCATTTCTCCTTCCTCACAACTTTTGAAGGAACTTGGAGCCAATTCTACCAGATTCAGAATTGCTGCCAGGTTCTAGATAGCCTAGGATCTAGGGTCTAGTTAATTGAATCAAGGATCTGATCTCTGTTTACCTGGAGATTGGCAGCGGAAGATGGTCAGATAAACGAGATCTCTGGAGAGCCTAAGATGATGCGCCTCTACTTCAGTCCACACGCACACAAGCTGGAATCCGCCGGGATGCTAGGACCGGGGCTCGGATCTCCTGGGAACTGAGTTCTTCGAGGTTTCTGTGTTTTCTCTCTGAGAAAACACTGTCTGGACGGCGCTCGTCTTCTTAGGTCGAATCTACAAATCCATTTATATATCGACCTCGACATAAACTGAAACATCAGTTTTGGTTTCGGCCTTGTGTCGACCGACACACTTAGTGGTGTCGATCGACACACATCTTGTGTCGACCGACGCACCCAATGGTGTCGATCGACACACCTCATTAAACCTCATATTCGATGTGTATCCAATACACATCGACCAGACCATATGCCAATGATCAATCCCATACGAACTATGTCCAACTTGCTTAGGTGTGTGACCCTGTAGGTTCACACGATACTGGAAATGAGTTACAACTCATTTGTCATAAGCGGTTTCTAGCAAAACATTATGACTACCCAGTATCACATGAATTGTCCGATCTCGACAATACAACTATATCTAGAGTGAGTACAATGTGATTTCAGGACATAATCCCAACAATCTCCCACTTGTACTGGAATCACCTATTCCTACAATCCCTTCGTCTCTATATCTCGATATGGCATAAGGCAAGAGACTGTGTCATCCTTATTATAGCCAACATCATGTTCATCGAACTCCTGATCAATACTGATATAACAAACGACTGACAATCACCTCGTTTGAGCACGGCCATGCATTTTCTCAGTATCAAATCTTCGATGGGCCCTGAGATATTTATCTCCCGTTACTTGGGAGGGACAAATCCCATCTTGTTCCATCCCTGTTTCTACACATACTTCATGATACGCATAAGCAATGCCGTTATAGCCGCCAGTTACGGAACGACGTTTGACAAGGTCAAAACGCACCAATTCATATGCTAGAAAGCATGATGAACTCAGGTCTAAGGACTATACTCTATAGTCGTAATGAGAACCTCCCATGACACTGATATAACTATCCTGTGGAGTTCTCATTAGCGGGTCATGTCCGATCATATGTTCACCAACACATATCTATGTGACTGACTGTGATAATCATATCATTGACTCCATGAAACTTAGTCCAACAGTCACCTCACATACCAGTCTCGCGCGGTTATTGGTGCCCCACTTCAATAACCTCGACTAGGGACAATCATAATTTATGTCATCTTTTACTTATAGGGTTTCATGATCAAGTCCTCAATTTGATGACCTATATGATGACCATAAAGTACTTTGGGACTATTACTTAATTATCCAATAATTAAATAATACCGATGTCAGTTTGACTTATATAAACACTACCATAGCATGTCTATGTAAAGATTACAACATAACTAGAATTACTCCCACTAGAATCAAGATCATCTCATCAGATATCTTATACCTACAACAACAGAATGAATTTCGTGCTTAGGTTGTGGGAGAGTCTGCGGTGTTATTGCTTGAAATAATTCCAACAAACCACACCGCCATTCAGACAAAAGCACTATTCTACGGTCCACTGCTTGGAGCCTTTCCAACAGATAGCACCACTATTCAGACAAAGAGACATAACCAGGTGGGAACTGGGAATCGTCTTTGTCCGTCTAACTACTTTCAACTGGTTCGTCACTTCCTCAGTTCACCACGAAACTATCCTTAGAGTTCCTCAAACACTTGGGATATTTCTGGTAACCGCTCAGTGACTATTACCGGAACATTTTGGTATTTTCTCTTCATGCTTTATGCGTAAGCTGCATCTAGACGAGCGCAAAATATGGCATTCATGATAGATTCTGTTGCAGCAGCATTAGCAATCACACTCATTAATAATAGCTCAGCTAGTGTTCAAAAACACATCATCTTGCTAATATAGTCACTAGCTCAGCCAGTGTCCAAGACACTGCATCTCGCTTAGATTATCGCCATAAGACCTTTGGTATGAAGCCATTCTTGGAATTAAGCACATAAGAACTGTCCAATACCTTATCAACATAATGATTTTGACATGATCCAATTGGCCCTTTTGATCCATTCCAATGGATCCTTATTCCAAGAACTTTTTACGGCCTTCTCCCATGTCCATCAGTAGACTTGACTTCCGACCCAAATCTTGATAAGACTTTAGCGTCGGAACGTTGTTTATGAGATTAAGTATGTTATCTACATACAGTGTGAGAATTGCAATTACGCTCCCACTAGTCTTCTTGTAACCACATGGTTTCTTTTCTTTCTGATCAAGTCAAAACTTTTGACCACATTATCAGAATGTTGATTCCAACTCCAAGATGTTTGCTTCAATCCAGAAATGGATCGGTGAAGCTAACATGCATGCCCAACCAATTTTCGGAGTTGGGGCTCACCATCGCTTCTTTGAATTTCGCATGCTCGTCACTTTTCAATGATCAACAGATCACGACAATCGGCTACGAGAAATCACTCTCGAGTTAGTGACGGATCCTTTCGGATCTGCGATTTTCAGGCTCCACAGGTGTAGGTCCTACATCACTGTGTAGACCTCACCGCTGCTCCCTCAATAGGTTGAGCAGTCTCCTGTGTTTATCGAATTTCTTCGATGTGTACTTTTACTCCCACTGTTCCTTTTGGAAAGTACGATCTTTCTCAAAAGACACAGTTCCGGATAACAAAAGTACTAAGCCTTGGTTTCCCTAGGACAACCAGCGAGGTAGAACTTATCAGATTTGGGTTCAAGTTTGTTTGTTGACTACTGTCTTACACAAACCTTGCAATCCCAATTAATCAGAAAAACAAATCTGGAAATCACCCAGTCCACATCCAATGTGGTGTTTTTCACTGATTCTGATAGAAACTTATTTAGCGTAAACATAGACATTTTAGAACGTATTCTTAAATGATTATGGAAGATTCCTGTGACTCATCATCAATCGGAGCATATCTAATAAGATCCGATTCATTCTGTTAGATGATCACCCAATTATTGACTCAAGTATTTTCCTCCGCGATTCAATCGAGGATCTCAATACTTCTGTCAAAACGGTTCTACACTTCATTTTGGAACTCCTCAAGGGATTCCTGCTCGTGTCTCATCAAATGAACACAGCCATACTTATTGATGCCATCAATAAGGTAATGAAGTACAAAAGATTTCCTTTGGCACTAATGCTCGTTGGGCCGCATACATCAGTATGTGTAAGGCCCAATAAGCCTCTGGCTCGTTGTCTTTTAGTTCTGCTAAAAAGGCCTTAGTCATTTGGTCCAGTGAGCAGAATTCATACCTCATATGATTAATAATCAAATGAGCCCAAAACTATGGAACTTCTGAATCCGCTTCACTCTATGTGGTCAAAACGACTATGCCAAGGAAAAGTCGAGTTCGAGTCATCAGACTTAAACCTTTAGTATTTGTGTTATATTCAAACTTACGCTGGTTTAAGATATAAAACCCATTCCAAACGGGGTGCTACCATATGATATTTCATTAAGATCTAAAGAACAAAACTTGTCTTTTTATCAAAATGAAAAACATCCAAATTCTTTACAAGAAGATGAAAGACATTTCTGCACAAGGCAGATACATAGTAGCAATTACTTAATCTCTAAAACCAAGTATGAAAGGCTCCTACAAGTAGAGAATCTCTACGGCTCATGCAGCAACTATTGATTCATACCAGACACGCAGTTCCACTTGTCCTTTCTTCAACGTTCTACTGTCGCTTAGGTCCTGCATATTTCAAAAATATCAGTACCATAACTAGTATCCAATACTTATGTAGAACTTGAATTAATAACACAATACCTGAGGAAGAAGTACTATACATCTCCTTCATCTCTTGTGAATCTTCCAAGAATTTAATGCAATATCTCTTCCAATGCCCTGACTCATCGCAGTAGAAGCATTTTCTAACACCAGATGGGCCTGACTTGGGCTTATAAGATGACACAGGCTTATCCTGATTCCAAATCTGGACGGCCATGCCTTCACCCTTGTCTTTACAAGATTTCTCAAATCTTTTACCCTTTTTGATGTTTTGCTCTGCTGTCTTGAGCATGTCATGCAGCTCAGTCAACGTCTTCGTCAAGCCTTTCTTGATATAGTTCTTAATGAACTTATCATAGCTTGACGGCAGTGACTGCAGAATGATGTCAGTGGCCAACTCTAAGCTGACAGGACATTCCAGTTTCCCCAGGTTATCAATGTAACCCATCAGTTTAATGACATGAGGACTCACTGAAGCATCCTCTGGTAGTTTGCACCCAGTGAGAGACTTCACCATCTGGAATCTCTCAACTCGTGCCAGATCCTGAAACTTCAGTTTCAGGCTGGTGATCATCTCTATTGGCGACTCCACGTTCTCGTATTGACTTTTCAAGTCCGAGTTCATGGTAGCCAATATCAGACCACGCACATCTACCACATCAATATAATGCTTATTCCAAGCATTATATACTGCATGCGAGCGATTGGTCCCAAGCCTTTCTGGAAGAGCTTTCTCAAGGACATAGTCCTTTCTCTCCTGCTTGAGAACGAATCTCAGATTCCGATACCAATCCAGGAAGTTGGATCCATTTAACTTGTCCTTCTCAAGGACGGATCGCAACGAGAAAGTAGTCATAGACATAAGCTGAAATCCAAGAAAAACAAAGATTTAGTTATGTATATGATGAGAAATCTTATCTAATAAGAAAACTCGCATTATATTCAAACAATGTTTCCTCAATGAATATAATGATCCAAGACCCATACTTCACCAAAATCTGAGTGGACGACTCGCCATCACCCAAACTTTAGTTATCTAGGTAAGCAAATCATTGCTAATTGTACCCAGTCCAACTCTTGGTCGCAGATAAGACAATCCATGTCTCATTCACTCTGATGTCTCTGGACCCAGAACTTCTGATAGCCCAGTCAAGTAAACCAATCTCTTCAGTCTTGTGATCACTGACAGTCGCACTGCAAGTCTGTCAATGACCACCTGCCTCACTCATGTTGCAGTGGATACCAAGGACTCCAAGACTATCCAACAAACGACACGAGTCTTGACAGTAGACAAGATTTGGGCAAGACATCAAGGTTACTTGATATTTAGTTTGAGGAAACTAAACCCAAAAGTTTAGCAGATCAATCTCTTAGGTCATGTAATTGTTGATGTTTAGCACTGCAAATCCATCAATATAACTACCTCCCTTACTCACGTAATTGTGGACACCAAGCTCTTGGCTAGACCATCACACAACGAAATGAGTCTTGACAGTTGACCATATTGAAGCTAAGCTTTGATCAAGGTTTAGGTCGAGTTTGGTTTCTGCAAATTCAAGGTTCAATAACCAGAATTTCGAGTACTGTATCGATCGACGCAGACTATGTCTGTCGATCGACACCACCAAACAAAACCGGACTTCAATAACCGGTTAATCCAATTAACCCGGTTCATCAAACCAGTCATGTCGATCGACACAACCCGTGTGTGACGGTCGACATAGACCTTAACCGAAGACAGTTTTGATAACCGGTTCAATTCAATTGAACCGACTTATCAGATCAAACTGATCTTAACCATTCAAATCGGTTTATTCTAATTGCGATAACTGGTTCAATCCAATTGAATCAATTCATCCAATTTTAAACCGTTTTAACCAGTTTCAACTAATTGCGATAACCGGTCCAATTCAATTGAACCGTATTATCCAATCAAACTGATTTTAACCCATCGGTTCATGCTAATTGAGATAATCAGTTCAATCCAATTGAACCAATTCATCCAATTTAAACCGATCTATTTGGACTTAACCAGGCATGATAACCGGTCCAATCCAATTGAACCGATTAACCATTTGCTAGGTCTGTGTCGACCGACACTCGACCGAATCTGCTCTGTGTCGACCGACACTCAACCTGTGTCGATCGACACAGAAGGCTTTCGTTTTTTCTTCGCGAAAAACCCTAGCCGCCGAATCTGTCGTTTTCGCTGTTCTGTGTCGACCGACACACCTAGTGTGTCGATCGACACTGTGCGAAAACACAGACTCGATCTTGATCGAAATCGATCTGACCTGTTCTAACCAAACAACCTAGTTTGCGAATCTAAATCATCAAATTCAATAAACAGGTCTGATTCAATGATAAAACCCTAAGGCTCTGATACCACTGAAGGAACTTGGAGCCAATTCTACCAGATTCAGAATTGCTGTTAGGTTTCAGATAGCCCAGGATCTAGGGTCTAGTTAATTGAATCAAGGATCTGATCTCTGTTTACCTGGAGATTGGCAGCGGAAGATGGTCAGATAAACGAGATCTCTGGAGCGCCTCAGATGCTGCGCCTCTACTTCAGTCCACACGCACACAAGCTGGAATCCGCCGGGATGCTAGTACCGGGGCTCGGATCTCCTGGGAACTGAGTTCTTCGAGGTTTCTGTGTTTTCTCTCTGAGAAAACACTATCTGGGCGGCGCTCGTCTTCTTAGGTCGAATCTACAAATCCATTTATATATCGACCTCGACATAAACCGAAACATCAGTTTCGGTTTCGGCCTTGTGTCGACCGACACACTTAGTGGTGTCGATCGACACACATCTTGTGTCGACCGACGCACCCAATGGGGTCGATCGACACACCTCATTAAACCTCATATTCGATGTGTATCCAATACACATCAACCAGACCATATGCCAATGATCAATCCCATACGAACTATGTCCAACTTGCTTAGGTGTGTGACCCTGTATGTTCACACGATACTGGAAATGAGTTACAACTCATTTGTCATAAGCGGTTTCTAGCAAAACATTATGACTACCTAGTATCACATGAATTGTCCGATCTCGACAATACAACTATCTCTAGAGTGAGTACAATGTGATTTCAGGACATAATCCCAACAACTTTCTCTTGGCTCTTCTCTTTCTTACTTCTTCCATACTATAATGACCCATCACTTTTCCCAAAAGTGAATAATAAAGTCTCGGTCCACGACATTCTCTTCTCGATACTCTTCATGGTCTTGATCTTTTACTCACTCGTTTTATGCCAACATATCCTATTGATCCATGGCTTTCACAAACTGTCTCAGACTGATATCCCTGACCTATCATCTCCACAAAACCGTTTCTGGCCGATCTCCCCAAATATGATATGTTGCTTTCACAAAATCGATGCTGGACGATCCCTCTGATCTTCCCCTTCTCTCCACACCAACACGACCCATCTACAAGCCTTGCCACCAACCGGTTTAAGGTTTACTTGGGTTTTGGTTTGGGTAGCTGGTTTTCCTAAGACCTTACCACCCTACAATTCTAAGGTTTTCAAAAAATCTATCCGAGAAACCGAAGGATTCTCACACCAAACACTACAAGAAATGTGGGTATTAATAGCGGCTGATAAATGCTATGTTTCACCTTCCATAGCGTTTCCTAAAACGTTCTGACAGCGCCCGTCATTGTAGGTCAGACACTTTAGATAGCGGACTGGACGTATGTTATAGTTAATTAAACGACGATAGCATTCATCTCTTCGCAATTGTTAATCTCTATAATAGCGTGTTATAATTTTTATTAAAATCATGGATTTTTAGTATATTAACCCCCCAACTAAGTTTGATTCGGATAAAACCCCCCAAATTTGTTTTTCAAATATAAATCCCCTCATCTTTAGTTCTCTTAACAAATCAAACCCTCCGTCTACTTTGGCGTTAAATTTTTTAAAACAAACGTTAGTTAAAACGATGTGTTTAACTGGAGAAGAAAAACGACAAGTAAGTGTCGTCTTCCTTTATTCAGACACGAAAAATCCCCAAATTGGAATCTAGGGTTCATGCGACTTGAAGACTCGGATTTGTCAGGTACTATATCGGATTCTTCACACTGTTTTGTTCGATTTGATCATGGTTCAAAGCGAATTTAGAGACTAAAGTTTCCTGTTCTTTAGTTTGCTTCGTATTTTTGTTCGATTCTTTATGCGATTAGAGACTAAAGTTTCCTGTTCGATTTGCTTCTTTAGTTTGCTTCACAACGAATTTAGAGACTAAATGTACTATATATCGAATTCTTCATGCGATTTTGATCTTGGGTTTTCACAAATGTTGCTTTGTATGTCTTGTTCTATGTATCAATTAATTGTGTTTGTGTGTATCGAATTTAAGATGGAGTTAGGTCAAGGAATACCAAGGAAATGTCATTGTGGATCAACAACAATTCTGTTGACATCTAAAACACAAGAAAACCCAGGCCGCAGGTTCTATCGTTGTGGAGCAATTTCAGGACCAAATCATGTCTTCAAGTGGGTCGACGAAGCATTGCTGGAAGAATTTGAGGTTCTGTCGAGTAAGCAATCGGTGATAGAGAAAGAGTTGATCGAGATGAAGGAAGAGATGAAGCAAGACACACTTGATTTGAAAAAGGACATAAGTGAGCTCATTGCGGTTATTGAGAGCATTATAGTTAAGTTCTAGGTTTGAATTGGTTTTTGGATTGATGTATTCTGGATTTTAAATGCTTTGGTGTTGTGTGGATTCTGAATGCTTTGATAATGGCATGAATTTTCTACTTTTCTTAGCTTCAAATGGTAACATGAACAATGTTGCAGAGATAATATCCGGATGTATAAGTCACCAAACATCAAAAAAAATGGTGTTCAAAACCGATACACAAGTCACTGAGTACATAGAAAAAGTGAAAACAATCCTAACATAACCGAAAGGATAATAAACATCATAGTCAAACAGAGTAACATCACAACCGTAACAGAACACATCATTGCACAAAAAAAAAACTAATAACTACACATGAAGTCTTGTTCAATTGATTGTCTTTTGTTTCTTTGAAGGCCTTCCTGGTGGCAGATTATCTGGCTTAGGCACTGGATCCCGCTTACACTTGCGCTTGTTGTGTCCAGTTTACCTGCAGTTGCTACAAGTCTACAAATGAAAAGATTTTGATTACTTAGACAAGTTCATTCCCAAGCGAAGAAGCAATATCAAACTTACAATCACAGCTTTTTCATGGTACGAAGCAAATTCCGAAGGCTGTTTGGGTGGCTTAGGCGGATTAATAGGCTCTGCCTTGCATGTTCGTCTATTATGTCCCGTTTGTCCGCAGTTGGAACATTTCTGCAAAACCAAAAACGCATCACACATAAGAAGTTAACATCCAATACTTTAGAACAACATAATGAAAACACCTGAAAAATACATTACCATTGTAATCTTCTCTGCAGGATTTTCTGTTTGATCACTTTGATTATCAGCTTGCTGAGGAACTCTAACATCACTAGTATCACGAGGTGTGCCTTCACTTGGATCACGAATCCTGTCCTTATTTTTTGGTCTTCCGGGCATGATTTTATCTGGCGGAGGCATAACAACGACATCGCTATGTGTCTCCCATAACTCCATACCATTCACCGGGTTAAGAAGTGAGCTGTAGCAGAGCTTCCATTTCTCAACAGAATACCAGTCGGAAACCACAGTTTCTGGTAGCCTTGTGTCTCTATATTCATCCCACATTGCAGACATGATATGACAACAAGGTATTCCACTGACATCGTATGCCCGACATGTACAAGATATAGATTCGCGAACACTAACGACATACTTGTTTTTACCATGATCCACCTCGTACATACCTCTACCATTGGAGTATGCATGACACCACTTCAGACTAGCTTTTCTCTTCTCTATAATAGCCAACACCTTTGGTGTGATTAGACCTTTAGCACTCTCTATCTCCTTGAGCTTTAACAGGTTGCTGGACATAACATGCCTCCTAATGTCCTCAAGCAATGCAATCACCGGTTTGCGCCGAGCTTCTTTCAAGATAGCATTGTAAGACTCACTTATATTGTTTTTAACAGCTGGTGACTTTATTATGTCACTGAAAAATGCTCTGCATAAAAGAAAATATGTCATACAATATGCGACGCTTAAAAAAGAACTAGTGCCCAAGCGATGATATACATAGAGTTATTAGCATCTCTTCCTACAGCAGTCAACAGTTGCCCTTTCATGCGACCTTTCAAAAACGTCCCATCTAAATGAATTATTCGTCTGCAACCACTCTTCCAACCAATTTTCTGAGAATGAAAGCAAGTGTAGAACTTCTCAAACACTTTGTCAATCGTACCTAAGATCACAGTTGAACCAAGATTAGTCCTCCTAAGCTCTTCGACATAGTCATACATCCTTGTAAACTGCTCAGCATACTCATCGCTAATAATGTGCATCATGATTTGTCTCGCACTCTGACATTTAGTCTTGGTAACCCGAAGACCTTTAAGAGACAATCTCTGCATTATTTGATCGGCACTTAGTTTCGGATTCGTCCTAAACTCATTGAGGAAATCGGCAGCAATCTTTGGTGCACTGCAGAGCTTCACAACGCCTGTAGGGTAACAAGTGTGGTGCGAATGGTATGATCTCACCACCATATTCTCTGACCTGCTATTTATTGACGCATAAATCCTCCATTCACAATTATCCACACACACGGCTGCTACTTTCTTCCTTTCAGATTTTTGGAAACGAATGTTCCACTTTTCTTTTACGGCATACTTCTCCACTGTCTCTCTAAACTTCTCTCTAGTAGCAAATGCTTGGCCTACATGAAATTCGATTTGAGCTCCGTCATCGTCTGAATCGTCATCGTCAACATAATCATCTTCATAGAAGTTGGTCTTCTCACCGTCACTCTCTGGTTCCTCTTCTTCATCATCCCTTTCAATAAGAACATCATCCAAGTATGGGTCATCAGCTCTTACCACATATATATTCATGTTTTCAAGCTCCGTTGAGTGAGTGACCATTTCCAGAACATCTCTGTCGCAACTAATATCTCTTCTATTCCGACTCCCAGCAAAAGGAAAATAGGAGAACTTGGTCATATTCTCCGGAAATCCACCGCTCGACACCATCTCTGTGAACATAGCTAAACAAGGCGTGTCAAAATCAATCCTACAGCATCGTGTAGAACCACCATTGTAAGACCCATCTGCTGCCCAGTATCCTCCAACATGCAAGCGAATAAATATTGTTCTACAATCAACACATACCAAGCCAATAACTATTAGTGAGCAATAAGAACACTATTTCACAACATAACTAAAATCGAAATGGAAGTCTAAAAATCCTTACTTGGACATGCTCAAAGCTAATGTCAAACGCCAAACGCCAATTTTAATTCGATTTTGCAAATACCAGAAACACAGCTTCACACTTCTGCTATACTTCTTCTTCTACGAAATTCTAAATCGCTTTCGAAAAGAAACTCTCAATAATACTCTCCTTTACTTTCTCAAATGCTGATTCGACTTCGTATCTCAAACCCCCAACTTTTTTTGTTTAGGGTTCTTCATTTTTCGGATGTTGAATTGGGGATTTTTAGTCTGTTCGTCGAGTGATCCTGAGGTTAAAGGAGATAGAGTAAACACCGTGTTGTTCTTTTTAGAAAGCATGTCGTTTCCAGTAAAAAATCACGTCGTTTTTGTTAAATTAATTAACCGCTGCGTTTAACTTAACGACAAAGATTAAATTTTAAACGTGATTAAGACGGAGGGTTTGATTTGTTAAGAGAACTAAAGATGAGGGGATTTATATCTGAAAAACAAATTTGGGGGGTTTTATCCGAATCAAACTTAGTTGGGGGGTTAATATACTAAAAATCCTAAAATCATTAATAATAACATTTTTTATAAAGATAGCAAATTATTTGTGTTATTAATTATTTTTTAATTACCCGAAAATTAATCAAAATAAATTACAAAATTATATTCTTTTTTTTAATTTGAATATATTTCTGGAATATTTGTTATAAAATCATAAATATAATGAATTAAATTAACTAAAAGTGAATATTGGATACTAATTACAATTTGTTAAACCAGACCAAAGCAAAAACCAAATCTAAAAATCCTAATCTGATTTAAACAGAATACCGGTTCAATCAAACCAAAAAAAAAACCTAATCTAGTTTAGTGTCTCTGAACATGAGTGAGCCGTCATCATCTGCACCACAACCTGCGTGTTCTCCTTCCACCATAACCATCTACGCCGTCATATTCTTTTGCAACCACCACCTCCACCGTCGAGTTCTTCTTCCACCACAACCTCCGCCATCTTGTTTCCCGGCGAGCCAATGAAGAAACCCGCGACTATGACCTCCTCAATCCCAGCTTCCTGAACCAGCCAAAATCCCACAAAACATGTTAAGATCTTATCATGAATCGACGCTGTTGCTCTACAGACAATCGCCGCCGTTGCTTTACAGACAATCGCCGTTGTTGCTCTACAGACAGCCGCCGTCTCTGCATCTCCGAACCGGCATCTTCATCTCTCTAACTGAATCTCCGGCGACGAGAAGCATGACCCGAAGCCGCCGCGTCAACCCGTATCGAGACCCGAAGCCGCGTCCTCATCCCTCATCATTTTCCGGCGATTCATCTCTGCATCTCCGAATCGGCATCTTCGTCTCTTTCTCGATCCAATGACTCTCTGCTCTATCACGAGTCGATGAAATCGTGAGGAGAGAAGAAGAGTCGATATGCTTATGCCGCCGTCGGGATCTACTTCTGCCGTCGTAGCCACGTGGAGGAGAAGCTTCTAGATTGGTCTTGGTCTTGGTCTTCGTTCTTCTTCCCCATCGTTTAATTTTCAGATACAAAAAAACGAAGAGGAAAGGTTACGGCGTGAGTTTGTGAAAGAAAGAATAAAAATTAGGTTAAGGTTAGAGTTCAGATCCAACGACTGTAACTTAATCTGAGATAGAGATCCAAGGGTGTACAGACTGATCTGTGAGTTTGTTAAAAAAAAATCTGAGCCATTAAATTTTTTAATCAATGGTCTAGATGTTGATCCACATGACAAACTCTTAGCCAATAAAATATTTTAGATATAATTAATATATAATAATCAAAACAAATGATTTTAAAATAATAAAAATGGTTAAATAATTATTTTTAAAAATGTTAAATTTAAAAGTGAAAGAAATATAAATTTAAAATTGTAAAATTTTATAAATCATTTTATTAGTTAGAGTTTTTTTTATACTTTAGAGTTTTAGGGTTTGTTTAGGGTTTAGGGTTTGAGTATATATTTGAAAAATATGATTTTTTTTTATAAATATTGAATCTTAGTTCGAAAATTTAATTTTTGTGACTAAAAGTTTAAAGTGTAAAGTTAAAGTTAAGCATTTAGGGTTTAATTATAAGTATATATCATATAATGAAGCATTTAGGGTTTAATTTCTATGACTAAAAGTTTTATTGGTATTATCATATAAAATTATATATTTAACTAGCTTAAATATTAGTTTTAAGTATATATAATCAATATTTTAAAATGTTAAGTTTTAGTTATGAGTATATATAATAGTTGAATTATACCCTAAATCATAAATCCTAAATACTAAACCCTAACCCCTATTTATACCCTAATTTTTTTTAATAATGAGTCCGATTGGTAAACAAAAGCGGAACGGTAAAACTAGCGGTAAGGGAAAGTGGTAAGCGGTTAGGGAATAGTGCAAAGCGGTAAGAACAAGCGGTTGAAGAAAATAGTATGAAAAAGCTGAGAGAAAAAATTAATATTATTTTTGCTAACGCTTTGATGATTGGTGACCATCAAAGCGGTAAACCTCCTACCGCAGCGGTAAAAGGTCACCATTCATAACCAATAATTGAATCGATAAACTATCCTATGAGATGTGGCTATCCATGGGTATCCGTAACTATCCGGCAGTCGTTTAATTCTTGTCATGACCAACAACTCTAAATCAAATATTTGTGTGAGACTTTATATTACTTGTAAATTTTGTTTTCTTATAAATTAATAGGATTTCAAACCCTAACCCTATATATCTCCTAAACCAAAAAATCATATTAGTTGGAATTTTGTTTTTATAGATTATGTTATTAAAAATCGCCAAGACTTATAACATTAAGAGATAATATTTTTAAATTTTTATCATTAATTAAAAATTACAAAATAAATTAATATTATTTTAAGCTCTAAACCCTATATATACCCTAACTCATTATTTCTTTATTTCATATATTATTTATAATAAAATGAATTAGATATTTTTTTAATGAATTTGCTGTATTTTCCAATTTTAAATTAAATTTGTAGTACCGTTCACAAATTTTTGTGCATTTTCTGAATATTAATTTAAAAAAAAATATTTTCAACAAAAATAAAGACATTACATTATCATAAACCAATTACGCAAGCAATTCAAGTTTACAAAAGCTAATGGAGAATTATTTAGCAAGATCTATCTTGGAAGGTCGATGTGTTCAAGAAAAATTTGGAAACCAACTGGGACTAAGTGATCACATAGTTCCTGAAAAACCAAAGACAAAATAGGCTTAAAGCAATAAAGCATTGTGTAGTAACCAAACTAAATATCACCAAAATTTTATACATACATGACAAGGAAGGCCTCTGGTCATGCAGAGAATGTCAATGGGAAGTGTATCAGATACTCTAGTACGTAGAGCACCATCAGAGTACCTAATTCGATTTAAACAGATATTTATTATTCTGAAACTATCTTATATATATATCCTGCACACACACAAGGAAATAAGAGATTAATTAGAAAGAAGTAAGAACCACTTGAATGAATGTAATGTATCAATGATATTCAAAGGCAAATGGTCCAACATGTAATGTTCTTGTCTATACAATGGTCAAATATGTAATGTTCCCAAACATATCTTACCTTGACAATGACATCCTCAGCTTGAAGCTGCCTGCATCGTTCTCAAGCAAGTTAGTATTGGATCGTTTGTAAGCTCAATCCCAAATATTTTTTTGAATTTGTTCTTTCAGTTCTGGTCCACGTTGTCTCTTCTAGAGCTTAGCTTCATCAAATGGTAGTGGACAAGCTGATTTAGATGATGAAAGAAACTAATTGTGATTATTCCAGACAACTAAGCCCTTATTCATTGGATTCAGATGAAGGAAAGTGATTATTAACAAAACCGAGGACAAGTGATGCAAATGCTCAATGTCAAAATTGTTATACTCACACAATGATGTGCCCAGGCGTCTTCTTTGTTTATCTCATAGGCTTTTCTGGAAGCTGCTGCAGATTCTTCCATTCGACCAAGTTCTAACAATGGGAACGCAAGTATCCCGTGTATGTAACTTTCTTCTTGATTCAAGGGTAGAACCTACAATATTAAGCACATGCAATAATATCTTTAGGCAGTGAATTATTCAGTGGCCATCAAGTCGATGAGAGCTAAAGTACCTGCTGAACAAGACTTAAGAAGGGATCAGGCTGACCAATGTAGAAACTTAAAAGCTGAGCTCTCTTCAGAGAGACCAAATCCTTTGGGAATCTTTTAAGTAGCTGCAAACCACAATTTAGATTCAAACAATGACATAACAAACTAACTTCAGAAAGTTTCAGTTGAAATACATAAGTAAATTAGGACTCGAGAACTACCAGAGAAGCCACAAAACTTTCCATTCCAAACTATTACACTCTCAAAGAAAAAACTAGACTTTATAACACTTTTCAGGTAAAATAACAATGGAAGTGAGAATCCAACCTCAGTGTGCATTTAAAAAGCCAAGCCATCATCCCTGTCCTCGGAGATCAGGTACCCAACAGCCTCGAAAACCGCTTTTTCATAAGGTGTAGATTGTTCCTGTAAAAGAACAAATTATACTAAGAATGTTCCTCCAAACCGTAAGTAGAATCAGAACTACAGAGCAGTGAAAGACTCACCAGATTGCATGTCGCAGCTTGAACATAAGAATTAGCTCTGGAATGATCAGATGAGGAAATGTAATGAGCAGCTAAAATGTTTCCCAAAACGCAGTGTTTGTCGTAGAGTGGTGCTTCTAGAATCACTTTCCTATTCCTCCAATAACTAAGAACCTGAACACGATCATGCAATAATCACTGAGATCAATTACATAGATCGAAAATTTAGCAGAAATCCTAACCTTTCGTCAATCAAGTTTTCGGTAGAGATAAATAACAAAAGAGGGAAGGAACACAAAGATGTGATGAGCAGAAACAAACCCTGCCGCCGAAAAAAGGACAGACGAGAAGCGACAGTGTCGAAACGGAATCAAGAATAAAAAAATCCAATTTCGACCCAGATTAGAGATATTGAAGATGTATATAGGAAGACAAACCTGATCCGGGGCCAAGATGATAGAAACAACTCTGTATTATTACTATCAAAAGCACGATACAATGTATACAGACGTATCTTCTCCCAAGATCTCGTCTCTCTCAATACAAAGATCGATTTCCCAATTTGGAATTACAACTCGATGAATGCTTTACAATTTCTATTTCCATTATTTATACTATCTGAGTTGTCACAGAAAACCCTCTATCTCACTTCAAGTCTTTCCTCTTTGACTTCTTTACTCTGAGCCTTGACCAACCACGTCAGCTTCAACTCTCTTCTTCTTAGACACATACGCTCGCCATGGTCTATCAATACCCCCCCCCTCCACTTTCAGATTGTTCTCAAGCTGGAAATCAGGGAATTGAAGCTTCACATCACGAGCCAGCATCCATGAACTCTCATGTGTTGGAAGTCCTTTCCACGCAATGAGAACCTCTAAGTGACCAGTGGAATTATACCGTGTCTCCAAAACGTCCAAAGGAGCACAACCAACTCATCCGTAGGAGATAACTCCTTGGGTAACTGAGTTACTTCCTGATGTACACCCAAGACCTGTTTCAACTGTGAAACATGGAAGACCGGATGAATTCTTGAAGAATCCGGGAGCTTCAGTTTATAAGCCACTGCTCCTATCCGTTGCAGCACTTCAAACGGTCCGTAATAACGTGCAGCCAACTTCTGGCACCATCTTTTAGCTCTTGTGGATTGTCTATAAGGTCTTAGTTTCAAAAACACCAGAGATCCTACTTCAAAGATCACCTGTCTTCGTCGCTTATCTGCATTATTCTTCATCAACGACTGAGCCTTGATGAGATGCTCTTTAATATCAGTCAACATAGCATCTCTTTCTTCCAACAGTGTCTCCAATTCACCATTCGAAGTTGAGCCTTCCTCAAACCTCAACAGAGCTGGTGGTTCTCGACCGTAAAGTGCCTGAAATGGAGAGGTTTTAATCGCAGTGTGGTAATTGGTATTGTACCACAACTCAGCCCAACACAGAAAATACGACCATCTCCGAGGGTGAGCAAAAGTGAAACATCTAAGGTATGTTTCCAGGCAGCGGTTCAAGACTTCAGTCTGCCCATCCGTTTGAGGGTGGTAGGCTGTATTGAATTTAAGTCTTGTACCAGCTTGTTTGAACATCTCCTTCCAAAACTTACTCTGAAATATGCGGTCTCTGTCAGATACAATTGAACGTGGTATCCCATGCAACCTGATGATCTCCTTACTAAACTTCGAGGCTATATCAATAGAAGAGTAAGGGTGACGGAGACCGATGAAATGAGCATATTTCGTTAACCTATCAACCACGACCAGAATGACATTGACTCCTTGAGATAATGGCAATCCTTCAATGAAATCCATCGATATATCTTCCCAAACTTGATTAGGAATAGGAAGTGGTTGTAATAATCCTGCTGGCGAGTGTGGAGTATTTACTGGTCTGACAAACATGGCATTTATCCACATAATCCTGCACAGTTTGTCGCATCCCAACCCAATAAACCGAAGCCTGTATCCTCTTCACTGTCTTTAATACACCCGAGTGACCTCCCATAATACTATCATGATATTCCTGAAGTATCAAGGGAATGTGTGTGGAATTAGAAGGGATAACCAATCTGGTCTTGTAGTATAAACGTCCATTAGTAACAGTATAGCCCTGTTTTCTACTTTCTGTTTTAAAAACTGCACCTCCTCAGAATCATCTATCTCTTTCAACAAATCCTGTAACTGCAGATTTCTGGGTATGACCATGGCCAAAAAGGATGTACTTGTGGAGTGTAAGACCCTTGAGAGACCATCTGCAGACTTATTCTCAACTCCAGGTTTGAAAACAATATCAAAATCATATGTCAGAAGTTTATGCAGCCATCGCTGATACTCTAAGTTGACTTCTCTCTGCTCAAGTAAAAACTTGAGACTTTTCTGATCTGTTCTGACTATGAATTTCGTTCCCAGCAAGTAATGGCGCCAGCGTTGAATTGCCATAACTATATCCATTAATTCCCTCTCATATATTGGCTTCAACTGCTCCTTGTCTATCAATCCATAGCTGAAGTAAGCAATAGGGTTCAGCTTCTGCATTAAAACTGCCCCTAACCCATAACCAGAAGCATCAGACTCCACAATGAATGTTTCTGTAAAATCCGGCAAAGTCAGCACTGGTGCATTTGTCATTGCTGTCTTCAGTTGATTGAAAGCTTGCTCAGCTTCCACAGACCAAGCAAATTTGTCCTTCTTTAACAGAGTTGTGAGTGGTTTTGCAATCACCCCATACCCTTTTACAAAGCGCCTGTAATAGCCCGTCAACCCAAGAAACCCTCTCAGTTCTTTTACGGATGAAGGACTCGGCCATTGTTCCATTGCTGCCGTTTTACTTCTGTCAGTCTCTACTCCCTTCCGAGATATAATGTGTCCCAAGTAATCAATTTGTTCCTTGCCAAATGAACATTTCTTTCTGTTGGCGAAGAGTTTATGTTGACGGAACAGTGACAATACAATCTGCAAGTGCTCTTCATGGCTCTTCAAGTCCCGGCTATATATGAGTATATCATCGAAGAAAACTAAGATGAACTTCCTTAGATACGGACGGAATATCTCGTTCATCAGAGCTTGAAATGTAGCCGGTGCGTTTGATAACCCAAACGGCATCACCAAGAATTCAAAATGTCCATCATTCGTACGAAATGCAGTTTTTTCCACATCTTTCTCCACCATACGAATTTGGTGATATCCTGACCTTAGATCAAGCTTGGAGAAAATAGTTGCTCCATGTAGTTCATCGAGTAACTGATCTATGACTGGTATAGGAAACCGATCTGCTATTGTTGCTCTGTTAAGAGCGCGATAATCGACACAAAAACGGTAAGTGCCATCTTTCTTCTTCACGAGTAAGACTGGACTGGAATAAGGGCTGTGGCTGTGTCTGATAATGCCAGCCGTGAGCATCTGCTTTACCAGTTTCTCCATAGCATCCTTCTGAGCATGAGGGTACCGGTAAGGCCGCACATTAATTGGGTTCGTGCCATGGACCAAATTAATAGCATGTTCCCGGTTCCAGATTGGAGGTAGTTCTGTTGGAATTTCAAATACATCCTGGAAATTCCCTAAGAGTTGCTCAATACTCGGTATCATCACATCATCATCAACTCCTGTCTGTACTATCTTGGCCTCAGGTTCCAATGATTTCAATGACAGTTTTGCTGAATGCAAAGCAGAATCTCCACACAACGTGACTAGTTGGCCTCGGTATACAAACGACATCACATGAGTCTCCCAATTCATTTGGAAATTTCCCAAAGTCCTCGACCATTGAACTCCCAATATCAAATCAGTGGTCCCTAGATCCAAGGATATAAAATCTGATTTGAAAGTAAATTCTGCCAGTTGAAACAACACTCCTCTGCAAACTCCAGACCCATTCACCTTTACCCCAGTGCCTAATCGAACTTCCAACTCTTCCTGTTGTTCTATCCTTAGCTTACACTTCTCCACTATGGCTGGTGATATGAAGTTATGAGTGGCCCGCTATCCAGCATCACAATAACCTTGATTTTTCCAATGGTCCCTTGTAGTTTCGTGGTAGTAAGGGAAGGTAAACCAAAAAACGCCGAGAAAGACAACTCCATAAGTTCAGTTATGCGACTCGCATCTTCTTCTACTGAATCAAAAAACTCTTCTTCCATCAATTCTACCTCACACCCTTCAACTACTGTCATCACCTGAATTTCTTTGTTAGCACATTCATGGCCATGATAGTACTCCTGGTCGCATTTAAAACACTCATTATGCTTCTTTTTCCGAGCATACTCAGCTGGAGATAGGAACCTTCTTGGAGTGAACTTCTGATGGTTTTGTTTTCCATCTGTTGGTGTGGTCTGCTTCGACTGTTGTTGTCCTGAATCAAGTAACAACGGTTTACTCTTCCACCCAATTGTAGCTTGTTGTGTATTTGTGTTTCTGTTGTACCGAAATGACTGATATCTGTTCCTCTTAATTTCGTAAGAACCAGAAGATCCTAAGGTCTGATACAACAGCCCATCTTCCATCTGCAAGACAGTAGCAATCATGTGGGACAAGTCTCTAGGTTCCTTCAAACTTACTATCTCCTTCATAGCCGGTTTTAATCCTTCAAAGAAAATCGCCTCCAACATCTCGTCGTCAACACCCTGAATTTGAGAAGAGATTTCTTTAAATTCATGAACATACGTTGCAACTGTTCCTGTTTGTGTTATACCTGCTAAACTCTGTTTTGGTGATCGCATTTGTGGATTACCAAATTGAGTAACCAGCCTCTTCTTGAACACATACCAACTTGGAAAAGGAATGTTACGTTCTTCCCAATTAAACCAACTCAGAACATCCCCAGCTAAACTCAAGGAAACCAGTTCTAATTTCTGTTCTTCAGGGTAATGACCCAACCGGAAGAATCTTTCTACTCTAGCAATCCAACCATGGGGATTCTGACCTTCGAACACCGGCATATCAACTTTCTTTAACATACTCTCGCGAGTAGGCATGGCCGACGAGATATCAAACTCCGATAACCTAGGGTTTCTAGGATTAGGTTCCGAAGTTGATTCAAATACCTGACGAGGGCGTTTTTCTTGTTTCCGTAACGGCGTTTCTTCGCCAGCCGCCGGAAGTCGAGTCTGGATAAGTTCGACCACGGAATTAAGCAAGGTCGTCATTTTCACCACTTTCCTGTCCGTCGCCACCGCTTGTTCTTCCGATTTCACCTTCCAAGAAAGCAAGGATTCGACAGACGCGGACAATCGAGTCATCCTTTCGTCCGATTCTTCGACTGCGTCATGAAGCTCTACGATTCTTTCCGAAGTCACCGCCATTTCTTTCACCATCTTCTTGCGTTGTACGAACCGAGCTCATCGACACCAATTTGATAGAAACAACTCTGTATTATTACTATCAAAAGCACGATGCAATGTATACAGACGTATCTTCTCTCAAGATCTCGTCTCTCTCAATACAAAGATCGATTTCCCAATTTGGAATTACAACTCGATGAATGCTTTACAATTTCTATTTCCATTATTTATACTATCTGAGTTGTCACAGCAAACCCTCTATCTCACTTCAAGTCTTTCCTCTTTGACTTCTTTACTCTGAGCCTTGACCATCCACGTCAGCTTCAACTCTCTTCTTCTTAGACACATACGCTCGCCATGGTCTATCACAAGATACCAGGATGGTAAATAGAGCTTGTTGTTTATGTTGCTTCAACCTCGGATTCGGCATCAAATCTGAAGATGGAGATGAAAACAGAGGTGAAGATGGTGAGATATAATCAGATCGGCCATTTTGTGGAAGTTAAGAAGTTATTTTGACTGAAAGTTAAGATATTTTGACTGAAAGTTAAGATATAAGATAGCTTTTTATTTTGGATCTGCAATGGTAAGGTGCCGGCACTTAGCAAATTTACGCGGCTAAATTTTTTATTTTCCCGCGATAACAAATATAGCGTTTTATAATAACAAAAGCTATGCAAAAAACTTGTGTTCGTATACAATAGTAGAACTGTGATAAACGCTATCTTCCGATGCTATTAATACCCACATTTCTTGTAGTGAAAACCACCTTGCTATTTTTCTAAGCATTTGGTCCCACTTACTTCCTAACACACATTCCCCGGTTTCATATTATAATCCACATATAATATAAACCACCCAACATCACCACAACATGCATAACTCAATCAGACACATACGTACCTGACACGGGATCTTCAAAAGATCATGAAGGTTTAAGAAAAACCTACACTCTAAGGGATTCACCTTCCTTTGGCCGTGCTTTCTCGGTCCGCTCCATTTCCATCCTCCTGACGATCCATGTGGATAGTGGGATCCTTGGCTTACCTCCGTTCAATATGCTTCTCTCCGCTGCATCGAACAAAGGTAAGTCATAAACCCAACCGACCCAACTATCATCGCTCGTACCGATTTCCTAATGTTGTGAGTGCGACCCATTTGACTCGATAAAAAAAATTAAAAACACGAGTTCCGTGAGTATGATCATGAACCATGCTCTGATACCACCATTTGTAACACCTCTGACCCGTTCTACGGATAATAGACAGCCGGAGATGTCACAATAGCCGGATACCGCAAATGATCCAGACGTCTCCAAGGTCAGGCCGGCCCATCCGTGATATCCAACGTTCCTCTCGGTCATAGCCTAAGGCTTGACAACCCGTACTACGACCTCAAGTTGTGTTAGTTCGGACTAAACTCATATCATGGAACTGTGGAGTTAAAGAAAACACGTTTTATTAATACTAAGTAGGATTTATTACAAAATGTTACCAAAAACATGTAGTTTACGGTGCACCAAGCAAAAATCCTATGTAGTACAAACTCCATGATCTTCACACTCACAACCCGAAACTACGCCGGCGGTCTAACGTCAAAACTTGCCCTCTAGCCCGTCTATGGCTTCCTGCAAGACAAAATTTGTTTAATGAGCAACCATATGAGTTACCCAGTGAATCCAGGACCCTCTAACTTGAATTAGTGCCGAACTCGTCCCAATAGCCGAAGCAAAATGCATCAAGCAAACAAACGTCTCACAAGCATAGACAAGCAACAACAACATCACATATATGCACAATGCAGAAGCATATAATAACAACAAACATGAAACCTATCATGAATGCAGCCCATCAAACTAAAACTCTTTGCATAATACGATCCCTATCATGAATGCCAAACACACATCTATACTCCCTAGACTCATCTCAACTCAACACATGCGAAGGCCTCCTAGTGCACCGGATACTCCCCCTACGTGACTACTCGCGCCTTAATCACCACAAACGATCATAAGTCGAGTATCACAACCCAACACACGATGCTCAGCCAAGGGAACAACCCAAGTACCGTCCAAGCTTCACCCCCGTTACTGGGACCTATCCCTCGGGTTTGTGTAGACACATTATGCTCGGCCAAGGGAGCGACCCAAGTATCGTCCGAGCTACTCAGCCAAGGGAGCTACCCAAGTACCGTCCGAGTACTTCGTTACCTTCACCCTAGGTAACAGCCACAATGGGAGCACCGAATACACTAACTCTAGAACACTCACACAAGTTCTAGAATGCAACAACTAGGAGTCACACACCTGTCCTAGCCCAACTAGAGCAACACAACACATGCTCTAACAAAACAATCAACCGGTCCATGGTGTCCCTTGTTACCACACACGGCCACATGCATATCACAAAATACATCTCATACACATTACGGTGTAGGTCATGCAAAGGATCCGAAAATCGTGGAAACCACTACAACCGTCTCAAAAATGGAAGGGAGACTTACGTGGATCAAAGATCTCACGAAGCTACCACATCCTCACCCGTACGGGAAACATCTCGTCTTATCACAACAACCAATTTCGAGAGGATCTCAATCCATCATCGTACTTATCACTACATTATGCATGCCACAACAATCTCAAAGATTCAACACTTAATCAAAGAGAAGCAAGCATAAATCAACTCATCTCCTTAATACATGCATGCAATCATTATCTCGATGAATCTAACTCATATTCAAAGAGAAATATGCATCAACATACCAAATCAACACAATGATCATGCATGCAACAACTCTCAATGAAACTACCACCTAGAATCAAAGATATTAACAAGCTTAACCATAACAAGCAAGCGTGCAACGATCAACACAACAATCACGGATTAAACCTCAACAAAATGCAGGTATACAACACAAAAATGTCTTTAAGGATAAATACTCTTGAGTATTTAAATCCTTAAGACACGACCGGCACAAATCCGTTAGTCCTAGTTACCGCGACTCACCCGTTCTGCAGCCAGTTCCTTATCTCTGGGACTCTCCCCGCTAGATCGACAACCCGAGGCTTAACCCGAATGCCCGTCCGGTTTGCCCGCTCCTTCCTGCACTAAACCACTCATTTTCTACACTTTCTCTCTTTACCCTCACGGTTTCTCTCTCTAGAAATGGGCTCATATCTGAAAAAGTGAAAATGGTTTATGGGAAGCTTGGTATTTATAGATGGGCTTAGATTGCATGTTGGTGACAAATGGCATGATAAAATGACATTTGGCAGCCATGTGGTCGCTAGTTCATGAACTGGTCCAAGTGGTGGTCCGACCAGCATGCAGGGCGACAACTGGACTATCCTTGACCATCGACCACCGACCAGACTCAACCAGCCTCGACCATCCTCGACCACCACTCGACCACTCGTGAACCTGTTGGGAATGTCCTGAAATCACACTTGTAATCACTCTAGAGATAGTTGTGTTGTCGAGTTTATACATTCATATAATACTAGGTGATCATAATTTTTTGCTAGAAGCCACTTGTGATCTGTGAGTTATGAACTCATTGCTGGTATTATATGATCCTACAGGGTCACACACCTAAGCAAACTGGATATACTTCATGTGGGAATGATCATTAATGTAATGATCTAATTAATGTGTATTTGATACACATTACATGCGTGTTTTGAGGGTGTGTCGATCGACACTAAGAGTGGCATCGATCGACACAAGGCGCAAATCGAAATACAGATTTCGGTTTAATGACTTAATTAATATCGGTTTGATTCAGTGATTAATTAGGTTTTCTCAGGTCTATATATATGTGATATAGCACGACCTGGAGCATAAGTTTGAGCCTAAGAATAGCCACCTCTCAGAAACTAAGAATTCTTGAAGAGATCCGTTCTCCCGGCACTAGCATCCCGGCGGATTCCAGTTTGTGTGCGTGTGGATACCAGTAGAGGCGCAGCACTTGAGGTGCTTGTGAATCTCGAATACTTGTTCATCTTCCGCTGCTAATCTCCAGGTAATTTCGAGATCCTTATGATTCAATATACCTAGACCCTGGATCCTAGGCTATGTAATTTATACTTAGGGTTGCTAATTGTGATTAGAACTGCTAGAAATTCCTTCAGTGGTATCAGAGCCTTAGGGTTTATCCTATCGAATCTAACAGCAAGCTATTCGAATTAGATGAATTTGAATCGATTGTGTTATGTGAAAAGGAATCGCGTTTTAGGGTTCTTGTTAAGGAACGATTCTGTGGTTTCGCATAGTGTCGATCGACACCAATCTAGCATCGATCGACACAGTATGGAAATCCGTATAAAATTTTAGGCTTCGATCATAAAGATCAAAAATTCTTGATGCCCTAACGCATCGATCGACGCAAGTGTTGTGTCGGTCGACACGGACCTTGCAATTGGTTTAATCGGTTCAATTGGATTGGACCGGTTATCACGCTTGGTTAAAATTGGCTAAATCAGTTCAATTGGATGAATCGGTTCAATTGGATTGGACCGGTTATCGCAATTGGTTTAAACCGGTTTGACGTGTTAATTGCGGTTTGATTGATTTGGGTTGATGTCGATCGACACAAGTGTTGTGTCGATCGACACTAACCGGTTATCGGTTCAATTTGATTGACCGGTTATCACAAGGTTTTGGTTTGGCAGTGTCGATCGACACTTGAAGTTGTGTCGGTCGACATACCAATCGGGATTTTGGTTATTGAACCAGAAATCGCAAAAACCGAACCAAAGACTTAACACATCTCTTAGAATAATTAAAACTCAGTTAGATTAGTTGTTTTAATTAATTATAATCCTTCTAAGATACATATATGATATGTATATTAGATCAAAAGTTCCGTTCCTCAAACTAAATATCAAGTAATCCTTGATGTCTTCCCGATCTTGTCAACTGTCAAGACTCGTTTCATTGTGCGATAGACTTGCAGTGCAAGGTGTCCACAATTACATGAGTAAGGCAGGAGGTAATCGTGTTGATAGGCTTGCAGTGCAAGGCGTCAACAATTACATGACTTAAGAGATTGGTTTGCTTGACTGAGCTATCAAAATCGTTTTGGGCCAATAGACATCGGGTGGATTTGACATGAGCTATCAAAGTTGTTGCTTACCTAGATAGCTAAAATTTGAGCGATGAGCCAAAGCTCACTCAAGTTTTAGTAATGTATAGGTCTTGGATCTAACATCAAGAAGGACACCCCAAATGTCCTTATGGTACAAAAGAGTAAAAAGTTTAAGAAACTTGGTAAGAACAAAGGTGATGGCAAGACGAGCTCGATTGTGAATCCAAACGAGTCTAACCATGCTCCTAAGGTTAAAACTGGTCCTTCTAAAGATGATAAGTGCCATTATTGTAATGGTTATGGGCATTTGAAAAGAAATTGCAATAAATTCCTGGAAGATTATGAGAAGCTGAAGAAGACGTACGAGACTTCTTCTTCAGGTATTTATGTTATAGAAGTAAATGTTACTACTTCTGGTCCTATTTCTTGGGTATTGGATACCGGCTGTGGTGCTCATATTTTGTGAAAATATGCAGGGCCTAAGCAACAATAGGACTTTGGAGAAAGGACAAGTGGACCTGCGCGGTGGAAATGGAGCAAGAGTTGTTACATTAGCCGTAGGAATTCATTTGTTTTGCCTTCTGGCTTGGTTTTAGAACTTAAGAACTGCTACTATGTACCTGCTATAAGCAGAAATATTATTTCTATTCCTTGTTTGGATATGGAAGGATATCAGTTTTCAAATTAAGAATAAGTGTTATTCATTTGATTACAATGATATGTTTAATAGTAGCGGTCCATTAGAGAATGGACTTTGTGTTCTAAACCAAAGCGTGCCTATCTATAACATTAGTACCAAGAGATTCAAGTTAAATGATACGAATTAAACTTTTCTCTGGCATTGTCGTTTGGGCCACATAAATGAGAAACGGATTCAGAAGGTCCATAGTGATGGGCTTTTGGACTCATTTGATTATGAATCATGTGAGAAATGCGAATCTTGTTTATTAGGCAAAATGACTAAGGCCCCTTTCAACAAAGAGAAAGGGCCAGCAACTTGTTGGGCCTTATACATACTGATGTGTGGCCCGATGAGCACAAGTTCTAGAGGAATCTTTCAGTACTTCATTACCTTTACTGATGATATCAGTAGATATGGCTATGTTTATTTAATGAGACATAAGTCAGAATATTTTGAAAAGGTTCAAAGAGTTCCAGAATGAAGTACAGAAATAACTTGGCAAAAGTATTAAAGCTATACGATAAGATCGTGAAGGTGAATACTCAAGTCAAGAATTCAGTGATCATCTGAGAGATTGTGAAATTGTTTCACAAATCACTCCTCCTAAAAACGCCCCAAACGAATGGAGTTTCTGAGAGGAGTAATCAGACTTTATTAGATATGGTTCGATCAATGATGAGTCACTCCGATTTTCCATTATCCTTCTAGGGATACGCTCTAGAAACGTCTGCGTTTACACTAAATAGGGTTCCATCAAAATCAGTTACAAAGACACCACATGAGATGTGGACTGGAAATGTTCCTAATTTGTCTTTCATGAAGATTTGGGGTTGTGAGGCTTATGTAAAACGTTTAATCTCTGATAAGCTCACACCCAAATCCGATAAGTGCTACTTCGTTGGTTATCCTAAGGAGACCAAGGCATATTACTTTTACAAACGGTCCGAGAACAAAGTGTTTGTTACTCGGAACTGTGTTTTTCTTGAAATAGAGGTTCTTTCCAGGAAGAACAGTGGGAGTAAAGTACAACTCAAAGAGATTCGAGAATCACAGGAGAATGCTCAACCTGATGAGGAAGAGCAACAGTTGGATCTACAAAGAGTTGTAGAACCTACACCTGTGGTGCCTGAAGTTCGCAAATCCGAAAGGATTCGTCACGAACCCGAGAGATTTGGATTTCTCGTGACCAATTGCCATGATCTGTTGATCATTGACATTGACGAGTATGCGACTTTTGAAGAAGCAATGTTGGGCCCTGACTCTGAAAAATGGCTGAAAGCCACTGAATCCGAAATGGGATCCATGTCACAGAACCAAGTATGAACTTGGGTTGATTTACCCAATGGTGTAAAAGCCATTGAGAGTAAATGGATTTTCAAAAGAAAAGTTGACGTGGATGGTAATATTCAGATATACAAAGCTCGGTTGGTGGCAAAAGGTTTCAAGCAAATTCATGGTATTGACTATGAAGAAACCTATTCCCAGTCACTATGCTTAAGACCATTCGGATTCTCCTAGCAACCGCCTCTCATTATGATTATGAGATCTGGCGGATGGATGTGAAAACAATTTTCCTTAATGGAATTCTGGAAGAGGATGTGTACATGACACAACCTGAAGTTTTCATTAATCCTAATGCTGCTAGGAAGGTTTGCAAGCTTCATCGATCCATTTATGGATTGAAGCAAGCATCTCGGAGTTGGAATCTTCGTTTTGATGAAGCGGTCAAAAAGTTTGACTTCATCAGGAATGAAGAGGAACCATGTGTTTACAAGAAGACTAGTGGGAGCGTAGTTGCATTTCTAGTATTGTATGTTGATAACATACTGCTTCTTGGAAATGAAGTTCCATTGTTTAAATTTGTTAAGACTTGACTCGGAAGTTATTTTTCGATGAAAAGCATGGGAGAAGCCGTATACATTCTTGGAATAAGAATCTATAGAGATAGATTGGATAAGCTAATTGGATTGTGTCAAGATACTTATATTGAGAAGGTCTTGCACAGGTCCAGTATGCATGATTCCAAGAAGGGCTTCATGCAAATGACTCTTGGCATTACTCTTAGCAAGACGCATTGTCCTTCGACGCATGCTGAGCAAGAGCGCATGAGGGTCAGACTACTGCTATAGGCATTAGATGTCTTAAGATGTGATCTTAATTTTAGTGGGAGTTGTTGTTGTTGATTTTAGTTATGATATGATGTTCATGTAAACATAATTTGATTATGTTAATGAAATCTGATTTCAGTATTATTTAATTATGTTATTAAATAATAGTCCCAAAGTAATTTATGACATTTTATAGGTCATCAAGTATGTGACTTGATCATGAAACCCTATGAATGATAAATGACATAAATTATGTTGGTCCCTGGTCGAGGTTGTTAAAGTGGGACATTAACAACCGCGTGAGACTAGTATGTGAGTTGACTGATGACTAAGTTTCATGGAGTCATTAATAAGAGTATTAAAGCCAATCACATAGATATGTGTTGGAGAACACAGGATCGGACATGACCCGCTAATGAGATATCTACAGGATAGTTATATAAGTGTCATGAGAGTTTTCATTACGACTATAGAGTATAGTCCTTAGACATGAGTTCATCATGTTTTCTTACATGTGAATTGGTCCGCTTTAACTTTGTCAAACGTCAGCCGTAACAGGTGACTATAAATGCATTGATTGGGCGTATCATGAAGTGTGTGAAGGAATAGGGAAGGAACAAGATGGGATTTGTCCCTCCTATATAACAGGAGATAAATATCTCAGGGCCCATCGAAGATTTGATACTGAGAAATGTGTGGCCACACTCAAACGAGGTGATTGTCAGTCATTTGTCTTGTCAGTATAAATCAGAGTTCGATGAACATGATCTTGTCTTAATAAGGGTGACACAAATCTTGCCTTATGCCAGATCGAGATATAGAGACGAAGGGATTATGGGAATAGATGATTCCAGTACAAGTGGGAGATTGTTGGGAATGTCCTGAAATCACACTTGTAATCACTCTAGAGATAGTTGTGTTGTCGAGATTAGACATTCATATAATACTAGGTTATCATAATGTTTTGCTAGAAGCCACTTGTGATCTGTGAGTTATGAACTCATTGCTGGTATTATATGATCCTACAGGGTCACACACCTAAGCAAACTGGATATACTTCATGTGGGAATGATCATTAATGTAATGATCTAATTAATGTGTATTTGATACACATTACATGCGTGTTTTGAGGGTGTGTCGATCGACACTAAGAGTGGCATCGATCGACACAAGGCGCAAATCGAAATACAGATTTCGGTTTAATGAGTTAATTAATCTCGGTTTGATTCAGTGATTAATTAGGTTTTCTCAGGTCTATATATATGTGATATAGAACGACCTGGAGCATAAGTTTGAGCCTAAGAACAGCCACCTCTCAGAAACTAAGAATTCCTGAAGAGATCTGATTTTCCGGCACTAGCATCCCGGCGGATTCCAGTTTGTGTGCATGTGGATACCAGTAGAGGCGCAGCACTTGAGGCGCTTGTGAATCTCGAATACCTGTTCATCTTCCGCTGCTAATTTCCAGGTAATTTCGAGATCCTTATGATTCAATATACCTAGACCCTGGATCCTAGGCTATGAAATTTATACTTAGGGTTGCTAATTGTGATTAGAACTTCTAGAAATTCCTTCAGAACCAAACTCGACCCTATGCAAATCCACTCGTCCCATTTCAATTCTTCTTCGACCAAAACTCTTCAAATGTCCTCTTCAAATAACCATGCAAGTTTCAGATCAATCTGACAACTTTGAATTTTCGGTCGTTTTTCGTCCTTTCCATCTCGGCCGGTCGTATTCCTTGTGCGGCCGTTCTACTCCTTCGGGCGGGTTATTACAACATTATTCCAACTACCTCCATCAATGATTAAGCTACACACTTTCCCTTTTACATGACATCTCGTGTGAAAAAAATTCTCTCTCTGCTCTTGCTCTTCATTTTGGCTTTGGATGCTCAAAGACCTTCTAGAAACAAGAGAGAGTCCTTTCTCTACTATTTTACAGTCTTCAAAAGATGAATGATCCTCTTGCGCAGGTTCATCCTCGGACTCAATATCTCCACTGTCTCTAAGGACCATTACTCTTATGTTAGTGCACTCATTTGCATAATGTCATATGCCTTGGCACTTGTAACACTTGAGATCACGAGCCATGGATGTAGTAGATTATGCCTTTCCTTTATCCATCTCTTGACTCGTTGTGAATGGCTTAGGTTCTGGTTTGGGAGTCATAATTTGCTTGCCTTCTCTTTTATAGCTCAACCTGCTTGAATCATAACTAGGCCGTGAGGTTCCTTTCCTCTTGACTTGATGCTCAACCATAATAGTCTTATGCAACCTCCTATAGGTTCTATAGTGTTGATTCTCCACACGGTCTTGGACTTCTCTGTTCAAACCTCCTAGGAACCTTGACATTGTCGCTTCTCTATCTGATATATCATGGTTTTTAGGACTTTCAACCATGGTATATGTCTTTGTTATCGAGTCTTTTAGAGTCTTTTAGAGTCTTTTGGAGTCCTTTTATGTGTGTTTACAGGTCTAGGTACGTTTGGAGCGGATTTGGACATTATGGCGCATTCTAGAGCTATTTAGAGCATTTGTCCGAGAGGAAGAAGTCACTGTCGATCTCAGACTTTTGTGTCAATCGACACCCTTGTGGCATCGATCGACACAGATGCGTGACAGACATATCTCGCGAGTTTAATGAAGATTTGTGGAAATTGCACTTTGGCCCAGAAGTTTCTCATAATTACAAAGAATCACCAGTCGAGTTTAGATCATTATATTAGGGTTTTTAAGCCATTGTTTAGGCTACGATTTATTTTAATTTCAGAGAGTTTTAGGGGCTGGTCTTGTACTCGAGAGAGAAGAAATTTCGAACCCCTGTTTCTTATTCTGTTTTACGATATTTGGTTTTCTATTCATTTGTTTCATCTGCCATGTCTGAGTAGTTTACCAGTTAGGTTTAGGGATTCTCTTAAGGGATTTCATGGAATTATAGGTTGATCAATCTGTAGGGATTCATATCTGCTAGTTCTTCATCTAGAGTTGTTCTTAATGCTTAATCTGAATTAGCTACCCAGATTTATGATGTTAGGTTGATTTTCGCAACGACGGTTTGTTAATTAATTAGAAAGAACCTAGATGAGCAATTTGACTATTCGCAAAGAAATTTGGCTTAGGATAATTATGAACGAAAGAACTTGAGTTTAATGCATGTTTAGGATCTCTAGAACTCGCAACGAAAGTTGGTTTGCTAGGATTGTTAGACATAGATAATATCCGCAACGGAAGTTGGTTTCTTATGCTTCTGTGATTCTAGTTCTAGAACAGTTCTTAATTAGATACCGATTGATTGATTAGTCTGTGTTCCTAATTTCCTGAGAACTCCCTTGACCTAACGCTTCGCCTGATTGATTTACAAACCGTTTACTTTACTTTCTGCTTTGATTTATTGCTTTCACTACTGTTTCACCTAGCTTAATTCGACGTTCTACAATCTATCGCAAGAGTCTTGAGTCTCTATGGATTCGATACCCTATATACTACTGGTTCACGTATGTGCACTTGCAATGTAGATCTAGGGAACCTGATCGTATCACTATCCTCTGAAATGTGATCTCTAAGCATCAGTGTTTCCAGCTCCTAATAGTAATCCTCCACAGACCATTTGCCTTGGGTTAATCTCCTTAGCTTAGAATAAAGCTCACATTGGTAATGGCTAGACACAGACCTTCTTCTCATGAGGAGCTTTATTTCTGCCAAAGTTTTAATAGGATACTTTTCATTACGCCTTATGGAAGTTACTATCTGATCCAAGCAACTCAAGGCATAGTCATAAAACTCAGTAGCAGACACCTTAACTCTATTGATGTTTGCATAGTGTTGGCAGTTCAAAACCAGCTCATTTTCTTCTCCCAATCCAAGTAATCATTTGGATTGTTGGTTCCATAAAAAGCTGGAATCTTGATCTTAAGACCATTGAGATTTGCTTGCAGAAGATCTCTGCCTTCACCCTCACGCATGAGTCTCCTGTCACTTCTCTGAGATGAATGGCTATGGGTGATATAATAGTTATGTGCAGCTTCATCTCTAGGTTTCCTTCTTGGTTCTCTGATATCTTGTGCCCTTTATCTGTCTTAAACAATATGCTCTTTTCTTGTTGACTGATTATCTTTGTTTGATTGGTTAGCATTCAGCTCCTACTTCATGGCCTCAAACTTATCATCCATCAGCTTTGCCATATGTGTAGTCATTTGAGCTGTGAGAGTTTCAAGCAAGAGCTTGTGAGCTTTGGTGCTACTGGTTTCTTCTTCTTCTTCAGGCATCCTGAAACAATTCATACAAACTCAACAGTAGTTCTTACAAATTTTTTGATGAAAAACTTAAAACAAATCAAAAACAAAAACACCTAATGAACTAACAACAGATTTTCGAACTAAAGATGCAAAATCACCTTACAATTTTCAAATAGGATATGCAGGAATATAATGACAGAGACTATATGATCAAAAATGCAAGTTATGAACTAAACAGAAGCAAAGGATGATGAATCAAAAATGACCAGAAATAAATCAACAACAACAAATTCAAACAGTGATGATCATATCAGATCTGAAGAACAAGAGTCATTTTCGAAATGGTGTATGTTAATGGACAATTCAGTGACTAAAATGATGATTTGATGATAGATAATGCAAAGGATCATGCAAAATGGTGATATAACACATAAGATGAATATACATAAATGATGAACACAAAGATACGACAGAAATGAATCAAAACGAAAAAATGCATGATATAAAACTCAACTTCTCAAGTGTGCTCTGATACCACTTAATGAGATCTTCCCTAAGATCGAGCTTGAGAGGTTAAGACTTGGATAGATTTGGCTAGAGCAGCTGTGACGATGGAAGGATGAATAAATGATTGAATGGTTAGATCAAAGATTTGCGGAATGAATCTTTAAACACCACAACTTAGTTTCTTTCAGAATCACAACAAAAGAAACAAAGGATTTGTTGACATGAAACACCAACATATTTGATCCAAGCTTTAGAAAAATATTTTTGATTAAAAAGTTGGATAAATTCGAAATGAAAGAATACAAGAGAATTAAGTAGAGTTCAGAACATGTCTTGCATGAAGAGCAAACATTAAATGACCTAGGAACTAACCAAAACACTTATTACAAGTCTAAATTCGACATCTAAAAGCCCATGCAATGTTCTGGACAAAAATTCAACTTCTGGGATTGAGGAAAATCAACTAATGGGCTAAAACAATGTGAAACAACTGCCTCATTAAAAAATATTTCCAAGAAAATCCATTAGGAAAAAATTTGGACAAGGAAAAAAGAGCACAATTGTTTCTTTTTTTTTGTTTCTTTTTTTGAATAACCCAGTGTATCCGGGCCCCCACCGAGGTGGGTCCCAACTAGCATGCTGCATCCGTGCATTGGCGGCGGCCGCATGTGGTCACTGGAAGCCGGCGATACCCTAATGTAAATTCCCCGGTGGCCAGGAGGAATCGAACCTGAGTGGCAGAAGGTTACTAACACTCCCTTTACCACTAGGATACGAGCTCCTGGTTAAGAGCACAATTGTTTCACATACCCAATTAGTGATTTCTTTGGGCATGAATCAAAACCAATGTGGTTTGATTTATCTCTGAATGATCCTCATCTCTAATGTGCACTTGTCTTAGTAATCCTCCAATTGCTTGGTTGAAAAACTTAGCTCTTGCTCGGGTCATTGGTCCACTTGGTGCAGCTAAAACGTCCTCATCTCCAAGTATATCCTCTGGTTCAAGCTTAGCATCCTTTGGTTCAAGCTCGGGACCATGCTACATGTCCTCCTTGCTAGCCATGATCATATCAGCTGCCGAAGATTTTCTGCCTCTATAAGTGGAATATTTTTGGTTGTGAATAACACATTAGTAGCTTTAGTCTAGTTTGCATTGGTTGAGGATTGAATTAGAGTATCTTTTGGATTTTATTTTGCTTATGGTGTATGTGTATTCTAAAGCTGTCATCTTCCCTTGTTTTGGTTGAAGAGCGTGCTCACAATGTTATGACACTTCTCCCGTAATGGAAAGGAGAAACGACCCGTAGGATCTAAACCCTCTTCTCGGAGATGTCCCGTCAGAATTCCTGAAGTGAAAGCTCAACGATCATAGCAGAAAATAAGCTCAACATTATTGGTAGAGTCACAAATTCTGTAGTCCAGAAACAACGATGAGTGGTTTAATTTCTCCTGCAGTCTGGAACTATTAGGGCATGGTGTTGGAACTTGGGCCATTCTATCATCAGATTGAATCCTAACCGAGTTCCAGATAGCCTAGGATCTAGGGTGTATTTAATTGAATCATCAGGAATGATCTCGTGTTTACCTGGAGATTTGCAGCGGAATGAAATAGGTAATTGAGATCAAGAGCGCCTCAGATGCTGCGCCTCTACTGCAGTTCACACGCACACAAGCTGGAATCCGCCGGGATGCTAGTACCGAGAATCGGATCTCCTGGGAAACTGTGTGTTTAGAGAGGTGGCTGCTCAATTCGACGATTAGGGTTCCAGGTCGTTCATATAAACCTATATATAGACCTGGAATGACTAAAACCAATCATTGGACTAAAACCCAAAACGTTAAAGTCATAAACCGAAACATCAGTTTCAGGACCAGCCTTGTGTCGATCGACACACCCAATGGTGTCGATCGACACACCTCTTAAAACTCGATTTCAATGTGTATCCAATACACATTGACCAGACCATATGCCAATGATCAATCCCATACAAAGTGTATCCAGCTTGCTTAGGTGTGTGACCCTGTAGGTTCACATAATACTAGCAATGAGTTACAACTCATTTGTCATAAGCGGCTTCTAGCAAAACATTATGACCACCTAGTATCACATGAATTGTCCGATCTCGACAATACAACTATCATGTAGAGTAAGTACAATATGATTTCAGGACATAATCCCAACAATCTCCCACTTGTACTGGAATCATCTATTCCCATAATCCCTTTATCGCTATATCTCGATATGGCATAAGGCTAGAAACTGTGTCATCCTTATTATAGCCAACATCATGTTCATCGAACTCCTGATTTATACTAATAAAACAAACGACTGACAATCGCCTCGTTTGAGCACGGCCATGCATTTTTTTCCAGTATCAAATCTTCGATGGGCCCTGAGATATTTATCTCTTGTTATATAGGAGGGACAAATCCGTTCTTGTTCCATCCCTGTTTCTACACACACTTCATGATACGCCTAAGCAATGCCTTTATAGCCGCCAGTTACGGAACGACGTTTGACAAGGTCAAAGCGTACCAATTCACATGCTAGAAAGCATGATGAACTCAGGTCTAAGGACTATACTCTATAGTCGTAATGAGAACCTCTCATGACACCAATATAACTATCCTGTAGAGTTCTCATTAGCGGGTCATGTCCGATCATATGTTCACCAACATATATCTATGTGACTGACGTTGATACTCATATCAATGACTCCATGAAACTTAGTCATACGTCACCTCACATACTAGTCTTAACGGTTGTTAGTGTCCCACTTTAACAACCTACGACCAAGGACAAACATAATTTTATGTCATCTTTCACTCATAGGGTTTCATGATCAAGTCCTCAACTTGATGACCTATAAAATGAACATAAAATACTTTGGGACCATTATTTAATTATCCAATAACCAAATAATGCTGATGTCAATTTTTCATAAACATGACCATAGTATGTCTATGTGAGCATCATAACTATCATAACTCCCACTAGAATCAAGACCACGTCTTCAGATATCTAGTACCTACAGCAACAGTATGAAACTCGTGCTTAGGTTGTGAGAGAGGCTGCGCTGTTCTTGCTTGGAACCATTCCAACAAACCACACCGCTATTCATTAATAAGCACTATTCTACGGTCCCCTGCTTGGAGCCCTTCCAACAGATAGCACCGCTACACAGACAAAGAGACATAACCAGGTGGGAACCGGGAGTCGTCTTTGTCCGTCAAACTACTCTTAACATATTCGTCACTTCCTCAGTTGAACAAGAACCTATCCTTAGTGTTTCTCAAACACTTGGGGATATTCCTTACAACTGTCCAGTGAATTTTACCGGAACATATTGGTATCTTCTTGTCATGATATATGCGTAAGCTGAATCTAGACGAGCGCAAAACATGGCATTTATGATGGATTCTATTGCAGAAGCATAAGGAATCACACTCATAGATACTAGCTCAGCCAATGTCCAAGACACTTCTTCTTGCTAAGATTATTGCCACAAGACCTTTGGTGTGAAGCCATTCTTGGAATCATGCATATTGGAACTGCCAATACCTTATCAACATAAGGATTCTGACACGATCCAATTAGCCTACCCCAATCTATTTCAATAGATCCTTATTCCAAGAACTCACGCGGCTTCCCCCATGTCTATCGTTAAAATGACCTCCGACCCAAGCCCTGATAAGACTTAAACGACGAAACGTCGTTTATGAGATTAAGTATGTTATATACATACAGTGTGAGAATTGCAACTACGCTCCCAATAGTCTACTTGTAAACGCACGGTTCCTATTCGTTCCTGATCAAGTCAAAACTTTTGACCGTTTTAACAGAACGTAGATTCCAACTCCAAGATGTTTGCTTCAATCCAGAAATAGATCGGTGAAGCTAACATGTATACCTAGCAAATTTTCGGAGTTGGGGCTCACCATCGCTACTTGAATTTCGCAGGCTCGTCACTTTTCAATGATCAACAGATCACGGCAATCGGTCACGAGAAATCACTCTCGGGTTAGTGACGGATCCATTCGGATATGCGAACTTCAGGCTCCACAGGTGTAGGTCCTACAGCACTTTGTAGATCCAACCGCTGCTCTCCCTTAGCAGGTTGAGCAACCTCCTGTGTTTCTCGAATTTCTTCGAGCTGTACTTGTACTCCTACTGTTTTTCTTGGAAAGAAACTTTCTATCTAGAAAAACAGAGTTCCGAACAACAAAACTTTGTTCTCGGATTGGTTGCAAAAGTAATAAGCCTCGGTTTCCCTAGGACAACCAGCGAAGCAGCACTTATCAGATTTGGGTTCAAGGTTGTCTGTTGACTTACTGCTTAACATAAACCTTGCAATCCCAATCAATCAGGAAAACATACTTGGAAAACTCCCAGTCCACATCCAATGTGGTGTCTTTCAACTGATTCTGATAGAAACCTATTTGGCGCAAACACATCGATACTTACTGAAGCCATCAATAAGGTAATGAAGTACTGAAGATTTCCTCTGGCACTAATGCTCATCGGGCCAAATACATCAGTACGTGCAAGGCCCAATAAGCCTCTGGCCCTTTTCTTTAGCTCTGCTAAAGAAGCCTTAGTCATTTGGCCCAGTAAGCATAATTCATATCTCATATGATTTATAATCAAATAAGCCTCAAAGCCTATAACTATGGAACTTCTGAATCCGCTTCACTCTATGTGGTTGAAACGACTATGCTTAGGAAAATCGATTTCGAGTCTTCAGACTTAAACCGTTTGGTATATTCGTTATATGTACAAGCGTACATTGGTTTAAAATATAAAACCCATTATCAAAAGGGGTGCTACCATATAATATTTCATTAAGATCAAAAGAGCAAAACTTGTCTTTTATCAGAATGAAAAACATCCAAATTCTTACAAGAAAATGAAAGACATCTCTGCTTAAAGCAGGTACATAGCAGCAATTACTTAATTCAAAAACCAAGCTTGAAAGGCTCCTACAAGTGGAGAATTTCTACGGCTAATGCAGCAACCATTGCTCCATTCCAGACGTGCAGTTCCACTTGTCCTTTCTTCAACGTTCTACTGTTGCTTAGGCCCTGCATATTTCAAAAATATCAGTACCACAACTGGTATCCAATACCTGCGTAGAATTTGAAGTAATAACACAATACCTGAAGAAGAAGTCCTGTACATCTCCTTCGTCTCTTGTGAATCTTCCAAGAATTTAATGCAATCTCTCTTCCAATGCCCAAACTCATCACAGTAGCTGCACTTACCAACATCAGATGGGCCGGACTTGGGCTTATAAGATAACACAGGCTTATCATGATTCCAAATCTGGACGGCCCTGCCTCTATCCTTGTCAACACAATATTTCACAAACATTTTACCCTTTATGATGTTTTGCTCAGCTGTCTTGAGCATGCCATGCAGCTCAGTCAACGTCTTCGTCAAGTCTTTCTTGTTGGAATCCCTGTGATCCAGGGTCTATGTAATTGAATTTGAGAACTGACCTCGTGTTTACCTGGAGATTGGCAGCGGAAGGATGAGCAGGTAAACAAGATCTAGAGCGCCTCAATCGTTGCGCCTCTACCGTAGTCCACACGCACACAAGCTGGAATCCGCCGGAATACTAAGACCGGGAATCGGATCTCGTGGGGTTTCAACGCGTTTCTAGAGCAAGAGGGTCTGTTTTTCTGTCAAGAAAAACTGCCTGCGACGGCTCTTACTTAGGTCGTGTATCCAGGGCCTTATATATAGGTCCACGGATCACAAACCGTAACTTCAGTTTCGGTATCCACCTTGTGTCGATCGATGCACCTAATGGTGTCGATCGACACACCTCTTGTATCGATCGACGCACCAATGACATCGATCGACACACCTCTTAAAACACGAATTCAATGTGTATCCAATACACATTGATCAGACCATATGCTAATGATCAATCCCATACAAAGCGTATCCAACTTGCTTAGGTGTGTGACCCTGTAGGTTCACACGATACTAGAAATGAGTTACAACTCATTTGTCATAAGCGGTTTCTAGCAAAACATTATGACTACCAAGTATCACATGAATTGTCCGATCTCGACAATACAACTATCTTTAGAGTAAGTACAATGTGATTTCAGGACACAATCCCAACAATCTCCCACTTGTACTGGAATCATCTATTCCCATAATCCCTTCGTCTCTATATATCGATATGGCATAAGGCAAGAAACTGTGTCATCCTTATTATAGCCAATATCATATTCATCGAACTCCTGATCTATACTGGTAAAACAAACGACTGACAATCACCTCGTTTGAGCACGGCCATGCATTTTCTCAGTATCAAATCTTCGATGGGCCTTGAGATATTTATCTCCTGTTATATAGGAGGGACAAATCCCTTCTTGTTCCATCCCTGTTTCTACACATACTTCATGATACGCCTAAGCAATGCCTTTATAGCCGCCAGTTACGGAACGACGTTTGACAAGATCAAAACGCACCAATTCATATGCTAGAAAGCATGATGAACTCAGGTCTAAGGACTATACTCTGTAGTCGTAATGAGAACCTCTTATGACACAGATATAACTATCCTGTAGAGATCTCATTAGTGGGTTATGTCCGATCATATGTTCACCAACATATATCCATGTGACTGACGTTGATACTCATATCAATGACTCCATGAAACATAGTCATACGTCACCTCACATACTAGTCATAACGGTTGTTAGTGTCCCATTTTAACAACCTATGACCAGGGACAAACATAATTTTATGTCATCTTTCATTTATAGGGTTTCATGATCAAGTCCTCAACTTGATGACCTATAAAATGAACATAAAATACTTGGGACCATTATTCAATTATCCAATAATCAAATAATGCTGATGTCAGTTTTTCATAAACATGACCATATCATGTCTATCTGAACATCATAACTAACATAACTCCCACTAGAATCAAGACCACGTCTTCAAATATCTAGTACCTACAGCAACAGTACGAAACTCATGCTTAGGTTGTGAGAGATGCTGCGGTATTCTTGCTTGGAACTATTCCAACAAACCACACCGCTATTCTTTAATAAGCACTATTCTACGGTCCACTGCTTGGAGACCTTTCCAACAGATAGCGCCGTTACACAGGCAAAGAGATATAACCAGGTGGGAACCGGGAATCATCTTTGTCCGTCTAACTACTCATAACAGATTCATCATTTTTCTCAGTTGAATAAGAACTATCCTTAGTGTTTCTCAAACACTTGAGGATATTCCTTACAACTGTCCAGTGACTTTTACCGGAACAAATTTGGTATCTTCTCGTCATGCTTTGTGCGTCAGCTACATCAGACGAGTGCAAAATATGGCATTCATGATGGATTCTATTGCATAATCAAAAGGAATCACACTCATAGATACTAGCTCAGCCAGTATCCAAGACACTTCATCTTGCTAAGATCGATACTAGCTCAGCCAGTGTCAAAGACACTCCATCTTGCTAAGATTATTGCCATAAAACCTTTGGTGTGAAGCCATTCTTGGAATTAAGCACATTTGAACTGTCCAATACCTTATCACCATAAGGATTCTTACACGATCTAATTATCCTTTCCAATCCATTTCAATGGATCTTTATTCCAAGAACTTTTGCGGCTTCTCCCATGTCCATCGTTAACTTTGACTTTCGACCCAAATCTTGACAAGACTTTAGCGTCGGGATGTCGTTTATGAGATTAAGTATGTTATAAACATACAGTGCGAGAATTGCAACTACGCTCCCATTAGTTTACTTGTAAACGCACGGTTTCTATACGTTCCTGATCAAGTCAAAACCTTTGACCGTTTTAACAGAACATGGATTCCAAATCCAAGGTGTTTGCTTCAATCCAGAAATGGATCGGTGAAGCAAACATACATTCCTAGTTAATTTTCGGAGTTGGGGCTCACCTTCGCTTCTTTGAATTTCGCAAGCTCGTCACTTTTCAATGATCAACTGATCACAGCAATCGGTCATGAGGAATCAACCTTGGTTTAGTGACGGATCCTATTAGGATCAGCGAACTTTAGGCTCCACAGGTGTAGATCCTACAGCATTCTGTAGATCCAACCGCTGCTCTCCCTCAACAGGTTAAACAACCTCCTGTGTTTCTCGAATTTCTTCGAGCTGTACTTTTACTCCCACTGTTCTTCTTGGAAAAACAGAGTTCCGAACAACAAGGCTTTGTTCTCGGATTGGTAGCAAAAGTACTAAGCCTCGGTTTCCCTAGGACAACCGGCGAAGCAGCCCTTATCAGATTTGGGTTCAAATTTGTTTGTTGACAACTGCCTTACACAAACCTTGCAATCCCAATTAATCAGAAAAACATACTTGGAAATCACCCAGTCCACATACAATGTGGTGTCTTTCAACTGATTCTGATAGAAAACTATTTGGCGTAAACATATTCATTTTAGAGCGTATTTTAAAAAGGTAATGGAAGATTCCTGTGACTCATCATTAATCGGAGCATATCTAATAAGGTCCGATTCGTTCTCTCAGAAACACCATTTAGGTTTTCCAGGAGAAAAGAGCTGTGATATGACTTCACACTCACTTAGATGATCACCCAATTCTTGACTCAAGTATTTTCCTCCGCGATCTAATCGAGGATCTCAATACTTCTGTCAAATCGGTTCTATACTTCATTTTTGGAACTCCTCAAAGGATTCCTACTCGTGTCTCATCAAAAGAACACATCCATACTTATTGATGCCATCAATAAGGTAATGAAGTACTAAAGATTTCATTTGTCATTGAAGCTCATCGGGCCACATATATCAGTACGTGTAGGGCCCAATAAGCCTCGGGCCCTTTTCTTTAGCTCTGCTAAAGAAGCCTTAGTCACTTGGCCCAGCAGGCAGAATTCATATCTCAAATGATTTATAATCAAATGAGTCTAAAGCCCATAACAATGGAACTTCTGAATCCGCTTCACTCTATGTGGTCAAAACGACTATGCTAAGGAAAAATCGAGTTCAAGTCATCAGACTTAAACCGTTTGGTATTTATGTTATATATACAAGCGTACATTGGTTTAAGATATAAAACCTATTATCAAAAGGGGTGCTACCATATAATATTTCATTGAGATCAAAAGAGCAAAACTTGTCTATTATCAGAATGAAAAACATCCAAATTCTTACAAGAAAATGAAAGACATCTCTGCTTAAAGCAGGTACATAGTAGCAATTACTTAATTCAAAAACCAAGCTTGAAAGGCTCCTACAAGTGGAGAATCTCTACGGCTCATGTAGCAACCATTGCTCCATACCAGACTCGCAGTTCCACTTGTCCTTTCCTCAACGTTCTACTGTTGCTTAGGCCCTGCATATTTCCAAAATATCAGTACCACAACTAGTATCCAATACATACGTAGAACTTGAAATAATAACAAAATACCTGAAGAAGTACCATACATCTCCTTCATCTCTTGTGAATCTTCCAAGAATTTTATGCAATCTCTCTTCCAATGCCCTAACTCATCACAGTAGAAGCACTTTCTAACACCAGATGGGCCGGACTTGGGCTTATATGATGACACAGGCTTATCCTGATTCCAAATCTGGACGGCCCTGCCTCTACCCTTGTCAATACAAGATTTCTCAAATCTTTTACCCTTTTTGATGTCTTGCTCTGCTGTTTTGAGCATGCCATGCAGCTCAGTCAACGTCTTCGTCAAGTCATTCTTCATATAGCTTTTGACAAACTTATCATAACTAGACGGCAGTGACTGCAGAATGATGTCAGTAGCCAACTCTAAGCTGACAGGACAATCCAGTTTCCCCAGGTTATCAACGTAACCCATCATTTTAATGACATGAGGATTCACTGGAGCATCCTCTGGTAACTTGCACCCAGTGAGAGACTTCACCATCTGGAATCTCTCAACTCGTGCCATATCCTGAAACTTCAGTTTCAGGCTGGTGATCATCTCTATTGGCGACTCCATGTTCTCGTATTGACTCTTTAAGTCCGATTCCATGGTATCCAACATCAGACCACACACATCTACCACATCAATATAATGCTTATGTTGGGAATGTCCTGCAATGTATTTGTACTTACTCTGAGAGAAAGTCGTGTTGTCGAGATGAGACAATCATATGACACTGGGTAGTCATAATGCTTTGCTAGAAGCCACTTATGATCAATGAGTTGAGAACTCATTGCTAGTGTTATATGATCCTACAGGGTCACACACCTAAGCAAACTGGACATTGCATAAGAGGATGATCATTAATGTAATGATCGGATGAATGCATATTTGATATGCATTCAATATCGACTTTTCTGGGCGATGTCGATCGATGCACTAAGAGTATCGGTCGACATAGATTGGCCGTGTCGATCGACACATAGAGTGTGTCGGTCGACACAACTCGCGGATTAGCAGATTAATTCGGTTTAATCATTAGTTAATCCCGTGGCGGTTTAAGTCGACATATATAAGATATATGGTCGACCTAAACTCGCTCCTAACCTAATTCACAGCCACCAGAAACAGAAAAGAAACCTCTCTGAGAAAAGATCTCAAAAGGCACTAGCATCCCTTCCTGTTCAGCTTGTGTGCGTGTGGATACCAGTAGAGGCGCAGCATTTGAGGCGCTATAGATCTCGATTATCTGCAAATAACTTCCGCTACTAATCACCAGGTAATCTCCAGGTCTGATAGATTCAATTACATGAACCTGTAGATCCTAGGCTCGGAATTCAGACTAGGGTTGCTAATCTAGATTAGAACTGCTAGAAATTCCTTCAGTGGTATCAGAACTTTAGGGTTCCATTGAATATGTGGCATGTTGATTAGATTAGTTGAATCTGGATCTCTGTATAGTTGATACAAGCATGCTGAAATTCGTTTTTGATTAAAATCTAGTTTTAGGGTTTTAACTTGAAAAACGATTAGGGATTATCACCCTGTGTCGATCGACACCAAGCGGGTATCGGTCGACACGGAAGGATAACCCGAATAAAACTTTTCGCCTAGTGTCGATCGACACAAGAGTTGTATCGGTCGACACAAACCTCGCGAGATTGATGAACCGGTTCAATTGGATTGGACCGGTTATCGAGCTTGGTTAAATGGTTTGAATTGCGATTGGTTTGATTAGGTTGGTATCGACCGATGCTAGTGTAGCATCGATCGACACCGACCGGTATTCGAAATCGGATCAATTGGATTGATCGGTTATCGCAGATTGCTTTTGGTTATTCTGTATCGATCGACACTATAGTAGTGTCGGTCGACATCAGATTCGATGATTGGGTTTTGGAACCTGCAATCACAGAACCAAAGCATGATAAATCAATTAATTATAAGAACTAAAACATAATAAAACTGAACGTTTTAATGATTCCGTTCCTCAACCAAATATCAAGTGATACTTGATGTCTTTCCAATCTTGTCAACTGTCAAGACTCATTTCATTGTACGATAGGCTTGCAGTGCAAGGTATCAACAATTACATGAGTAAGGCAGGAAGTAATCGTGTTAATGGGCTTGCAGTGCAAGGCATCAACAATCACATGACTGAAGAGATTGGTTTGCTTGACTGGGCCATCAAAATCGTTTTGGGCCCAGAGACATCAGGTGGATTGGACATAAGATGTCAATCCACAACCAAGAGTTATATTAGATATAACTAGCAAGGTTGTTGCTTACCTAAATAGCTAAAGTTGAGTGATAGCCAGTGGCTCACTTGAATTTAGTAAAATATGGGTCTTGGATCATTATATTCATATGAGGAAGCATTGATTGAATATAATGCGAGTTTTCTTAAAAGTTAAGATTTCTCATTTCTTGAACATCATAACTTAACTTTTTTCCCTTTTCTATGTTCTCAGCTATGACTACTACTCATAATAATTCTTTCTCCCTGCGATCCGTCCTTGAGAAGGACAAGTTAAATGGATCGAATTTTCTCGAATGGTATCGGAACTTGAGAATTGTTCTCAAGCAGGAGAAGCGGGACTATGTCCTTGAAAATGTTCTCCCTGAAAAGCCGAGATCCAATGCTGCACATGCAGAAAGGAGTGCTTGGGACTAGCATTCCAATGATGTGGTCGATGTGAATTGTCTCATGTTGGCTACCATGAACTCAAACTTGCAGAAGCAATACGAGAACGTGGAGTCGCCAGTGGAGATGATTACTAGCCTGAAAAGCATGTTTCAGGAGCAAGCACGAACTGAGAGATACCAGACGGTTAAATCTCCCATTGAATGCAAGCTACCGAAGGACAGTCCGGTCAGTCCTCATGTCATTAAGATGATGGGTTATATTGATAACCTGGGGAGACTGGATTGTCCCATTAGCCAAGAGTTGGCTACTGACATCATTCTGCAGTCACTGCCGTCAAGTTATGATCAGTTTGTTATGAACTATAACATGAACAACTTGACGAAGACGTTGACTGAACTGCATGGCATGCTCAAGACATCTGAGCCTAATATCAGGAAGGGCACTCCTAATGTACTTATGGTACAAGGGGTTAAGAAGTTTAAGAAACTTGGCAAAGGCAAGGGAAAGGGCAAGGCAGTCCCGGTTGAGAACCAGGACACGCCTGCGCCGGCCCCGAAGCCCAAGCCGGGCCCATCTGAGACTGATAAGTGCCATTACTGTAAAGAGCCTGGGCATTGGAAGAGAAATTGCAATAAATTCTTGGAAGAGAAGAAGAAGAAGAAGAAGAAGACTTTCGAGACTTCATCTTCAGGTATTTATGTTATAGAAGTAAATGTTACTACTTCTGGTTCTACTTCTTGGGTATTGGATACCGGCTGTGGTGCTCATATTTGTACAAATATGCAGGGCCTAAGAAACAGTAGGACGTTGGAAAAGGGACAAGTGGACCTGCGTGTGGGGAATGGAGCAAGAGTTGCTGCATTAGCCGTAGGAACATTTAACTTGTCTTTACCTTCTAGTTTGGTTTTAGAACTTCATAATTGCTACTATGTACCTGCTATAAGCAGTAATATTATTTCTATTCCTGTTTTGGATTTGGAAGGATATCAGTTTTCGATTAAGAATAAATGTTGTTCTTTTAATTACAATGATATGTATTATGGTAGCAGCCCATTAGAGAATGGACTTTATGTTCTAAACCAAAGCACATAAATCTATAACATTAACACCAAGAGATTCAAATCAAATGACACGAATCAGATTTTTCTATGGCATTGTCGTTTGGGCCACATAAACGAGAAACGGATTCAAAAGCTCCATAGTGATGGGCTTTTGGGCTCATTTGATTATGAATCATGTGAGAAATGTGAATCTTGTTTACTAGGCAAAATGACTAAGGCCCCTTTCAACAAATCAAACGAAAGGGCCAGTGACCTGTTGGGCCTTATACATACAGATGTATGCGGCCCAATGAGCACAAGTGCCAGAGGAAATTTTCGATACTTCATTACCTTCACTGATGATTTCAGCAGGTATGGCTATGTCTATTTAATGAGACACAAGTCGGAATCCTTTGAAAAGTTCAAAGAGTTCCAAAATGAAGTACAAAATCAACTTGGCAAAAGTATTAAGGCTCTTCGATCAGATCGTGGAGGAGAATACTTAAGCCAAGAATTCAGTGATCATTTGAGAGATTGTGGAATTGTTTCACAACTCACTCCTCCTGGAACACCACAATGGAATGGGGTGTCCGAGAGGAGGAATCGAACTCTATTAGATATGGTTCGATCAATGATGAGTCTCTCAACTCTTCCATTATCCTTTTGGGGATACGCTCTAGAAACGTCTGCGTTTACACTTAATAGGGTTCCGTCAAAATCAGTTGCAAAGACACCACATGAGATGTGGACTGGAAATGTTCCGAATGTGTCTTTTCTGAAGATTTGGGGTTGTGAAGCTTATGTTAAGAGATTAATTACAGATAAGCTCGAGCCCAAATCTGATAAATGCTACTTCGTTGGTTATCCTAAGGAAACCAAGGCATACTACTTTTACAACCAATCCGAGAACAAAGTGTTTGTTGCTCGGAACTGCGTCTTTCTTGAGAGAGAATTTCTTTCCAAGAAAAACAGTGGGAGTAAAGTACAACTCGAAGAAGTTCGAGAACCGCAGGAAAATGCTCAACCCGTAGAGGAAGAGCAACAGTTGGATCTACAAAGAGTTGTAGAGACGGCGCCTGTGGAGCCTGAAATTCGCCGATCCGAAAGGATCCGTCACGAACCCGAGAGATATGGATTTCTCGTAACCAATTTTCATGATTTGTTGATCATTGACAGTGACGAGCCAGCGAATTTTGAAGAAGCGATGATGGGCCCTGACTCTGAAAAGTGGCTGAAAGCCGCTGAATCCGAAATGGGATCCATGTCACAAAACCAAGTATGGACTTTGGTTGATTTACCCGATGGTGCAAGACCCATTGAGTGTAAATGGATTTTCAAGAAGAAAATTGATGTGGATGGAAATATTCAGATATATAAAGCAAGGCTAGTGGCAAAAGGTTTCAAACAAATTCATGGTATTGACTATGAAGAAACCTATTCACCTGTCGCCATGCTTAAATCCATTCGGATTCTCCTAGCAACAGCTGCTCATTATGATTATGAGATCTGGCAGATGGACGTGAAAACAGCTTTCCTTAATGGAATTCTGGAAGAGGATGTGTACATGACACAACCCGAAGGTTTCATCGATCCAAATGCAGCTAGGAAAGTATGCAAACTTCATCGATCCATTTATGGATTGAAGCAAGCATCTCGGAGTTGGAATCTTCGTTTTGATGAAGCAGTCAAAAAAGTTTGATTTCATCAGAAGCGAAGAAGAACCATGTGTATACAAGAAGACTAGTGGGAGCGCAGTTGCATTTCTCGTGTTGTATGTAGATGACATACTTCTTCTCGGAAATGACGTTCCGTTGTTACAGTCTGTTAAGACTTGGCTCGGAAGTTGTTTTTCAATGAAAGACATGGGAGAAGCCGCGTATATTCTTGGAATAAGAATCTATAGAGATAGATCAAACAAGTTGATTGGACTGTGTCAAGACACTTATATCGATAAAGTCTTACACAGGTTCAAAATGCAAGATTCCAAGAAGGGCTTCATACCAATGTCTTATGGCATGAGTCTCAGCAAGAAGTAGTGTCCTGAGACACCTGCTGAGCGAGATCGCATGAGTCGGATTCCCTATGCCTCGGCGTTGGGATCCATCATGTATGCCATGCTCTGTACTCGTCCAGATGTTGCTTGTGCTTTAAGCATGACGAGTAGATACCAATCGGATCCAGGTGAGAGTCACTGGACAGCAGTCAAGAATATTCTGAAGTATTTGAGAAATACTAAAGATAAATTCTTGGTGTATGGAGGAAGTGATGAGCTGGTAGTAAGTGGTTACACAGACGCAAGTTTTCAGACAGACCAAGATGATTTCCGATCGCAATCTGGTTACATCTTCTGCCTGAATGGCGGTGCAGTAAGCTGGAAGAGTTCCAAGCAAGACACTGTAGCAGATTCCACAACTGAAGCTGAGTACCTCGCTGCTTCTGAAGCGGCAAAGGAGGCTGTTTGGATCAAGAAGTTCATCACTGAACTTGGTGTGATTCCTAGTATTTTCCGAGCCAGTGGCTTTGTATTGTGACAACAATGGAGCCATTGCGCAAGCAAAGGAACCTAGATCACACCAGAAAACCAAACACATAGAAAGGCGATATCACCTTATCCGTGATATTGTGAATAGAGGAGATGTGAAGATCAGCAGAGTCCCTACAGATGAGAATGTTGCTGATCCACTGACCAAGCCCCTCCCAAGGCCTAAGCATGAGTTTCATACAACTGCTGTAGGCATTAGATTTCTTAAGATATGATCTTGATTTCAGTGGGAGTTGTATTTGTTTTAGTTATGACATGACGTTCACAAAGACATAATAGTTATGTTATATTAATGAAATTGTTTCAGCATTATTTAATTGTGTTAATTAAATATATATAATGTCCCAAAGTAATTTATGACATTTTATAGGCCATCAAGTATGTGACTTGATCATGAAACCCTATAAGCAATAAATGACATAAATTATAATGGTCCCTGGTCGAGGTTGTTAACGTGGGACATTAACAACCACGTGAGACTAGTATGTGAGGTGACTGATGACCATGTTTCATGGAGTCATTAATAAGTATATTAAAGTCAATCACATAGATATGTGTTAAAGAACACATGATCGGACTTGACCCGTTAATGAGAACTCTACAAGATGTTATATGAGTGTCATAAGAGTTTCTCATTACGACTAAAGAGTATAGTCCTTAGACCTGAGTTCATCATGTCCTCTCTTATATGGATTGGTTCGTCTTGACTTTGTCAAACGTCAGCCGTAACTGGTGATCATAAAGACACTGATTAGGCGTATCATGAAGTATAAAAGAGACATGGATGGAACAAGATGGGATTTGTACCTCCTATATAACAGGAGTTAAATATCTCTGGGCCTATTGAAGATTTGATACTGGAAATGCGTGGCCGCGCTCAAACGAGCTGATTGTCAGTCGTTTGTTTTTCATCAGTACAAATCGGGATTCGATAAACGTGATCTAGCTTAATAAGGATGACACAGTTCTTGCCTTATGCTGGATTGAGACATGGATACAAAGGGATTAAAAGGGAATAGACGATTCCAATACAAGTGGGAGATTGTTGGGAATGTCCTGAAATCTATTTGTACTTACTCTGAGAGAAAGTCGTGTTGTCGAGATGAGACAATCATATGACACTGGGTAGTCATAATGCTTTGCTAGAAGCCACTTATGATCAATGAGTTGAGAACTCATTGCTAGTGTTATATGATCCTACAGGGTCACACACCTAAGCAAACTGGACATTGCATAAGAGGATGATCATTAATGTAATGATCGGATGAATGCATATTTGATATGCATTCAATATCGACTTTTCTGGGCGATGTCGATCGATGCACTAAGAGTATCGGTCGACATAGATTGGCTGTGTCGATCGACACATAGAGTGTGTCGGTCGACACAACTCGCGGATTAGCAGATTAATTCGGTTTAATCATTAGTTAATCCCTTGGCGGTTTAAGTCGACATATATAAGATATATGGTCGACCTAAACTCGCTCCTAACCTAATTCACAGCCACCAGAAACAGAAAAGAAACCTCTCTGAGATTAGATCTCAAAAGGCACTAGCATCCCTTCCTGTTCAGCTTGTGTGCGTGTGGATACCAGTAGAGGCGCAGCATTTGAGGCGCTATAGATCTCAATTATCTGCAAATAACTTCCGCTGCTAATCACCAGGTAATCTCCAGGTCTGATAGATTCAATTACATGAACCTGTAGATCCTAGGCTCGGAATTCAGACTAGGGTTGCTAATCCTGATTAGAACTGCTAGAAATTCCTTCAGCTTATTCCAAACATCATATACTGCATTCGAGCGATTGGTCCCAAGCCTTTCTGGAAGAGCTTTCTCAAGGACATAGTCCTTGCTCTCCTGCTTGAGGATTAATCTCAAATTGCGATACCAATCCAGGAAATTTGATCCATTTAACTTGTCCTTCTCAAGGACGGATCGTAACGAGAAAGTAGTTTTAGACATAGGCTGAAATTTTAATAAAATAAAATTTTAGTTATGAAGCTCAGGAAATGAGAAATCTTATCTAATAAGAAAACTCGCATTATATTCAAACAATGTTTCCTCTATGAATATAATGATCCAAGACCCATACATCACTAAAATCTGAGTGGACGACTCGTCATCACCCAGAGTTTAGTCATCTAGGTAAGCAAATCATTGCTAATTGTACCCAGTACAACTCTTGGTCGCAGATAAGACAATCCATGTCTCATCCACTCTGATGTCTCTGGGCCCAGAACTTCTGATAGCCCAGTCAAGTTAAACCAATCTCTTCAGTCTTGTGATCATTGACAGTCATACTGCAAGTCTATCAATGATCACCTGCCTTACTCATGTAATTGTGGATACCAAGGACTCCAAGACTATCCAACAACGAAATGAGTCTTGACAGTAGAAAAGATTGGGCAAGACATCAAGGTCACTTGATATTTGGTTGAGGAAACGGACCTTTAAAGGGTTAGTAAATCAATCTCTTAGGTCATGCAATTGTTGATGTCAAGCACTGCAAGACCATCAACACAACTACCTGCCTTACTCATGTAATTGTGGACACCAAGCTCTTGGCAAGAGTATCACAACAACGAAATGAGTCTTGACAGTTGACTATATTGAATACTAATCTTTGATCTTTGATCAGCCCCAAAAGCTCTAAAAATATCTTAGCTCTAAGTATCAAAGCGTATCTAAAATAAAAGCCAAAACTCTAAACATATAGGCATAATCTCGGCTGGGGCTTCTGTGTAATTACTGGAACTATTCTGGGCTTCTCTGCAAATCTTCATAACTTTGTTAAACCGCCGCGTTCGGCCCATCTCGCTAGTGTGTCGATCGACACCAATGGTGTGTCGATCGATGCATGATCATCAAATCGGGCAGTGAGTTAAACTATCGGCCAAAATGCTCCAAAACTCCCAAAATACTCCAAAATCTCCACATTAGCTCCAAACCTGATTAAACCTGTAAAAGACTCTAAAACAACACAAAAGACACTAAAAACACAACTATATCATGGCATAAAACCGGTAAAAACCATGATATATCAGGGGGTCAATTGCTGATTATGGAAGAATCGAGGATGTGGAGGTCCAATACACGTAAGAAGCCTTTTAAGAACAACTAATCTGCAATCATTCACATACCCTTCGTCAAGCTCGGAACTTCTTCGCTGCCTCTACTGATAGTGTTCATGAGACTCAATATGCAGACCTTTCTCATGCTCTCATTCATGCTTCCTTACATCTTAGAGGCTTTCCAAGTGTTAAAGGCAAAGGCAAAGCCAAATCTGCCACCATTTTGACTTCGATAAGGATATCATGGAAAAGGAAAACAACTAAAGTTGTTGTGAAAATGCATGTGGCCATATTTCCACTTCATGGAGTTTATTTAAAGAAGGATAATGCAGCAAGAACGCAGAACCCTCCAAGCAAGAAGCTTTGCGTGGATCGTTATCTT